>OY292400.1:10966574-11653574 GCA_958496205.1 Idaea biselata | reverse complement strand
ATACAGGGTGTCCAGAGACAGTGGATGTCCCGGCACGGGCGGCTGGCGGGGAAGGGTTGACCGCCCAGAATACGTTTTTTTTTTTTCTATCTCAAACGGTTCGAGCTGTACGTCACTTTTAGTAAAAATTGAAAAATGTCTACTTTTTTGCACGTTTCGGGTATCACGTCCACAGATTAAGCGATAGCATTGTTTTTTTTTTCGCCATGTGTTCACTTATATTGATGTTTGAAAATCACCTTAATTTTTTTTGTAATACTTTAGTTAGTAACTTACAGGATGTCCCCAAAGATAGATTTAGTTTTATAAACTTTACTTTCTGCTAAGTTTGAGCATCTGTGGTGTAAAAAAAAATGTATGAAACCTGTCTGGCCCGACTATTGAAAAAAATTGCCTATTTTATAAGGATTCTAAAACAGTATTATACTAATAACTTTTTGTCATAAGTTACTAAGCTAGTGCTATGAATGCATCGAAGGTACTATCTTACATGAAAAAGTTGAAACAAGTATTGTACAAAATAGGACACTTATTAAGATTTAATATGTTATAATGTTACAGCAAATGCTCAAATTGTCCTCCTCTTGCCCTTACACAGGCCCTTAACCTTTTTATAAACGATCTCTTAAGGACACGATTATAATTTTTTTCTCCTATTTGTTGTGCCGCTTCGTGGACGCGTAGACGCAGGTCTTCAATTGTGGTTATGTTTTTTTTGTATACTTGTTCTTTTAAACACCCCCAGTAAAAAAATCAAGTGGATTCAGATCAGGCGAACGTGGAGGCTACAATATTGGATCTAATTGGCCAATCCATCTTCTTGGATAACTTTCATTTAAATAGTTTTTCACTCGCACGGCATAATGTGCGATGAGTCAACGTGCAAAAGAGATGGCTACCTAAACTTGTACAATTTGCACAGCTGGCAGCTAACCAACCCAAGATTAGCCAGGGAAGACCGATCACAGTACCAATTTAAAATTAACTATTGGGCCATTATTTTAAATGGCCAAATTATTGTCCCTTTCGAATAGCAAGGCAACCTAAACAGGGCCAACAATTTACACTTTCTCCAAAACGAACTCCCGAGACTACTCGAAGAGATGCCATTTTCGATCCGGCGAAGTATGTGGCTTCAAAATGACGGCTGTCCTGCACATTATGCCGTGCGAGTGAGAAACTATTTAAATGAAAGTTATCCAAGAAGATGGATTGGCCAATTAGGTCCAATATTGTGGCCTCCACGTTCGCCTGATCTGAATCCGCTTGATTTTTTTACTGGGGGTGTTTAAAAGAACAGGTATACAAAAAAACATAACCACAATTGAAGACCTGCGTCTACGCGTCCACGAAGCGGCACAACAAATAGGAGAAAAAAATTATAATCGTTTCCTTAAGAGATCGTTTATAAAAAGGTTAAGGGCCTGTATAAGGGCAAGAGGAGGACAATTTGAGCATTTGCTGTAACATTATGACATATTAAATCTTAATAAGTGTCCTTTTTTGTACAATACTTGTTTCAACTTTCTCATGTAAGATAGTACCTTCGATGCATTCATAGCACTAGCTTAGTAACTTATGACAAAAAGTTATTAGTATAATACTGTTTTAGAATCCTTATGAAATAGGCAATTTTTTTCAATAGTCGGCCAGACAGGTTTCATACATTTTTTTTACACCACAGATGCTCAAACTTAGCAGAAAGTAAAGTTTATAAAACTAAATCTATCTTTGGGGACATCCTGTAAGTTACTAACTATAGTATTAAAAAAAAAATTAAGGTGATTTTCAAACATCAATATTAGTGAACACATGGCGAAAAAAAAAACAATGCTATCGCTTAATCTGTGGACGTGATACCCCGAAACGTGCAAAATAGTAGACATTTTTCAAGTTTTACTAAAAGTGACGTACAGCTCGAACCGTTTGAGATAGAAAAAAAAAACGTATTCTGGGCGGTCAACCCTTCCCCGCCAGCCGCCCGTGCCAGGACATCCACTGGTCTCTGGACACCCTGTATAAGTATAGATAGATTGGGGTTATGCCATTTAGACCAAAATTATGTAATTTGCTCAGGATTCTAATTAAGAATCCTTCGCTAGGCTAGAGATTCTACTTTAGTTCGAATCCCTGTAAACAGGGCAAAAACTAGCGCTTTGCTGCTGCTGTTCATAACAGGGATTCCAAGCGTTTTTCCTCCCCTCCTCTCTGGATTCAAAAAACCACTCTCGCCGGGAAAATAGTATTTTCTCCGCTAGGTATACAATCTATTTTCTGTTTTAGCTATAGTGTACTTTACTTCTAATGTACTATCAAGAACAAAAGTGGCTACCCACAGTAAGGTCTGATTTCGATTGCAACGTAAATTTAGATTCACTTTTATCAATATGTTCGGTTCAAACAAATCTTTCGGCGAACTGGGTAGCCACTTTTGTTGCTGATGGTATCTAATAAATAAACAAATAAAACTTACCCTCAACCGTCCCCTGCATATAGCTTCAAACAGGCGCTCTCTAGTACCCGTAAACGGTAGATATCCGACCAGTAGAACATGCAGCAATATGCCGGCCGCCCAAACGTCGACGGGTTTGCCGTATAACTGGCTCGAAACTACCTCGGGAGCCATGTAGTGTGGTGTTCCGATGCGGCCTGGGAATTTAATTTGAATATTTATGGTCATAGTTATATTTTAGATATAATTTATGACTTAAAACAAAACTTTGTAAATGCATTATAAAGAATTGTAACCTGAGCTTTATTAATAAAATACAAGTCTTATATTTTTCTTCAGTTTTAGCGATGTTGAATTAAATTAAAACTCATTTTTTGATTGAAATCGCGTGGTGTTTATTACTTCTGGCATTGTTTCAATTATGAACGTTTCGAGGCTTTTACAGGTCTCTTCTTCAGGATTGTCAATTCGAAATGAATAAGAAAACATGACTATCATGTTTTCTTATTAATTTCGGGTAACGTTGGACCACATAAAAGACAATTTACGATAGTTACTCAATGTATAGAATTACCACACAGTAAATTTAGAGGGTTTTTTCAAAAGGACTTATTTACACTTTAGCCGCAGAAGACACCTATGAATGTAATCGGTTTAGTAATGTTAAACGGCTATTTTTGAATTGAGAAAGAAACCATTTAAAAGATACATAATTAATATGAAAGAACAATATCAAAAATTGCCTTCCTAAGCTTTACTATTCTAAATCTATTTTTCAAGTTTCATCATAGATCATAATCAGCTCCAGTAAAAAAAACATTGTGAAAAAGGATTATGTACTTAGGCGTGGACATACTAAAGGTATTATTAAAAAAAAAATATTAAAAACACCAATTAAAATTAATAAAAAAAGGAATCATGAATATGATGAACATAAAGTAGCTCGGACACGGTCAATTCTAAATTCTAACAGCTTAGAATCAAACAAATTGCCCGTGTAGCTAACCTTAAAATAGTGTTATTTGATGGTGTGCTAATACATAATAATAATCAATTAGTTTCAGTGTCACTTGTCTGTTTCAAAAGACAGGTAGGTAGTAATTACAGTGCCACCGACTTATCTGCTCAGGCGGATAAATAAGGAACTAAAGATAGACTTATAGAAATTCTTAGTACACTAGCGCCACCACTACCTGCACAGATAACTTGGTCGGGGTGTATGAATGAAGACATTGTATTGTGCCTACAGTCAACTGCGATTCGTTCGACAAATCTGGTTTTGATCAGGCGTGTCGGTGGGTTTAAAATCAGGCCTAGATAAGGTTTATTGGCATAATCCGCTCTAAAAGGTCCACACCAGTGGGGATTTAGCCAATTTTTAAAACTCTATTGGGGTTTTCCCCACTTTCCTAGTAAATTCTGGTTGGTGGGGATACTAATGGATGAGGTTTTTACCATGCATCAATCAGATATGTCCTCTTGGAAGATTTAAATTTATGTGAGAATCTAAGGCGGGTCACTAGCAATGTATAAACAGAAGGCAGATCGAGTCTTCTCGTCTTCTTCTTGATTATCTACAACGCGATCTAGACTCGTGTTTCTAATAATAATGATGGACGGAAATCGTGTAAGTGTAAAAAATGAGAAGACAGATAGACCAACCGTGGAGTCTTAGTAAAAGGGTCCAGGAGGGTACTGCGGTTCGTTTCGATACGACATCGATACTGTCATACGATGATTCTACCGTCATATTCTGATAGTAGGGTGACAGTAGAACCATCGTTATGACAGTATCGTTGTCGTATCGAAACGAACCGAACCCTCCTGGTTTTGCTCTTTGGGTACGGAAACCTAAAACGATTGATAGAACGAATCACTGTTTACTGCTAACCTAGTACAGTCGGTAACGAATAACGACTTACGGCCAGCTTCTTTACTCTAAGTAAAAGTCAGAGGAACAGCTAAAAAGCCATCTTCAAGCCAAATTTGCTTTTCCACGTCACTCGAGCGGCTAGAGTGACGTAAAGAGTCTAGCTTATACTTTACTGACCGTAATTCAGAGAAATGTACCCATAGAAGCGCCTTGCTCCAACAAAACGGTGACAAAAATTTAACATATTTTGACGTCTTTTTCGCTCTCACTTAAAAATTACATAAATCTATCTTGCTCTAGCTTCAAACTGAATGTAATTCGGGGTACATTAACTTCAAATTTTGTAGCCATTTTAAAGAAGAAAAGGCGCATCTAAAACTACATCCTTTATATGACACATCACTGCCGTAATTAGAAAAAAATGAAACACTCCCGATTTGTCATTCGTCGATTCCTTCTGTACTAGGCTTACTGTGCTGGCATGTTGATGAGAATCGAACTTTATGTCCATGCAGTTAGGGCACAGTTTGCGACACATGTCTTACCATATTCGTCTGATTTGAGATACGCTTGACCTAATGGGCTCATTAGCGGACGTGTATCCATCACCAATTCTGTGCAATACACATAACCCTACTGTTAACTTATATTTATTTAACCCTCAACTATTAGAAAGTAATTGAATAGATTTTTCTTCTGTTTTCGAGATGTTAGATAGAAATTAAACTCATTTTTCGGTTTTAATCGCTTGGTGATTTACTTTTAGCGTTGTTTCAATGCTCAACGTTTCGAGACATTTACAGATTTTTTCTTCAGGATTGCCTAAGATGTGATTTGGCATTCTACTGTATTAAAAAGTAACAGAAAAAATACCTAAGTTTTTTTTTTTGCAACAAGTGACTAAAGTGCTGAATTTTGCAAAAAGTAATGAACACCACGCAATTAAAACCGAAAAATTTGCATAATTTCGAAAAAAAAATACACAACAGTAAATGACATGCAGTTTTTGATACTGATTTCTAATTGTCAAGACAAAATAGCTTTAATAAAGGTTATACCATGACCTAGTAATGCGTAGACACAGAAGTTATTAAACGTTACATAACATTCTGTAACACAAAAATTTACATTTCGTAGGAGTATGTTTTAAAAGTGTAACTGCTGTGTGTTCGCAAGATAAAAAGAAAATCATAATATGCTGACATCGAAGTCACAAATCTTTACTTACCGCCGCACTCAGAAACGTCACTTAACGAGTCATTAGTTAAGCAATGCCTTGTTATATTTTCGAAAACTGGATTAAGAAAATAATATAATTAATCAAAAATAATCAATCATTTAATTTCATTGTTGTTCATTTTATAATGATATTTGTACCTAATAATGAAATGTTTAGCTAATAATGTGTACTATGGATTAAGTGTTTTTAATGTCAATGTATAATTTGTTTTTTGATATTTTGTCTAAAAATTAGCGAGTATCATTATGGAAATGGGATCGGTGGCTGGTCCATTACGTGCCCCTTGCCCTTTGTGTGGCGATTCTTCAAAATTATTCCTAGTGCCCCATGGGCTTCGAGTTCATATGGGTCGTATGCATGGCGGTGTTTCCCCTACGACTACTCCATCTCGCCCCGCTGCTGTCGGTGTGCCTGGGGTGGTTTCTTTAACTCCGTTGCCGACAGTAGCGGCCGCTTCCAGTGTTCGATTGCAGGATTTGTCATCGCTCAAAAGTAAAGTCCGTGTTCTTCGTCATGTGCCTAAGGGTGCCAGATGCTTGGCAGGCTTGGCAGCAGGAAGGCTTGCTTCAATTATGGACCGGTGCGTACAATCCAACAATACTCAAGATTGGATTTCTTTGCTTTCTTTTGCGTTTACGGCTCTTTGGATCCAGGATCAGAATGATAAGAGATCTTTGACGTCTAAGGTAAAACAAAACATTATGATAGACATTCCCCCCGACCCGTCGGATTGTTCTTTAACAAAATCTTCATTTTCACTGTACAGGGCAGTTCAATCAAAGGTTTATGACGGAGACTTCAGGGGTGATGCGCGTTTGCTAACTTCAGACTGTGTTTTTGCTCCCTCGAATGAGCATACAGTTGCTGTACTTGGCCAGAAACATCCCGCACCGTCACATCCGCCTCAGCCTTATTTACCTCCTGCTCCAGATCAGGAACCATGCAGCCTGACCGTAAAATCTGATGAGGTGATGTTGGCCCTCAGCTCTTTTCTCCGTGGTTCTGCTCCTGGTCTTGATGGGTTGCGCGCCGAACATTTAAAGGAGCTGATGTCGCCATCGGCTGGAGATAATGGTCCTCGACTGCTTTCCTCTCTGACCTTATTGTGCAATTTTCTCCTAGAGGGCAATTTAAATCCGGAAATTTGCCCTTTTCTATATGGTAGATCGCTTTGTGCCCTTCTTAAAAAGGACGGAGGTATCCGGCCTATTGCCGTCGGTAACACCTTGAGGCGCTTAGTGGCCAAACTGTGTTGTAGGGGTGTGAGAGCCAGTATGTCAGCCTACCTGCAGCCTCACCAACTTGGTTTTGGGACAGCCCTGGGGTGTGAGGCTGCCATACATGCTACTCGGGCGTTCGTTATGCACGAGAGAAGTGATGATGTTCTCATTAAATTGGATATTAGCAATGCTTTTAATAGTATTGACAGGCAAACAATATTAGCTGAGGTCAAAACTCTGGCCCCGTCAATTTATCCATTTCTTTTCCAATGTTACTCTGCCCCTAGCAATTTGTTTTTTAATGATAATTGCATTTTATCTAGAGAGGGTGCCCAGCAAGGGGATCCTTTAGGACCCTTGATCATTAGTTTAGCAATCAACAAAGCCATCACTTCCCTAGAATCTCCTTTAAACATCTGGTATCTAGACGATGGGACTATTGGTGGTAGCCCTCAAACTGTTGAAAAAGACATCAGATCCCTTTTCCCTGCTCTTAAAGAACTAGGGTTAGAAGTTAATTCCAATAAATGTTAATTTTACGCCTGCAGTTCATTGGCCGCGGAATCTGGCCCTTTATTCTCATCGTTGATACCTGGCTTAAAAATCGTTGATCGTGATTCGCTGTATCTGCTGGGTGCTCCCATTTTTGTTGAGGGTATTCGAGAAGGCTTACTTTCCAAAAATGAGATGCTGTCATCTTTGAGTGTTCACTTTCAGCATCTCCCGGCTCACGTGTCGCTAACACTTCTTAGGAGCTGCTTTGCGATGCCTAAGTTGACTTATTTTGTCAGAACGGCTCCAACTTGGAAGTACCCTGATGAAGTGCTATTATTTGATGAAACGCTGAAGCAGTTGTTGGAAGGGATCACGAATGTATGTATGAATGAGACCCAATGGAATCAGGCTAGCCTTCCTGTTCGTCGGTGGCTTAGGGATACGCCGGCTAAAGGAGATAGGCCCCGCCGCTTTTTTGTCATCCTCTTCTGGGGTTGCGGATTTTGTCGCTCACATTTTACACAATTACGGTGATACGATCCGCATCCCTTTTGTTGAGGAGGCTTTAAGTGTATGGACATTCCTTAGCTCAGGTGCTGCCCCTCCCGAGGAGTCTTCGTCGCAGAGAGGTTGGGACGATATCACCTCCTTAAAAATTCTGACGCAATTGCGAGAATCAAGTTCAGGTGTTCACTTGGCCCGCCTAAATGCAGCTGCAAGACCAGAGTCAGGAGCTTGGTTGCATGCCCTTCCATCTCCTCACATGGGTACTCTCTTGGATAATGACAGCGTCCGTGTGGCTGTAGGTCTCAGGCTGGGTTGTCCTTTGTGTGAACCTAACGAATGTGGGTGCGGTGCTCGGGTGGACGCTTTGGGTCACCATGGTCTGAGTTGTGTGAAGTGTCTAGGCCGCAGACCTAGACATCACGCTCTCAACGAAATTATCAGACGTGCCCTGGTTCAGGCTGAAGTGCCCTGCGTGTTGGAGCCTCCCGGTCTATCTCGTTCCGACGGTAAACGACCGGATGGTCTTACGCTGATCCCTTGGCAGAAGGGGCGCTGCATGATTTGGGATGCCACTTGTGTAAGCACCTTTGCCGCTTGCCACCTTTCTGCAACTCAGCAAGTGGCGGGTGCGGGTGCGGAGGCGGCATCTCGGGCCAAGCGGCTCAAATACGCTAGCCTGGAATCAGCGTATGATTTTCTCCCGTTTGCCGTCGAGACCTCTGGCCCGTGGGGTTCTGACGCTAAGAGGTTGATTTTTGAGATAGGGCGACGCCTCCGTGAGAAGGGCCATGACCCTCAGTCTGGCGTATATTTGGCGCAAAATCTTTCTTTGGCCATTCAGAGGGGAAACGCAGCCAGCGTAATGGGCACTTTTGGCCGTAATGGACTTGGTCAGTAGAATTTTTTCTTTAGTTTAATTTTTGTATTGTGTAGTGTTCGTTATATTAATATTAATTATGTTTTATAGTGTTTTGATTATTTGTATTTTGATTAAATTTAGTGTTTCGTGATCAAAAAGGTATTTTACTAATAATACCTTATTGATTAATTATTTTCTGTTACAACTGTTTACTAAAACAGTTGTAAGGTTTTTTTAGTTAAAATCTAGATTATGTTACCAGTTGCATTAAATTATTTATCACAAACATTACTTAGTTCTCTCTCACTGAATTCAAACATCAGGTTGAAAACTATTTGGTTTGCTTTAGTCACCGACTAATGCCTATAATTATGCTTACATTACAGGCAAATATTCCTTACGAGGCAGCATACATAAGTAACATTTCTGAATGCGGTGGCAAGTCACATTTAATAACTTCCCAGAGCCCTAGACAAAACCATCACCTACTTAAAGTTTAAGACCAAAAAGCAACCCAACCGGTAAAAGACGCGTCAGAGAAAACCATACCTGGAGGAGCCCTGTGAGCAGTAGGTGTCGGTAATTGAGCAGCCACACCAAAACCACCAAGTTTGACAGGAGCGCAGTTATCTCGGCCAGCTAGAAGAACGCAGTGAGGTCTCACGTCGCGATGTACTATGTCGTTTTCATGACAATAGCGGAGAGCTTCTAGAATTTGACGCATGTAGTGGCTGAAATGGCAAAACGAACTTTGATTACATAGTGAATTATGATTAACTGACAAAGCAAAGTCCTTTTTATAGAAGTAAACATCAAAAAATCAATGTATACAGATCCCAGGTTTGGAAATTACCAATTTTAGAGGTAATCAAGGCAAAGTTTTACAGCCCTCTTCCTACGATCGGCTTTGACCGGGAATCTAAACCAGACTATTTTGTAATATACTAACCTAACCTACCCGTTGTCAGCAAGAAGCAGTTAGTGGCCGTTGTCTCACTCGATATTGAGGGTGCTTTTGACAATTGTTGGTGGCCCGGTATCATTAACCAGCTGCATGCTAGAGATGTGGACTCGGTCACGTTAAGGTTGATTGCCAGCTACCTATCTGACAGGTTCATTAGTCTGGTGTATCTGAAGGAAGGTGTAATCAGAGAAACAAACAAGGGGTGTGTGCAAAGGTCGATCTGTGGTCCATTGTTTTGGAACATTCAACTGGATTCCCTCTTGCAGTCGGTGAGTGGGTTGACTGCACGTGTTCAGGCGTTTGCGGACGATATTTTAATAGTTGCCCATGCAGATACGGTAAGTCAACTGGAGGTTATAGTAAATGAGGCTCTCAAGAAAATCGCGGAGTGGGGGATTAGTTGCAAGATGCGATTTGCCTCTCATAAAACGCAAGCGGTAATTGTTACAAGAAGGCGTAAATATGATGCACCAATCTTCCTATTCAATGGACATGTCTTAGAGATAGGTGGAAAGCTCAAAGTATTGGGCCTGACCTTGGACAAGTCTTTGACGTTTAAAAGTCACCTTGAGGATGTCTATAGGAAGATTACCAACATCTACCAGGTATTATCTAGGGCCGTTAGAACCCAATGGGGACTGCATCCAGAAATTGCAAGGCTTCTCTACCTCATGTGTATTGAGCCTCTGGTAGTGTACGCAGCGAGTGTATGGGTGGCAGCGTGTGATAAAGCATACATACGGAAGAGACTCGACCACATTACCCGTATGTTTGCTTTGAAGATTGCAAGGGCTCATCGAACAACCTCTTTCATTTCCAGCGTGCTTATTGCTAGAATTCTGCCGCTGGAGCTGAGAGTTCGTGAGCATGCCGGTCTTTATGAGGCAAAAAGAGGCAAACCCATTGAAGGACTTCCAGGGGTGTTAATGGAGAGGTGGTTGAGCCCTTTGGAGCTGACACATCCGTCAGGGAGAGTGGGTATAAGTTTTAATTATATTCACAATCAGGAGGAGTGTGATGAGATTGAGGATGTTTGGCCAAAACTCTTCACTGATGGAAGTAAACTGGAGGGTAAGGTGGGGGCGGCGTTTTCTTGCTGGAGGGACGGAAGTGAGTGTGACTCTGTCGAGGTAAAACTGGCTGATTACTGCTCCGTCTATCAGGCCGAGATGATCGCAATATTGGAGGCTGTCAAATATCTCCTGCTCCTGGACCCGCCTTGTGGGAATATAATTAGTGACTCGCGGTCGGCGTTGGAGTCATTGGCAGATCCTAGTCCGGATCATCCCCTTGGTGTTGGAGATTCATCAGGCTTTGGCAGAGCTCATGAGGTTGGGAGACATGGTGGGGTTCTACTGGGTCAAGGCTCATGTGGGTATTGTTGGGAATGAGCGTGCAGATGAATTAGCGAAGGCTGCGGCAGTCGGTATTTGCGCTGCTCCTGGTTATAATGCTGTTCCTCTTTCTTATGTTAGGAAACTTTTTAGGCAGGATACGGTTAGGAGGTGTTTTTTTAAAATTGTTTTTCCCGGTGGTGTTGGAGGCCTATAAGACATTGAGCAGGATGGGTATTTCGGCATTAAGGACGCAGCTTTTCAGTGGTCACTGCGGTATTAGGGCCTACCTTTGTAGGTTCAAGCTCATAGATGATCCATTCTGCACTTGCGATGACTCCACTGAGGAGACAATCGAGCACATTTTACTTTATTGCCCTAAATATAGTCTCCAGAGACTGGAGTGTGAGTGCAGGATGGATCAAAAACTAGTAATCGGGAACTTACCTACTTATTGATGGACGACCGACGCCGACCCGTTTTACTGGCTTTTGCCGAGCATTCTCTTAGGAGAGCTGCCAGGGCGAATGGTTCTACTGTACGCTGATTTAGTGGCAGTTTTATGGGTATTGTGTTTTAATCGTGCTATTATGTGTTTCGTGCTGTTGTTTAATTGATCTTGGGTTGTATAATTTTAGTTTTCTATATGTAAATTTTGTTTTAGTGTTGTTAATGTAATGAAATGTTAATAAATCGATTTAGGGTAGGAAATAATAATAATTAGAATATAAATGATTAAACAATAAAAAAAAAGAATAAAGGAAAAAAAAAATAAAAAAAAAATGGAAAAATAATAATATTTTAAAAAAAATGAGTAGTAAAAAAAAAAAATCAGTAGAAATAAAAATAAAAAATAGAAAAAAAATAATAATAATAGTAGATAAGTTAGTTTTAATGTAGTTTTTAACTTGTTTTATTTTGTTATTTGTTTGTGTGCGTTTATAGTTTAAGTTTAATTATAATAGGTTTAACCGCTACATCATTGAAAGTGGCGATAATTTATTTGTTGTCATCGAAAAAAAAAAAAAAAAAAAAAAAACCTACCCGTTGTCTGGTAAAGTTGTAATCGCAAATCATCACAAATCGCAAACGCAAAATCACAAACACCCGTGTGTGTCTTCAGCAGGCAAAAAGTTAAATCAGTATTTGTTACTTGTAAGTAATTATGTTGATAATTTCACAGTAGTTTACATTCTTGGTATGAGCTCTTTTACAACCGTTAAAATTTATAAAGTTTTTTAGTAGCTTACCAAGCAACTGCTTCGCTGTAGACAAATCCGGCGGTGGCTCGACGGACCACTTCGAAACAAAGATCAGATCCGTCCATACTGAAAATTAAATAAACAACAAGTTAATAGGAACTTTTATTTAATTGTGTATTCACTTTATTTCAACACAAAACCTTTATTTTTATTTAAGTAAATAAACAAAAAAATTCAGAAATTGAACCCGGCACATATGGGCGACCTTATCGCTAAAAGAGATTTCTTCCAGGTAACCTTAGGATGGAAATGAACTGATTAGCAATGGTAGGTTGTAATAAATAATTGAATTGACGATCAAAAAAACGAATACATATACTAAGAAACAATAGACAATACATTATGAATATACAAATACATATTATGAAATACATAATATGCGATACAATACATAGTGACATTTTACTAAATAAATAATACGGACCGGCCGTTTTATTATTTTATTTTCTTGTCTCAATGTTACATGGTCTTGGTCGCAATGGTATTGGGCACAGCAATTATTAGGCTACTGGCGTCGGTGACTCACACCTTGAATTTTTGCATCTGCCGATCGGGATCCAATCTAACACTAGGTGAGCCACACCATTACACGAAAAGAAGAAGAAACTCCAATAAAAAGTGAGGGTTTTGCATTAATATTTTTTCTGACGGAACCTAATAATATTTTTTTATTTCATTCGTTTGACATCAAAGAACGGCAAAAACTCAATCGAAATTAAAAAACCGAGAGCACAAAACAGCAGTTAAAGGGTTACATAAAAAACCTTGATGAAAAAAGCTTCAGAGGAATGAACATTATGTAAAATAAATAGGTTTCAATATGAACCCCAAATTATGTGAAAAACGATTCGGGAAATGACCAGTTTTTTCACAAACGACGTAAATGCCTATCGTTGATGTAAATTGAATTGATAACTGTCCAATATTGCTGTTACTGACAAAAACGAGGTTCCCGATTCGGTATTTCTTTATTCACTTGATGGCATTTTAATATGTTATACGCCGAGGCATGGGACGTTCGCCGATTCGAAGTAGGCTCCCGTGGTATCTAACTGCCTAAGGCCGGGCGCACTCTGGATACGTTTTCGTCCGAATTTCATTCGTGTGCTAACCTACGAAGACGTACGAACAATCCCATTCTTCCTAATACCCTTGGCCCTTGTCCTACAGTAGGCCATTATTAGTGGCCTAATATTTTTCTAGGGTTAATATCATTTATGCCATTACTGGCATAAATGATATTAACCTTGATTAACAATGATTTTTGGTCCGTCTTCCTTACGGAAGACGGACCAAAAATCATTATTCCAGATGAGCGTCCTAGATTTTAGAACAAGCCTAGTGCTTAGTTTGGGGCTAAATTGCGCTTTGTGTAACGACGTGCAATATTATTATTATTAATGTTTTGTTTGTTCCTTCTTCAATGAATAAACCTAACTGTATTTGTATTATATTGCGATATATTCTTGTATTCCCACGGAAACGGAAACTACGGGTAGAGTTAGATAAAGTTACAGTACGTTTATAAAGGGAAACAATACACAGGGTTATATTCTACAAAGATCTGCTGGTCCATACAAAATCAGTGAAGCGTTAATATCTACCCTGCCGCTGTTTTTTGTATTAAAATGGTTTTCTAAAGTTAAAGCTAATAAAATGAATTTCGCTGGAGACCTGCGGGGCTATTCTCTAAGAAAAAACTACATAGATTCGATGTAGAAACCTGTGAAGTTCTAGTCAACTTTTCTAAAACTACGTTGAAACCTGTGAAATTAACTCGCTATTCTGCAAGTCCATGCGTCACACAAATATTACCTACTAAGTTTTGTGGTAAAAACGGTGGTCAAAGGAAAACAAAAAAAATACGAGTAACTCGTGAACGCGTTTTTTCTTAGAGAATAGCCTCGCTGGATTAGCACCTAAGTACTTAATACATACTACGGGTTTTTTTATTAAGGCGGCATAATGGGTAGATGCGGAACTCTCGGCGTGGCACGTAAATCTCTAGCAATTTGCATACCAAGTTTCACCGCAATCGGTTGAATAGTTTATGGGCGCGAAGGAGTAACAATCTCGTACTCATTTGTTTACTTACTTACGTACAAACTTTCACATTTATATTATTAAAATTAAAGACATTTTTCGGTGTTAATCGCGTGGTGTTTATTACTTTTAGCATTGCTTCAACGCTCAACGTTTCGAGATCTTTACTGTCTTTAATTTCAATCGAATATCGCGAAAACAAGAAAAAATCTTTATAATATTAGTAGGATATCTACACTTCTACACTATTACATATTTTATAGAGGAAAGATTTGTATTTTTGTGTGTGTATGTAGTATGTTTGTAATGAATAAACTCAAAAACTACTGTGCCGATTCCAAAATTTCAGTATTAGAAAGCTACATTCACCCTGAGTAACATAAGCCACTCTTGATCCCGATATTCCCACGGGATCGGGACTTACGCGGGTGATTCCGCGGGACTCTGCTAGTCACAATATAAAATTAACGCTTCTAACATGCAAGAGTTCGCTTAAGCCAGTCATCAGTAATCGAATCACGTAAACAGTTCTTTCTCTGAATAAACAATTAAGGATTACTCCGCGAATGTTGGGTTTATTGGTTCCCTTTAGCGGTGAAGCTTTGAGAATAATTTGTTACGCGCAATCGGGATACTGCTAAATGTTAAAGATGTCTGTTTCGATATTAGCTGATTGTATATATGGCAATGAGAAAACATATATCCAAGTTTAATACCAGCGTTAAGACTGGTTCCTAATTATTCCTTACTAAATATTAGAAACGCGAAAGTAATTCTCTCCTTTTGTTACGTTTTTACCGAACCGAACCGTTTTTGCTGAACCGATTTTTTGCGGAATTTTGGTACCTACTGTTAGAGATAGATGGGATCTTTGAGAAGAAAACACACAAACTTTCACATTCATAATTAGAAAGATTAGTAGGATAACCACAATTCAAAAAGATAATTAGTACCTACCGCATTTGGACTACTAATTTATATGAGCTTGTAAGTAATCCTTTACCATACCCATACAACAAAATAGGTAGTCGTTATCATACCTCAAGTCACATGGCATAGCTAGAGCTCATTAAACTAGGACATTTGTAGAATGTCTCTAAATTTTTCAAGCATTCTGTCTTTTAAAATTACAACCCTGTAACATTCTAATTACGAACATTCAAACATTTATGTGTAGATCACGCAAACAAAATAACATAGCGATTAGAAAATTGTTGTTTGGAAAAAACTGTTCATTAGAGTCATGTAACATGCATAATGTGGAATGCATAAGAACCACATAACAGATTTAGTTCTTAGATAATTATTATGTCCTTTTCAGTGCCTGTTATATAAATGTTTATTCTATGTAGGTACTTATTATTTATCAGCTATTATAAATAGGGTAAAAGTATGTATTATTCCCAAACTTTCAGCTGACTTTAGTAATTTTTACATTATGTTGTAGCTCATGAACATCCGAAAATCCTCACAAATTTTAAAACAGGTAGGTACTTAAGTAATTAACAAACATAATATAGCATTCTCTGAAAACTAAACTTTCAGGCACTTCGGCAAAAAATTACTTAGGTAAAAGTAAAAGTGACTAAAACTTACTATTCAAAGACCATGTAGAGCATTCCCTCGGAGCTGTAAGTCTCGAGCAGTTCCACAATATGTGGGTGTTTCAGCATGTGACATATTGTTGCTTCACGTTTTAAATCTGCAAACAATTTGTTTTACAAAATTCATACAACATTAGCAGGAATATGTATAGCAAGTTTAATCGGAATCGGTTCAGTAGTTTTTGCATAAAGGAGTAACAGACATACTTATTTACTTATACTTACTTATATACTTAACTTACAAATATTCATATTTATAATATTTGTATGTAGTGCTAAATTAAAAGCAGATGAGCAAAGTTCCTTGAAATTTGGCAGGTTTAGGTGTGAAAACAGACAGACAGAAGGTTGAGTTTTGCTGGGAATCTGCTGGTATCATTGAAGCAATACTCACTGTTATTAAAGTTATGTATATTTTTCTCAACAAAATGTATTAAAATGTCTTTATTATTCTAAATTAAAAATAGATTGCATACCCAAAGAGGATATGCAATCAATTTTTTTTTATGTCCTAAAAGGCGGCTAAGAAATCTGAGGCAGACTAACAACCCTTATGTTCTCCTCACGTGGTAGTGGATAAACTGCTGAGTCCCTAGGTGTCAACTTGTCAAGCCTGACCAGCCGAAGTCAGCCTGAGGCTGACTAGGTGGCTGCCAAGCCGGCCAGCCATAAAAATATTGCCAAATCTATTTGCAGAAGGTATGGCAGAAGGTCAATGATGACTTATCTACTGCACGGATCCCAAATAATTTAGGGTTTAGATAGACATCATCTCTCAGATGAGAAGATACCCAAAGAGGATAAACAAACATGAAATAAATAGATTAATTAATAGTGGCTATAATAATATAAAAAATTAATGATAGTAATTTAAGCTTCATAAATCAAATAAATTCAAACTCATTTGATTACCTGCAGTACTCAATCCCGGGCTCGCAGTAAAGCGGGCAACATCAACAATCTTCACAGCAAACTGCTGACCAGTTTGTCGATGGACACATCGTCGCACCAGGCTAAATGGGCCCCTGGATATGAAAGAAACAAATTATAGGAACGGTGCATGCTTGACTGATATTTTTAGCTAAACTAAAGAGGTTAATATAAAGAGGTTTTGTGCCCTGTAGCTTGGATCTCTGAAGGCTACGGCTACGGTATTCCCTGCATGTCATAAAAGGCAACCAAAAGGGGTGTCTTGGGAGGCTTCGGCTGCAGTTTGTAACCACCCCCCGGTCAAAGTCCTAGTCATAGTTTCGATATGTAGGCCAGTGTAGCCACTATGGAAGATGGGTTGGATATTATTTCACTGCAATTTATTTCATTTAATAATTTAGATGACTGGGCTACATCTTAGACCACTTACCACTGGGTGAGAAAGTGGTAAAACACTATATAGTTAATTTAATAGTTAATTTAGTGTGGATGCAGTTATGTATGGATGAAAGTTTGTTGGAGGTAATCTTTAGTTGCAACTATTGAACTGATTTTAATGAAATTGAATATGAGGAGACATTGAATCTTTAAGAGTAACATGGGCCACATTTTTTCTCGGAAGATTTCCACAGTCCCTGGACTTGCGCAGATTTGATTTGATAAGGTTATTCTATGAAATAGAAACACCCACAAGTTATCCAATAACTAAGAAGATCTATGACCCAGTGGTTTTGGGAAATATGAGTTTTAAGTGGTTGTGAGTTTATAAATGAAATTCAATATTATTCCCATTGACAGCTTTTAAAGAGGGACCTATTTATTTGTTAATTTGTGATATAAGATTTTCTTCGGTTTTATTTATTAAACTCATTAACCTTTGAGCAAGTTACTTCAAACGTCAGGCATTGAAAAAGGAATTAAGTGATAACAAAACCTGAAAAAAGTTTGGTGATTTATGTTATAAAGTCAATATATTAAATTTTATTTACTTACTAGTTTTTATTGCATGATAATAACAACTTTAAAATAAATAATTAGGGTTTCTTACAGGCCGTTATAAGTATAGTTAAAAAGTTTTCAGTGTGCCTAACTGAGGCTCCCATTGATCCCAGAACTGACAGTTTCTTATCTCACTGTCTTAGTCTTAGTATCTCTATGTTAAGAGGAAATGCAGCCAGCCTTACGAGCTTTGGTACGAGAGAATGAGGCTGATAACTTCCTCGTCAGTTTAATATTAATTTAATTATATTTCTTCTACTTTCAGACATAGGTACTGTAATACCCAGATTTCTGAAGAGTCTGAAAAGCTACATATGTGGGAAATATTCCAATGGTATCTAAATATTAACTGATATTTAATTGGTAGATCTAAATTTTGCTTTTAATAACTTTGGTTAGATTTTTTTAAGGTAACATATGGGAGAAAAATCCTAGGAAAATACTTACTTTCCAATAATTTCACACAGTTCGTACACATCATCGAAAAGCACTTCGTCCTCTGCCATTTTACACAATAAATCACTGCACTGTTCTTCAGAAATTCACTTCGAAAACCATTTTTCGCACAGCCGACGAAAACAATTCAAGGGTGGTTACGCCCTTAGAATTTTGAATCAGAAACACTATCAATTAACCAGAAGGTACAGAAACAGTATCTAAATTAAATTTGTGCACAATCTAAATACATTTTATACGCTACTTTTGGTGCTGAAAGGTAATTTGTGCATTTAATACCAGTAGAAACATCATTTATCACGAAGACACTTTTTAAAATGTTTTTATGTTACAATTTATTGGTTTTGGTTAGGAGAAAATTTATAATAAAGAACACAATAGGTGTGAATCAATAATTATCAGAAAAACAGCGAAAGTACGGTGTAAATTGATTTTTTCTAAAATATTTTTTATTTACTTTTGACATTACTCAAGGGCTACAGAATGTGTATGAAGTTAGCCGCCGACTGCAGTCTACCTTTTTTTTCAAGCCATTCGAAGCTCGGTTTAGATCGCAGTCTTTTGAGCTACGTTGACAGTTGTATTATATTTTTAACCGACTTCCAAAAAAGGAGAAGGTTCTCAATTCGTCGGTTTTTTTTTTAATATTTTTTAACGTACAACGATTGTTATGTTATTATTGTCGGTCATAGCTGCTTACCCGTTATAACTATTTCCTATTCTATGACTCTTCCATATTCTACTTCTCTCTTTCTTTTAAGTTTCTGAATATACATCTATGTCTGTCGAACAAGAATTCATATTAGAATAATATGTGAAGTAGCCACATTAAGTCCAACTAAGTTAACTAGAGATTGTAATACTTATAATGAATGCATAAAATACTCGATGAGGGACGGATTTTTATTGTAGGTACAAATTAAAAAAAAAGTAAGCCGTCACGGGACGTCTGGCAGATGTAAAACATCGACTCGCTACGTATAGCACATATAGCGTGGGAGGCGTCGGTCGCCACGGCCTGTATCGCCATGACAAATTATAGGTTGACCCTCGCCTATCGATGTTACACATCAATAAAAATTCTTAATTTTACTGAAATAACGTGTATGTATGTAAATATTGCACATAAATATCCAAACCTTTGAAGTTTTCAAGTCCATAGAGTGAATACTTTTCTTCTAGCTAAGCATATTACACCGTCGTCGGCCTCATTGTCGCTTCCTATCACATGTGATAAGATCAAATTCTGTATGATGTAAAAAAACACTTTTGAATTGTCTAAACCATTTTATTCACAATGTGCTTTAAGTACTTAAATCTATTTTAAAACAAAATTTAATTTAATTTTTTGACAGAAGGTATGTTAAAAAAATGTAAGTACCTACACACTGCAAAGTATTTTCAATAGGTAGATGTACAATAAAAGTAACGAAACGAAACAATAAAAAAATTATTCGCCAAACGCCTACCTAAATAATAAAATTACAGCTCGTTACTTATTGACTATTTACTGCAATACCTATCCATAAATGTATCGACTATCGTCATTAACCCAAAAAGGTACCTAAAGTACATAAATGTATATTTTTGCTAGTTAGGTACCTACTTTAAATATTTCGTAATTAGTTTTTAATGGTCTAGGCAGTTTTACTAGAAATATTTTAAGAAAAAAAAATATAATTTTATTTTTTACCTTAGAAATATTTCTAGTTAGGTACTTCAATAAAATTATATTGATGTGTTGAGAGTGAACAATTTAGTAGGCAGGTATGTAAAAATCACCATATCAATAGGTACAATATTTTATTTTACTCTATAGGTCCCTATTTTTTTAATCTAACAAAATATTAAATGTCACAGGTAATGAGAGTAGAATTAACTTTTTTCTTAAAATACTGGCAACCGGGAACTTTTAAGAGCATCTCAGATTCTGGTGTTGCTGTTTTCGGAGAGGTGTTCACATTTACGACGTAACTACAGTGGTAATCTAACTCGTAGATTTCAAAAGTAGTCTCCTGTAAAAAAATATAAGTAGGTACATATAGGGAAAAATATACAACTTCACAGAATGGATATTGGATAACCAATAAAAAAATTGAGTTTTTATACAGGGTTACAGGAAATCAAAGAAAACCCACGAGATTGTTCTAGACATTTATGCAAACACCTTCTTTTTGAATTTAGTTTTGAATTATTTTTTAAGCACTAATCGCTGTACTTACAGTTTAAAAAAAGACAACGTGAATTTATCATATTTTACATTACAAAACTTTATCATTTATTATTTGCCACAAATAATAAATCACTTAGCTATTAATTAGCTTCAAAGAAACGGTGACTCTTTACACTTTACATAAAAGCAACCTACTCACAGCACACATGCACGAATTTAATTTTATTTTAAGTGTCCTGCAGTTGTGGTCTGTTTTAGGTGAAGTGTAAAATTTCATCGATTATTTGAAGCTTTAAAGCCCTGGGTTTGGTTCGCACAAAATTATTTATGGCTCAAAAGACTCATGTTCCAAACAGAAAATCTTAAAATGTTTCCCGCCAGTACAACGTCCGCCGCTAACTTCAGTTCAAACCGTTCAAAATGATCGATTGTAACTCGATCGTAGGAAATTTTTAAATTCCATTTTAAATTTAACCGTTACATAAATTAACCTAATTAATTCAGTGTTAATTTATTAATAGTTAACATTACCTGTGTTGTCGCTGTTAAGTCTTTTTTTGGCTTCTTGGGGCTTTGACATTGAAGAGTTTTCCAATGGATAAAGTACCTGAGGTAAGACAAACGACTGGTTCAAGGAAGAAATTCGTTGTAAGTAATGTACCTGGAAAGGTAGGTACCTAGGTAGGTACCTACCTTTCCAGGTACATTACTTACTTTTACTTTTACTTACTTTTACTGTTACTTCAAGGAATTCGTTGTAAGTAATGTACCTACATTACTTACAACGAATTCCTTGAAGTATAAGTAAGTTCTATATTTGTTTGAAAGCATTTGACAAACTATTTGTGAGAGGGGGACATGACCATTAGCTCCTGCACTAACGGAGATATGTATAACAGCTCGAAGTCAGCGGGCGTAAGCGTAGCGTGAGCGGGGGCCGAGTGCCAGCGTTCTTAAGTGCGCAATTCTGCCCGACCGGCAACGAAGATAGTGGGCCGGGAACTGCGCACTTTTACGAGCGATGCGCGAGTTCCTGCTCAACGCAACGTTGGCTCCGCTGACGTTCACGCTACGCTGCGCTGACTTCGAGACCGCGACCTTGGACCAGCTACACAATCAGCAAGAGGGCAAAAATGATTAAGGCTTCACGTGGTTGTGGCCACCGCTATAATTGTTTAGCTCAATCTGAGCCAAGTCTGTATATCGAAGAAGTTGTGTATACAGTACGGTAGTTAGGTACGTAGATACTAAAGAGGACAGTCTACCTACTCTTTCTCTACAAACGTAGTCGACTGTTTCCTTCCTGGATAAAGACATTAAGAGCAAATTATGTTTATGCCATACAAGATGGGAACCCGAAACTCATTGGGCTTCGGATAGTTCAGAATCCATCCGGTTCCGTCGTATAATTCGTATTAGTAACAAAAATTACAATTTTAGTTTACCTCCCAAAATCGAAATCAGGTACAGGTTCCCATGAGATTCTTGCCTTCAACTTTTGGTTATACCACACTATTTTGTGCAGTTTAAGGTTTTTTATTTTGTTTTCCTTGCTTCTCTTGAGATTTTCTGCTTTAGGCAAATCTAAAACAGGTAAATGTTATAAATTATTGTGTTTCTGGTTATTATTGTAATGTAATGATCTAGCTAGGCACAGTGGTATTTATCTATGCAGGTAGGTAGGTAAACAATATCTTTCCAAAAAAAAGCGTCTGCCACGAAATCCGGACGCGCTTCTCTTGCAGCGCGAGTGTCCTAACACTGGACACACGATTCGGCACGACACATGTATGAATCTCCCTCGGCACGCTTAGCTCATTGGTAGCTTGTATTCGAAACAAGACACACAATTTTCTACGTTTGCGCAGCTTCTAAATCAGCAGGAACTTTCCAGAAATTCCAATCCAGAGGGGTTCGAATCTCGAGCGGTTGCAATTTTATACTACCTACCTTATTATCCGTGATTGTAGATAACAAAAAATTCCTTTATCCGTTCGTGAGCTACGATGCGACAGACAGATAAACAGACTCACAGACACTCAGACAGACATATAAGACTTAGGTACTTATAACACCTTTCTTTTCCGTCGGGGCTTAAAAAGATAAACAATTTAACCTACCATTATTCACCGTACTTGTCGTGTTGTAGAATATTTCTGCCTTTTCGCTGCGAAGTTTTCCTAAACCGAATTGACTAATGGTTTGCACTTGAAGGAAATACATTGAATTTGGTTGGAGTTCCGAGATGTCGATGTAGTTTTGATTCTGAAAATAAAACCTCGGTGAATTAGGAACCTCCTGGTGTTTAAAAGGCTAATTTATCAATATCTAGATAAAAAATATCTGCCCAAGAAAATTTAACACCACCGAATAAAAACATCACAATGTTATAATAAAAAAAACCGACGAATTGAGAATCTCCTCCTTTTTTTGAAGTCGGTTAAAAAGACCTAAAAGTAGTGTTTGCAATCTTATCTTATAATATTAAACAGAGATATCTTTTATCTTAAATTGAATAATCATCCCTTAGTCGTTCAACACGAAAAATAAGGATATAAATTTATCTAAGGATATAAAGTCAAATCTTGTTTTGAAAGCTAGCTTTTACCCACCACCGGAGTGTAAAGCGGATTGTTTAGCCCCTTTATTAAGTCTTCTAGGGACGGGTCCACGAGAACGTATGTCCCAATGTGTTAGTGTTAGTGAGTTTAGTCTGTTTGATCCGATAGGCGACCCTCCCTGCGCCGCGATTTTAGGATCAAATAGCCTTATTAATAAACGTGCAGGAAGGTCGGAGTATTTTTTTCTACTTTTCATTTCTGTCTGCCAACTTTGAAAGTTCTTGTCACGGTTATAGACAAAAAGTATGTAATTACTACTCCGATATTACTCCACGTTAATAAGGCTAACATAGATTTATGCTCTAGTGTGGCATAAATATACTACAGGAAAGTACAGATTAATAGGTTCAACAATATAAGAGATCGCACGATCTAGTGATAGGACACCTGCATGGAAGGACGCCTTATTTCTAGTTTTGGCCTTTGTACCTTTAGGTGCCTTTACCCACCTTTGGTACATTTTTGTGATTCACTAATACTGAATCTAGTTCTCCACCGATACCCCTTGCTCTTCGGCTCCAAAATACTTTGTATCTCATGACTGGGAGATCAGATTGGGGCTCTCTCCACTCCAGTCTTACAGTTACCGTACCTAAGGGGAAAAAATAAGAATGATTAAATAAATTTATGCTCTGCTCTACATACTCGTAGGTAGACCTTGCAATTACAAATCCCAAACAAACCCCTAAATACACCTCCCCTTACTACCTAGCTAGATAGTGGGTATTCTAACAACGACGTTAGAATTTCCATCTTTTTTAAAGGTGTGTGACTAATTTCCCGAACAGTTTGACTTTGGAACTGGTTAAGCTCGTCCATTGGAGACGAGCTTGAAATGGATCCCTATCAGGCGACCTTTCTCCTTCTAGTCTGTAATAGAGACCAGGACCTCTACTTTAATTCTACTAACGATAAAACGAACGATAATTCCAGAATATAATCTGTCATCCATCCGTTCCAAAATTTTATTTTCGGACGGTTTTTTACTGACGGATGACAGATTTTTTTATCTTTCGTTCGTAGGTAGGTAAAGTACCCCTCCAGTCCAGTTCTATAAATAACCTAGATTGTACATCACCATGATTCTTTCAAGATTTCCTACTACAACAAAATGTAGAATCCTAAATTTAATAATAACAAACTAACAATTTAATAAATAAATCAGTTCATAGCAATTTCAATCAAGTTTCGTAATTGTTAATATCACCTGGCTAATTTCGACTTTTTATCTAGACCATAAAAATGAAACGGAGATTGATTTATTGAGCTAAAATACGATCTTTGGTGCTAAAGTACACCAAGGCCGCCAATGTCGTCAAAGCTGATCAATTTTCAAACATCTGCGCTATATAAAAATAAATAAGGAATCGTTAGGTACAATACAAATTAAACTTCTAATTTATACAAATTAGTTTATGAAATTGAGGAAATGCGTGTGATTTTTTTACTGTGAAGCTAAAGTGGGTTGGTTGTCAAAGGCTGGAAGTCGTTTCGTTTTTAGGGTTCCGTACCCAAAGGGTAATAACGTGACCCTTTTCCTAAGACTCTACTGTTAGTCTGTCTGTCTGTAAGACAAAACGGTTAGGAAACTATGTCATAAACTGGAATATTAGTAGGTAGGTATAGAGTGGATGATTGTCCGTTTGAGCCCCGATCCCGCGGGAATATCGAGATAAAAAGTGGCCTATATGTTGTTCCCAGTTTTCTACATACCTACACCGTACCGATTGTCTTATTGAAATCGGTTCAGGTGTTTTACGTGACGTAGCTACAGATATATCTACATATACGTTCACCTTTATAATATTAGGATGGGATGTGAAGAGAGGTAGAGTGAACAACCCGTTCGTTTCATATTTAATTTTATCGCCCTAAGGATCGCGTATAAAACGCATTTGAAGAAAGGGAAACACATTTGCAAAATTACATCTTAGCGCAAAACGACTAAATTTTATGTGTGATTTTCTTTAGAATTACAAGGAAGTGAAAGTCTCCTAGAAAAATCTAAACTAGGTTGGTGGGTAATAATAATTATGCTCTTGTGTCCGAGAGCCTGCATCGTGAAAAATTTATAGAAAATATTTTATGGCAGGTATTAATTGAAAATCTATATTTTATGTTATCAAAATAAAATCTGATTTATAGAGTTTTCACATTTGCAATGCTATTTTTCAAAGATATCTAATAAAAATGTAGACTGTTCAAATCGAACCTTATAGTCGAAAAATAAAAAAAAGGGAGATGCGTGGTCATCAATTCACCGTGTCACGTGGGTTCCAGTGTGGCGTAATGGTTAGCGCACTCTCCCGGTAAGCGAGGGGTTCGAATCCTGTCACGGGAGGATTTTTGATAATGCATTTCCCCTTGTATAATATCTCAAGTAGTAGCCTTGAGCAATAAATATGAGAAATGTAGATAGTGTCAATATCAAATATAGGTCTCTTACCATTTTCCATTCTCAGTGGCCTCACTTTGAGCTTCTTTGGTTTGGTCGGCGGTCTAGGGCCTCGTCGAGGTGTGAAAGGAGAACTTGGTTTTGAGAATCCTCTGGTTCCAGAAGTACTGACCGCAGCTACTCTAAATCTGTACCAACGTCCTGATTTCAGGACGTCCCGGAACGTTACTTTTGTCCTGAAATACGAGTAGGTTCAGTTGTTAGGTTTGATAGAGACATAATCCTTAGAATCATCACGATCGATCGGACCTCAGACGGTGGACAAATCCGGTAACATGCACACAAAAAAACCATCCTCCTTCTTTTTTGGAAGTCGGTTAAAATTACTGATTTATGGATGTTTTCGTGTATTTATTTTAGCACCAATTGTTTCTAACTCTAACTTTGCCAGATCTCTCAAATATTAATAGCTTTAGCGAAATTTTGCAAAATTATCAAAAGTTGAACCGTTTAAAAATTTAACATGGCTAAAGCATGCTTGTGTGAGCCATTTTAATTATAGAAAAGGTACCTAGGTTCCTATATTTTTTTTAATTACTTATCTCAAAATCATTTCATATCAGAATGTTTGAGAAAAAAAATACAGATCTTCACTGTCATAAAAACTTCACGCTTCTATTATTTATCATGTTGCTAAGCCCTTTTTACCTCAATCAATCTGGTTTCTCCCCACAACGTAAAGGCAAGGCACCCTGAGCTAACCAACGACCCAAATTCTTTATCCGAAGGTTAGTGTCGATCGATATTTAATATTTAGAGCCCGCCGGGATAGGTCGTCTCCTCGTAAAATAGTCTTCGGTTACACTTATTTTATTTTTCACGAGCTCTCTTGACTTCTACCCTACCTACATACCTTCCTACTTACAAGTACAGATCCGTTAACCCAAGTATAGTAGAAAACTACAATATATTAAACAAGATTTGCTAATATTTTCTGCAGGCTGCTTGTACGCAGTTAAAATAATTTCAAAAAGGTTTATAAACAAATACCAAATACATATAAATTCAACGTATATCTATGAATTAGTAAATGTATAAATTGTGAATATTTAAGAGACTTCCTAAAGTACCTAGCTAAAATTTTCCTCACAAATGGACCTACTAAAACAATTTCCCAAAGATATTTTTACTTGTTTACAAACAATCTTTCTACCTCTGTTTACCAAGTTGTTTTTGAAATTCTCAATGAAAAATCTCGCTTCGGTTGAATTTTGCAAGGGAATTTCCACTTAAATGATTGGGGATAAATGCTTGGATGACTGCTTTAAAATTCAGTTGTAATATTTGTTTCGAGTAAACAAAAAAAAGCTTAAATTTCATACAAATTTCATAACAAAATCATTATAAAAGTAGCTGCTCAAATTGCCTATGTCATCCATCACTGAAAATAAAACAAAGAGTTCCGAAGCCTCGGAGGTAGCAGCTAGAACCCAAAAACAGGTTAAAAAAACCCCTCTCGCATTCCGGTATTTAACTAACCTTATCTATCAACAGGTACCTAAGTATTTATTGCCTTAATTTAAATCAACTACGCAGTCACGTAATGCAGTAAATAGCTGTGCAGTATGTAAACTAGCTATGCATAATCTCTGATTTTTTGCTCATATGCATAATCAATCACGCCATCGACCTGCCTTGGCTGTTCAGTCCAAAATGACAAGGTTATAAAACAATTTCGTCTAATATTACCCAACAATAATAGTAGTGTTCCTACTTTCTAAATCGTAAACCGAATCGGTAATACCGCGTAACAGTTAGATGCTAAATTGATTACAACTCTAGTTATAACAAGGTAGCGCATCTATGCAAATCTGTTGGTAGTAACTGGTAAGGTACACCTAACGGTATAATATACCTGCATTGTAGTCCTACTAAGTATTTGACAATGTTTAAGTAAACACGGGACGCCTGGCAGATGGGAAACATCAAAATATATGTATAGAATGGTGATATGTCGTCACGGCCTGTATCGCCACGTCAATAATTAGGTTTACCCTCGCCTATCGATATTTCACATTAAAAATGTTTCAAGTGTGGAGGTAGATATAGATGAATCTCTCGTCATCTGCATCACGAAATCACCTCTTTTTGGAGCTGATGAATTGTTTAATGGGGATGAAACAATTCATCAGCTCCAAAAAGACAACATTTTGTTTCCCACCTACTTCCTATTTGATGTTCCCGGTTGCATCCCTCTCGAGAGCCCAGGGTCCTATAACTAGCAATTGAAAATCAGTTTTGCAGGCGAAGTTTGATTTTTATCTCATTTTTCGCTGCTCACTGTAAGCCTACAACGACCGTTTGCACCAAAAATTACCAAGAATTGGAGGCGAGTCGTGTCCCCCATTGAAATAGATGTTATTATTTTGGTTGACATAAATAGGTAAGCACTCACTTGTTAGTCCTCATCAAGATACTCCAGTCACCCAATCTCATTTCTTCAAATTTGGGTCCCAAATGATGTTGTTCTTCCAAAACATAAAGCACTCGTCCTGGTACAGCTCTGGCTGCGTCTCCAACTCCGTCAGACCATCTTATTTGAACTTTGCCTTTACGCTTTTCTTTTACTTCTTCTATTAGTGGCATTGCTGGTAAACCTAAGAAAGGGTTTAAATACAGGGAGCATTGAATTTTGGAACATATAAGCATATTAAAATCCTAAAATCATGGCAGAGATATGACTTCGGCCTATCGTCATCCTGGCCGGCTTGTCAAAACTTTTTGTCTCTAGGTTATTTTTGTGTCTATCTTGAATATTCAAGTAACTTTTGTGAGAGGTAGCCTGTCTTGATGTTTGACGACGGGGACACTTTGAAAAATGTTTTGCCCGGAATGTAGCGTTGGAATAACTAACTAAAATATTTTTCATCAGAAAAGGAGTACCTACTTAGACATTTAAAAAGAAATAGCCTTGTCAATTTGTTCTTTGCTGCAAATTAGATTCTAAACTTTTGAGTATTGAGCAAAAATAAGAATATTTTAGGAAATGTATCTTCAAAAACTATAGCCTCTATAAGATTTGAACTCTGACTACCCTTATTAAAATTTCTGGTCCTTGTCCTTACCAACATAGTTAACCATATTAGTATTTAAGCTAAAAATAAATTTGTATTTGTTTGTCTGGGTGTTTTCTATATGTAGGTATATTTACAAAAAAAAAAGTAGTATATCCGTTATCTAGTACCTCATAGTACAAGCAAAGTGCTTCGTTTGGGGCTAGATTGCGCTGTCTCTAACCTCGTGCAATACTTAAAAAAAAATAGTCTAAGTATATAATATTACCAGGCAAAGTTTCTAAATCAACCGGCTCATTGCATGAAGATCCACATCCGTGGTGGCAACACCTCTGTGTGCCATCACATTGGGAGTCTGAAGTGCATGCTTCGACGCATGCCGCTGCCCATTTCGGAGTATCGTTTATGGGGCAAGTGCCCGGTTTTGCTTCTTGAGATCGGCATTGAGTCCGACATTGTGTCATCTAGAACATAAAAAAATGTGACATTACTTTTTGATGACCTAGTTCAAGTAGCTTTTGGCATTAGAAGCGTCTGAAAAATGTAAAACATGACATAGTTAGAGTCAAACATGTCAACCAGGGCCCCAAGTCTGCTCTCACAATTGTAGCGTGCCTCAGTAGTGTCGTTAAAATAATAATTGTCATATTTGATACATTTGACCACATTTGTCTACCAAATGTGTCAAATACACATCAAATATGACAATTGCTATTCTATCGACACTCTTTTGGGAACGATTGTTTCGTATGTAATATCCGAAACCGACCGATTTAAAAAAAATCTTTTACCAATAGAAAGCTATATTGTTGAGGAGCAGCATAGACTACTTTTGATCCCGATATTACCACGGGATCGGGAATCTGCTTGTGTGAGTATATTATTATATAGATAGCTAAACATTCCGTATCTAAACTCTACCGATAGTTTCTGTAAATCCCTATCTATAGAACACCCGAGTATAAAATTCCGTTATTTATTCATTATCACTCGTCCTATGATTGAATTATCATACGAGCGTATATTCTTCAAACAATAGGTCCTTTTAAGTGAAATGATTCATTCACTTCAATGGGTAGTGTAGTTAAGTAACCCACTTAAGTCCATAAGTTTAAATGATATGTACAATGAAATTTATGTTCCGAGCTGAGTGGAAAGGAAGGAAGCGTACGTATTTAAAAATAAAAGAGGCTTGGGGCTTTTAAAGTTTTCTTTCAGAATGAGCTCCGTTATAGTCCTTAGGCACTTCATTTGATTAGGTCATTGACCTAACTTTTTTTTTTTTTTTTTTTGAAAATGTATTTTGATGTAATGTAAAACATGTGTGTGTGTGTGTCTACTCTTCTAAAAAAACGGGGCAAGTGCGACACTCGCGCATAAAGGGTTCCGTACCACTATCACAATTGGATACGGAACCCTAAAATGGTTTACAACAATCAATTTTTAAATTTTATAGGAAAATATGAAATATTTAGCTTCGATTCTTACTCCCTTCATACGACCATACTACTCAAAAAAAAAAGAAAAAAAAAACTTTGGCACAAAGAAAATCTGAAACATAAGAGAAACTCTTTGGTAAGTAAGGCAGACTAGTATATTTGACAGATAGGGCCGCCATTTTGAATTCCATGACCTACTCGATTTGTCCTCCTGTCCCTGTTCCTGTCCTGACTCCTTGTTATTTTTGAAACACGTTTGTTGTATGGGAGCCCCTTTTAAATAATTATTTTATTTTGTTTTTAGTATTTGTTGTTGTAGCGGCAACCGAAATACATCTTCTGTGAAAATTTCAACCTTCTAGCTATTACGGTTCATGAGATACAGCCTGGTGACAGGCGGACAGACGGACAGACGGACGGACGGACGGACGGACGGACGGATGGACGGACGGATGGACGGACGGACGGACGGACGGACGGACGGACGGACAGACGGACGGACGGACGGACAGACAGCGAAGTCTCAGTAATAGGGTCCCGTTTTTACCTTTAGGTACGGAACCCTAAAAAGGACCCAATTTGAGCTGGTTATAACAAAATTAAAACCCTCACGCTTGCCCATAGCCAAGGATGAGGTTCAGTAGTTTTTGCGTGAAGGAATAACAAACATTTTACTCCTTCGCTTAAATACTTACTTAGGTACTTACAAATAAACTTTTATAAATATAATTTTAGTAGAATTCAATGTCGATTATAAAAATTAATTACAACGTTCTATGTTTTAGTAAATACTTTATCGACTTTAAATTGGTAGTTCGTAGCCTTTCTTTAGAAAAAATCAGGTAAAGATACGAAACATCTTCCAACTCCGTGGTATCGGGTTTTTGTAAAGGCAGATACCGCAGACATTATCTAGATTAATAAATAATAATCTATGATTGTCGACCACAAGTATTTTTGGAACTATGGTTATTTAGGGTTCCGTAAGAAGGGTAAAAACGGGACCCTTTAAACGGACTTTAAATTGGTAGTTCGTAGCCTTTAGAAAAAAATCAGGTAAAGTTACGAAACATCTTCCAACTCCGTGGTATCGGGTTTTTGTAAAGGCAGATACCGCAGACATTATCTAGATTAATAATCTATGATTGTCGTCCACAAGTATTATTGGAACTATGGTTCTTTAGGGTTCCGTAAGAAGGGTAAAAACGGGACCCTTTAAACGGACTTTAAATTGGTAGTTCGTAGCCTTTCTTTAGAAAAAATCAGGTAAAGTTACGAAACATCTTCCAACTCCATGGTATCGGGTTTTTGTAAAGGCAGATACCGCAGACATTATCTAGATTAATAATCTATGATTGTCGACCACAAGTATTATTGGAACTACGGTTCTGTAGGGTTCCGTAAGAAGGGTAAAAACGGGACCCTTTAACTAAGCCTGACTCTCTTGTGACAAGGCATTAACCGTGATAGCTAGATAAATTTTGTAATATTCACAGATGATGTTATTTCTGTTCCCGCTAAGTCACAGTCAAAATATTTGTATTTTTTATTTAAGATATTTTTCACATGATTGTTTTGAATCGTTTAAGTAGTATTTAAGTAGGCTCCCATCCCATACAACAAACGTGTTTTTTTGTGTAAATGGTACGGAACCCTTCGCGCGCGAGTCCGACTCGCACTTATCCGGTTTTTTTGTAAAGCCCACTTACACTTCAATTTTTTGTGAATTGTTTATTGTTTTGAATGTCAAAATGGTGAGCTTTTTGTGTTCGGGGTTCATATTGGCTTATTGAACTTTTGTTGAACCGGAAGTTAAAATGGAGTTTAGCATTAAGATTTGATCTATGGTCTAAATATAAAACTTGCAGCATCCCTTTCGTGGTATTTCCCGATCGCGTAGGAATTTCGTAAAATGTTTTCTTAGTCACATCCCTACCCTAGGACTAGCAACTTGGGCTCTGGGCAGAGAATACATAAATAGTACAAGTAGGTAGGTACTCTTGGTTGATATATAGGACAATCATATAATTGTGTCAATCAGTCAAGACTTTTTAAAGGTACAAATTAAGATTAATTTTCATAATCATGTTTTGAGCATAAAAATACACTAGCTACACTAAATAAAGTATATAATATACAAATGTATATTGTATGTAAATGTATATGTAAATAAAATACTTTAACTTAATAACCAACCACGTGGTTGGTTAACTATTTATGTATTCTGTGGTTATACCTACTTAGATATTTAGGCTGAACAGATTTTGATCTTACCAAAAAATAAAAATATATTTATCTTTTAATCTGTACCTACTGTCGGTACTAACTCTACTTTGCACAGGGAAATTCCTAAAATTATCATCACGTATTATGGATGCGACGGCATCATACTAAAATCAGCACAAAAATATACCACTACCTTGATAACACGGCTTAAAATAATTAAAAGATTAACTGATAATTTATGTCAGATAAAATGACCAAAATATGTTTAGGAATCCTTGGTTAATCCCCTTTGAGCCGACTAAATCCAAACTTGCTTAAAATTACCATCTTCTTATTTAGTTTCTCTTTTAAAGGAACATACCTATAGATTTCATCTTCGTGAATGAAGTAGAATATAGTAAGGCGATACTATAGCTGAGTCCCGGTTACACCCGCATAGGTCGCGATCGCGTAGAATTTTCGGGATTAAAATTAGCCTGTGTTACTTTTCGATAATGTAGCTTTCTATTGATGAAAGAAATTTTGAAATCGGTCCAGTAGTTTCGGATCTAATGTATTACTAACAAATATAAATCTTTCCTCTTTAGAATATTAAGTTATATAGAAGTAGATACCTATAGACTTGTAGGTAGGTAAGTTATGGACCTAAATTAGTTTAAAATATATTCTGTATTATTTTGTCGTAATATTCATTGATGTAATTGGTACTGTAAGCCATTTTGATTAAATAAACAAGTAAATAGATTTTAGTTTACCTTTTCTTTAGTTTCTCGACTTGACCTCTCCAAGCAAGTCAAATCACATCTCGCTCTTGAGAGACTGTTGAACTGATTTCGTGATATTCTCCTGCTTCTAGATAGAACTAGAGGTATCATCGACACCGCCAGTAGCACCACGAACACTTTGACGTACATTTTTATTTTCATTAGTTTCCGCTGTCTTTGAAATGTTCACATCAGTAAATTAATATCCGTTTCTGAAGTCGGTGAAATATAGTAACTTGATTGTTTCTCATGTAATTTATCAACGTTTGTATCTTTGCCTGCCTAAAAACATTAAAAATTATTACTTATCCAACTTTGCCTAGGTTTTAACTGAAATAAGTATTTAGGCAAAATTGGGTTACTTATTTTACTGAAATAAAAAAAAGTAACGCAAATATTAGTATCTTAAAACGACTTCTGTATAAAGCTTTACCGGCCTTTCAAAAATTCACCCAGCACTAACACATTTCAACGACTGGAAACCGGCTTAAACTATTTCATTTCCAAAAAATAAACGATCTCGAATCCCGCGCAAACCGTGTCATTGAACTCAAAGTTTTGACAGCGAAAATCAAAACAATGACAGTGTAGAACGCGCGTTAAGTTCAAAATGCGCAGCGGCACTGCGGTGGTATGCGCGACTGCGCGTACGCCGATCGATTCGTGCTTCAACTTCATTAATACATTGATGCTTTCCTACCGATGACGGAAGACTGCTTTTACTCAATCTGTTTCCTAGTTAAAACGTCTTCCTGTTCACAATTTTATTGTTTTGGTTCTTCGGATCGCAATACCTATTTTAATTGGTGGGTATTTATTTATTTAAAGCGGGCTACAGATCATCAGTTTTAACTAACATTCAAACTGTCCATTTAAATCTTACGTGTTTAGTGGGTAGGCAAAACAATCTAATCCAAGTATCATTAAGTAGATAAAACTGCACAGTTAAATTTATCTGCTTCGATCTGTTTTTAACAGCCAAGTCTATATTTTAGTAATGAATTTATTGATCTATCTAATATTTATTGATGAATCTATTTAGTGTAAAACTTCAAAAAAATTTCGTAATGCAGTCAAAATACCTTGTTTGCGAACCAGACCGAATGGACTGCATGCGACACAATAAACTGATTAAGCTATGTCAACAGACATGCGGTTAACAATTTCTTTGTAGGAACTTTTGGCGCTGTGCCCTCTTCCTGATTACGATGAAATAAAGTTAGCTAAGTATCTACTTACCTATCTCAATATAAATAAAAATAAATAAAATAAGCCTTTATTACTGAGGTACAATAATTAAATTAAGTTTATTTTTATGGATCGGTATTTTTTCCCCCAGCTTGTCCTTCGACATAGGCCTCCTCCAAAGATTTCCATTTATGTCTGTCCCTTGCAATTGTCGTCCACTCTGGTCCAGCAGTTCTCTTATAATATTATCGGTACCTATTGTTTTCGTATGAACATTCTGATTTGACTTATGATAATTAATTACCTTATAATTAGGTAATTAATATCGGAAACTTTGTAGATTTCTATCCGTTGTGGAATCAATGAACATCTACCTACCTACTGTAATAAATAATGCAACGATGAAAATTTCCGCGTATTTGCAATGGGTACTAACTGAAACTAACAGGTGCTTCCACATAATTTTATTGTTTTAGGGCTGATTTTTTGATGTAGGTACTACAGATAAAATATATCTGTCGAATAAAATCAAAAACTATATTCGAAAGTTTGATTTCTTTCTACCCGACTGCGCGACGCAGAAATTACCTTATATAAAATTGTGACGTTTTATTCTGTGGTGTTACATTTTATTTTGTCTATTTGGCACAGCATGTTTCTTTGGTCAATCAGCGGGGAAATGCAGCCAGAATGCGCACTTTTGGCCTTATTCGATAGAAATGTTACTTTATAAAATATTTATTGTGTTTACTTTATATATTTAATTTGGCTTTAGATTTATTAATTTTTAGTGCTCGAGAGATTGAAAAATTTGCCCTAAATCGAATTACTGCACTTAGCTATAGATTGACTTACTTGAAATAGTAAGTTTCAGTTCTAAACTGAACAATTGCTAGGTATCCAAAAATTATTTCCCTAATTCCTCGGGCCCCCGTAAAATATTATTGACGCTCTTGTTTTCAACATTAAAAGCAACATTCTTGTTGTGATAAACAAATTCCATTTCAAGTTGGTACCTACCTACTACAACATTCAACGGGAAACAGACAACTGCTGATGTAACAATAATAATTTAGTAGCCACAAACAACAGCCACGTTTGAATATTTATATTTATGTTCCTGCGTTTACAAACAGACAAACCGAGTGCAGACTAATTAAGTCCTTGAAGGGCATCCGGCATGCATGCTTCGTACGATCATCGGGTCATTGAAACTTGCTCCTTCAAGAACAATTTATCATTGCCGTTTAATGGTGAATTGTACAGAGACAGCTTCATCAGGTACGCGGTCATTATCTTGTAGATTATAGTGATTGGATAATGAAGCTTTTTATAAGAAATAAACTTTTCTTTTTATTCAACAAAGGAATTTAATATAATGCAACTTTGCCGTTTACGCAAATGTGGTAAATGTGGTAAAGTTTGCTCTACCAAAAAAACACACTACCCTTTAGGTCGCTTTTATCAACGTTATAGGCCAATAAATAATCATTGAAACTTGCTCCTTCAAGAACAATTTATCATTGCCGTTTAATGTTGAATTGTACAGACACAGCTTCATCAGGTAGGCGGCCATTATCTTGTAGATTATAGTGATTGGATAATTAAGCTTTTTATAAGAAATAAACTTTTATTTTTATACAACGAAGCAATAAAATTTAATATGCAACTTTGCCACTAGGATTTAGGTAGCTTTTATCAATGTTATACCAAAGGCGAATCAATAAAATTTTCTTTTTATACAACGAAGCAATATAATATTAATATAACTTTGCCGTTTACGCAAATGTGCTCAAGTTTGCTATAAGTACCAAAAAAACACAGTCTGGGCTTTAGGTCGCTTATATCAATTTTATACCAACGGCGAATAAATAAACTTTTCTTTTTATACAACGAAGCAATTTAATATATAATACAACTTTGCAGTTTACGCAAATGTGGTCAAGTTTGCTCTACCAAAAAACACACTAGGATGTAGGTAGCTAAACAGGTAGTAATAATTAAACTTTTCTTTTTAATCGTCAGCCTTTTATTTGGTATGATATTGATAAATGCCTCATATGGCCTGGGGCGGGGTTTTTATTATAGTAAAGCAAACATAAACACGTTTACGTAAACGGCAAAGTTGTATGAAAAATAGAAGAGCGTTAATTTGTGTAAACTTCTACTATGGATAGGCAATACTCGTAGGAGCTAATGGCCAAGCGGCCTTCGCCGATCTTACATAGTCGTGCGAGCTAAGCAACGCCTGACGCGGTCATTAGTTGGATGGGGTGATAGTTAATGTGTGTGAAAATAACATCTCGAGATGATCCATGTTTCGAAGGCACGTGAGCACTATACGAAAACGAAGACGACTATAATATACAAGTGCTGTTATGTAGATAGGTACCTATTGAGAATAGTGTTTTGTTTCCAGTTATGTGTTAATAGGATTTATAAGCCCAAAGAAATTAATAAAATATACTTCTCCATAAAATCTTTATAAGTAGGCAAATAAAAATGCAAATTAATAAAAAATATCCAACGATAGGTATACCTACTCCACACGATGGGGAAATCATCCCCATTTTTTGTGAGATCAGTGATCATGCTGATCAGTGATGATCATACTGATCACTGATCAGATTAATATGTAAACTTATGCAAAGTTACAGCTTCTTAGTACTACTAAGCGTCTCTGAGTTAAACTGCAGACAGACGGACAGACAGACGGGCATGACGAAACTCTATGGGTTTCTTGTTGGCTACGAAACCCTAAAAATGAATGATAACATTGAATTGCAAATAAGATTTTTTTATTATGTGTTGCTAGATTATCGGTGAAAACAATAGTGAAACCAAATGAAGTAAAACAGGGGGTTAAAAAGGTCATTTTATGAGATTCATACCTATTCGGAATTACTTTTTAACACGGTCACAATAACTGTGCACCTGGCTCGCACGGGTTTGAAGATGTAGATTAAAATGTCGTCGTTGCCCGAATTTGGTCCAGAAGTTGTATTTTTGAACCATCCGATGTGATTTTAAATTCGTATAGCGGTGACGAAATTGTTTTCCGATGTTCTCTTTTTGGCGGATTTTTTAGTAATTCGACTTAACTCCAAAACTCATGGGGGCACTTCACTTGGCGTGATGTTTCATGTTTCTGTCTGCTTGATGAATGAAATTATGTCAGTAGAGTCTGTTCAGAAAGAGAACCGTCGTGGTCACAACGGGAACAAGTAATAATATTTTTACATGGCAACTTTTCAAATGTCCAACTTGTCAGCTGTCAAAGCTGTGTGTATAAGTGCTACTTCGGTATTTCGTTATCTGATTGAGTTTTTGTGATAAAATCATGTCGAAACGGGGTAAAACATTACGAAGTGGTAATAGAGAAACAATACACAACGTTATTACATTTTGTCAACGTGAAAAAGCGGCAAAAAGGCCTGTTATCGACCTGAGTAAGGTGACGGAACGTGTGTCTGCTATGACCGGTATTTATCAACATTTTTATGCATTATTTCAATGTTATTTGTGATTATAAATATTATGTAATGCCGAAGCATTGATAGATATACACGTCTGTAACTTCTAATTATTCTAAGTTACTTGTAATCTGATGATTTGGAAAACTTAAATTAACCTCACTTTTTATAACACGAACCAATATTTTGATACTTTATCATTTACAATAATTACTAATTAAGTACTAAACTAACTTTTATTTTATTTTCAGGTCTTAGTAGAGACCCTGTTTCTAAAATTAAAAAGGAAGGTACCTTAAATAATGGCGTATGGAGCACTGATGGGAAAAAACGCCAAGGTAGACAAGATCGCCTTTTGGACGAAATGCCAGAGTTTATAATAAATGTAACAGATTCGGATGAAGATAGCTCAGAAGAATCATCCTTAGAAGATGGATCTGTTGTGGATCTTTCAGGCATCGAATATTTGGATTCTGATTTTGATTATACATCTGTTTAAAATACATGTTGTTTTTGTTTTTTTTTTTGTCTATATTATTAGTGTAATAAAGTAGTTTCAATACATTTTTCTTTAGTATCTGATATACACGGTGCTCCGAGGAGGGGGTATTAAGCCGAAAGATGGTTGTTTTAGAGGTCTAGGCGAACAACTATTGTTCTACAAGTTTTGGAAATTTGAAGTAGTTTTCGAAAATTTTGATTATAAAGTTTGCATGAAAATCAGCTGTTTTTTAGAGTTTGAGGTCATTGGCCTTAAGGTGCCCCTTTTATTTAGTTTGGACCACTAAAATCTGAAACATTAATTGCCTTTTTTTTACAAAAACACCTGTTTTTGTTAAGTAATACAACTTTAAAATTTTCGAAATAAAAGTTCAAATTTCCAAAAGTCGTAGAATAAAAGTTGTTCGCCTAGACCTCTAGAACAACCCCCTTTCGGCTTAATACCCCCTCGTCAAAACACCCTGTATAAAATATCGAATCATTCGATTCCTATAAGTTACTAAGTAATAGGCGTCGTAAAAGGTTAAAAGGACCAAAATGGTATAGTCGCGCTACAATGTTGCATGTTAAACAAAAAAGGTAATTATGCACATCTGCGCCCTCAAATCCCACGACGGTTCTCTTTCTGAACAGACTCTAATCGTTATATTGACCACTCCTTTCATGGGTAAGACCACTCGTTGCAGATCACACAAAAATGAACGTTTCAAAATCTTGATTTTAAGTTTTCACATGAATGTGGCACTTTCATGCCGATTGGTTTTCCAGCGGTTCAAAAATACAACTCCAGGTGCACAGTCATTGCTACAGTGTTGTAAAGCAATTCTTAATATGAATCTCCTAAAGAAACCTTTCGAACCCTCACAGCTCAGTCGAATCAATTAGGTAGTTCTCAGACTTAGAATTCCTGTGGTATGTTTTTGTTAACTTTGTATAGAAAGGCCATTAGTTGCTTGACTTGCGAGTGGGACAGTTTGATAAATGACTTGGTCTCATCACTTGTACCGGGAACAATGCTGTTGAAATTCCCACTGTCTGAGAATTTTTCTTAGAAAATAGTTTTTGGATGAATTGTTTCAATGTGATGATTTATTGTGTGCATTAGCTACTTAAGATTAGCTTCAAGCAGTCGTTTAATAAAATAAAAAACTACAATTCGATTCATACATATTTGCTGGTAGTTAGGTACTGAATCACTCTAATCGATGCCCATAATGATAGAGTTAGGGCTTCTTTAGAGTTCCGTATCCATAGGGTTAGAACGGGACCCTTCAACTAAGGCTCCACTGTCCGTCTCGTCTGTGTGTCTATCAGCCTGTTGTGATAATGGTACGGAACCCTTCGTGCGGGAAGTCCGAATCACACTTGGCCGGTTATTTTAAATCACATGGCTTTCTCATACATATCATATCAAATGCAAAGCTGAGTCTAAAATATCCACACAGTAGATTCTTTGTAATTGCGTAGAAAGCTTTGTTCAATTCCCCCTATCTATAGCTATTTGTATAAATAGAGACCCTCAGTAGGGTCCGTCTATTGTGTCATTTCTATTTAAGTTCTCAAACGACCCTGACTTGATCTGGCGCTATTGTGCTGAGAAATGTCTTTTTTCAAAGCTTTTTAATGGGCACGTTATCATTTTTAGTAGGTCCTACCTAGTTGTTTTAATGAAATCGCTAAAGGTACGAGTTCGCAACGGGTGACATGAGGCGGCAGCCGACGACATGTTGCGGCGACACTACTGGTTTCTATGTATTTCTATAAAACTCCCTACGTAGTCAGCGACACGAAGCTAGCGTCGTCAAGCGAGCGTAGGGAATTACATAAAAATACACAGAAAACAGGGTCGGTATTACGCTCCGCAATCGTATTTCAATAGTGTGTCGATAGAATATTAATCGTCATATTTGACGTGTATTTGACACATTTGGCAGTTTCCTATGTTAACTATTCTATCGACACACCACTGCGACACCACTGAGATGCCACTGATGGAGTCTCGATAGTTGTCAAAACTCTAATGACAGGATGGATTTTTAACAGACTTGACAGACAGACAGACAGAGAAGGTTGGTTACCATGGTTACTATTGCAATTCCACTGAGATACCATTACGATACTATTGAAGTCTACCAAATTTGTCACAGTCTCGATATAATGGCAATAGTGTGTCGATATAATCGTAATAGTATTGTCATCTTGTGTCATTTAGTGTAATACCGGTCCAGTAGTGTCGCCGCGACACGTCGTCCGCTGCCGCCTCATGTCGCCCGTTGCCAACTCGTACCTATAAGGTGAACGCAGACTGTGGTCCCAAGTCTGCTCTCACAATCGTGTCTCATAGAGTGTCGATAGAATAGTAATTGTCATATTTGGCGTGTATTTGACACATTTGGTTGACAATTGTGGACATCGTGATCAAATGTGTAGGTAGTTCCTTTTCTTTTAACTTACACCCTACCTTACATTTTTCTTTAGGGGGCGTCCATAAATTACGTGAGGTGTTTTTTGACATTTTCTTCCCCTCCCCCCCTCCCTGGTGAGATGTCGCGAGATTTTATTCAACCCCCTCCCCCATCCTCCAATCTCACGTGAGATTATTCAAAATGTGGGTTTCTTACGTAAACGCGTTGGATTGTTATTGTAAAAAGAAAAGAAAAATTTGCTTCAGAGTGTGTTCAGTTACTGGAGCAGTAAAATACAGCTCCGGTAGCAGAATTTTTTTTTCAGTGTGTACAATCTGGATTAAATGGACCAAAATACTTAGTATAATTTTTTTTGTTTCAATCAGAAAAAAAATTGCGTGATATTTGCCGAGACCCCTCCCCCCCCTCCCCAACGTAAGATTAGATGAGATTTGACTCGACCCCCTCCCCCCCTTAAACACCTCACGTAATTTATGGACGCCCCCTTACTTCTCGTCTATACAAAGCTTGCCTGTAAAAGATCACTTTAAAGCGATAAGGTCGCCTATTGTGCCACCTAGATTTAAAATGTTAATGTCGAGTCGACATAAAGGTCTCGTCATTTCAGAGAAAGAGACTTTAAGTCAACTCGACATAATGTTTCTCGTCCTTACCATGCTAGCCTAGGTGGTCTGCGTTCACCTTTAAAAATACTAGGTGGCGTAGGAAAATACATACCAACTTACGTTCTTACCTCAAGAATAACCCTTCTTTGCGTCGCGCAGTCGGGTAAAAAGATCTTTGATTATCTTTCTTTAGTATAGGTAGGTATTGAAACCTTTCAATTTCTTTCTCTAAACAATTTCCTCGAAATTTTCCAAATATCATAGAAAACGTAAATAAGGAAACAGACTTCAATTCTACAAAACTACAAGGAAAATGAAATGATTTCCCCGTTGAGGTAAAATGGATTCAAACAATAGGTACGTGGGTATTCAATTCACCTATATCCGATGGGCTGATCGAATTTGAGTAAGCAAGTAAACCATTACATCGATTCCATGTCGATTCCTAGTATCGGTCTAGTATCTATACTACCCAGTGATTGGTAGTAACTAACTCGTTTTGTTATCCATCAGGTATAAGTACCTTCCTAAGAATTTCGTAATTAGAAAACCTATTTGATTAACTCAATGGGGTGCCACGCGCAAAGCTGTTTGCAGAGGCGCTGGCATCGGATGATCTTTTTTTTTTCGATGATGGTCCTCCACCAATGGAAACGCCGAGTTTTTTTTTTATTCTTTCGGTCTCAGACCGATATGGCCAATTTGGCGCCGAGAGTTGTAAAAAACATCTGACGTTTGACAAACGTTTGACAGTAAAGATCATCCGACTACCGACCTCTGCCGGGATAAAAAGTTAGTGTTCTTCCTCATTGCGATAAGGTAAGTATTTTTTTACTGTCTTTGACGAGAATGGGTCACTGGAGAGAGAGCTTACCCACCCAGACCATGTGATCTTGGAGTCGATTTCTATATATCCTCACTGAACTCTATAAATAAGTATTATACGCTGGAATTGCTTTACCATACAAAATGACATTAGATCTTTGTGTCATTTCAGCAGCGGGATCTAGACTTACGCGGGTGATACCGCGGGGCGCAGTTCGTTATTGAATAAACTTCGAATTATTATTCTTTAAAGAACCATATTAATTATGACATTTCATAAGAACAGGCTAATAAATTATTCCAATTTCAATTCAGATTCTTTTGAAACTCTTGCACTTTTCCTAATAGGAGTTTGCGTCTTTGTGGGAACGTAAAATCGGTGTATCTGGGGAATTTAATTCGTTTTAATTTTATAAGAAAAGTTAGGACTTTATGTAAATTGGAATCTTATGGCGACACGACTGAATACTGGTTCTTTTTTTTAACCGTCTTCGTAAAACGAGGAGGTACGCGTTCAATTTGGTAGCTTTATTCTTATAAATCAAATAGCGAAGTACCTACATACCTACAGTAATATTTCACAATCCAAACGGGGTGAATGGGGACGGAATTGAACTTTGGATTATTTTATCACTATTAATGCCTGTAATTATTATATTGAGTTTGGTATTAGAAATTGAGTCGCGTCCTGAAGATTCTTATGGATTTTACACTGAATCACATAAATCACCCAGTTTTAAATAAGTAATTCTTTCAATTTATACGTCGTTTCTTTTAAACGCAAAATGGGGTTATTAGAGACAATAACGACACAATAGGAAACGTCAGGGCTGACACAATTTTCGTAACATCTATGTAGGTATTTAGTGTAAAAATTTATAGAATCGGGCATTTGTAAAATCAGTCATTTATAGAATTGTACCTACATTTGAAGAATCGGTCAATTATAGACTATGTAATCATGGTTGTTGGCCAGATTGATGGGAAATGATCACGCGGTCGCTCACCCACCCGTTTGGTCAGACTTGGTGAAGACACCCACTGGCCTACCAATTGCCAAAGCTTTTAAGGCCGCCGAGGACAGAAAATCGTGGAGGAGCATGGTGCACCAAATGATCGACAATTCATCCTAGACACGACCTTCAGCAAATGAAGATGACGACTCAGAAGAGAAGAGTAATCATTTCGAGAATCGGGCATTTATTGACTAAACCATTTAAGTAACCTTATATGTTTGTATTTACAAACAACATTTAAAGGAGGTACCTAGGAACAAACAATTTTAATAACGATACAAAATATTACGAACTATTCCACGATTTAATAAATTAACAAGTAGGTAGGTATTTTAGCGATAATTGTTTAATGATTGTTAGACAACGGAGGAAACTTTTTTTATTAAATAAATCATGTTACCATTTCACGAGCCAGTCATGCATGAAAATAACGAATGTTAGGAAACCTTAAAAAAAACATTTAAAAAACAACTCTAGACATGCGACAAGACCATGTTTATTGAGGGATAGATAAACAAATGAAAATACAACAAATAAATCCTGTGAACATCACACAGCGCCATCTACCTCCACGGTAAGCGCTACTAAGCTTGCGTTACGGCGTTTAGACCACGGATACAATATTTGGATATATTTATTTTTCTTTTGTAAATGCCAATGATACATAATCATACGCAGAGAGACATCCAGACCAGCAAAAAAAAAAATTGAACCAAAAATACCAAAAACCTTGGCGGGAATTGAACCCGCTACCTTTATTGCATTGCAGTCGGGTATTCGCCAAATACGCTAAAGAGGTCATAAATTATACTTTAAAACCATTACTAATCATAAATTTCACTGTTATTCACCAATGATAGATAATACTAGTCTGCCGCATGTCTAGAGTTTTTCATTAAACTAACGCGACGCACATTTAAATTCAAGTAACGTTCCCTCCATTTAAAGAAGGAACTCTTCAAATGAAGAATGCTATAATTAGACAGTTGGCCATTATGCTAAACGGAATAACTTTGCAAGTTTGCTTCATTACTTTCGCAGACGGATTTATATTGAACTAAAATTTCAGCATAAAGTTATGCAGAGACTAGCGCTATCGCCTACTGATTAGATAAGATTGTCGAGGTTAGTACGTACTGCGTGTTGTGTCTCTTGACTTGTATATTTCGGGCAGCCACCTACCAAGTTGTGGTACCCAAGTACATTGTTGCATTTGATTGATGGACATTGATTACAGTCACAAAATTGTGGGAATTCTTCAGAACTTCCTGTTGGTTGTATTTTAATAACGTAGGTTTGTAGTCTCTTCTGAGATTAATTTAGAGTAGTAGAGTACCTAGGTACGACGAAATTTAAAATCTATTGCTCCATGTACCTACTCCCATAGCAGATCTATCTATCTATAGTAGGTACTGTTCTGAAGACAGACTCTCTTCTTCTTCTTCATTTCGTATAGTGGTGTGGCTCACCTATACTCCCTGCCCAGTATAAAAGCATCCTGTGTAAAAAATATCACAAAAACATGATTAACTGTATAAAATTAAACACTCTAGAGTTGTTTGCTCGTAGAGTCTTTCTAATAGTAGAATATTTTGTTCAGTTGTTGTTATTTAAAACAAGTATTGATTGCTATAAAAATTGAATCAGGCGCACTGATAATCTACGTTTCAATCAAACCAATTACTGTTTTTGCTACAAAAACTTGATTGATGTGATCGATGCATGCAAACAGCTACCTCTATATAATGATAAGGTGGCCTATTTATTATACTGGAAACATAAGCATAGGCAAGTCTTGTAACATGATAGTTTCGTCACACATCGTGGAAGGTAAACGGCTTGGTATTTGAAATTAGATACGTGTAGTAAATACTGCTAAATGGGGGTCAGTTGCAATACTGGTGTCATTTTAAAGTAGATTTTTTTATGATCTAGGTAGGTAGGTACATAATTATTATTAAACTCAACTAGCTATTAAGTTCAGAACCTCTATGGTTAGGTAGGTAGTGCATTGACTAGGTCTTAGCTTTACATCTTTTGTTCTGGGCCAACTTCATTTAACGATGAACATTTGATGTTGATGATGAACATGTTATCTAGCACACAACAAACCCTTTCAACATCCTCGGGTGGTAGTAGGGGAAAGTCGGTTATATCGTACTGCCAATTAAATCGTACCACTTCTGAATTTCCTACTAAATGGGTATTTTTATCTAAACTGGTAATGCCAAAGTGTGCCCCCACATTAATCACCCGCAGTCCACCATTTGTAAAAACAATTTGTTGACAAAGGTGCGCGTGATGTGGTAAAATACGTTTTAGTGCCAGTCAATGTAAATACTATCAAACGTTCCTAAGCCAATAACTCGTAAAAAAGGTAAGCTATAAACACACCGTATGCATGATTCTAGTACAGTTTTATACTAGATTATTGATGTTTATCCTGTGGTGTCTAGGTTTTGAGGCTGTGTCGTACCTACTGTACTTTTTATTTTAAAATGACCTAGTTTGCTAAATCGTACCAGTCATTCTTTGGTGAATTGGTGAAATGGCTTGTAAGGCAAATTTAAGAAAAGACACTTACAGCAATGTTAGACAACCGGAAAACACGTAAATAAATAGATACAAATAGAATTTTCTGTTATTTTATTCAATGATAAGATATTTCTGTCTGTGGTACGATTTAAATACTTAGTGGTACAATTTAACCGCCTAGTCGGCTAAATCGTACCAAATGACAGTCCGCTGCAAAAAGTCATTTATCTCCATGTTAAAGTAAATAAATGGAACTGATTTTCCTGTCATAGGTAGCCAAAATAACTCCCTTGCTAGTGGATATTCATTTATTAGTATTAGTCCTGTCGTAAATGAAATATTTAGGTTTAAGTAAAAAGTGGTCCAATATAACCGACTTTCCCCTATACAGGTAATTAAATGTTCCAAATGAATTCTAAAAGGATTATTGCCAAGCGTGCCAAAAAATATAAAAACCACTGTTCAACACCCGATTCCTACACAAAAAAATTGAAATCTACCTATCTACCAACCTTTCTCTCTCTCTCCAAAATTCTCTCTCCCTGATTGATTCTTCCATACCTAAAGATCGCAGGCGACCAACACTCTTCTCATCTCCTTTGAAACTTTTCTGATATCTCGGTTTCAACTGGTTACACTTGGGATACCCATCTTCTAGGTAACCTCTTACCTTCTTACGTTTGCGCAGATGATTAGATTGTCCAAATTCTCCAAATGGCTTCAAATAATATGGCCGAAATAGCTAAGAGTGCGTCGCTGGTGCATATCGGTATGGAAAACTAAAACAAGAGTGAATAGGTTTCTTCTAGGCTAGCATGTTATAATGACGACCTCATTGTCGCTTCCCATCAGGTGAGATGAGGTCAAATGCTAAGCCAATCCCATGTAAAATAAAACCCCTTACGTCGATCTATAGGCATTCGTGCGAAACGTGGCCAAATCTTCCTTAGCTTACTATTAAACTATATAATTATTTATTAAACCAACCTAAAAACGCAATAGTTAATAAGAGGGAGTGCCTTATAAGTATACCTAACACATACCTATAACATATAGACAAACATTTTCTTTGTTAATAAACGGTTTTCGCAATGGCAACAGTTATTCATGCGGATTTTTTACGTGTATGTAATTTCCTTTCCATTGAAAAAAACATAAAGAAATACTTACTTGCTGACATCATTGTTCCCGTAACCGTAATGAAGCGTTAAGATGTGCCTTTCATCTTTTTATATTTTTGTAATAGTACACGAGTCCCAATCATTTTTTCAAAATTCTTTGCAGATGCCAAGGGTAAGGCTTACGGTTAGGCACCTATTGATTTTAAAGTAGGTGTCTGCATTATTTTGAACTCGATATATTCAATGATTCTCGATTTTAGTAGCACATAATGTGGTTAGGTAGAGGTGATAAACATCGCTAATAATAAAAAGGGCTAAATTTTAAATTCTAACATTTATTAAATCGATCAATGGCTCACATCACGCTATATTAACGCAACATAATACTTAAGATATATCACTAAATTTAGCTTCTACTAAATCCTACCAAGACACTACCTAATTGGGTTACACTTACAGATTTTGCGTATCTCATTTATGTAGGTTATTATTACTAAATAAATTTATTTTAAATCTGTTATCTTCTAAAAATACTTCTCTGTGTACCTAAACTAGTCTTTAAATAATAATTACCTACACATGTAACCATTAAAAGACACATAATTATTTTCGATTCGGTATAAATTATATGTACAGATTATTGAACCGGAGTCGCTGCAGTGGTAGGTGATGCTACCACAGCTGTAGTGGGCGCTTCAGCTGCTGCTGCAACTGCATCTTTTGGAGCTGGACTTGCTGGGGCCGCTGTTGCTGTTGCTGGTGCAGCAGTAGCTCTGGGAACTAGAGAACTTGGTGAAGCAGCCATGCCACTGGTCATGACGTTCATCATCCAGTCAGAGCCTCGGTTCTGCATTGTAACGTTCATTGGTTGACCTTGAGCTGGAAGTGGAGTGAAGTCAGATAAATTAAGCACTTGTATGAAAAAGTGTATAGTTTTGAGTGTATCATTGGATGTAAAATATCGGCCATCTATACAAATAGGTCTAAAAGTAGTTTAAGGATTAAACTAGGAATATAAGAATAAGTTGAATATTAGCGATTAAACTTGGAAGAATATGATTTGGATATAACACAGAATGACACTGAGGTGTAACACACACATGTTGAATGTGATTGACGCTCAAACTAAAATTAATGACATAGGTTATCTTCAAAGTCATAAAACAATGTTCTGCAATAACTTCGCCTAAAAATTCATCACAAAATCTACTTACGTAACACAAAATTGAACGGCGCTTGTGATCCCATATTCATTCCACCAACCCGCATATCTGGTCCCGTTCCTGGCATTGGGTTCGCGGGTAATGCAGGCCTGGGTGTTGTTGTGGTTCGAATCGGACAGTAAAAATCGCAAATCCTGTCATATTCCTCGTCACTTGAGCTTGAAGTCGTTGTTGATGTTGATACATCATCCTCACAGAACAAATCACACAACATAAATCTTGCGAATATTGGCTGAAAGATTTATAACTAGTTAACAATTTAAATTCTGAAATTAAAGACATTTATCGGTTTGAATCCCGTGGTGTTTATTACTTTTAGCATTGTTACAACGCTGAACGTTTCGAGATCTTTCCAGGTCCTTTCTTCAATCCTGTAGAAAGACCTTGAAACGTTGAGCATGGTAACAATGCTAAAAGTAATAAACACCACGCGATTCAAACCGAAAAATATCATACAACATCGCGAAAACAGAAGAAAAATTAATGTAAATTCTGTTCTAATAGCTTGAATCTGGTTTATTGGGGAAATTCTAAGAGGCAGAGGGTAGGTGCGACTGTGGTGCTCCTAAGCAGTAAATGCGACATGTCTGCATCTACTGTCTTGCCCTTTGTTCCCTGTAGGTACATAATTGAACAGCACAAGTTACACAAGGACAGAGTCAGGAGGTCGCACAAGGAGCGGCTGGATGAATAAACGAATGATCCGTTGACATGGCTTAATTCTGGTCCTCAATAATGTTGATCTATCAATTGCTATTGACACAAAGAAGAGAAGAGTTCTTTCCATACACTCCGTTGAGTACCGTTACCATAGGTTCTTATTTAGGACTTCTTTACGATAGTTGAAACATATTGCATTAAAAGAATCAGAGTCAGGTAAAAAGATTTCGCATAAGACCCTAAGGCTCACAAAGTCTTCCAAAACATCATGTTTCACAACAAAAAAAAAATGTGCTAATCCCAGTAGGTAAGGCTGCTGTGTTGAAATATGAGGGAAAGGATTAACAAGTATAGTGATTAATTTATCAATTAATAAATTCAATACATGCGTATTGATTTTGTAAGTAGGTAGGTAACATCCTTATTTCATCAATCATTTTACCCGATTATTTCCTAATATTTATTAGGTACCTATTTAAGTATTATAGATTAAAATACCATAAACGATTAGTTTAGAAGTGTTAACAGTTAGTTACTAGAAGATACCTAGAGGCAGTCATTGAAATTCTAGTACCTAGCTCACTTGTTAAAGAAATTGTCACAATGTCAAACTCTATTTTTAGAGTTCCGTCGGTACCTTATCCTATGGCAAAAATCGGAACCGCTATAAGATCACTGCTTGTCCGTCTCTTTTACTGTAGTACAGACACACTATAAATTAATGGATTTATGTAAAACACTAAACCCTTTTTCAGAAACTTAGATAAAAAATGTGAACAAAAATCTCTAGATTTATTTGAAAGTGACACTCTTTATTTACCTACCTTTTTATTTAAATTTAACAGTTCTTTGTTTACATTTTTGATTTAAGTTTCTGAAATAGAGTACCTATACCTACATAAATCTATTTGGTTTTAGATAATTCAGCTTATTTGTCTAAAAGTTTTATATTGTCAAATCAATAAAGGGTTCTTAATTAGTCAAATAATTAAAAAAACGCACCGTGCCTGCAACATTACTAAAACTACACACAACAAAAACAAATACAAAACACACGCGTATCACCGTCATGTTTCCAATAAGTAATATTATCATGAAAACATACGTTCAGTTCCTTTCATATTTATAACGAAGGCTTTTGCGTAAGACTGAATTACTAATTTACCGGCAAAGAATATTAAGTGAAATAGATATTTTTTGCAGAATCGAATTCTGTAAAAAGGGTAAAACTAGTACTTAATTAAATTTATTATATGATAGTTATTTGTAAAGTTATACTTGGGTCCAAAGAGAAAACTCATAATTAAAATACAAAATCATTTATTGTGCGACATTTATAATTAGCTTAAGCTAATTAACGAGCGTATACCTAAAAGCTGTGTAAAATAACTAGCAATAAGTCTTGTGACAGTTCCTTTTTTACATGAGATAGGCTAGTATTGGACCTCATCTTACCTGATGGGAAGCTTCCTATTAGGTGGAATTACAAATAATAAAACAATGATTCAAAACAATGTTTATGGAATTGAATTCGATGATTAAACTCAATAAAGATGTTTTTGTATCAGCAGGTTAGTTATTAGATTATTAGTTCCTATTCTGTGCCCTTTTACACTATTGATGTCGTCTCCAGCTCTACATAAATTTTCGACTGTTCGCACTTTCTCCTAATAAGGACTCAAATTCTTAAGATGTCACAGGACCTTTGACCTAAGAGAAAGTAAGTAGGCAAATGCCAAACATAGATTTCATAAAAGGAAAATGGCTTAGATTCATCTAGCTTATTTTTTTCATAAAATATCCCAAAAGACGTATTAAGTAGAGCCTTTGGAATGGTTTTCGCAATTTAAAAAACCCTTTTTTTTCAGGCATTCCCATTCCTGAGCTCAGTATACTGGCTATAAATTCTTGTTTACATTTGTTTGTAAATTTCACTGTTATTCACCAATGATAGATAATACTAGTCTGCCGCATGTCTAGAGTTTTTCATTAAACTAACGCGACGCACATTTAAATTCAAGTAACGTTCCCTCCATTTAAAGAAGGAACTCTTCAAATGAAGAATGCTATAATTAGACAGTTGGCCATTATGCTAAACGGAATAACTTTGCAAGTTTGCTTCATTACTTTCGCAGACGGATTTATATTGAACTAAAATTTCAGCATAAAGTTATGCAGAGACTAGCGCTATCGCCTACTGATTAGATAAGATTGTCGAGGTTAGTACGTACTGCGTGTTGTGTCTCTTGACTTGTATATTTCGGGCAGCCACCTACCAAGTTGTGGTACCCAAGTACATTGTTGCATTTGATTGATGGACATTGATTACAGTCACAAAATTGTGGGAATTCTTCAGAACTTCCTGTTGGTTGTATTTTAATAACGTAGGTTTGTAGTCTCTTCTGAGATTAATTTAGAGTAGTAGAGTACCTAGGTACGACGAAATTTAAAATCTATTGCTCCATGTACCTACTCCCATAGCAGATCTATCTATCTATAGTAGGTACTGTTCTGAAGACAGACTCTCTTCTTCTTCTTCATTTCGTATAGTGGTGTGGCTCACCTATACTCCCTGCCCAGTATAAAAGCATCCTGTGTAAAAAATATCACAAAAACATGATTAACTGTATAAAATTAAACACTCTAGAGTTGTTTGCTCGTAGAGTCTTTCTAATAGTAGAATATTTTGTTCAGTTGTTGTTATTTAAAACAAGTATTGATTGCTATAAAAATTGAATCAGGCGCACTGATAATCTACGTTTCAATCAAACCAATTACTGTTTTTGCTACAAAAACTTGATTGATGTGATCGATGCATGCAAACAGCTACCTCTATATAATGATAAGGTGGCCTATTTATTATACTGGAAACATAAGCATAGGCAAGTCTTGTAACATGATAGTTTCGTCACACATCGTGGAAGGTAAACGGCTTGGTATTTGAAATTAGATACGTGTAGTAAATACTGCTAAATGGGGGTCAGTTGCAATACTGGTGTCATTTTAAAGTAGATTTTTTTATGATCTAGGTAGGTAGGTACATAATTATTATTAAACTCAACTAGCTATTAAGTTCAGAACCTCTATGGTTAGGTAGGTAGTGCATTGACTAGGTCTTAGCTTTACATCTTTTGTTCTGGGCCAACTTCATTTAACGATGAACATTTGATGTTGATGATGAACATGTTATCTAGCACACAACAAACCCTTTCAACATCCTCGGGTGGTAGTAGGGGAAAGTCGGTTATATCGTACTGCCAATTAAATCGTACCACTTCTGAATTTCCTACTAAATGGGTATTTTTATCTAAACTGGTAATGCCAAAGTGTGCCCCCACATTAATCACCCGCAGTCCACCATTTGTAAAAACAATTTGTTGACAAAGGTGCGCGTGATGTGGTAAAATACGTTTTAGTGCCAGTCAATGTAAATACTATCAAACGTTCCTAAGCCAATAACTCGTAAAAAAGGTAAGCTATAAACACACCGTATGCATGATTCTAGTACAGTTTTATACTAGATTATTGATGTTTATCCTGTGGTGTCTAGGTTTTGAGGCTGTGTCGTACCTACTGTACTTTTTATTTTAAAATGACCTAGTTTGCTAAATCGTACCAGTCATTCTTTGGTGAATTGGTGAAATGGCTTGTAAGGCAAATTTAAGAAAAGACACTTACAGCAATGTTAGACAACCGGAAAACACGTAAATAAATAGATACAAATAGAATTTTCTGTTATTTTATTCAATGATAAGATATTTCTGTCTGTGGTACGATTTAAATACTTAGTGGTACAATTTAACCGCCTAGTCGGCTAAATCGTACCAAATGACAGTCCGCTGCAAAAAGTCATTTATCTCCATGTTAAAGTAAATAAATGGAACTGATTTTCCTGTCATAGGTAGCCAAAATAACTCCCTTGCTAGTGGATATTCATTTATTAGTATTAGTCCTGTCGTAAATGAAATATTTAGGTTTAAGTAAAAAGTGGTCCAATATAACCGACTTTCCCCTATACAGGTAATTAAATGTTCCAAATGAATTCTAAAAGGATTATTGCCAAGCGTGCCAAAAAATATAAAAACCACTGTTCAACACCCGATTCCTACACAAAAAAATTGAAATCTACCTATCTACCAACCTTTCTCTCTCTCTCCAAAATTCTCTCTCCCTGATTGATTCTTCCATACCTAAAGATCGCAGGCGACCAACACTCTTCTCATCTCCTTTGAAACTTTTCTGATATCTCGGTTTCAACTGGTTACACTTGGGATACCCATCTTCTAGGTAACCTCTTACCTTCTTACGTTTGCGCAGATGATTAGATTGTCCAAATTCTCCAAATGGCTTCAAATAATATGGCCGAAATAGCTAAGAGTGCGTCGCTGGTGCATATCGGTATGGAAAACTAAAACAAGAGTGAATAGGTTTCTTCTAGGCTAGCATGTTATAATGACGACCTCATTGTCGCTTCCCATCAGGTGAGATGAGGTCAAATGCTAAGCCAATCCCATGTAAAATAAAACCCCTTACGTCGATCTATAGGCATTCGTGCGAAACGTGGCCAAATCTTCCTTAGCTTACTATTAAACTATATAATTATTTATTAAACCAACCTAAAAACGCAATAGTTAATAAGAGGGAGTGCCTTATAAGTATACCTAACACATACCTATAACATATAGACAAACATTTTCTTTGTTAATAAACGGTTTTCGCAATGGCAACAGTTATTCATGCGGATTTTTTACGTGTATGTAATTTCCTTTCCATTGAAAAAAACATAAAGAAATACTTACTTGCTGACATCATTGTTCCCGTAACCGTAATGAAGCGTTAAGATGTGCCTTTCATCTTTTTATATTTTTGTAATAGTACACGAGTCCCAATCATTTTTTCAAAATTCTTTGCAGATGCCAAGGGTAAGGCTTACGGTTAGGCACCTATTGATTTTAAAGTAGGTGTCTGCATTATTTTGAACTCGATATATTCAATGATTCTCGATTTTAGTAGCACATAATGTGGTTAGGTAGAGGTGATAAACATCGCTAATAATAAAAAGGGCTAAATTTTAAATTCTAACATTTATTAAATCGATCAATGGCTCACATCACGCTATATTAACGCAACATAATACTTAAGATATATCACTAAATTTAGCTTCTACTAAATCCTACCAAGACACTACCTAATTGGGTTACACTTACAGATTTTGCGTATCTCATTTATGTAGGTTATTATTACTAAATAAATTTATTTTAAATCTGTTATCTTCTAAAAATACTTCTCTGTGTACCTAAACTAGTCTTTAAATAATAATTACCTACACATGTAACCATTAAAAGACACATAATTATTTTCGATTCGGTATAAATTATATGTACAGATTATTGAACCGGAGTCGCTGCAGTGGTAGGTGATGCTACCACAGCTGTAGTGGGCGCTTCAGCTGCTGCTGCAACTGCATCTTTTGGAGCTGGACTTGCTGGGGCCGCTGTTGCTGTTGCTGGTGCAGCAGTAGCTCTGGGAACTAGAGAACTTGGTGAAGCAGCCATGCCACTGGTCATGACGTTCATCATCCAGTCAGAGCCTCGGTTCTGCATTGTAACGTTCATTGGTTGACCTTGAGCTGGAAGTGGAGTGAAGTCAGATAAATTAAGCACTTGTATGAAAAAGTGTATAGTTTTGAGTGTATCATTGGATGTAAAATATCGGCCATCTATACAAATAGGTCTAAAAGTAGTTTAAGGATTAAACTAGGAATATAAGAATAAGTTGAATATTAGCGATTAAACTTGGAAGAATATGATTTGGATATAACACAGAATGACACTGAGGTGTAACACACACATGTTGAATGTGATTGACGCTCAAACTAAAATTAATGACATAGGTTATCTTCAAAGTCATAAAACAATGTTCTGCAATAACTTCGCCTAAAAATTCATCACAAAATCTACTTACGTAACACAAAATTGAACGGCGCTTGTGATCCCATATTCATTCCACCAACCCGCATATCTGGTCCCGTTCCTGGCATTGGGTTCGCGGGTAATGCAGGCCTGGGTGTTGTTGTGGTTCGAATCGGACAGTAAAAATCGCAAATCCTGTCATATTCCTCGTCACTTGAGCTTGAAGTCGTTGTTGATGTTGATACATCATCCTCACAGAACAAATCACACAACATAAATCTTGCGAATATTGGCTGAAAGATTTATAACTAGTTAACAATTTAAATTCTGAAATTAAAGACATTTATCGGTTTGAATCCCGTGGTGTTTATTACTTTTAGCATTGTTACAACGCTGAACGTTTCGAGATCTTTCCAGGTCCTTTCTTCAATCCTGTAGAAAGACCTTGAAACGTTGAGCATGGTAACAATGCTAAAAGTAATAAACACCACGCGATTCAAACCGAAAAATATCATACAACATCGCGAAAACAGAAGAAAAATTAATGTAAATTCTGTTCTAATAGCTTGAATCTGGTTTATTGGGGAAATTCTAAGAGGCAGAGGGTAGGTGCGACTGTGGTGCTCCTAAGCAGTAAATGCGACATGTCTGCATCTACTGTCTTGCCCTTTGTTCCCTGTAGGTACATAATTGAACAGCACAAGTTACACAAGGACAGAGTCAGGAGGTCGCACAAGGAGCGGCTGGATGAATAAACGAATGATCCGTTGACATGGCTTAATTCTGGTCCTCAATAATGTTGATCTATCAATTGCTATTGACACAAAGAAGAGAAGAGTTCTTTCCATACACTCCGTTGAGTACCGTTACCATAGGTTCTTATTTAGGACTTCTTTACGATAGTTGAAACATATTGCATTAAAAGAATCAGAGTCAGGTAAAAAGATTTCGCATAAGACCCTAAGGCTCACAAAGTCTTCCAAAACATCATGTTTCACAACAAAAAAAAAATGTGCTAATCCCAGTAGGTAAGGCTGCTGTGTTGAAATATGAGGGAAAGGATTAACAAGTATAGTGATTAATTTATCAATTAATAAATTCAATACATGCGTATTGATTTTGTAAGTAGGTAGGTAACATCCTTATTTCATCAATCATTTTACCCGATTATTTCCTAATATTTATTAGGTACCTATTTAAGTATTATAGATTAAAATACCATAAACGATTAGTTTAGAAGTGTTAACAGTTAGTTACTAGAAGATACCTAGAGGCAGTCATTGAAATTCTAGTACCTAGCTCACTTGTTAAAGAAATTGTCACAATGTCAAACTCTATTTTTAGAGTTCCGTCGGTACCTTATCCTATGGCAAAAATCGGAACCGCTATAAGATCACTGCTTGTCCGTCTCTTTTACTGTAGTACAGACACACTATAAATTAATGGATTTATGTAAAACACTAAACCCTTTTTCAGAAACTTAGATAAAAAATGTGAACAAAAATCTCTAGATTTATTTGAAAGTGACACTCTTTATTTACCTACCTTTTTATTTAAATTTAACAGTTCTTTGTTTACATTTTTGATTTAAGTTTCTGAAATAGAGTACCTATACCTACATAAATCTATTTGGTTTTAGATAATTCAGCTTATTTGTCTAAAAGTTTTATATTGTCAAATCAATAAAGGGTTCTTAATTAGTCAAATAATTAAAAAAACGCACCGTGCCTGCAACATTACTAAAACTACACACAACAAAAACAAATACAAAACACACGCGTATCACCGTCATGTTTCCAATAAGTAATATTATCATGAAAACATACGTTCAGTTCCTTTCATATTTATAACGAAGGCTTTTGCGTAAGACTGAATTACTAATTTACCGGCAAAGAATATTAAGTGAAATAGATATTTTTTGCAGAATCGAATTCTGTAAAAAGGGTAAAACTAGTACTTAATTATATTTATTATATGATAGTTATTTGTAAAGTTATACTTGGGTCCAAAGAGAAAACTCATAATTAAAATACAAAATCATTTATTGTGCGACATTTATAATTAGCATAAGCTAATAAACGAGCGTAAAAGCTGTGTAAAATAACTAGCAATAAGTTTTGTGACAGTTCCTTTTTTACATGAGATAGGCTAGTATTGGACCTCATCTTACCTGATGGGAAGCTTCCTATTAGGTGGAATTACAAATAATAAAACAATGATTCAAAACAATGTTTATGGAATTGAATTCGATGATTAAACTCAATAAAGATGTTTTTGTATCAGCAGGTTAGTTATTAGATTATTAGTTCCTATTCTGTGCCCTTTTACACTATTGATGTCGTCTCCAGCTCTACATAAATTTTCGACTGTTCGCACTTTCTCCTAATAAGGACTCAAATTCTTAAGATGTCACAGGACCTTTGACCTAAGAGAAAGTAAGTAGGCAAATGCCAAACATAGATTTCATAAAAGGAAAATGGCTTAGATTCATCTAGCTTATTTTTTTCATAAAATATCCCAAAAGACGTATTAAGTAGAGCCTTTGGAATGGTTTTCGCAATTTAAAAAACCCTTTTTTCAGGCATTCCCATTCCTGAGCTCAGTATACTGGCTATAAATTCTTGTTTAGCTGTTTTTCGGACCGTGTCGACGGATTCGACCTTAATTTCCGATTTCAGTCTAAATTGTCAATGTTATAAATGTTTATTTGTGTGCAATACTTAGTTATTGGTATAAACAAAATGAAGGACTAATATAACCATTTAGTTGTCTTTCCAAATCTGCTGTTTGACTGCGCTATTATTACCTAGGTATACTTATAAGAAGTAAACTTACTTAAAATGATGGTTGGGTCAAGGGGTTAGACTAAAAAGGCAGTTGTCCTTGATACGGCACGTATCGTCAGGAGGTTCCTGTGTCTGCGGCCCTAACTATCGATAGCCTGGGCCTTGCCCCGCTGCGACGGCGAACGGAAATCTAAGTTTAGGTTTTGACTGAACTTTCTAAACCACCGATCCAAAAGACATGAAATTTGGAGGGAGTTCTCTGCTTCAAGTCTGATAAAATTTGCTTTGACTTGACATTTTTACATTTTTATTAGGTACAAGTCATAATATTTCATCATAAACTCCTCACTTGAATATTCTTACTTGAATACTGTTCGCAGCACTACTAGAATTCATAAAATTAATTGCCTAGATAATGTAATGCCATAAACACACTTATTTAATTGAGTAGCGGTCGATCTCATTGCCACAGGTACTAATTCAATTTCATTATCCAGTGAACAGCGCTATTTTCACCGATGAACAAATCTGCTTGGTCACTATTAGTTCCCTTTTTTAGTCATACTTTTGTATCATACTTACATGTTTTTATTACTTATCAAATTTTCATGCACGCCAATCGCATAATTGGACGCTGGCGCGACCAAGGCAGGTCGCGCGGATGTATGCCTCCCGCCCGTGCTCTGCGTGCGGCCCGCAGCACGCATGCGGGCATGGCCTGCACGCGGATGCACACACGAATGATAGTGAAACAGCCCTTAGGGCATTTTTAATGTCATACGGATTCTCTAACGCAATGCGGTATTGCCTTGGCCAATGGCCCGTTGTTGTCTTTTACTGCGACATGAAGTTTCAAAGTAAACAGACAGCAACTAGTTACCAAACAGCGAAAAAAAAATCTTCTCTTGTAACTGGTTACGAGATCGTAGTTACGAATATGGATGAAGGCGAGATACCAGCCTATATGAGTAAAGGGGGTTGCTATTGAGCACCGTTTAAAATTTAAAACATTCTCAAATGATCCTTCTATCTCCATTTTCTTAGTCTATATTAAACTTCACCTTCAGGCTGTAAAGAAGGTAGGTATCTCTACATTGTGCATTGTAACAAATCGAATTGATACCCCAATTTCGCTCGGTTCTTCTCGGACACGGTCAAATTCATTATAAAAGTACCTACGGACATATTGTTTCAAGTTTACTCCGTAGAATATTAATTGTCGTTTAACAATGGACATGTGCTATCAGTTCCTTGGAATTGTTGTACTCAGTGTTAGGTTTGTCGGCTGTAGAGTAGGTAATAAAACTTATCTGCGGGGCTATTCTCTATGAAAAAACCGTGTAGACGCCGGGTGGCTTCTACACGGTTTGCGAATTATTCGTATTTTTTTTCGTTTTCCTTTGACCACTGTTTTTACCACAAAACTTGATAATATTTTTATGATGTCATTGGCTTACAGAATAGCGAGTTAACTTCACAGGTGTCAACGTAGTCAAAGTTGCCTTGAACTTCACAGGTTTCTACATCGGATCTAGTAGTTTTTTCTTAGAGAATAGCCCCGTTGGATGGTTCCATCGTTTGTCGAGTAGATTTAAATGGTTTATGAATCATTGGGTATTTTGGTCTTTGCTAACTTAACTGTATTGAACACAGAAAGAAGAAACATTCAGAAAACTAATATTATTTATTATTTTTTAAAAATAAATAAATAGATAAATTCTGTTAACCACGCACAGCGCCATCTAGCCCCGTGGGAAGCTACTAGGTTTGTGTTACGGTGACTAGACTACGGATATACCAAATACTTAAAATTAATTTTGTAATAATTTTAAAAATAAATACTTGCACCCGGCAGAAATCGAACCCGCCAACTTCTGGATTGCAGTCAGGATTAAAAAAAATAACTTTGAGAGATCTAATTGAGTACCACCTTATTTGGCATTGATCATTTAAATCAATTTTTTTTAATAATATCTATCTGGGTATAGGTAATGTATAAAATGCTTTATCCTGACGGCCGACTGACTGAATTGAGGATTAACACACAACTTAAACTGCTGATAGTAGGGAGCTGAAATTAAGAGTGAATGTAAATGTGTTCTTTATGTGATGTAGGCATCCGAAATGAAGTGTTTTTCGAAATTTCCACGGGATCGGGACTTACGCGGGTGAACCCGCGAGACACAGCTAGTCTACAATATTGTAGCAACTCCAAATAAATTTGCGCTATTAATTAAACTAACAAATAAGTTGAGGAATCGGATAATGAATATAGGCAATAACTCTTGTTGTTGTTGCCTATATGATGTTGACTTGGAAATACAAATAATTAACTTTTAATTACTTACTTACCTAACTATTATTACAAATAAAATCCAAAATACGTTTATTCATTCGGATATTATGAAACGTACCTAAGTACGTACGTACCTACTCATAATTTATGGATATGCCGCAAACCTAACCGTAAACCTAGTATAGGACAAATTTTCTGTTCTATGGTACTATAAAATATGATTATTTTACTCCAAAAGATACTTTAACAATTTAATTGCTTTTATTTTCTTAGAACGAATGCCCAAAAATAACATTATCTATACTTGTCTATAAAATGCTTTGTCCTGACTGACTGACTGTGGTTTATGCTGTGCGTTGATCAGTCAGTCAGTCATAATAGAGATACTGTTACAAAAGATACTTTAAAATAATATTTTTTTGTATTTTTGGAACTAATGCCCAAAAGCAACTTTATAGCTAACGCCAGGTCTCTTTGGAACCTTGCTTCCCTCTTCGATCAGAATGGGCGAGTAGTCCGGTCTAGCTTGCTTGGTCGAACAGTCCTTATGGGGGATCGGGAACACATAGTTTACGTCCACGTCATATCTGGAATCAAAAATAAAACAAATATTAAATAGTCCAGGATCCCTAGTACATTTTTGCAAATTGATTACCATCAAGCTAGTTTTCCGTGAGTAGCTTCATTTTGATGAGACGCCCAACAATTTCCTATACGAAACTATCGATTGTGGTAGATAACAGAGATAGGATCTGTCTGTAACTACTTTTGAGCGTAGGACCGGGATAACGTACCTACCACGCAATTTGTAGGACAATATGACCGTTAAATTATATAAATACTAATTAAGTAAAAATAAAAAAATCAGCTGTTTAGTAATGATTTATGATGACCTCGTTATCGATATATGTTAGAAGGGTCTTTGATCGATTGTTAATATTTTTTCAAATTAGTTAGTAAGTAGGTATACGAAAACTAAAAGATCGCAAAAAAAATCTAAACAAAAAAAAATACGAAGTAGATACCTTACTTCAATTACCTACGTAGTACCAACCTACATGTTATATTTTTTAAAAGGAAAAATTGTATAAATTTCTAATTGGGTCTTGTTTTATGAAAGGAAACCGTACAATGGAGCTCGTCAAATATGTACATATAATAAAATAAGGTTGTTTTACGTTCGTTTGAGAACACTTGTGAATATTTAAAACCACATTAAGTTTTAGTCCCTTATTTTGCATAAGAACAACTTCAATGGATATGTAAGAATAACTACATAGTTAGGTACCTATATATATACTTATATGTACCTATAGGTTTAGTTTGCCTTTTCAATTCATACATTTTCAGTGGATTCTAGAGTAATGTAACAAACAGAATATATTATCTCACTAGTTGCGGGGCTCACTATACCTATTAGTTGTGCCCTGCGGTTTCACCCACGTACGTATTGATCCCATGAAAATATCGGGTAGGTATATTAAAAGTAGCCTATGTGTTAATCCAGATCTCCAGCTATCTGCATACCAAGTTACATCGCAATAGGTTCAGTAGTTTTTGCGTGGAAAAGTAACAAAGACACGTGTTTACTTCCTTACTTACACACAAACTTACACATTTATAATATTAGTAGAATACTGTTCTTCATCATCTGTAAGGGGGCGTCCATAAATTACGTGAGGTGTTTTTTGACATTTTCCCCCCTCCCCCCTCCCTGGTGAGATGTCGTAAGATTTTATTCAACCCCCTACCCCATCCTCCAATCTCACGCGAGATTTTTCAAAATGTGGGTTTCTTACGTAAACGCGTTGGATTGTTATTGTAAAAAGAAAAAAAAAATGCTTCAGAGTGTGTTCAGTTACTGGAGCAGTAAAATACAGCTCCGGTAGCAGATTTTTTTTTCAGTGTGTACAATCTGGATTAAATGGACCAAAATAGTATATTTTTTTTTGTTTCATCAGAAAAAAAAAATTGCATGATATTTGGCGAGACCCCCCCCCCCCCCCTCCCCAACGTAAGATTAGATGAGATTTGACTCGACCCCCTCCCCCCCTTAAACACCTCACGTAATTTATGGACGCCCCCTAAGCCATTATACTTATTTTAACACTAAGAAGAAACCGCTATCAGTAGTAAGGTCTTTGTGGTTGTTTCTACTTTCTTACACTAGTATTTTAACTGCAGTTAAATTTTCTTATTTTGTTTCATGAAGTGGTGTGGCTCACCTAGTGTTAAAGTTTTCAAGTCGCCTTTAGAGGATAGTCTCCATTCCCTTTCTCCATACAAAAGTAGTTTACATTTTCCTCCCTGGATAAAGACATTAGAGCAAATATGTTTATGCCATAAAACTTATATCTGTCATGACTATGCATCTACCTTTTTATTTTTTCATTTTATTATTTTTTATTATTATTTTAATTAGAAAATAAAAAAATAAAACTGTAGATGCATTGTCATGAAAGATATAGGTTTTATGGCATAAACATATTTGCTCTAATGTCTTTATCCAGGGAGGAAAATGTAATCTACGTTTGTATGGAGAAAGAGAATGGAGACTATCCTCTTAAGGCTCCTAACTTGACCTAATGTCTGCTGTCAGAGATAACAACCAGGAAAGCTACCGCGGTTCTTCCGTAGACAGCAACTCGATCCCGACGCAGTAGTTTGACATGTCTGACAGCGGAATTTTCAATTTTAAAACCGCGCATCCATGGCCGTCAGCCGTCGATTTGAAGATTTTCTTTCAAAATCTTCAATTCAATTCAATTTTGTCTGTGTTGCATTTATTCAATTTGGCTTCGGCATCGATATGAGTTATCGACGCGCCGATTTGAAATTTTCGCGGTTCGAAATTCGGCTGTCAACTGTCAAATGAATCCGATCCCGATTCCGACGGAAGAACCGCGGTAGCTTTCCGGGACCAACTGCGTAACGTGCCTTCCGAAGCACGGAGGAGTCGAGAATGTGATTTTTGCCACTCCAGTTAAATGATGATAATGCAATTACTAAGTTGGTATTAAAAAAATTTGTAAAACGCTTCGTAAATCCATCTTACTTATTGTATTTTTAATTAATTAAGATTAAAAAGGCGAAATGTCTTACCGTGGCAACTTATCTCTGAGATAAGCCATCACATTCTTTGGTAGTGAATTCTTCCTGGACAGAACAAAGGCTGTCAAGTACCTCGTGCCTTCTTTCTTCTCTGCACAATGCAACAGTAACGCCCAGGTTTTGTATTCTGTGTCTAGGACGTAGGTGTTGTAGATACCATCATCTGTTGAAAAAATATAAGTTGATAATATATATTACTAGCTGACCCGGTAAACGTTGTTTTGCCTTATAAATGACTAGCAGCTCCCCGCGGTTTCACCCGCATAAGTCCCGATCCCGTGGGAATATCGGAATCAAAAATAGCCTACAGCCTTCCTCAATAAATGTAATATCCAACATCGAAAGATTTTTTTTAAATCGGACCAGTGGTTCCTGAGATTAGCGCGTTCAAACAAACAAACAAAAAAAACAAACAAACTCTTTCGCTTTATAATAGTAATAATAGATAGATAGTAGCCGATTCTCAGACCTACTGAATCCGCATATAAAATTTGGTAAAAATCGGTAAAGCCGTTTCGGAGGAGTACGGTAACTAACATTGTGACATGGAAATTTTATGTATTAGAAGATTTTTAAGTGCTTAAGCCTGGATTGGGCCTTTTTCAAATATAAGTAGATGTTGAGCCTAAAACTGCGTTTCCAGCTGGGATGTACGAGGATACGCATTGCAAGGGATATGTTAAGAACCAATAGATTCGCTACAACAGAGCCATTGCTATTTTGAAAAATATTATTAATATTAAAAGGGTATAAAACAACATGGCAACTATACCATATTCCCTGAAAGGGGTTTCTAGGTGGTAGCTAGGCCTTAGCCGCGGCCGTTACCAGCCACTGGCCTAAGTCGTAGCGCCATGCGGACCGTCACCGTGTTCCGATACCTAGAACGGTGCAGCCACTAAGGAAGACGGGCCAGATCTTGTTCGAATGTTTGTCGTCGTATTTTACATATGAGCGTGCTACGTCTTAGATCATTACTTACTATAGTGGTCAAACGCTATCTATCGTGTATTATTATTATGTGAAAACGAAAATAGGCAATTAGGATCATTTATTAACAACCACTTTCAGCTTTATGGACGTTGTTTACACAGTTAACCTATGTCATTCATTTGCTAGCAAATGTTTTGTAAACCGGGGAATTCCAAATACTTCATTGCATACCTACACCTAACCCATTGTCTTACCACACGATGCGAGCGACGCGATGCGAAAATATCAAAGGTAGTCGTTGTATGACTGTAATTGCACTGCAAAGCAGATTTTACAAAACTTACACTACTGTACTTATAGTTTATTTTTGTGCAGTAATAAACGTATTTTTTTTTTTATTAATTGTGGCCTACGTTGTTACGTGAATCTATAGAGATCATGGCTAGGCCACAGTAACGGAAAACGTCAATGCCTACCATCGCGATAATTATTGCAATTATTGTTGCACAATTAATGGCTATATCAACTTTCAAAGACCATCATCGCGATAGTTAACGGGGTTTACTGTTACTGTGACTGGGCCACCAGAAATTTGGTCGGCATCGCGTCTAGACGCTTATATCGCGTCCCGTCGTTCACCTAGGACAATTGGTAACATTACCTACCTAAATATGATAGGTACTTGTATGAGTTTCATACTGTAACCTACCTAGTTATATTTGTTTGTTTAGATGCTTTCCGAAATAAATTCGGGTCATGAAATACAATATCACCTTCAAGACTGTGCAAATAAAAAACGGAAAATTCGAAAATGTGCAAAGACAATAGAATCTCATTCGGTTTCCATTATTGAGGGCAGGGTCATTATCTATTTCTATGAAAGGCTTTGTCCTGACTGACTGATCATCGCATAGTCTAAACCGCTGATAGCAGAGGATTGAAAATTGGAAAGTGAATTTTTAATACAATGTTGGCATCCGACTTATACGGGTAAAACTGCGGCACAGCCAGTTTTCATATCGTTCGCGCTATAAAAACGATCAAAGCAGCTAACAGGACACACAGTGTTAACGGGAGGGCGATATTGTTTGGGCAACTCTTCCACAGTCACACAGTGACCTTAAGAACTTACATGTGCTTTCAGCATGGGTCCAATGTGCTGGCTCGTTCAGATCCACCTTCCAAGTGATGTTACCCAACAGAGTTTCGCCCAAAGGATCGTCAGCGAAGCGGTAGGTAAAATTCATTGTCACTCCTGGAGTTAGTTCCATTGTACCATCTTGAAAGTATACAAGAAAATAATAGATCAGAAGATATATTTTATGAAGAACTAGCAGCTCCCCGCGGTTTCACCCGCATAAGTCCCGATCCCGTGGGAATATCGGGATCAAAAGTAGCCTATTACCTTCCTCAATAAATGGACTATCCAACGCCGAAAGAATTTTTCAAATCGGACCAGTGGTTCCTGAGAATAGCGCGTTCAAACAAACAAACAAACAAACTCTTCCGCTTTATAATAGTAATAAATAATAGAAATAGATAGATAATCAAATAACTAACATCACCGGAAGGAAGATCAGCGCTAGTCGAAAGACAAGCATTATGCTTATATAAATATTAAATATTAAATAAATATTAAATAAAATAAAATAAATATTAAATATGAAATCGCTTAAATAATAAATATGAAATCGGTCCAGTAGTTTCAGAGATTACCCCCAATATACATACACTAGCAGCTCCCCGCGGTTTCACCCGCATAAGTCCCGAACCCGTGGGAATATCGGGATCAAAAGTAGCCTATAGCCTTCCTCAATAAATGGACTGTCCAACACCGAAATAATTTTTCAAATCGGACCTGAGATTAGCGCGTTCAAAAAAACAAACAAACTCTTCCGCTTTATAATAGTAAATAGATAATAGATACATACATGTTACAAACGTTACCTCTTTATAATATTAGTATAGATAAAAATGTATCTAAGTATAAGACTTTAATACGTCGTGTTCACTCAAACTATACTACATATAGCTTTTGCAATGAAATTTGGAATATATAGATAGCTGGAGACATAGACACACAGGCTACTTTTTATCCCGACATTACCGAGGAATCGAGACTTACGCGGGGAGCTGCAAGTTATTTCTATTTCTGCACTGCATTGATGACTTCATTTGTTTCCACCTAAGGGAATGGCATAATATCTAACGTGTTTTATTGTATTACTAGCTGTTGCTCGAAACCCGTCGAATGGAGAAATTCCTCCTTTTTTGAAGTCGGTTAAAAACAGCCATTATAAAGAATTTTCGTACGTTCAGACAGATCTGGACACATGGAGACACATAGGTATACGGTATTTTAAGATTTTCCTGCTATCCGGTTTCGTTTTCCAAATGACCGGATATCCGGATAGCATGTGTTAATTCCACACAACACACTTCTTCAATACAACAATCAAACTAATTAAGTAAAATTTCCGGAAATCCGGCTTTTTTTAAATTGCCGGATATCCGGCTTTTTTTTCATTGCCGGATATCCGGACATACAGTGTTAATTCCACACAACACACTTCTTCAATAAAACATTCAAACTAATTAAGTATAAGCAGAAATAACACTATTGCCGGATAACCTGACCGGATATCCGGACAAAAAGTAGCCTATATGTTAATCCGGGTCTATCTGCATACCAAATTTGGTTAAAATCGGATTAGCCGTTTCTGAGATTAGCGGGAACAAACAAACAGACAAAGTCTCTAAAAACATTTAATTCGTGTTTAACTACCGATTTTGAGGCGATCTGCATTTTTTTTTTCTGGATATAATTCAATTACAGATTTTTTATATCTACAGATTTATAATATGTATAGATGTTGGTATGCACTAAACTGTGGCTAACTAATCCAAAAGATTACCTACCAACTGCTGGCACGTGGTCATCTTCAGTGAACACAGCTCGCATGCAACTGTACGACAGAGCTTCTTCAGCACTAGCGTAGTATTCCACCACGTACCAGTCACCAAGCATCTGTGAATTTATAAAGCAGGTTTAACTAAGTCTTTGGAGTACCTACCGAATCTGGAATTAACAACATCCCAGGAAGCTGGGCTGGCATGGATAGTAAAGACAGAAAATTAAGTTAGGCCATAGTTAATCCTTTCGGGACATAAATACCTTAAGGTGTAATACTTTGTAAAACTCTTCTATACTACGTGTTTTAATTCTAGACTACGATCTGACGGCTTTGTATTTGACATGTTTTCTTCAAGAACGTACAATAGGTTATTGTAACAATTTTACCCTCATATATATCCCTTTATCGCGGATATTATTATTTACCAACCTTCCTGTGCGAGATTTGGGATAAAAGTGATGAATTGAGTTCAGAAAAAACAAATTGTTGTTTTGAACTCAATTCATCACACTAATTTTATGTGAGTCGTAATAAATCCCCATAAAGTTAACGCTTTCACATTCTATGAAAAATAAACTATGTGACCAAGATTAACTACTTCAGGAATAGGTACAACCATAAGATCCTGATAGTTGGAATGAGATAGATAGATAGATAGATAGAACGCTTTATTGTTCTCACCAAAAATAAATTACAATAAAATAAAGTACAAAGAATGAGGTTAGGCCATTGCTCAGCAGTGGGACATCTTCCACACTAATATTACAAAGAGGAAAGATTAGTATTTTTGTGTGTGTAATGAATAAACTTAAAAACTACTGTGCCGATTTCAATAATTCTTCACGATTAGAAAGCTACATTCACCCTGAGTAACATAGGCTACTTTTAAGCCCGATATTCTCACGGGATCGGGACCTACGCGGGTAAAACCACGGGACGGAGCTAGTCTATAATACGTATGACAGACATCATCATCCTCACGATGTTCTCGCTTTCCTAATTTACATCTCCACTTTGCAGGATCTTCAGCATCCCGTGGCGTAAGGCGAAATAACCAATGTACGTACGAGTGGCATAAAAATATAAATTATCTACTTTAAAGATAAGTGATTGGCTGTATAAAATGTTATTGAGCAATGTTTACTACAAATATAATAAACTTCGTATCGCACGCCTGATATAAAAGTATAAGAAATGCTTTTTGTTTATGAACGCGCCTTTGAATTATGATTGAGCAATACAAAAATCCACGAGGCAAAAGTGTTCTCAAAGTCCTGACTTTTGTAAGGGCAATCCTACTAAAGTCGTAAATGTAAAAGTTTGCGTGTGACTGGTGTAAACTAAACGAGTATGTTTGTTATTCGTTTACACCAAAACTCGATTGCGATGAAACTAGGAATGCAGATAGCTAAAGATCTGAATCAAATCATAAGCTACTTTTTCTCTGGTGTCTGTCAAAGTCTCTAGACGAACGGGCGAATACATAAACGCTACTCAAAATTTGAGTTCTACTTAAACAACTAAGCACCTCTAAAATTCAAAAATTCCCATACTATTTTTAAATTTAGAAGCTGCTCAATTATTCAAGTACGCCTCAAATTTTAAGTGGCGTTTCTGTATTCGGCTGTCACTGAGTCTACCCCAGCGTCTTAACAAACTAGAACTCGCGTGGCCTAGTTCGTTAAGACGCTAGGAATATTTGCCTAGAGCACAAATTACGAAATATCTAAGGATATGTTATAAAATACTAACTATACAACAGTAAACAATTTTACATACTTTACATGCGTGTTCAATCGTTATCAATAATTGTGTTGTTCCATCCGGCGGCGAATCCCACGCAATGTTTATGTACCTCCCTTTAATGTTGTTTTAATTAATTACTTTACTAGCGCACCCTTCGGGTGTTCCTATACAATATGTTTTAATAGGTACCTAATATAAACTTAGGGCTTCACTAGGGGGCCTGTGCCTGTATTTACCTATTTTAAATGTTCTGCTGAGTATGAACTGGCCCTGCGACGTATATCGGAGTTAGAACAGGAACTCTGTGAAGCCCATCAGCATATTTCACGCCTCCGGGATGCCTCATACCAGGTGACTGCTCAGCAGAACCAATCATTATTTGATGAGCTCATAGGACAGTCTCCGCAGTTGGTTACTGCTGCAAAATCCCATGTAATAGACCTTACAAAGGACACTCCTAGCCATGCACTGTCAAACAAGCTGCGCCTGGGTAATTGTAGCAGTAAAAAACTAAAAAAATACTTGAAATCGAACAAAGTAGAGTAGAGAGAGTGTTGGTATAGTGGTAGATACCCCGGCTTTCATTCCGAGAGTCGTGGGTTCGAATCCAGGCCGACCGCGCACCAATGTCTTTTTCTTTAAGAAAAAGTTATGTGCGCTAATAACATCGCTCTTACGGTGAAGGAAAACATCGTGAGGAAACCGACATGTCCTAGGACTCTCACCACGGTCCGAAGGCATGGGATATTCAGTGTTTTCTATGTATCATATGTATGTATTTACAAAAAAAAAGTATAATATGTAGTATATCCGTTGTCTAGTACCCATAGTACAAGTCTAGTGCTTAGTTTGGGGCTAGATTGCGCTGTGTGGAACGTCGTGCAATATTTATTATTTAATTTATTTATTTATTTAATTTAATAAAGTAATTAAAAAAAATACAAACTTAATAAATAACCTTAGGAAATTTACTAAAAATGTTAAAAATTGCAAAAACAGAAAAGAATTATTAGATAAATTAGATGTTTGTACATTACAATTGAAAAATAGTCAAAGGGAACATGAGACAGAAATACTCCAATATGAATTAGAACTTAAAAACCTTCAAAGCTCCCTTGATTCAATAAATAGGATGTATATCAAATCACAGGATATTATTAGGGAGTATTCGCTGGCAATGGACAATTTAATTAAAACTAATTCTGAATATGCAGACCGTTTTGAATCTTTAAATCAAAACGGTTTCGTTTGTGAACACTGCAACCAGCCAGCACCAGTGCCAGTAAATAGTCCCAACTCACCCTCACTGCCACCAAGTAGCCAGAATCAGCAGTTGTGTGTTGTTTCTAATAATAATAAAAGTCAAACAGTTATCTTCTGTGATGAGGTTGGATCGAATCTTGGGATCAAATTAAATGTTAACTCGGAGGGACAGTCCTACTTTAACTTGTGTATGCCATCTGCATCTTATTTACAGATAATGCAGCGCATTAGTAACTATAAATTTAATAAAAGCGATAATCTAGTTATTTTTATGGGAAATAGGGGAAGTCTAACCAAAAGAGACCTTATTCAATATTGTGATACGTTAGATTCACTCGATATAAACAAAATTGTAATGTTTACACTTCCCTACTACAATGACTTGCCAGCTGCGGAAAATAGGCTAAGATATAACATAAACTTGACATTGAACACTATATCTTGTTACAGTAAGAAGTTCAATGTTATTGACATAAACAATATTATTAGTAATAATTATTATTTGACGAAGGGTAAGCATAAGCTTTCAGATTATATTAAAAGACAAGTAGCCATTTCGCTACATTATTTTTTTAAAACTACAGCCAATAACTTGGCTACCCAAAATGCTTCTATTGAGCATTGTAACCGACTTCAATATAATAATTTGACACTGGGTAATTGTTCATATCCACCTAATTTAAATTAACTTTTAAGACAAAAGAGGCACGCTCTTGCATTAAACACAATGACATAAATGTTAGTTTGTCTAAAATAGATTCTGCGACAATGGAGGTATCCTCTAGCTGTAATAGTCAACTTTTATTTGCGCTATCCGATGAGTCGAATAATCATAATTACCTTAATAATTGCCCTCAAATAAAAAAATGTAAAATAAACTATGTAAGTAAAATCAACCTGGTGCATCAGAATATCCGTGGCTTTGCAGAGGGCAAAAGACTAACACTGGAACTGTATATGAACTCTGAAAATATTGATATTGTGTGCTTATCTGAACATCACCTCCGGGCTCACGAGCTCATGTTCAGTTTCAGCAATCACCAGGTTGGCAGCTCATTCTGCAGGGTAAATACGAAGCAAGGAGGTTCTCTTATTTTATTGAATAAACAGCTAAAATATAAAGAAAGAAAAGATATCGTATCTATGTCTGTAGAATGTGTAACTGAAATAGCTTGTGTAGAACTGGAGCAGTTAATAATAGCATGTGTGTACAGACGACCAAAGCCGTACAATTTTAAGAAATTTATTGACATATTAGATGCAATGTTAGCAAAACTAGCAAAATCAAAAAAGCAATTGATTGTATGTGGGGATTTTAATGTTGATTTACTTAAAGTATCTTCTTTCTCCACCATACTTTTAAATTTGTCTCAATCACACAAACTAACTAATTTGTTTCTGGAGCCTACCAGAACTACTGAAACTACTGCAACCTGCATAGATAACATCTTCATATCCGAAGACGTTACTGCTATTAGCAAATCTGTTATAAACAAATTGCAATCAGATCATAGTGGCCAGTTAGTCAATTTTGTAATAGTAAAAAAACCAATACCCAAAAGAAAAATAACATATGTGCCAGTAACTGCCGTTCGACTAGAGAAACTTAAATTGAATTTGGCTAACGTCATGCCATTTCTACCATGTGATATGGATGCAAACATATTATACAACAACTTTTTTTCAGTTCTTAACGAACAGTTTCAATCTATTTTCACGTCCAAATCAATGGTGGTATCAGGCAAGCGTGAGTTCAGTGACTGGGCCACGGTCGGCATTCATAGAAGCAGACGAAAACTTTACGAGTTGTACGCAGAGAGACAGTTTCATACTTCAGAGGAGTTTAAGGCTTACGTTAAAAATTACTCAAAGATATTTAAAAGAGTTTGTATATTGGCGAAGTCCTTACACATTAAATCTACAATACAGAATAGTAATGATAAAATTAAAGCCACTTGGAAAATAATAAATGCTGAAACTGGTAAAGTCTTTAACAAAAATATTGATTTTAAGTTGGACATTGGCGGAAGGATGACAAACACTGACCAAGATGTTGCAAATGAGTTTGAGAATTTTTTCACTAATGTGCCTACTACTCTGACAAAAGCCCTAAACTCTTCTACCCCCATTGCTAAATCTCTTTTAGAAGCAAATGTACCTGAATGTAGTAAAGCGTTTCAATTCAAATATGTTAAAAAACATGATATTTTAGTAATTTTTAAACAAATCAATGTAAAGAAAACTAAAGACTTATGGGGGATTTCTGTTCCTATTGTTAAATCCTTGATAGAAGTTATTGTACCTGAGCTTGTTATTATATTCAATAGGTGCATAGATTGTGGCGTGTTTCCTGATCAAATGAAATTTAGTAAAGTAATTCCATTATTTAAATCCGGTAGTACATCGGACCCCTCTAATTTTAGACCCATATCAGTACTACCTACATTAAGCAAAATTTTTGAAAAAATTATATTGAACCAGCTACTAAAGCATTTTGATGACAACAATATTTTACACAATAAGCAGTTCGGTTTTAGTAAGGGTCGCGCGACTACTGATGCGGGCATTGCATTAATTGAAAACATATTTGATGCTTGGGAGGAGTCGCATGATGCATATGGCGTATTCTGTGACCTCTCCAAAGCGTTCGATTGTGTTCGACATGATACTTTGATCATGAAGCTACGACACTACGGTATCGGGGACGGCGCATTGGATCTTCTTTCTTCTTACCTGAGTGATAGGATCCAGTGTGTCGACATTAACGGTAAACGTTCCCCTGGATCACCTGTAACTTTAGGAGTTCCTCAAGGATCCATATTGGGACCTTTTTTATTTCTAGTATATATTAACGACTTACCTTTCCTCGTGAAGGAAAATCATGGGATAGTATTGTTCGAAGATGATACCTCATTGGTATTTAAAGTAAAAAGACGACAATCTAATATTGACGACGTGAACAATGCTCTCTCTAGATTAGTATATTGGTTTAATGTTAATAATATGCTACTAAATGGATCTAAAACTAAATGTATTCGATTCACACTACCAAATGTAAAACAAGTTAAAACTTTTGTAAAAATTGATAATGAGGAGATCGAAATAGTCGATAAAGCTGTCTTTCTGGGTATAACTTTAGACGCTAAGCTTCAATGGGGCCCACACGTGGAAGCTCTGTCAAAAAGGCTTAGTTCCGCAGCTTACGCAGTTAAGAAAATCCGGGAATACACAGATGTTGAAACGGCCCGCCTAGTCTACTTCAGTTACTTTCACAGCATCATGTCATATGGTATCCTGCTGTGGGGGTGTGCTGCTGACATAGAAACCATTTTTGTTTTGCAAAAGAGAGCGGTGCGAGCTATCTACAAAATGGGCCCCAGGGAATCGCTTGAAGAAAAGTTTAAAGAGATAAACATTTTAACTGTTTACTCTCAATACATTTATGAAAATCTGCTATACGTACATAAGAATAAATCAAGTAAATTTCACAAATACAGTGATGTCCGTCAGGTTAATTTGAGACACAAGGATGATCTGACTGTGCCCTATAGTAGGCTCCAGAAAATAAGTAAGTCGTTCTGTAGCACTAGTGTACTTTATTATAATAAACTACCTGAAGACGTATTTGACATGTCCATTACAAGATTCAAAAAATATATTAAACTTAAATTGTGTAATAAGGCGTACTATAGCACGTCGAAATATTTTGATGAGAAGAATCCATGGACATGATTGTTAACTGCTCCTGTTCAGATTAAAGATCTGTATTATGACGATTGTAATATAAAACATGATAAAAAAAAAAATAAGTAATTGAAAAAAAAAACCCCATGAGTTTCTTATGGTTTCTTCTCATCGGAGGGCGCGTTCCGAAACCTCGGTAAATTAAAATCTCGACGTTTCAAAACGTACGTATGTGTGTATAATATACGTTCTAAATGAATAAAAAATTTTGAGTTTTGAGTTTTGAGTTTATTGCTGCGTCTCGCTTGTCCTAATAAACATATTTGCTTTCTTTCTTATAATGAACGAAGAACACATCTAGCTGCATCTGCCGATCTTGGAGCTCCTCCGTGCTCCGTAACCAGTTAATCCTGGTTTTGATGTCAGATAGCAGTCGTTAAGTCAAGTTAGAGACCTGAAAACTCTAATTAACATACACCACTATACGAAAAGAAGAAAAATAAGTTACCTACGCCACTTACCCATATTAAAGTCAAAACCGTCACGATAAAATCCTTTGCGTTCAAAAGAAGTTTGTACGAAAACCGACAAATATTGTTTTATATAAGTACCTACTAGCTGAGCCCGATGATTCCCGATCCCGCGGGAATAACGGGATAAAAAGTATGTGTGTTAATTCAGGTCTCCTGTTAGCTATTTGCATTCTAAGTTTCATCATGGTTAGTTCGTAGTTTTTGCGTGAAGGAGTAACAAAAAAATATAGGTACCTAATCTTTTACTTACTCACACACAAACTTTCACATTCATAATATTAGTAGGATATTATAAATCCTAATCCGTTATAGAGTTGTGTTTGTTGTGAATTGTTAATAATCAATTTATAGCAGGAAGGATGAGGTTGTGAGTAGATATATGTGGCAATATTTCGAAGAACATTAACGTCCTTGTCGATTGAATAACGTACTCTTGTGTTTTAATAGTAGTATATTCTTAAATCTTTTCCATAAGTGATTCTTTCTCAATCTGGCATCCCAAGAGATGTTTTGGCTTGCCGTTCATATGTGCTGATAGATATGTGTGCAAATGGCCTCACTACACGGGATGCCGAAGATCGTGCGAAGTGGAGACGTAAAAGTAGGAAAGCGGACCTCGGGCTCTCGAGAAAGATGCAACCGGGAACAACGCTCGGATGATGATGATGATGATGATGATGATAATTTCTTTATCTATGAGTGTCTTAAATACGATCGGAAGTGAAATGAGTGGCTTAGTTGTGGTGAATTAATCATGAAAGTCATATTTTTGCGAAATTTAACAAATGTTTCGGTTTTCATCGGTTTAAATTTTAGCATTTTATCAACAGTGCCACCTGCAACTACACTTGGTGTAGTTAGCTAAATAGATAGATAGTAGTTGAAATTTTCACAGATAGGTAATATATTTCTCTTGTGAACAGACAGAATAAAATTAAAAAATAAATGGGACTCCCGTACAACAAGCGAGATTTTTTGATAACGGTTCGGAAATCTTCGCGCTAAACCAAACCGGCCAAGTGCGAATCGGACTCCCGTACTACTCGCACTTGGCCGGTTTATTACCGTCAAAAAACCAGAATCAACAAACCTGAGCCAAATCAAAATGCGGCACTGCTCTCACTTCCGGGCATTTCCACTTGTTCACAATCCTTCCGTAACTCAAACCCAAAACTGATAGCAACAACACGAAAACCATTTGAGAATTCAACATTTTTACAAATTAAACTCACTATTTTGTTCTAAAATGACGTAGCTATTGATTACACGGATGTTGGAGAGGGACTAACAAAAAAGGAATTTGTTATCATTTTGTATGGGACATTGGTAAATGGTTGCCGGGACGTCGGCAGCATACCATTATCGGACATGACTCATTTTGGGTCTTATACATTGTAAATAGTTTAATGATGCTAGTTCGATATACAACGTGTTTCGAGAACGGTAATTTAAGGTCTTCTTCTTCTTTTCGTGTTTACAGGAAAAGTGTTTACACTATTTTGTTCTAAAATGACGTAGGTATTGATTACACGGATGGTTGATAGGGACTAACAAAAAAGGAATTTGTTATCATTTTGTATGGGACATTGGTAAATGGTTGCCGGGACGTCGGCAGCATACCATTATCGGACATGACTCATTTTGGGTCTAATACATTGTAAATAGTTTAATGATGCTAGTTCGATATACAACGTGTTTCGAGAACGGTAATTTAAGGTCTTCTTCTTCTTTTCCAAAGCGCCGTTGGTCTAGCGGTAGATACACCGACTTTTATTCCGAGGGTCGTGGGTTAATATTCCTACCGACCGCGCACTAAAGTCTTTTACTTTATGAAACTATTTTTCTATTAACATCGCTCTTACGGTGAAGGAACATCAACATCGGTGACATCGTGAGGAAACTGATATGTGGACACCACGGTCCTAAGACATTTGATAATATATTCGCCAAGCCGGAGTAGGCTCCTATGTGGCGTCTGCCTAACCCTCTTTCTTCGTAAATCTAAAACTATTTTTTCGATAAATTTAAGTTAACGTGAACATCAGCTGTTTCGAAGAGTTAGAGGTCATTTACTAAGTAGATCTTTTATTTAGCTTGGACCACTGCTATCTATCTATTCTATACACGTTAAATCTACGTAGGTACTAGGTTAGGTACCTATATTGTCTTCATTTTTAAATTTTAAAAGTTGTTCGCCTAGACGTCTAGACCAACCCCCTTTCGGCTTATATAATACCGTCCCCGATAGATATTATACACTGTATAATATCTAGGGACAAAAAGACAATTATATGAAACAAATATTTAAATTTCATCGCTAAACTCAAAAAAGTGTAACAAACAATGAAAATATTATATTCTCGTTATATTCAACCCCATTTTTTATGATAAAAATCCCGATAATAAGTAATTTAATGTAATCAAGTCACGTACCTTCATTTCTTTGTCTATCTTGCGTTAGAGGGACTTTCTGCATTTAAATTTCCTTCAGTAGTTTCAAACAAGACGACAAGTATTACCCACTTACCATATTCGTGGGCATTTTACTTAATTACCAGGGACTTTCTGAACATTCTCTCACATTCATCTGTCCTGTCAATCTTTCTCTAATTAAAAGCTCTTTGTAATTCAATTGATCATAGTGAAACTTGTACTTCAAAATATTAAATTTATTGTAATGTAGATTCTTCTTCTGTTTTCGCGATGTTGTATTGAAATTAAAGACATTTTTCGGTTTGAATCGCGTGGTTTTTATTACTTTTAGCATCGTTACAACGCTCAACGTTTCGTGACCTTTCTAGGTCTTTCTAGGTTCTAGGACTAAGATGTGATTTGTCATTCTAATGTATCAAAAAAGTTACAGTGAGACTACCGTCTTATTATTAAAAACTATTAAAATGTTATCAAAAACGTTCCTGTCTACGCAGGTTCCAAAATTGCAATGATTATTATTTACTTTATTGTTAAATATTATTATTAAACTTTATTATTTAATTTTAACTCTATTACTTTTATTTACTTTATTATTATTTTACTTTATTATTTACATTTTATTTAGCCTATCATTACCAACTATGCACAAATCACCTTTCAACGATTAATTTATCACTACGTGACTTCGCAAACGCGCCCCTTCATGAGATGATGGTCACAGATGCCATGTGCTCTCTGCAACAAAGTTTTACCAACAGTAGCTAACTGTGAGGGATGGTGGTGCGAATAACCGTTCAGATACCTATCCGTATCACATGGCACATGGCATCTGTTCGGATTCAAACCGAAAAATGTCTTTAATTTTATTGTAATGTGTCAAATAGTTTTATAGTGCATTTCATCTTTAATTACCTATGCCGTCATGTTGGTAGCAACACAAAAAAGTCTAGCCTTAATATTTTGAATGTGCTATACCTAAACCTTGAATACAGGAAGATTCGTTCATTCATTCTTTATATACAAATCCCCCTAAATTCAAGGTAGCACATTATTTTTTTTGTATTTTGCACTTTTTTGTTTTGCTACCAAAATGACGGCATAGGTAATTAAAGATGAAACGCACTCTAGATGCGCCTTCTTTGATCTTTTACATTATGGCTACAAAAAGAGGACAAGGTCTAGTCTAGGACAATAGTTTTAATACTACTATTTCATTATTTTTTACAAGTAGTTTATGAAGTCTATTCATCGCTCGAGGTGTGAGCTCGTGTGGTCTAGTTGAACTAGACGTTGGGGTACTGACCCAAAGACGCGAGTTCAAGCCCCGCCGCGAGTGAATATTTGAAGACTTATTTTCCTTATAAATATTTCTAGTTTAAACACAGTTAAAATTGACGATATTTGATAATCTCGAGAATCCGAAGGTAAAACAGTTTTATAAAATAAAAAAATATTTTTGTAAATCTGTCTGGGGACCGAGGTGCATATAAGGGTTTGTCGACTCAATCTAGTTATTTGTCAAACAGTCATAAGCATATCATTAGCTAATGTAGTCACCTAATTTGAGATTAACTTCAAATCGTGTTAGTTTAAAAAGTTTAGTTAGTTAACTGTCGATAAGTTTAGGTAGTTAAGTAGTTACGTCGGACAATAAAAAGACAATTTAGGTAATTTTCTTGTTCTTACTTCTGACCTTAACCAATATGTGGGGTCGACACAGCAAGTCCTTCTCCACCACTCCAATCTCATCCCCGTTAAGAGGAGTATCAACGCCAACGACCTTGAAACTGAAAATCCCTGTCGGGCTCATCGAAAATTGTTGATTATTTCATGACGGAATGTCGTAGAACTTTTTTTTGTGCACAGATTGTAGTTGACATTGTTTCCTACATTTTGGTGTAGTTTTAAGACAAGAACCTCCTATTGGTGCAAAGCCTATGCAAATTTTAGACAAAAAATGTCTGATTTGGCTAAAATGTCGATAGGCTTCAATACGTTTAGACATATTTGTATGGAAACTGCACTAAAATGTCGGAAACAATGTCGCCTACAATCTGTACACAAAAAAAAGTTCTACGACATTCCGTCATGAAAAATCAACAATTTTCGATGCGCCCGACATGGATTTTCAGTTTTTCAGAATAGGGCCCTTAATGTCTTTTTCACTTTCCTCTCCCCATATCCTTCCTAATCCTCTCTTTTCACAGTCCCTATAACTCTTTTTTAGGGCACTGGAACAGAAATAAAATTCAGAAAAATTAGAAAATTAAAAAAACATATATATCTTTATCCAGGGAGGACACAGTTGACTACGTGTGTAAAGTTTGTATGGAGATAGGAGTAGGTAGACTGTCCTTAAGTCGTAGCATGAACCACGAATCTTTAAATGCCTTGCCGAGTGGGTCTTCTGTACTTGTACCATTAAGTAGGTGTATTCTGTATGCGGCACTACTACCAAACCTATTTAACGACAAGAAGAAATTAAAGCCACATTCACACAGTTGATTGAAAGTTTACTTTACTCAGTTATTAATTGAAGGTGCTCAATAAAACATGTTTGGATTTATATATCGAAACCACATACCTCGGGCGGGTGTGACCGTTTATAAGTTCCGTTTAGGCATTAGCAAAATTTGGGCCGTTATCAACAAGTTTTCTACTTGTGTGACCCACTTAGTTCGATGCTGGTCTGATTGTCGTTTATATTGTGCGAAATTGTATATTTATATTTACCTTTAATTAAATAGAAAAGAATTAAAAAGATTAAAATTAGAATTCAGAGTTTATTTTGTTTTTTTTTTTGAAAATGCGAATTCAAATCGGGATTTAGGTAATGAATAAGAGGAAGTTTTTGAGTATCAATTTTTTGTGCTTTTTTGTATAATTATTTTATTATACCTCAAAGAGAATTAGGTTTATTTTTTTTCCATTACCTATACGGTAAAAACATGTAAACTTTACAAAAAAAAAAACAATGAAAAGAGAAAAAAGTTCAAGCCTACATTTGAGTGAAATGATAACACTCAAAAAACACCGGAATCATATAATATTAAGAGGAGAACCGAGGTTTTTTATGACCGCATCTTGCATGCATTTGCCCCATCACACCTGATGGGAAGCGACGATGAGGTCGGCGTGTAACCTTGCCTAGAAGAAACCTATTCACTCTGGACTTGAGATTATAGTTAAGAGGAGTATCAACGCCAACGACCTTGAAACTGAAAATCCCTGTCGGGCTCATCGAAAATTGTTGATTATTTCATGACGGAATGTCGTAGAACTTTTTTTTTGTGCACAGATTGTAGGTGACATTGTTTCCTACATTTTGGTGTAGTTTTAAGACAAGAACCTCCTATTGGTGCAAAGCCTATCCAAATTTTAGACAAAAAATGTCTGATTTGGCTAAAATGTCGATAGGCTTCAATACGTTTCGACATATTTGTATGGAAACTGCACTAAAATATCGGAAACAATGTCGCCTACAATCTGTACACAAAAAAAAGTTCTACGACATTCCGTCATGAAATAATCAACAATTTTCGATGCGCCCGACATGGATTTTCAGTTTTTCAGAATAGTGCCCTTAAGTGGGAATATCGACGCGGGCAGTAAACTCCACTTCTTAGCAGTTTTTGTGTGGATAGCCACGTGTCAAATATCCCCCTTAAGAGTACAGTCTGCCTACTCTTTCCTCCATACAAACTTTACAAACGTAGTCGATTGTTTCCTCCCTGGATAAATATGTATATTAGAACCAATATGTTTATGCCACAAGTCCTATATCAGCCATGACCACGCTCCTACGTTTTGATATTTTTCATGTTCTATTTTTTCTGAATTTTATTTCTATTCTAATTAAAGAATGAAAAAAAACTAAAACAGTCGACTACGTTTGCATGGAGAAAGAGTAGGTAGACTGTCCTCTTAAGAAGAAAAAATATTACAAACAAATTAAAGACATTTTTCGGTTTGAATCGCGTGGTTTTTATTACTTTAACGGTACGTAGATGACACATTTGCAATTCTCCCAAAAAAATCAGGTTAACTTGTTTCTAGACTATCTAAATTCCATAAATCCCCAGATTAAATTCACAATGGAACTAGAAAACAATAAATCATTAGCTTTCTTAGACACCCTAGTCCTTCGAAGTGCAAACGGGTCACTGGGACACACAGTTTTTAGGAAACCCACACATACGGATAGGTGTCTGAACGGTCATTCGCACCACCATCCCTCACAGTTAGCTACTGTTGGTAAAACTTTGTTGCAGAGAGGCATGGCATCTGTGACGAGGCCCACCTGGCAGAGGAGGTCAAGCACGTGAAACAAGTCCTACGTCGCAACAACCTCCAAGTGCCGCACCACGTTCACAGAAGCCGCCCAAAACCACCTAGGTACGGTCGAGAGAGTCTCGGCTATCCTACCATTCATCAAGGGGGTCACCGACAAAATTGGAGGAATCTTGAGACGAGCTTCAATTAAAACATATTATAAGCCACACAAGAAGATCCAACAATTATTAAGACCTGTCAAGTGTAACATACCCCTGGAGGATGCTGGTATCTACAAAATCGATTGTGAGTGTGGCGCTAGTTACATAGGGCAAACCCAACGAAGTGTTGCCGTTCGGATTAAGGAACATATAGCTGATGTGAAGCACAGACGGTCTCTGAAGTCTGCAGTTTGTGAACACATGCTAGACAAGCCAAACCACTACCTCCACTTCGATCAGGCACGGATACTGGCCACTGAGAAGCGGTATGTACCTAGAATGCTTCGGGAAGCCATTGAAATTCAGAAACACCCCACCAATTTCAATAGGGAGGATGGCTGGAAGGTGCCGCCTGTCTGGGACCCAGTACTACATTTGATTAAGTCCCAGGCCCAGCCAACAACTGCTGCTAGACAACAGGATACTGTCAGCCACTTTTGCCGGTTGTAGAATATAGTATTTTATATTAGCTTTTGATTAGAATAAATTTGATGTAAGCATGAGTCACCATAAAACAACCCCCAGGAGTTTCTTGTGACTTCTTCTCATGAAGGGGCGCGTTTGCGAAGTCACGTAGTGATAAATTAATCGTTGAAAGGTGATTTGTGCATAGTTGGTAATGATAGGCTAAATAAAATGTAAATAATAAAGTAAAATAATAGTAAAGTAAATAAAAGTAATAGAGTTAAAATTAAATAATAAAGTTTAATAATAAAATTTAAGAATTAAGTAAATAATAATCATTGCAATTTGGAACCTGCGTAGACAGGAACGTTTTTGATAACATTTTAATAGTTTTTAATAATAAGACGGTAGTCTCACTGTAATTTTTTAATACATTAGAATGACAAATCACATCTTAGTCTATCCTAAAGAAGAGACCTGGAAAGGTCTCGAAACGTTGAGCGTTGTAACAATGCTGAAAGTAATAAAAACCACGCGATTCAAACCGAAAATTGTCTTTAATTTCAATACAACATCGCGAAAACAGAAGAAGAATCTATATTACAAACAAATAAGGGAAACATAGATAAAATGAGTCAAACATTTTATCAGACGAAATCAGTGGAATCGTCACAAAGAATCCGGACACATCAATTCCGGGACACTCATTCTAACGACGCTGACGAGCGACGCGACACATCAACAGAAAGTGTTTTTACTTTTCTCGGCCAGTGTACTTGCATTAGTTTTCACCAATTTGTCTGGCTCGTCTTATCTCAAACTGATTGTTATGCGTAAGGTGTGTTCTACGTGTCTGTACTTTACCTAAGTTTTGTAGAAATGGCGTTAGTAAAAGAAAAGTTAGTAGTATCTTGTGGTTTCTTCTTAACGGCGCGGAGGGCGGTTTCTGAAACCACACTCAGCTCCGATTTTGAAGACGTGATCAAAATGATCATGTATTTTTCATTTTTTCCATAAATATCCCAAGAACTCGTCCAAAATAATTCCATAACAAAATATGATAGACCTTAGTGATAGACAGAATGATAAATTTGACATTTTTGTAAGGCTTGCAATGGAGCTAGATGGCGCTGTGTAAAATAAATAAATTCTGTGAACAACATAAATTATTTATTTATCTATCTATATGGTTGTGTTGTGTTGTTTTGTTATCCATCTCTCTAAGTACAAAAATGTTTTTGTTACAGCGATATCATCCATCAGATTAATTCGGCGGTCGTCGACTGAATACCGAATCGGGTTTTAGGATTACAGCGTGTCTAAATAATGTTTTGTTCTGTTATTAAATGAATTTACGACATGGAAAATAAAGGGTGTTTATCAAAATTAAAGTAGGCACATGGTTTTTTATTAGTATTTTAGGTTCTGGACAAATTATTATATTTTTAGATTTTTCTTGTTTTTAGGGTTCCGTACCCAAAGGGTAAAAACGAAACCCTATTACTGAGACTTCGCTGTCTGTCTGTCTGTCTGTCTGTCTGTCTGTCTGTCTGTCTGTCTGTCTGTCTGTCTGTCCGTCTGTCCGTCTGTCCGTCTGTCACCAGGCTGTATCTCATGAATCGTAATAGCTAGTTTTCTTTCGTTTTTTTTTTCGGGTTTAAAACCGAAACCACGCGATTAAAATCGAAACTCATTTTTCGATATTAATCGCGTGGTGTCTATTTCCCTGACACGTTCTCAACAATCCATGTTTACCTTTACCTAATAAAATAATAAATAAGAAATTCTGTAGTTGGACGCAAATTAAAAAAAAGCATGAGTCTAGCTAGGCAGAAGAACAAGCATTTATGCCTAGTTGTTAAGTTTTTTAAATAAAATTCATAGAAGTAGAAAGTTAACAATTTGTAGATTTATTCACGTTTACGTTTGCACGAGAAAAGTCAACCTACGGCTTCAATAGAAAAATAATTTAACATGACAGGTTCATTTCGATAAGAACCAATTTAATCTAGGCCATCGCACTATAAATACCAAAACCGACAAACAACTAGTTTATTTGCCAATTCTATACATATTTAAGACGGCATCGGCACCGCGAATCTCTTGCGAATCTAAATTAGTTAACGTAGAGGTATCGCGTCAAGAATTACAATCAGAAGTTATACTTAGAAGTTGTTACTTCTCTGTTGCCAACACAGACTTGAGATTTATACCCAGGAGTGGTATTTCTGGAACGTCAGAAAACCCTTTCGTTTGCGAAAGGCTAACGAAAGGGTGCGCGGTCTGCCGAAGATCGTGCGAAGTGGAGACGAGAAAGCGGACCCCGGGCTCTCTAGAGGGATGCAACCGGGAACATCGCTCGGAGGATGATGGAATGAAAGGGTGCACGGTCTCGCTTACGCACATACACTACGAGCGAGAGCAAGCATGCGGAACTTTAACTGCACATAGGTACGAATTTTAATTCTAGTAGTTCAAAAATATGAATGCAGAGCCTAGTTATGCATTTGGATCCTATAACTACACAGGAAACTCGAGAATTTTCGGAAAATAAATTTCAAACCTAACGTACCTATAGGTATTTGGCAACTGTCGGTCGATAGATAGTTTGTAATCCACAAGAGGCATAAAGTCTTCGCTTTCCTTCCATTCCTCTACGTGACCACTACCTTTTGTTGTTTTCTAATACAATTGAGATAACAGCTGAGATTTTGTCGTACGAGGACCAGGGTAAGATAGGTCAAGATGTGTACCTACTTCAAATTATCTCTATCAGTTGTTTAATGGGGTGTAATATTAGGTATTGCTGTGATAGTAAAAGGAAGATAACTAAACTTGTAAGAGTTATTATCACTATCTAAACGAATTTTATATAAAGATATGGAAAATAAGATAAGATAGATACCATTACGACGCAGGTGTAAACAACTGGAAAGTTGTTCCTGTAGCGTTAGATAGATGGCGCTTTAACGAGCCTTAATCGTAAACAATCAAAGGAGAATATAGCATTGGAAGTTTTCGCTGCACGAGACGTGAGCTTGCGTGGTCTAGTTGGAATAGACGTTGGGGTATCAGAACTCGCGTCTTTGGGTCAGCCCAAAGACGCGAGTTCAAGCCTCGCCGCAAAAAAAGCGAAAATTTTTGAATGCTATTTTTTCTTGAAAAATAAATTTTCTAAATAAAATAGCCTTGAGCTACATACAAAAATTAATAAAAAAAAAGATATGATTTTTTTTTCTGTTCTCAGATAGTATTTAATTAAGGACTGATTTTTGATGGATCTTGGTTTGAGGGGGATATAATATTGAACCCAATCCTAAGAAAAATACCTAGCTACTAATCTAATTTGGTACTACATAAACTATACTAAGTAAATAGGTAAGGTGGGTGTCCGACAGGGCGCGAGTAGCATTAAGGAGCTCCAACATCACGGCGTGCGAGGAACCCGTGGAGTTTTAGTGGGTAAACCACTGGCCATCCACTCACCACACAGCACTGCCGCTCCCTCCGGGCAGGTGCATAAGGCTGCATTTGTCCACCATAAAAAAATGACGTCCGGCTTAAAATTCGAATTTTCATACGCCGTGCTGTGCGAATAGTCAGCGATGAACTATTCTATGAATCTCTTTTGTGTACATGGAATGTATATCTATTGGTAGGTATGTTTCTTGAGCTAGACAATAGCCAACTCTCCCACTCATTCACTCGCTTGCTGTCGGACACCTGCCTAAGTTAGGTACTTACTGTAAATCGAAAGTACTTAATAATCCACTTAAAAATAAATTTGCTTGATCTTGCTACAATTTACTTGGTGATTTTTCACAGTCCAGCGACAAATGAGTAATCATTCAAAGCAAGGATCCGGGCAGTCTGGTTCGAATCCAGGTTAACATAACGACCAGATCAAAGAGACCTCTCTTAATTCAATATTTTTATTTAAAACTCTGCAGAGCTCACGTTCAAAATAAAATGGTTATTACCATTGGTTTAATGTTCACGACACCGTCTGAAGGTAGAAGTTGTAAACCCATAAAATTTAGAAGTAGGAACTTCTTACCTACTTAAGTTACCATGTATTAATTTACTCTTCATGTTTCTTTCGAATGATGTTTGTATTGAATTATAGTTGAGCATGATTGGATTTCAACGTAAACTTTACTATTTTGAGTTGGAATTAGTGATACCTATATAACGTAGCGCGTGGAGTAGCGGCTATCGCGCTGGAACGGAATACCAGTAGTCGCGGGTTCGAGTCCCGCCGGGTACTAAAGTTTTTGAAAGCATTTTTTTTAAAAACAAAAAACCTATATTATTTAAAAAATAATTACGAACTTCATGTGATATCTATAAAATGTTTCGTCCTGACTGACTGATCAATGCACAGCCTCAACCGCTGATGGCGTCCTTTATGTGATGTAGGCATCCGATAAGAAAGGGTTGTTCGAAATTTCCACTGGATGAATCAAGACTTATGTGAGTGAAATCGCCGGTCAAAGCTGCTGCTAGTACGTCTTATAATATTATCTAAGTACATAAAGTTTGTAACTCTAAGGCCCCCGAGAGGGACGCAACCGGGAACATCGCTCAGATGAGAAGAATAAGATCATAATGAATAATAAATAAATAAAATGTTCCCTCAACCCACTATAGAAATACTAAAAGTATTTCTATAGTGGGTTGAGGGAATCCGCAATGAAACGGACGTGTTTGGAAACGGACACTATCGATATCTCAAGTTTTTTAATGGAAATATTTTAGGTTTTTTGGGTGTTGACATTGACACCATTGATGAACATAGACAATGGTCTATGATCACAGGCCCACAGGTCTATGGTCATCAATGGTGCCAACACCCAAAAAACATAAAATATTTTCAATACTTAGTGCCCGTTTCACAACACGTCCGTTTCATTGCGGATTCCCCCTACTTACTGGTACTTACCATGTGTTTTAGATAAAATAAGTAGGAAGTCAAATATTGTTTTTGGTGCGCCTCTACTTACTTTATTACCATTTATTTGTAGTTAGAAATTAAGACAAATGTGAAAACAGGTAGTTAACCACACAACGCGTTGAGAAGTAGAAAGTATTTGTATGGTATATTTTTAATTGGCGAGCGCGAAGCTTCTCAGAACCTATAAGTGTGTTCGCGTATCACGAAGTTTTGTACCTTGTACGAGATTCATTAATTTTAAATCATACTCCCTAATTATTTAAGTTTATGTTTTTTTGGCGATACGAAGTGCACCGAGTCGATATCTCAAAAATGTAGAGTAGCAAATCGTATTATACGGTTACGTGAATGTGAAATTTATTTAGGTACTAGCTGTGTCCCGTGGCTTCACCTACGTTAGTCCCGATCTCATGGGAATTTCGGAAAACCCTTTCTTATCGGATGCCTTCATCATAATATTTTGATCACACTCTCTCAATTTTAGCTCTTAACTATCAGCGGTTTAGGCTGTGCGTTGATCAGACAATCAGTCACTCAGGACAAAGCATTTTATAGATATAGATTTCTCATAACGACATACATGTCACTTAGGGTTAGTTATACATACCTAGCCTTATTAATAAACGTGGAGTAAGGTCGGAATAATTTTACCACCTTTTGTTTCTGTCTGTCTACTTTGAAAGTTCTTGTCACGGAAAAAGACACAACATGTTCTCACAACTCCGACCTTACTCCACGTTTATTAATAAGGCTAACCATGTATAAGAAATCCCTATCTGATATGCATCTTGTTCAGGCGTTCGATGCAGAAACTAATCGGTGATACCTAACAATATTAAGTTTTAGGTAGGTACCTAACGTTTATTTAAAAGTATCTATATGCCTAATAGAAAACTGTAATGTAACGTAAATGTAATCTGTAGAGTAATGTTATGGCCACACATATATGCCGCTTGTCCGACGAGATGTGGCCACAAACCAGGAGAGGTATACTTTGATTCTAGAGTGCGTTTCATCTTTATTTACCTATGCCGTCATGTTGGTAGCAAAACAAAAAAGTGCAAAATACAAAAAAAATAATGTGCTACCTTGAATTTAGGGGGATTTGTATTTAAAGAATGAATGAACGAATCTTCCTGTATTCAAGGTTTAGGGTTACCACATTCAGGATATTAAGGCAAGACTTTTTTGTTTTGCTACCAACATGATGGCATAGGTAAATAAAGATGAAACGCACTCTACGAACGAACAAAAGAAAGAAAATTTGTCATTCGTCCTTCAAAACCGTCTTGAAATAAAATTTTCGGACGGATCGATGACAGATTTTCTTCTAGAATTATCGTTCGTAGAATTAAAGATGAGACCCAGCATGGACTGGGTACCGAACAGCAGGCTTATGCGGCAGGCCCAGAGAGGGTATTTAGAGGGCATCGGTATTATTTTCCATAGCAGATTCCCGCGGCTTCACCCGCGTAAGTCCCGATCCCGTGGGAATATCGGGATCAAAAGTAGCCTATGTTACTCAGGGTGAATGTAGCTTTCTAATGGTGAAAGAATTTTTGAAAACGGTCCAGTAGTTTCGGAGATTACCCCCAATATACATACATACAAACATACATACATACATACATGTTACCAACGTTACCTCTTTATAATATTAGTATAGATGGGCTAAATCGTGAAAATAAATATAATAATATAAACCGAGTAGGTAGTTGCTTGCGCTGTATAAAATAATCATCTAGGTAGGTCAGATGAAAAGATTCATCCCGGTCTTAACTTAGCACTAGACTGCATTAGAACTAGACTGTCTTCATGAACCCAGTTAACAAGTCAGGGTCCCAAGTCTGCTCTCACAATCGTGTCTCAATAGAGTGTCGATAGAATGGTAATTGACACAGTTGACCACATTAATGTACCTAATGTAAAATACACGTCAAATATCCTCCGAAATATGCAAATATCGACGACCTCTGTGGCGCGTCGGTGGAGCGCCCGACTGCAGTGCAGAAGGTTGCGGGTTTGATTCCCGCCGGGTGCAAACATTTATGCTTCAAAAATAAATTTTTGTTTCTGGTGTGGGAAATTTATATGTGTCATCGACACCTCTGGGCTCAAAGGTCGTAAGGGACATTTGGGCGTAAAGGACTTGATGACACTATCTTACTTAGTTTTTAATTCTCTATCGATCTGTATATTCGGAGTAGCGAAATTCGCAAAAAAATGGTCTTTACGACCCACCTATTTTGGCACGCTAAACAAACTTTTCCATAAAAATGGGTATGTAAATAACACTTAGTTACAAAAATGTGCTTACTGTGGTAGTAAAGCATATCAAAGTAAAGCAAAGTCTTATACGACCTAGAGTGTTTAATATAAGTCACCTCAAAAATAGGTTGTAAAGGACATCGTCTTTGCAAAGTGTCCTTTACACCCTTACATTTTGAAATAAAACATACACGTGTGTCCCTTATAGCCTTACATTTCTAAATAAAACATGGCACGTGTGTCCTGTACTACCTAGTTTTATTTTAATTATGTTCATCAATATTTGTTGGAAGGGGATAGTTTCTAACTGTTCAACAAGCCCTGTTTAAAATATGGCAACCGAGCACCTCTTCTGAAGATGTCGAAACGTACAGGACCACCAAAGTTTCACAAAAAGAGCAGTAGCCAGAGCCAGAAAGAAGTTACAGTCACTGTATGATAAGTTAAATAAATGAATATTGCACGACGTTACACACAGCTCAATTTAGCTCCAAACTAAGCACTAAGCTTGTACTATGGGACTAGACAACGGATATACTACATAATATACTTTTTTTTTGTAAATACATACATATGATACATAGAAAACACCCAAACCAGATACAAATATTTATTTTAAGCATAAATACTTTTACCCGGCGGGAATCGAACACGCAACCCCCTGCATCGCAGTCGGGCCTTCCCCCGACGCGCCACTAAGGTCGTCGTGAGTTGGAAAGGCAGAAACTTATTTATTAGAAACCTTGTTTGAGGATCAAAGCGACGCAACATAGAATCCAAGACGTGCCGATGAGCCTATGCGAGGACCTCGTTGTGAAGGAAAAATGGAAATCTTATTCTGCCAAGTTGTTTTATCAGCTGAAAAACAGCTACATCCATCAAAACTTCACAGCATAAAGAATCGGAAAGCTGTTGGCATCGATAGAGTTCTTATTAACTCAAGAACGGCGATGGGTTCTTGTTGTGTGAGCATCTTAACTAACATTTTAACCCCATCCGCGAGACCAACGACATCCATGCGCAACGGAGACTGAGTGTTATAACACCAGTATCAGGGCAAAAATTAGGTGCATGAGTATGGAAGTTATCGAGGTATAAAGATCTTACTCCACACCATGAAGCTAGAGTGTGTGGATAATTGAGTGGTTAATCGACTCTCGGATCCGACAGAAGTGTACTGTCTCGAAGGGCGAGTATGGTTTCCGCCCAGATCATAGTCCATATCCTGTTTTGTTTTTAATCTTTATGGAGAACGCCTTAGATGCCTTCGATACGAACTGATGTTGGTAACACTAATTATCCCTTCCCTTATAGTCAGAGTTTACCTGGGATTCGTCCTAAGCCCGTTCCTGTTAAGAGCAATATTAGATGAACTGACTTCGGCCACCATAGCTGCTCGCTCATGTAGGTATGCTGATAATATTGAGCTGTCATTAGATTAGGAACGGCTACGGAGACGCGTAAATACGTGGAAGGAGTTGGTCGCAAACATCTGTTTGCAACTAAATTTTAGAAGACAGACAGACACTTGGAATATCACGAAATCCACAGCTGTCTGCATAGACAGTCATGTTCAGATATGAGCAGATATACCCGTTTAAGTATTTGGGTATGCCGGTTAAAGTGAAAGAACATGTCTATAAAACCATCATTAGATCTGTCCTTTTGTACGATGGGCCAGTGATTTAGTGACATAAACAGCAGTTGCGTATCACGGAGATGAAGATGGTGCGCTGGATGTGTGGAGTGATGTGGACATGGACAGATCGCGTTACGAATTTCCGCAACTGAGGCAGCCTTCATGTTCGAGACATTACCTATTAATTGCTTGATGGCTGGTACGACCAAGTGTAATGCAACTAGTTACGTAGAAAACAAATATTAGGGCTATCCGCCCGGCCGTGGCAGATTGGGAAGTCACGAGAAATACTGGATTGACGTCGTAAATGGTCAACGCGTGCAAATGGCTTACCTGCACACGCTTCCGAGAGGGATGCAACAGTGAAAATCACTCAGTTAATGATGATTAAACTTAAATTAATAATTTATCTATACAACGAGTGATCCTTAAGACCCAAAAAAATGTTACACTTGCCGATTTATCCCTTATTTTGTTCAGTTTCGTGCAGTAAGGTGGATTTACGCCCTTAGGTACTGACATAGGGTACAAATTTGTGGGGTGCAAAGGACACTTATTTTGAAATTTATGGTCGTAAAGGAAATTTATTACGGTAAATACGGCACTAGGGTAATTGTTCAACACTGTCTTAGAAAATACTATAAATTCTAAGCACTTTCTTCCTAGGTTTCATTTAAATAGCTCAAGAAACGAAGATGCTACAGCAAAAATAATTTTATTTTTTTAGTTTTTTGCTTCTCCTGAAAAGTCGCATTTTGTCCTTTACGACCTTTGAGCCCAGAGGTGTCGATATGTACTATTTATTTACAAGAAAAAGTATAATATGTAGTATACACATAGTACAAGCCTAGAGCTTAGTTTGAGGCTAGATTGCGCTGTGTGTAACGTCGTGCAATATTGATTTAATATTTATATGACAATTACTATTCTATCGATACTCTAGAGAGGTACCCACGATTGTGAGAGCAGACTTAGGACCCTGCGCTGTGTTGGGTTACTGTACCAAATCACTGACCCTGTAACAGCGCTGCCGCTCTTTAAAGAGTAGACAGTTTTAGTAGCGTGTAATTTAGATTTCATAGAAACTTGAAATAAATCAATATAATAACATATCACAGGTAATCTGATAGGTACGGGTCGTTTAAGAGAAAGTGAAGCATTTTGTTGCGAATGCCTTTTAAACTGGTTCCATCAGTTTAATAATCACGCAATTTTTATTGCGGAAATCATCCATCGATTTATCAATTATAGGTACCTACTATACTTAGGTACTTAAGACGACTACTCTACTACTTTATACTTAGTACTACTTATAGTTAATCTACACTAATCTACACTTTTTTTATAGAGGAATGATTTGTATTTTTGTGTGTGTTTTTGTATGTTTGTAATTACTAAACTCAAAAGCTACTGGATTTTAAAAAATCTTTCTTCAAAAGAAAGCTACATTATCGAGGAGTAACATAGGCTACTTTTGGGATCGGAACTTACGCGGATGAAACCGCGGGACGCAGCTAGTATGATATAAAGAAAATACCCAGACTAGAAATAGGTAAATATTTATTTTTTAGCATAAATACTTGCACCCGGCGGGTATCTAACCCGCAACCTTCTGCATTGCAGTCAGATGCGTCACAGGGTCCGTCAAAATTAAAGTTCTGTTAAGGTTGTGAGTTGACACGATAATAAGATAATTAATTGAATTAGGCATTACTTTTCGAAACCCCAGGAGGGTACTTTAATTCTACGAACGAACGAACGAAAGAAAGAAAACTCGATCATCCGTCCTTCAAAACCGTCATAAAATAAGTTTTCGGACGGATGGATGGATGACAGATTTTCTTCTGGAATTATCGTTTCGTATTATCGTTCGTGGGATTAAAGTAGAGGCGGAACAGCTGCTCTCTGTCTACATCAACTATAGGTACCTACATACATAGCCGATAAAAAGATATGAACAAATAGAGGTTTCGCGAAAAACTTGTGGGTATACCTAAGTACCAAAATATAACTTAATGGTTAACTTTTTTCATTGACTTTTCTATTTATTTACAGAATTCGAGGCAGATTCGGATTTCGTCGTCTGTATTCGATTGTGCTTGGTGGATCCATTTCCTCCAATACGAGCTTTTATGTAACAGAGATCGTCAGACCGAAAGTCGCCACTGTAGGTGGTATCACATACCAAAAAGAAATAACCGATCATAAACATTAAATTTTAATATGATCACGATGTGTTTTGCAAATTAAATACAAAGAATGTATGGTTATCTCAAATTAAATCGACTCGCTAAGAGTTGAGATAAAAATTTACGGCACTAATTGACATTTTAAATTTAAAAAGTCTGAGCCGTAACACTGAAGAATGAGATATGAGTTCGGGGAAATGAGTCTGCAGATTACATGCTACCTACGGGTTAGGGGGCAAATGGTCCCCTTCGGAACTTGACCCAGGGCCCAATTGCCCCGTTCTCTAATTTGATAGAGGTCTGAGCCGTAACACTGAAGAATGAGATATGAGTTCGGGGAAATGAGTCTGCAGATTACATGCTACCTCTGGGTTAGGGGGCAAATGGACCCCTTCGGAACTTGACCCAGGGCCCAATTGCCCCCTTTTCTAATTTGATTGTGATTAACTGGGCCCATGTTAGTTTAGGTATAGGGACCAAATGCACCTTTTCAAATTTGATACTGGGTGATTCAACTGGGCCCACCGTCTGAAACCTACGTTGTACATTCTACTGTATTTTTATATTTATTTTTGACAGAAAGGTGTCAATATGCTTTTGATATTTTTATTTAATTATAGGTCTGGAAAGACATCAAAACCTAGAGCGTCGAAAAAATACCTTTAAACGCAACGCGATTAAGTAAAACCGATTTTTTTACTAAACTTTCCAAAAAATCCAACAACACCCACCTATCTATGTATGTATCTTCCTACCTAACAAATTAACACCTATCGAAAGTCTTTCGTCACAATGTCTCGTCAAAACTGTGTCTACTATAATATACTGTGTGCTAAGAAAATGGTTAAAACCTGCGAGTTTAAATAAATAAAACAAATAAAAGGTCACAGTCACCTACACGGTCACAGATAGCGAAAGCTTACCTACTAACTAGCTACTAGCTGCGCCCCGCAGTTGCACCCTTGTAAATACCGGGATTTTTTTTGTTTAGTGTTGTGGCTCACCTAGTGTATAGAGTTGTCCGGTCTAACTTGACCAAACGAATGGTATCATCGCGATAAAAGCCTGTGTGTTCATCTAAATCTCCAGCTCTATGCGTACTAAGTTTCGTCGCAATCAGTTCAGTAGTTTTTGCATGAAGGAGTAGCAAAACATACTTGTTTCATTCTTACTTACAAATAAACTTCCACCTTTATCGACCGAGCGAGCGTAGCGAGCGAAGCGTCTCTGCTTTAAGTCTGCCAAAATTTTGCTTTTCGTATTTATGTTTGTTTGTCTATCCTCAGTTGTATTTTTAACGGATGTTGATGAAGCTTGGTATCCACGTTCTATGAGGATGTATGTACCTTTAAAGTTTTTTTTTTGTCATGAGGAATTTTTGATTGTTGGGGTATTTTTCCACAAAGGGAGGTGCTAGATATCCCCGCACTATGAGATCCGTTTTTAATTATTCTGTTTTATTTAGGTACAAGGTAGTAGATAACCTTCAATAGTAGTAAGTAGGTATATACTAATAGTGTGTATGCTATTAGAGAGTCAAGAATGTTGCTGCAAGAAACTTATTGAATAAAATATAATATTGTGACTTGAATTACGTAAATTTGTTTTGAATTTAATTTTAACAGTCTGATTGAAACAGCTATTTTTGTTAGAGCAACTGTTTTCATCGTTACTTGCTAACTTCTTCAATACCACACAATGATTTTATTTTTCATTCCGAAAGATTTTTATGTAGGTACAAAACCTATTACCCTTCGCCGTGTAGCCCCGGCATAGAATAGGGTTACCCCATCTCTTCCCGTGGTTGTCGTAAAAGGCGACTATGGGATCTGAGGAAGACTAGCAAACCTTAAGTTCTCCCCGCGCGGTGGCAGATTGGTTACTTGGTTTCTAGGAAGGTTGGTGTCAGGCAGGCGGCCGGAGGTAAAAATACTGCCAAATCTATTTGCAGAAGGTATGGTCCATGACGACTTATCTACTGCGCAACCCCAAATAAAGAAAAACTATTTGTGTTTTAGCGGACCCCGGGCTCCGTAGAGGGATGCAATCGGGAACGTCGTCGCTCGGACGGGATGAGAAAAACAAAAACTAATACCCTGAATGTACCTACACCCGTGCAAGAGTCTGAAAGTTTTCTTGGAAAATCTGAGACTGAAATTTAATTTAGTAGTTACTGAAGTTTCGGTTCAAACAAAGGAAACTCAAGATGAAACTAGTTGAATTCTACAAATATTTAAACCAAGTTTATTCTCGGAAATAACTTTTGTAGTTGTGGCATTCAATATTTACTTACCTACCTATCTATTATTCAAATTTGAATTATAAGATATATATACCTACTTTTTAGGGTCCCGTAGCCAAATGGCAAAAAACGGAACCCTTATAGATTCGTCATGTTTTTTTTAGTTTTTGTAATAAACATATTATTTGAAGTAGGAAAGAGACCCCGGTTTCCTGAGAGTTATGCAACCGAGAACAACCTTCGGATGATGATGATGATGTGTCAACCTGATATTATGAGTTAGGGGGCGAATGGTGCCCTTCGAAACTGGGACCGTACCAGTCGCCACTGCTAATTTTTGTTAGGGGTCGACTGGGCCCACGTTTGTTTAGGATGTGGGCCCAGTCGCCACTGCTAATTAATGTTGACTGTTTTCTCCCTGGAGAAAAAACAGTCAACAAACAGTTTGTATGGAGAAAAGAATGGGTATCCTTTCCCCTTAACATACCTTCCGATCACAGAGGAGTATGTTACCACAGTAGGTGAATCTAGAAAAAAGCTAGGTAAAGTAAGTAAGCTCACATAGGATAGTCTTCTAGAAACGTTGCGGCATCCGGAGCAACGAGCACGCGACACCGCGTGCGTACGCGCATTGCGCACTTTACTGTTACACCTCGAACGAATGATTCAGGTGCAACTTTTTCATTATGATTTTTATTTGATTTGTATGGTACGGATGAGAGTTACTAGGTGAGCCCATAATTAAATCTATACATATAATAAAATCGTAACTTAGCGGTGTCTGTTTTTGGAAGATATAAAAAAAAGATAAATTGTAGGGGTATCTATTAACGCAGTAGAACCTATTTTTCTATTTTTCTGGTTGTCTGTTTGTCTGTTTGTCTGTTTATCTGTTTGTCTGTTTGTGTGTGCCTTTGTGCCCGCTAATCTCAGAAACGGCTTATCCGATTTTAACCAAATTTGGTATGCAGATAGCTTTAGACCCCGATTAACATATAGGCTATTTTTTGTCCGGATATTTTGTCCGGTTATCCGGATAAAGTGATTTTTCTGCTTTTACTTAGTTAGTTTGAATGTTGTATTGAAGAAGTATGTTGTGTGGAATCAATACATGACTAACCGGATATCCGGTCGAAAATTAAAAAAAACCGGATATCGTTTTTTTTCAGGAAATTCCTAAAATACCGTATACCTTTGTCTCTCCATATATCCGGATCCTTCGGACATACGGAAATTCTTTATAATGGTTGTTTTTAACCGACTTTAAAAAAAAGAGGATCTGCTCAATTCTACCCGCATATTGTTTGAATATGAATATGTTCAAACCGTACTCCGGCATATAAAGTCCGATTTCGATCATTCTTTTTTTATTTGGAAAGTGAGAGTCCCGAGTTGGTTCCATAAATTGTTGGTAAAGATCTGATGAGAACCTTCGGAATGATGAGCAGAATAGCATCCCGCAATGCTGTAAATTACTAATTTTTGGACTTCCATCAATAGAATCGGCTTATTAAGAACAAGGTACAAATTGATGGACCACCTGAAACCACCTTCTCAAAAATTCTTCAGTGATTAAAGTTACGGTTACAATTTTGATATTTTTTAGTGGCAGTCGAAAATTCAATAAAAAGGATTTAAAAAATATAGCTGTAATGGGGCAGTTTTACTGAGTAGATGCTGATTGCATGTAGTTTACGTGGCACGATGGCAGCTGTGGATTCCGATTCGAGGGTTCCGCGTTCGAATAGGCCACCGTTCCTTAAAAAGGGAATGCGCCGGTCTGTGCGGCGCATTCCCTTTTTAAGGAACGGTGGCCTACCGAGCCGAGTGATGGCTTCCGATTCGACGGCTGCGCGTTCGAGTCACGAGTCCCGGACACGACGTTACGTTTTACCCTCCAGATGGTCGTCCACCTTGCCGTTGTGAGGGGACTCAGTAGCTGAAGGCTAAGAGGCGCACAAGGTGGGAAACCGGGCTTGCCAGGCTTCTAATCCGTAATCCCGCGTCAGCGGGCTCGGGGGTCCTTTCCGCAAGAAAGGGGCCGCATGGAAGATAACCACTATAAAAAATCACCTCAGCCTCTGGTGGTGAACTCGGTGAGGGAGGGGAGGCTTTATCACCGGCTTTGGGGACCTCGAGACGGTGACGTGACCGTGCTGAGGGAGGGGAAACGGAGAGGGATTGTCTATCGGGCAGAGGCAGAGATGAGGCTTGGAAAGGCCGCCGTTGTCGGGTAAACCTATGGTAGGGAGCCCAACGAGAGTGGCCTGACAGTGCATAAGGTGCAGTACCCACGTAAAAAAAAGATATCATTTAGTTAAGCTACCCAACTTCAGCTTACATAACAGAAAGTCAGTTGCACTGTATGTTGGAGAGCTTATTTTTATTGTTTTGTCCTTAATTCGAAGTCGGGTTTTGATTTTTTTAAATTTTCGATAAAGGCTACTTCTTATTATATATAAGTAATGCGTATAAGCATGCAACACGTTACCTACCGCTGCGCTGTGCAAAATCTACACTTAAATAGACTCTGCTATGATTCTCTTCTGTTCAGCAACAGACTTCCCTGGTCGTCCGTTCAAGTGTAGACTTTTGCTCAGCGATGGGTAGGTAGTCCGAAAAACGCTGACGAAGTCGCGGGCACAGCTAGTACCTAATAAAATTATTGTTTGTAGCTTGTAGTATTTGAATTGGCGTAGTTAATATGCGACAAAGGTTTTGACGCATTTTGAAAACCTGAAAACTTTAACACCAGGTGTGGCTCACCACAGCACTACACGCAAAGAAAAAAGAAGAATCTCGGGTGGCGTATTGTGGCTTATCAGAGGTCAGTGTATTTTTATTATTAGACACGGGTCTAGATCGCGTTATAGATATAATATAATCATTGTTATTATTTGCTTCGACATTTAATAATAAAAATGGACGGAAATCGTGTGAGTTTAAAAAGTGAGAGAGGTCAGTATGTTAAAGGATAAAATTTCAATAATGTGTAACGTTTACATTTTAAATATAAGATATAAAAATGTCACGATACAAACTTTACGGCTACTTCAAATTTAAACCGGATTTAATAATGCGAAAATAATTTTTAGTTAGAATATTTTTAAATCATTTATTAGCAAAACCTATAAGAAATGTCTAAGCGAAATAAGATACTTAGATTTACCTTTTTATACTTACTATGAATTATGATTTTAATTTTAATATTTTTAAAAATAATATTATAGATATACCTATTGTACCTATTGTTTAAAAATATTTTGATTTCCTTCCTTTTTCGTGTCTATAGATTTTAATGATATTTGGGTGTGGATTATAATATGTTACTTAATTTATTTAAAAAAAAACATCACTTTCAGCAGACTTGTGACTCAATCGCTTCTAAATAGTTACAAACCCATTTGATTACTATTGTAATTTAAGACTAGATATGTGTCCCTCTAATCGTATTCGATGCAGATTCTTATTGCCATTGCAACAAACAGTAGGTATCCATGGCAACAATAATTGGTTAAGATTTGGTGACTAGGTACTACTTGCTACTACTACTAAACTATTTAAGTATTCTGTGCTTCTACGTAGACTAATAGTATCCTTGTCGTGAGACAATGCAAGACCTAACTTGTTCTGGCGAAGCCAACTAAACGAGCCTAATAAAACCATATCGGTGTGTTCTGTCTGGACTGTAATGGACGAAAAAATAAAAAAGTTATTTTGGAATACATAATAAATAATGTATATATTCAAAATAGATTTACATTCCTAAATGAAAGTTGCTCTACATTAATTTTAAGATTTGCAAATTTATTTTCGGGTCAAATTTTTTAAACATAAAACTGGCAATATGTATTTTAGTTAACTATTTTAATATTAATACCTATTTTAGACTTATTTATGTTTATATATGGTCATAGTTCTGTCGTCAAAATCGAAAACTGTCTAAATATTTAGAAGACCATCCCATCATTTTTGGAATTAACTTTCTTTTCCATGACTAATAGGTAGGGTTATGTAACGTACCTTGGGACGCTTGTACCTAGGGACATTGATTTTATCTCAAAAGCTACTAACACTAAAATCGTAAAATTCTACCATAAGCGTAGCATTTTTATCACTTGGCAACACTAGTGAGTCACGTGGTCATCCCGGCGTCGGACGAAGAATGAGAACATTTCAAAGTTTTGTAGAGCCAAAAGTAAGTTTTTGATAGTTTTTTGACTTGTTATACTTTTATAATGCATGCACATAATTGACAAATAGATATCACGTATATGTTTTCAGTTTTTTTCTTTCTACAATACGACAAATAGTGAAACAGGTTCCTAACCTAAAAATCAAGATAATTCCATTTTGTTAAAATATTGTTATGTTTGTACCTTGGGACATGATTTTGTTTGTACCTTGGGACGTGTCCCAAGGTACAATCCATGTTTTTTATCTATTGACATTGCTTAATACTTCCTAATACCGACGTTGTATCTGTTCTTAATAGTGCCACGGAGTAAAGCTGGTATGAAGAGAGCTGCAGTCAGTCCGGAACGTTTGAGACAGGCAGTAGATAAAGTAAAAGAAGGGGGAAAAATAAGAAGTGTAGCCATAGAATTTGGGTTGAAAAAGACAACTTTACACAGGTATGTGCAAAGCGTTCAGAGCAGTCCTGTGACAGATTTGACATCATTCTCGCCTAATTATGCAGTAAAGAAAGTCTTTTCTGACGAAGAAGAAAAGCTTTTGTTAGAATACATAATTAAAGCAGCAAAAATGAACTATGGATTATCTGCAAAACAAACTTGTATTTTAGCCTTGCAATTTGCTGTCGGACGGAAGCTGACGAATATCCCTGCAGCCTGGGTAAGGGATGGAATGGCCGGTCGTCAGTGGTTATTCAGATATCGCAACAAATACCCTGAGCTGTCTTTGCGTAAACCGGAGGCAACTAGTTTAGCGCGTGCAATTTGCTTTAATAAAGTCAATGTTCAGAAATTTTACGACAACTTAAAAAGTCTTTATCAACGTCACAACTTCCCCCCACAAAACATTTTTAATTTAGATGAAACTGGATGTTCTACCGTTCACAAACCTGAAAAAGTTTTAGCGCCCAAAACATTAAAATTGTTAGGAAAAATGACATCAGGGGAACGTGGCGAAAATGTTACAATGATTGCTTGTATAAACGCAGCAGGGAGTTCTGTATCACCAATGATTATATTCCCCAGAGTTCATTTTAAAGACTTTATGATGAAAAATGGCCCTGCTGGATCAATTGCTGAAGCCAATCGTTCTGGTTGGTCGACGGAGCCTATTTTTAGAAAATATTTAGATCATTTTATCCAGTGTGTTAAGCCGTCACCAGAACAGCCTGTTATTCTTATTTTAGATAACCACGAAACACATATCTCATATGAAATAATTGTAAAGGCTAAAAACAACGGAATTTATATGTTAACTTTACCACCACATACCTCTCATCGCTTACAACCTCTGGATAAAACCGTTTTTGGCCCGTTTAAAACTGCGTACAACAAAGCTGCTGATCAGCACATGGTTAATCATCCTGGGGTCCCAATAACAATTTATGATTCGGCTGAATTGATAAACAAGGCATATGTGGCATCCTTTGTACCAAAGAATATTATAAACGGATTCAACTCAACAGGGATTTACCCATTTAACGATGATATATTTACAGAAGATGATTTTGCCCAATGCTTAGTCACAGAGCAACCAGAACCACCAATTGTAATCGCAGATACTAACAGTCCGGGAGAAACAGTTACAAAACCTCTTGGTTCTGATATTGAGCGTATTGAAATAGATTTGGGTATTACTGAAAATCAGCCATCTACCTCCCAAGAATTTCAGCCAAATGATGATCAAAATACAAATATTTTCGTCACTCCAGAGATGGTACGACCATTACCAAAATTAATAAAAAAAGAAAGTAAAAGAGGAAGAAAGAAAGGAAGCAGTCGAATACTAACCAATACACCTGAAAAAGAGGAGCTTTTAAGGCTAATGATAGAAAAAGAAAACAAGGGAAAAGGGAAAGGTAAGGGAAAAATGTCAAATAAGCCCAAGCTGAACCTAGATGCCCCACCTAAAGGCCTGACAGTTGAAGCTCCTGCAGGAAAGAAGATTTTGGTGCATAGTCAAAAGATTTTTGTCACTTGCAAATCTTGTGTCAGAACAGATCTGAAAGAAAAGGTCCTACAGTGCAGCTCATGCAAATTTTATTATCACAAGAGATGTTGCCCAAAACAATTTTTAGAGCATATCCCAGATAAAGACGACTCTGATTTGTTTATGTGTTCGGATTGCTTTGCATTGGACGACAGCGATGATGATCTTTCCGCGGAAGAATTATTCAAAATGGTTAATGCCACCAAATAGATTTACCGAAAAAAATTACTCCAATTTAGTTTCTTATTTTAAATTTAAATGTTCCTTTTTGATACCTAAGATTAGATTGTAAAGCAAAATAGTTTAATTTTGTTACTAAATATTATTATTCTTAGTGTTGATCTCGTAATACAAGACTTCTATAGACTAAAAATGTTTTTGTTTTATTTTGTCCCAAGGTACACACAGGGGTGTACCAAGGTACAAACATGTAACGTACCTTTGGACAAAACCACCGTTCCTACCATTTCTTTCATAAAAAAATATTTAGCAACACTGAAGCTTTAATAAATAATCCCGTCGTTCCAGATTATATTCCCTACAAAATAAAATAACCCCCACTTAAATACCTTAATTATATTATACAAAGATAGGATTTTTCAAAATTGCAGTTGTAAAATGTCCCTAGGTACATTACAATACCCTAGGTACTTTGTGTTTTTTTAAGATTCGTCAAAAATCTATGACTAATAATCTAACTGGTTGCTACTGAGGATCCATTACCTACATCAATTAAGAGGATAGTCTCCATTCTCTTTCTCCATACAAACGTAGTTTACATTTTTCCTCCCTGGATAAAGACATTAGAGCAAATATGTTTATGCCATAAAACCTATATCTGTCATGCATGACTCATGACAATGCATCTACCTTTTTAATTTGTTTTATTTTCTTATTAAAATAATAATAACAAATAAAAAAATAATAAAATGAAAAAAATAAAAAGGTAGATGCATAGTCATGACAGATATAAGTTTTATGGCATAAACATATTTGCTCTAATGTCTTTATCCAGGGAGGAAAATTTAAACTACGTTTGTATGGAGAAAGAGAATGGAGACTATCCTCTTAAGTTTTAAAATGGGTTAAACTAGCAGCGTCCTTTGGTTTTATATACTTAATTCTCGATCCAGTGGGAATTTTGAAACAACCCTTTTTTAATGGATACAGTACATACAAATCACAAAGAATATACCTTCCAAATTATATGTTTCTGCGACCAGCGGTTTAGGCTGTGCGTTGATTTATAGTTTAGTCAGTTAGTCAGTCAATCAGTCAGGACTTTGAATTTTATATGTACCTATAGATGAGTAGCTGCGAACCGCAGTTTCACCTGCTTCAGTTCCGATCCCGCAGGGATATAAAAAAAGGATCAAAAGTACTATGTCCTCCGTAGTTCTATCTATCTCTATTCTAAAATTCATCAAAATCGGTTCAGCGGTTTAGGTATGTAAGCGTAACAGACAGACGTAGTTACTTTTAAGAATTATTTTCAAACATTTTGTACACCTATCAACATTTGGTAAACCAAATGAATACTTGAACAAAAATATTTATTTATTTTATTTATTTCCAAAAAACACCTACAGCTATTATTACAGAGTCCCCCAATGCAATAGAGTAGGTAACTAGAATTAAAGTAATATTAACAGGTATTTTACATTTTATAGCAGACTGTCATAAATATAGAAATCGCACCAGAATTGACCGTAGCTACGTTTACCACTGTCCACATACTCCCAGCAATGACAACAGCCCACTTGCGCGCGCGCATCCTACTGCCGACCTTGCCGACCGACATGAGCCCAAGATTTCACTTCCTCTACGCATAAAAAAACAAGTCTTCAACTTGGACTTCTTTGTTTTGACCTCATATATATTTATCAAAGTTTACGAACTCATGTTAGTTATCTGCCTACAATCTGATAATATGTTTTAATTAATTTATGGTCTCAAAGCCTCTTGAGAAATAGATTTTAATCGATTTTCTTACCGAGACGTAACTTATCTTTATAAACAAAATTTAAAGTTATGATGACTGACTTAACTATATGTATATCGACGATCCCGAAGGAATCTATATCTATAAAATTCTTTGTCCTGACTGACTGACTGAGTATCTATCAACGCACAGCCTAAGCCGCTCATAGTGAGAAGCTGAAATTTGGAGAGTTTGTTCTTTATGTGATGTAGGCATCCGATAAGAAAGGAATTTTCAAAACTCCCACGAGATCGGGACTTATGCGAGTAAAACCGCGGGACACAGCTAGTATGTCTATATACCCTAATCCCTTGGTCCTAGATACATGAAATTTGGAACTGTGTGTCTGCAACATACTGCAACATTTATTTATTTATTACTTATATACTAGCAGCGCCCCACGGATTCACAAGCATAAGTTCCGATCTCGTAAGAATATCGGGATCAAAAGTAATCAATGTTACCTACTCCTCGACAATGTAGCTTTCTATGGGAGAAATAATTTTGAAATCCGTAGTTTCGGTGCCTATTCGTTACAAACAAACAAATCATTCCTCTTTTAAACATTAGTAGCTACATAAAGATATAAAAAAAATCGTCACTTGAATTCAAACAACATTTTTCATATTTTTCGCGGAAAGTGTTAGTAAAGCTTAAAAGTCTTTTGTCCGTTATAGCTACCTAGGTGTAAAGTGTTATACATGCACTTAACGGTGTGAAAATGGGCCATTACGTCCCAAAACTACGGTTGGGTAAAGTTCTCGAAATTCCGGAAAGCTTTTAGTACCTACCTACTATACTTAAATATAGTTTATACTTAAGTATAGTAATATCTGCTTTTCAGGCTGAAACTATAGCGATTTATTTAATATTTCATGGCGTGAAGTAATGGAATTATACCTAGGTATATATAAAGTCTATGTCAGTACTAGCTGAGTCCCGCGGTTTCACCCGCATAAGTCCCGATCCCGTAGGATTTCCAAAAAATCCTTATTGGATGCCTACATCATATAATTAACACACTCTCCAAATTTCAGCCCTCTATTACTATCAGCCGTTTAGGCTATGCGTTAATTCATCAGCCAGTTAGGACAAAGCCAATTAAAGGCTAGTTAAGGACGCTGAACAATACCCAGCGCCATCTAGCCCCGTGGTAAGCGATTAAGCTTGTGTTACGGTGACTAGACAACGGAAATATATTTATCTTTTTTTTGTAAATATACCTACATACATATTATACAGAGAGGGACTCCCAGACCAGGCACAAATATTTATTTTAAGCATAAATACTTGCACCCGGCGGAAATCGAACCCAAAACCTTCTGCATTGTAGCCGTGCTTTCGCACGATGCGCCACAGAGGTCGTCGATGCTGTGCTGAATATGTTTATTCGATAAAGTATACCTACCTACTATACTACCTGCTAGGTATTCACATGATCGTTTAGAATCGTCACTAATCAAAAAGAGTTCAGGAGGGTTACTGCGGTTCGTTTCGATACGACATCGATACGATAATACGATGATTCTACTGTCACATTCTGACAGTAGAACCATCGTATTATCGTATCGATGTCGTATCGAAACGAACCGCAGTAACCCTCCAGTATTCTGATCCCAACTAAACGATCTCAGTTATGGGTGTAGGTCTAGGTACCTATGACTAATTATTATAAAATCTCTTACCATTTTAGCCTACCTATGTACATATCATACATTCACACACATTCCTTTGGATCTCGTCTTCATCTAGCTAGCTGGTCAGTGATTCTCAATATGGTATTTTGCTATGTATCATTTAGGATTCGTATATCAATAATTTGATACCGTTACATTAAAACACCGTAACAAATTTGATCAACAATTTTTAATTTTTTTTTGTGTGTAGGTATGTAACGTAAATAACTAGAAAAAACATATTATTAGAAACAACCAAAGCGCAAGATTTATCACGTTTATATAGATATTTAACCTATTTTTAAGAGTTCCTGTTATACCTTAATCATAGTAAATAATTAAAATAAAATGAAAATCATTTATTTCAGATACTTAAATTTTACCCTTAACAATGATTAAAGATGTACCTAAGTATTTAAAAATAAAAAAGTATAATGTGTGGCATATCCGATGTCTAGTACCCATAGTACAAGCCTAGTGCTTAGTTTGGGGCTAGATTGCGCGGTGTGTAACGTCGTGCAATATTTATTTATTTAGCTAAACACTCAGTAAGCGAAAAACTTAGTTAATTAATAATCATCAACTTTAACTAAAATGAAATCATTTACTTACGACATTCATAAAATTGTATTACTTACTTTCTTTGGGGTCCACGTACCGCTAATTATTGAGAGCCACTGGTCCAGTACGTACACTTTCTCACGACCGGTTCATCGACCCGTTCTAGGTTAGTAAGTAGTCAAGGACCTTGAATTTGACACAGCTTACTATTATATCTGATTTCGAAATATTTTAGGAGAAAAAATGTTGATTACTGTGAACGAAATGGAAGAAGAATTTCTGTGAGACATTAATGTTTTCTGTTGCATGAGTTTTATGATTAGTATTATAGAATCATGATGCGTAACTAACATTGTGTTACTTAGATGATTGCTTAATAACTTCAGTGTTAACCTTGACTTTCATTCCGAAGATCGTGGGTTCGCATACCGAGCACCAATGCCTTTTTAAAAAAAAAAAATTATGTGCGCTATTAACATCGCTTCGACGATAAAGGAAAACATCGTGAGGAAAACCAAACATGGGACATACATCAATCCAGAGTATGCTCCCGTGGCGTTACTTTGGATTGATGTATGATGTAGGCCCTCGCCTTACAGTGGGACAGTTTCACTGGGCTACCTAACATTATTAATATTAATGTATTAATTTATAAAAGAAAAAATAATGACAAAATAACAATAATAAGTTATATACAAAATTAAATTAAAAGAAAACAAACTAAAAAACATAAAGGAAAAACAATACGTGCCGTAAACGTAACGACATCTTACAGTGAAGGATAACATAGTGATGATGTATTAAATCCTACAATTTCAGAGTCATGGTGACTGACTGCTATATAGACTGCTATGGATAATGATATAGAAGCTGGGAAAGTCTACCCCACCTAATAATATGTCGCAGGCATTACATTTACAGCGCCATGAATAACATAGATTTAAGTTGCAGTGCAGTATAAATGAACTGTTTTTCATTATTATCAGCCTTATTTCTATTTATTACCACCTGAATCAACGCAAAACTAGAATTTTCAGACATGTTTGAATCTATATGTAGGTAGGTATCTATGAAAGCCACTTGTATGTAATAAAAATACATGATTGACTAATAAAATAATTTGTATTCATTATTCTTTCACTCATTTTCTAGATATAGACGTCATAATCTAGGCTAATTAACATATTTTTAATTTGTTTCTTGATCAGAGTTCCAGGTTAAGTATATTTTGGCTTAGAAAATAAATTAATAAAGTGATCTCCTTCTTCTTTTCGCGTCCCTAAGGAACTTAAAGATTGTATCCCAATTTGAGACGACCTCTACAGCGTTGTCTGATGCGTTACAAAGATTTTACATTGTGCTGGAGGATGGACACGAAGGGCGTGCCAGAAAATGAGACATTGTTTGCTCTATCTTGCCCTGGGTTACAACCCCGTCCATAACTATTCATAATACTTGTGATATAGCGTCCCAACTTGACAGCCCCAAGGCTCAAGGGTTCCAGACGGGGTCCGTTATCCCCTGCTAAAATATATGCACTTTTTTTTCTCAATTATCGCTACCGCTTGGTATACCTATACGGAACCTTAATTATCAAATTAATACAATGTGCTGATATCTGCTGATTTCATTCCACTAGGAACTTAAAAGAAAGGTCTATAATAATGATTATATCTAGTTTCGGTACTTTATACGTACTTAACTACAAGCTTACACATTTTTTTCCAAAAAAGGTACCTCTTAGCCTCTTACATTTTTATAGCTGCTCGAGTAACTTTAACAAAGTTACATATTCCTTTGGCAAAAACTTATAATATTATGCAAATGATATGGCAATATCAACAGATAAGATCGATGTCACATTTCGTCACACATTTAACTTTCTATTTCAGAAAAACAACTTTTAGGATAGCTATGGGTAAGAAATTTAAGTCAAACATCCGACACCTATAATGTCGGAATACGTAGACGTGGGAATATCTTGTACAGACATACATAATTTCTTTCACTTTTGTTTATACAGACAGTATTGTTACAAGTTTGAAACATTGCTAAAGGTGTGCTTTGGTAGAAGTTTTTTAATGTTTAACAACTTTCTTGTATATGTACCTATTGCATGCATGTATGTATACCTGCCATTCATAAAAAGTTCAAGTAGGTACTTACCTGTACCTTAAATATTTTAAACAATAAATCTCTTTCTTACCACGATGTCAATGTGACCCTCATCAACGTGATATACTTATCTTATCTTATCTTATCTTATCTTAATATGGCATACTATTCTTTCACCCGCGTAAGTCCCGATCCCATGGGAATATTGGAATCAAAAGCCTGTGTCCTGCTCCAAGGTCCCATATATTTCTATACCAAAATTCATCAAAATCGGTTTAGCGGTATATGTTACAGATAAAGTTACTTTCGCATTTATAATATTAGGTAAGATAAGGTTATTAATAGTATAGTATAGAAATATAGATACTATAGTAAGAAATACGAATCGTAGAACTCACAGGTGTCTAAAATTTTACCACGGTTCTCGCTTTTTCTTGCATTATTGCCTACTGAATTATTAATTCATTCAAAGTGTGTAGGTAAGTGTAAGAACTTGAAAGCAAATAACTAAACTAAATTAGAAGAACACAAAATTGTTTATAAAAGCAACCATCCAGTATGAAGGGGTTTTGTTTGTATTTATTTGTATGTTTGTTTTTATCCATTCATATGACTCCAAAAACCTACGCTAAAACCCCATCTATATACTTAAGGTATCGCTTACTCCTCTGAAACGTCTAACCCATCTACCTACAATAATATTATGAAGAGGAAAGGTTTCTATTTTTAAGTGTGTGTGTGTCGTTTGTTTGTAATGAATTAACTCAAAAACTACTGAACCGATTTTAAAAATTCTTTCACCATTAGAAAGCTACATTCACCCTGAGTAACAAAAGCTACTTTTGATTCCGATATTCCCACGGGATCGGGACTAACGTGGGTGAAACCGCGGGATGCAGCTAGTTAGTTATATTTCCGTACTGAGATGGTTAACCACTATGGTACCTTTTACCTACCCACCGACCTATTAGTACTCTACTAAACACCGGTGTGCCTGATGGCTATCTGTAATCTGCATCATAGGTCGGTACATATTTCATATGCCGACGGGTGGTCTATACTCGGCCCAGATTGCATCAGTCTTCGTCAATAGGTATGTTGCAAACTTGGCTTTCTAAGACCTATGTTTTGGCAAAGAGGTCGGGTCTGATTGAAGTTTAGGTTTCAGTGGGTTTAATAAATAGGTAGGTATAATATTAGAATTAAACTCATTTTTTTCTGTTTAAATCGTGTTTCTTTTACTTACCTATACTACTCGTATAATTTTTCAACGCCAAAAGCAGACGCGTGCGTTTCGATGTATTTTTCTGTTCACGGATTGACTGAGCTGTAATTCCAATTAAACCCGAAAAATTAGTGGATAATTTGATATTAGCATCGCAAAAAACTAAATAAACATCTAAATAATCTACTTATTATAAACAAAATCTATACATACAGGAAAGCTTTACTCTTCTTAAGCTCCTAAATCAGGAAGCCACAATGGCGGTGCAATCGTTCCCCACAACCACTATCAACAAAACGTAGGTATGCAACGAACCTAGAACCAGAGTGAGCTATATATTATGTAGCTGTTTTACGTTTCGTTGGTAGCGCATCGTTGGAATTACAAGCTCATTTTTTTGTGGAAAAAACTTTATTTTCTCGCAATATTTGTACTTAAATAATAGCTAACTAGGTAATTTACCTTTGGTACCAAAATGTTGAACTTCCCAAAATTTGAACTAAAATGTTGAAAGCACTCGGTAGGTATAAGTTTTTGAAAAATGCTTTCTAAAATTTAGAAAAATTTGAAACTGCAAATCCTACAAAACCGTTGACGCGTCTTACCGCATCCGCCTCAGATGACCATCACATCGAAATTATTAGGTCATACGAGTCTTAATGGAGTTTGCTGGTGGGATTTCCTTTCGAGATATTTAAAATTCTATGGTAACTAATAAATGACCCCATGCTGATTAAAATCATTATTGCAGTTAGAAGCATTTTATAACGTAAAATGTTAACAGGTGATTAGTAATGTGAGTCTCTACAAAATTAATGTCATTTTATTTTTGACCATTTAGGCTAATGTTTGTTTTGGCATTCAAGGAATCTCGTTATTTCTCTTTGAAGTAAACAAGCATGCTTTACAATCTATTAACTTCTAATCTCTAATATCTTAATGTGATTAACAGTTACCTTACGAGTATATGATATACCAGGAATCGAATGCTTTTTTTTCATGAGATAGGCTTCCATTTGATCTCACCACCCGATGGGAAACGACGATGTACTTAACATGCTAATCTTACCTACTTATCTTGAAGAATCCTTGTAGATTTGAAGACTCGAAGGTGAAGTTAAGAAGGAACATCGACGCGGGCAATGAGTTCCTACGGCATCTCGACTTGAAAATACGCACGAGAAAGGTTGCTTTTGGTGGCAAATATTCCGAGTGGAGCGGTAGGTACCTATATTTTAAAAGGCCATGGCTATACGATCTGTTTTACTTGCAGTTCTGCCTCACCCGATGTATGTTGGTAAATCCATTAGCAATTAAATCAGTAGCCTGATCGGATTGAACAGATTTGCTAGCTCAGTTTGGTTCATGTTATTTTATTATAACAATCCCACTGCAAGGCAAATTTCTCTACATATCTTCCACTTATCGAGGTCTATTGCTTGAATTTCCACCTCGGAACGTTACTAGCCCGAACATGGGTTTATAATGTTCACGGATTCGTGCCAAATGTTCGGGCTCCGAAGCGAGCATTTGGCTCCCGAAGCATTTTCCGATATGGCTCTATATGCTTTAGGAAAGCGCGAGTCGAAGCATTACTTCTCCATACAACGAGAGTATTTAGGTAGGACCTACCTTCTTGAGAAATAGACTCTTTTCTCTATTTTTTTATATGATATTTTTTACATGAAATAAGGGGTAGAAACAGAATTTTTTTTGTATGGAGAGTTACGTGCCCCCTTTAGCTACTATGAAATACATAAATCATAGACGAACTTCCATAAAATTAAAAAGAAACAAAGGGGAACGCCCATAAATAACGTTCATTGACACGATTGCATATATTACCATAGACGTCGAAAATACACACCTAAAGAATCTTGCTAGTCGTAAAATATTAATAGACTTGACATCAACATTTTCGGCTTATTTGGGTAAAACAAAATGTCACCAAATTTTAGTTAAGTTAGCGTGTTACATATTAGGCCATATCTTCACTTACCATCAAGTGGGATAGTGGTCAAACGCTCATCTATTGTATATAAAAAAATCAAAACGTACTTCATCATACAACGAAGGTAAAGAGAAAAACTTATTTTCCACCCCTTAACATTATCAAATTGATCCTGTTATTTTTTTTTGTATAATTACCTCATTAAGAACTAGGATTAAACGTCTTTCTTTGTTCTGTATTAAAAAAATATAAAATACTTTTTCAGACACAAAAATAAACACCAGAAGTGGATAATGTTAGAGGGTGGAAAATAGGTTTTTCTTTTTGTATGGAGAGTCACGTGTCCAATAAACCACTAAGCTTAAAACCGTGGTTTAAATTATGTAAGTACTCACATAAGTAGGTATAGGTACCTACTGAATATAATCCATAATTTTAACGAAATGTAAATTCGCATTAGTAAATTATATTTAGTACTGAAATAATATTTTTTCAGTATCTTATTCATTTTGAGCATTTATCACTTTTCAGATCTATGTTTTCATTGCGAGTCAAAATTTCTACTTCTGAGCTAAAAAGTACCTTAAAAGCACGGCAGGTTTAGGGTTTACCATTTTAGGGTTCCGTCCCTTAAAAGGTAAAAAAGGAACCCTTATAAGATCACACTTTATAGTTTTCTTTAACAAGACGACACGAATCGAAAGCTATTCCATTTTAATTAGTTTCCAAGTTTTTTCCCCTGCTTTTAATAGGTACACATTTACCAATGTAAGCAAAATAAACTGTCCAATTTCAACAAAATCTCTTTCGACATGGCTTGTACAATTGTATCTGATAGCGTTTGATCGATGATGCCTTTGTACGCGTCGGTACTGAATACCATTGATGTTGGACATTGTAATGTATACCGTCTGACATGTTTATTATGAGCTCTGTTCGAAGTTATTACAGGTTCATTCAATTTCGCATTTAGTTGATTTTTCCAACTACCCACTGATTATACAATATACTGGCATTCTGTCTGGGACTTAAAGAAAAAAATAGAGCTGGATTTTTACTTTCGTGAAACCTTTTTTTTACGCGTAGGTAAATGTGTGATTTTCGTGAAATCTCGTGATGATGCGCGTGAAATGCTTAATTTCGATGGCGTATTAATTAATCAATTTAGCTTCCTTAAGGGGAAAAAAACCGTGCCAAACAGCAGAAGCGAGTTCAAATCTCGTGCAGCTACAATTTTTTTAGATGAATTCGTCCCGGTTACCGCTTAGAATTATTGGAGATATTTTTTTTTACAATTAATAGTGTCCCACTGCTAAGGACATAGACTATAATGCATCGTCGGGCCCATTATTTTTCATTGATCTCCATTCTTCTCCACCTCTCTCTGATCTTCAGATCAATGAGAAGTTGGTCGTCTCGCCAGCAAGTGCTTCCGCGGCCGGCCGACGTACGCCAAGCATCCAGAGATGTCTCTGAAAATATGTTTACGATCGATAATAATCGAATAGTTACCATCGACCTATCGCAACGATAAAAGCGCATACCGACATTCTTTAGTGACCCTTAGCTTCATTCATCATCCCACACACCGCTTAATTCATCCGACTCAATCAGTTCGGAAATTTGGTATGTATGTAGGCAGACTTTCTCCCGGTGAAATGGGTGTGAAGAGAGGGGCGCGACCTTGTTACAGGGAGGCTGCCACCTGAGCACACGGCACTTGTCATTCTCAGACACAGGCGCGCGCGCATAGCCGCGTTCGATAAACAAACGCTTTGGCGCACACGTGCTTTTCAATCTTACTACATTCTATAAAAAAAAACGATCGAGTTTTCAGTGGGACTTTGTGTGGTGATTGTGATATAAGGACCTTTTTGCTGTGCTCTTTGGTTTTGAAGGCGCCTCTGAAGGTAAGAATGATTTGTTTACTGTGGAAGTAATGCTTCTTTTCAGTAGCTTTTCCTGAAATAATGAAAAACATGGTTTCCAAAAGCTCCACATTAGGTTGTGTACTCATGTAGCTCAATTAGTAATAGTGGAGCCGGGCCTCAGGGCTTACTTTATTTCGTCATTTTGAAATGATCGGTCGATCCGACCGATAATTTTCTTCAGCAGTTTCAAACAAATTTGAATTTCGAACGACAGAAATTTTATTATCGGTCGAAAGAAACGCAGTAGTTCTGCTGGTAGACAGGTTCAGACTACAACAGGGGCAAATAATAAATATAGTTTTTAGTGCAATTTGAAAAATGTTTATTTTTTAAATAATTAAACAGGTTGGCAAAAGACTTTCTAAGCGTTCAATTAGTACTTAAGATTAATTAATAGCTAAGTCTAAATTATGCCAATAAATGAGATTATGGTTTTATAGCCAAAGCAATTTAACTTAGAAATCGTATAATAGATAATAAGTTTACTCTTTAGACCTAGCTTAATGTTAAGTACGACTTTACACTAGTAATATCACTGACCTTTTTAAAGTTTGTGCTAAAATAACAAGTGGCCTGAGCGTCCCGTCTGATCCCGTGGGAATCTTATCTTATCTATCTATATAAAAGAAAGTCGTGTTAACTACACTATTTATAACTCAAGAACGGCTGAAGCTTAGAACCAGGAGTCGGACATAGGATGCTTTTTTTGCCTCTACGGCAGAACAAAGTTCGCCGGGTCAGTATCAGAATAAAAGTAATTAGACTACTTTTTATGTATGTTGTTATTCCAGATCTCCATTTTATCGTATTTTCTTGAAGATCTAAGTAGTCGCTTTCTTCGACCGAACGAATCGATAAATTCAGACGAAAGATATTTTCTACTATGAGTTTACTAATTAGTTTTTCGGATCAGCCCTCTTTTTGGGACCCATAGACGGCAAACATAAAAATATAACTTATCAAAATAAATCCAAGTGCTAGACACTTAGCAGCGAGCCCAAAATGCTGGCCGCATTGCCACGTTGAATAGTCATGCTTATTCTTTGCGCCAATCCAGCATTCTGATCTCCACCAGACGTTCAGACAAAACCGGTATATTGTCTGAGCTCTCGGCCCTCATGGTCTCAAAGTCTTACAGCCCGTTAGACTCTTCTTTTTCTACGTGTCAAAGACTCAATTCTATATGTGCCCAAAACTTGGCGACGGATACAGAAAAGGGGTCAATCCTGATGAAGGGACCTGTAAAGGTCTCGAAACGTTGAGCGTTGAAACAATGCTAAAAGTATTAAACATTACGCGATTCAAACCGAAAAATGTCTTTAATTTCGAAAAATGTTTTTAATTTTAATGCAACATCGCGAAAACAGAAGAAACATCGACGGATACAGCATTATCTGTAGCTGTATGCAGGTCCTCCCTGAGGAGGTCAATCGTCTGCTATAAGGCTCTTTCACAAATATACTGTATGTCACTCTGCACCCTAGAACCTAACTTAGCCATGTTTATCCTGCAGATACCAACCTGGATCCGAAGACAATTACTCACTTGAACACTTGGGCTATGTAATATAATAAGGCATATTAACGAAAATTTGACTAAAGAAATCCGCTTAGTGGTTTGAGAGATATAGGTGCGAATAAACTTAAACGACGTTATACACACAGACCAATTTAATCCCAAACTAAGCACAAGACTTGTACACTAGGCTTGTAGGGTACTCGCCAACGGATATACTTCGAAGTTGGGGTCCGACGGAACCAACCGCCGCTAGAGCTGGTCGAAGTTCCTCCGAAAGGTTTTCCGACGAGCTCTTGGCAATAGCAAAGTGCTGGACACCGAGGGGTTTAGTGCGTAAACCTCTGCGGCCGCCTACCCAGGTCAGAGGGACCGCACACTGGGCCGCTCTCCTGACCTTAAGGCCGCTAGTCTTAAGGTGATTCCCTTCGATAAAAAAAAGACAACGGATATACTACATAATATTAGGTATACTTTTTTGTAAATAGGTACCTACATATATATGATACACAGAAAATATCCAGAATCAGAAACAAACATTTACAGTCAACATAAATATTTGTCCCCGGCAGCAATCAAACCCGCACTCTTCTGCTTTACAGTCGGGGTTTTGCCGCGCCACTAAGGCCGCCGTTAATAAAGAAAAACATCTAATATAAAAAATAAAAGATTGTCATTCAAGAACCCACTTACCCAAATAGCGAAATCAGTGAAATTAACATTTTAGAGTCTTTTATTTTCTATTAACATAAGCTTCGGACAGGCGTCCGGATCCGTAATCGTGTGTAGATTATTCAGAGCGGATCGCTCGCGATGTGTGTCACTGTTACGGACAAAGATACGGATACTATCGACTCTAGTGCTGTAATCATAAAGTACAAATTAGCTTGGGCCTAGAAGTTGTCTAAGTAACTCCCGCCCGCCCTACGGAAAGCTTCTAAATGTGGGACTTTTTATGTTTTCTTTGAAGTTTGAGGTTCGGCTTTGGCTGAAATGTAGGTAATTAACATTAAAATTAAATAGTATTATTTTTAACGAGTAATAAATCATCACAATTATCTAGACATTAAAAGTTTATTTTTAAATTCTAATAAAATTAGATAGACATTAAGATATATTTATTTGTACATCAAATAACATAGGAAACAGAACAGGCATAAATACACAAACAAATGGGCGGCCTCATCGCTGAGAGCGATTTCTTCCAGGCAACCTTTAGATGGAGTAGAACAGCTTTGTTTGTTTGTATCAAATATGCTCTGAAACCACTAGACCGATTTCAAAAATTCTTTCACCAATAGAAAGCTACATCATCGAGGAAGTAACATAGGCTACTCTTTATCTGAAAATATTCCGACAGGATCGCGAATTACTCAGGTGAACTTGCGGGATGCAACTAGTTTAATATAATATTCGTACCTACATACATATAAAAGTGTACGTTCTTTAACGTTGCAGAGTTCTTATTATAGTAATTATTTCAGACAAGCTACGCCCCGCGGTTTCACCCGCGTAAGTCCCGATCCCGCGGGAATACCGGGATAAAAAGCCTATGCGTTATTCCAGATCTCCAGCTATCTACATACCGAGTTTCATGGTCATCAGTTCAGCGGTTTTTACGTGATTGAGTAACAAACACACACACATACACACATACTCACAAACTTTTAGCTTTATAATATAAGTAGGATTATTTTCGAAATTAATTACCAGAATAATTTACTCATTTACTCAATTACAGTTTAACAAGTCACTTTAACCATTGATAAAGCCAGAGTTAACGATGCATATTATTCGATTAATCGGTATAAGTGAGCGAATAAATGATCGATTTCGCAGAACGGTCAAGCTTAAATTGTTTTGTGAATGATTTAAATAAATATTATTAGTTACATAAAATTCACATCATAAAAATGTCAGCAGATAGATAGATAGATAGATAGATAAAGATAGATAGATAAAAACTTTATTGCACCAAAAATTTACAAAACACAGCAGATATAGGGGGAAACAGTGGATGACTCCTGTACGCACAGACGCCAAGTCCAGGACAAAGACCAGACACATAAGCAGCTAAATGTGATAACAGATTGCTGAACGTCGCAAAAATAAAGAAGAAGAAAAAAACATAAAAATAAACCAGGTCCGGAGCCATGGAACATTTGCCATTCCGGAGCTTAGATAAAAACAAAATAATACGAGTAATAGAGAACGAGAATAATACGAACATTGCGTATTCAAACAGACAGCGAAGTCTCAATAATAGGGTCCCGTTTTTACCTTTAGGTACGGAACCCTAAAAATGAGCTAGAAACACCTACATGCATTTTAATAAAATTATTGTATTTAAAAACATTTGTCTTTAAAAATGATTCAGGCTTTGTAAATAAGTAAAAAGGCATTCTTATGCATGTCAAAAAGACAATCGCAGTGTGACAGCACGTGCTCTCGCGGCAACGGTTCGTCATACGACTGAGTCTAGTGCGTCAGCTAGACGCACTTTTATCGTCTCATTTTCCGAGACTAGGTACCCTATCTTTAGTTTTTTTGTTTAATCTAAGTTCCGGAGTAGGTTCCCGTGGTGTCTTACTGAAGTTACTGCCTACCCTTTTAACTGCCCTTGCATAATGGGATAAATTAGAACAAACAAAAATATCCTCATCCGAGCGATGTTCCTGGTTGCATCCCTTTTGGGACCCCGGGGTCCGCTTAAACACTTATTGACCAAACCTACTGCGAATAGATTTGGTAATGCTTTTACGGTCTGCCGCCTGCCTGACACAAACCCCGCCACCACGCGGGTAGAAGTTCTGGTTTTAAGTTTTTTTAAGGGGTAAGTCAATTGTCGCATAAAGATGTCGCGGTGGCATTCCGCTGCCGCTCTTTGGTAAATCTCTCTTTGTTGGTTTAGTTATATTTACAATAAACACTTTCTTCCAGGGGTAAGTAGTACAAGTTAAACTCAAAATCCCTGTCGGGTTCATCGAAAATACGTACGATGTCACACTGTAAGAAAAACTTAAATACCTACTAAAATTCCCGCGTCCGGAACGCTCCCGGTATCCGGTAAGCACGTGTTCGCTTCACACGGGTCCACTGTACAGGTCAACCACCCACCAGACATCTTGACCAACCATTTCCACTACAATTAGATGTAATAGGTTACTCTTACAACATAGGGTAATGGATGTGTGCTGCGTTTTGGTCCGGGATAATGATACACGCTTTTATGAAGGAGGAACTTTCTCTCTCTAGATCATGCGCCGTGATTGGTCGATTAGAAGAATGATTTATGATTGGTTTGGACGTATCTACTTTATTATATTTTGGTGGAGATTCGATTTTTGAATTTTTTAGTTGTTATGGTGCTTAGTGTTAGATAATAAATAACGAGTTCTGTCCAACGGTTTCACCCGTGTACCTAAGTCCTGATCCAGTAGAAATTTGCAAATATTCTTATCTTACACCCTCTCCAAATTTCAGATCTCAATAATTAGCGGCTTAGGCTGTGCGTTGAGCTGTCAGTCAGTCAGAGAAAGCATTTTTCAGATATAGATAATAAATATATTGTAGGAAGTGGAACACAGCTCAATCTACCCCCAAATTAACCATATAGGCTTGTACAATAGGTACTAGACAGCGGACATAATACCGTTTTTTTTGTAAATACATCAATGATAAGTAGGTACATATTGAAACGCCCAGAACCACAAACAAACGAAGGGTAAGCATAAGCTTTCAGATTATATTAAAAGACAAGTAGCCATTTCGCTACATTATTTTTTTAAAACTACAGCCAATATCTTGGCTACCCAAAATGCTTCTATTGAGCATTGTAACCGACTTCAATATAATAATTTGACATTGGGTAATTGTTCATATCCACCTAATTTAAATTAACTTCTGAGACAAAAGAGGCACGCTCTTGCATTAAACTCAATGACATAAATGTTAGTTTGTCTAAAATAGATTCTGTGACAATGGAGGTATCCTCTAGCTGTAATAGTCAACTTTTAATTGCGCTATCCGATGAGACGAATAATCATAATTACCTTAATAATTGCCCTCAAATAAAAAAATGTAAAATAAACTATGTAAGTAATATCAACCTGGTGCATCAGAATATCCGTGGCTTTGCAGAGGGCAAAAGACTAACACTGGAACTGTATATGAACTCTGAAAATATTGATATTGTGTGCTTAACTGAGCATCACCTCCGGGCTCACGAGCTCATGTTCAGTTTCAGCAATCACCAGGTTGGCAGCTCATTCTGCAGGGTAAATACGAAGCAAGGAGGTTCTCTTATTTTATTGAATAAACAGCTAAAATATAAAGAAAGAAAAGATATCGTATCTATGTCTGTAGAATGTGTAAATGAAATAGCTTGTGTAGAACTGGAACAGTTAATAATAGCATGTGTGTACAGACGACCAAAGCCATACAATTTTAATAAATTTATTGACATATTAGATGCAATGTTAGCAAAACTAACAAAATCAAAAAAACAATTGATTGTATGTGGGGATTTTAATTTTGATTTACTTAAAGTATCTTCTTCCTCCACCATACTTTTAAATTTGTCTCAACCGCACAAACTAACTAATTTGTTTCTGGAGCCTACCAGAACCACTGAAACCACTGCAACCTGCATAGATAACGTCTTCATATCCGAAGATGTTACTGCTACTAGCAAATCTGTTATAACCAAATTACAATCAGATCATAGTGGCCAGTTAGTCAATTTTGTAATAGTAAAAAAACCAATACCCAAAAGAAAAATAACATATGTGCCAGTAACTGCCGTTCGACTAGAGAAACTTAAATTGAATTTGGCTAACATCATGCCATTTCTACCATGTGATATGGATGCAAACATATTATACAACAACTTTTTTTCGGTTCTTAACGAACAATTTCAATCTATTTTCACGTCCAGATCAATGGTGGTATCAGGCAAGCGTGAGTTCAGTGACTGGGCCACGGTCGGCATTCATAGAAGCAGATGAAAACTTTACCAGTTGTATGCAGAGAGACAGTTTCATACATCAGAAGAGTTTAGGGCTTACGTTAAAAATTACTCAAAGATATTTAAAAGAGTTTGTATACTAGCGAAGTCCTTACACATTAAATCTACAATATAGAATAGTAATGATAAAATTAAAGCCACTTGGAAAATAGTAAATGCTGAAACTGGTAAAGTCTTAAACAAAAATATTGATTTTAAGTTGGACATTGGCGGAAGGATGACAAACACTGACCAAGATGTTGCGAATGAGTTTGAGAATTTTTTCACTAATGTGCCTACTACTCTGACAAAAGCCCTAAACTCCTCTACCCCCATTGCTAAATCTCTTTTAGAAGCAAATGTACCTGAATGTAGTAAAGCTTTTCAATTCAAATATGTTAAAAAACATGATATTTTAGTAATTCTTAAACAAATCAATGTAAAGAAAACTAAAGACTTATGGGGGATTTCTGTTCCTATTGTTAAATCCTTGATAGAAGTTATTGTACCTGAGCTTGTTATTATATTCAATAGGTGCATAGATTGTGGCGTGTTTCCTGATCAAATGAAATTTAGTAAAGTTATTCCATTATTTAAATCCGGTAGTACATCGGACCCCTCTAATTTTAGACCCATATCAGTACTACCTACATTAAGCAAAATTTTTGAAAAAATTATATTGAACCAGCTACTAAAGCATTTTGATGACAACAATATTTTACACAATAAACAGTTCGGTTTTAGTACGGGTCGCTCGACTACTGATGCGAGCATTGCATTAATTGAAAACATATTTGATGCTTGGGAGGAGTCGCATGATGCATATGGCGTATTCTGTGACCTCTCCAAAGCTTTCGATTGTGTTCGACATGATACTTTGATCATGAAGCTACGACACTACGGTATCGGGGACAGCGCATTGGATCTTCTTTCTTCTTACCTGAGTGATAGGATTCAGTGTGTCGACATTAACGGTAAACGTTCCCCTGGATCACCTGTAACTTTAGGAGTTCCTCAAGGATCCATATTGGGACCTTTTTTATTTCTGGTATATATTAACGACTTACCTTTCCTCGTAAAGGAAAATCATGGGATAGTATTGTTTGCAGATGATACCTCATTGGTATTTAAAGTAAAAAGACGACAACCTAATATTGACGACGTGAACAATGCTCTCTCTAGATTAGTATATTGGTTTAATGTTAATAATATGCTACTAAATGGATCTAAAACTAAATGTATTCGTTTCACACTACCAAATGTAAAACAAGTTAAAACCACTGTTAAAATTGATAATGAGGAGATCGAAATAGTCGATAAAGCTGTCTTTCTGGGTATAACTTTAGACGCTAAGCTTCAATGGGGCCCACACGTGGAAGCTCTGTCCAAAAGGCTTAGTTCCGCAGCTTATGCAGTTAAGAAAATCCGGGAATACACAGATGTTGAGACGGCCCGCCTAGTCTACTTCAGTTACTTTCACAGCATCATGTCATATGGTATCCTGCTGTGGGGGTGTGCTGCTGACATAGAAACCATTTTTGTTTTGCAAAAGAGAGCGGTGCGAGCTATCTACAAAATGGGCCCCAGGGAATCGCTTGAAGAAAAGTTTAAAGAGATAAACATTTTAACTGTGTACTCTCAATACATATATGAAAATCTGCTATACGTACATAAGAATAAATCAAGTAAATTTCACAAATACAGTGATGTCCGTCAGGTTAATTTGAGACATAAGGATGATCTGACTGTGCCCTATAGTAGGCTCCAGAAAATAAGTAAGTCGTTCTGTAGTACTAGTGTACTTTATTATAATAAACTACCAGAAGACGTATGTGACATGTCCATTACAAGATTCAAAAAATATATTAAGCTTAAATTGTGTAATAAGGCGTACTATAGCACGTCTAAATATTTTGATGAAAAGAATCCATGGACATGATTGTTAACTGCTCCTGTTCAAATTACAGATATCTGTATTATGACGATTGTAATATAAAACATGATAAAAAAAAAAATGAAAAAAAAACCCCATGAGTTTCTTGTGGTTTCTTCTCATCGGAGGGCGCGTTCCGAAACCTCGGTAAAATAAAATCTCGACGTTTCAAAACGTGTATGTGTGTTTAATATACGTTCTAAACGAATAAATAATTTTGAGTTTTGAGTTTTGAACATTTATTTACGTAGATAACATCTAAATTGTTTATTTTCATCTTTATAATTAGATTCCTAATTATCCTAATCCTAATTTAGTTTTGAAACGTCTCTCTTCGGAACGCGCCTTCCAAGACTCAAAAAACTCATAGGGGGTAAAAACGGGGTAAAACTTCCAAAACCTACCCAGTGACCGATAAGTTTTACTATTTGTCATTATCATCATAGTACAGGACCATCCATAGAACGACCTTCACCGAGCTGGTTAATGAATGAAAAGTATTTAAGGGCCCTATACCTGCTAAACTCAAAATCCATGTCGGGCGCATCGAAAATTGTTGATTATTTCATGACGGAATGTCGTAGATTTTTTTTTTGTGTATGGACTGTAGGCGACATTGTTTCCGATATTTTAGTGCAGTTCCCATACAAATATGTCGAAACGTATCGAAGCCTATCGATATTTTAGCCAAGTCAGACATTTTTTGTCTAAAATTTGGATAGGCTTTGCACCAATAGGAGGTCCTTGTCTTAAAACTACACCAAAATGTAGGAAACAATGTCACCTACAATCCATACACAAAAAAAGTTCTACAACATTCCGTCATGAAATAATCAACAATTTTCGATGAGCCCGACAGGGATTTTCAGTTTCAAAGTCGTTGGCGTTGTTATTCCTCTTAATATTCATTTAAATATGTCGAAAAATATATAGCAAATAGGTTGTCTGAGAAAGTTCGGTCGGTAAAGTTAAGTTCTCTGTTGCCATCTTAGACTATTAGTATAGATCACGTTTTACTTAACATTGTATAAAATAAATTATTCAAAGAGACAGTTTAATATTAAACCCTAGCTTAATTAACTCCAGAAACAAATAATTTATTTGTTTCCGTCCTTTCTACTCTCTCCTATCCATTAGAATATTGTCCGAATTAAACTAAATTGACCATTTAATACAAATAATTCCATTAAAATAGTACTTACCAATTAGTTAAGGTTCACGTTTTGAATATAAACTTCGGTTCAATTGGACATCGTCGAACTGAGAGAAAGTTAAATGATATTTTAAATTAACTTGAAAAATCGAATCGTGAGGAGAAAGGACTAAGGAGACGGTGGAGTTGCTTCTCTACTTTTTTGTTTGAAAATATTTAAAAGTGGCTGCGATCAAAAAACCTTGTTCTTTACTGAAGATTTCAATTAATTGCATTTTTTTTTGTAATTGATCAATATCACACCAGATAACAGAATGGTATTTGACCACAGCCGGTGTAACCCATGCCGAATGCATAACCGAAACGTCGAGGTAATATGATCTAAAATTATCTACAATGCGATATAGATCCGTAGTTGTAATAATAATGAACAGAAGTCGTGTAAGTTTAAATAAAATATAGGTACGGTCGAATTGAGAATCTCCTCCTTTTTTTGAAGTCAGTTAAGAAGAGGGAATGTGGTATGTCGGCTATTTACCTAATTTCTCGAAAACTGAACTTTTAAGAAAACTTTTCGACAATTGTGACGTCATATAACGCGGGTCGTGTCCTAACGTGCCGTATTTATTCGATGGCGTTAGCGCGTTCAAACAAACAAACTCTTCCGCTTTCTAATAATAGAAGAAGAAGATTAAAAAAAAAGTGATTATCACTAACCATCCGGTGTGAGTGCCAAGTGGTCAAACGCTCATCTACCGTTTAAAAAAATATATTTTAGGATCAACACCTATACCCGTATTTATAGACAAATCTGGGTGATCACTGATCACTTTGGCTAATTAATAATGACACTCGTATTTATAATAAATAAATAAATAAATAATAAATAAATTCTGTGAACAACACACAGCGCCATCTAGCCCCGTGGTAAGCGACTAAGCTTGTGTTACGGTGACTAGACAACGGATATAATACTTACATTTATTTTTCTTTTGTAAATACATACATATTATACATAGAAGGACACCCAGACCAGACACAAATATTTATTTTTAAGCATAAATACTTGCACCCGGCGGGAATCGAACCCGCAACATCCTGCATTGCAGTCGCGCTCTCGCACGACGCGCCACAGAGGTCGTAAACACACACTCGCCACAGAGATAATCAATTCTAAGTAATTACTTGTCTAAGTAATATGTTTGTCACATTTTCGTTGACGTTTAAATACTAATCAGAGCGAGACAGGGCATTACTTAGCCAAAGTAATCACTCAGATTCGTCTAGAAATACGGGTGTAACGGTGTAAGTCTCGCTCTTATAAGTGATTTTAACGTCAACGAACGTGACAGACAGATTACTTAGTCCAGTTATTACTTAAAATTGACGATAAATACGAAATATCATTCGTAATTCACAATACGCTACTCTACAGTTTCCATAACCATACTGTTCCAAACTATAAAGTGCATACTAGCACGGGTAAACAGGAAACCGATCGTCTTGACACACTGCCACTCTAATCGCTGGTTAATAATCATTAATGGGAGAAACACATCCTCTATCCATCCCATTTCTATAGTTAAGGTCCATCCGCACTTTCTATTAAGTATTTCTATCCTACAAGACATGATAAATGATTCGTGATTTATGCGAGATTCTCTTTAGTTGACTCATCTCATTGATTATTCAATGATAAAATATCTATTATTGTCGTTGAGTCTACGGTCGTTTTTATTATGAATTAATTTAAGGGGATGCTGTGACATTACGATTTGTTACTTTCACTTGATAAGCGTAATGTTGCGTTTGAGATTTCTTTGTCGGTTATTCTGTAATAACTTTTAAATACAAAGTTAATGGGTATGTTTTATTATTTTTTTTATTAAGTGTTATGTTCAATATCTATAAATGCTTTATCCTAACTGACTGACACTAATGGATCAACGCACAACCTAAGCAGCTGATACTTAGCTCTCAAATTTTAAGTATGCCATAATCCCCACCAACCAGGATTAACTAGAGTAGTGGGGCAAACGCCAATTTGTTTTTGAAAATTGTCAGAATCCCTACTGCTGGGACTTTTTAGTGGGGATTATGCCAATAAACCTATTTCACTATTCGGACAAGTCTTATAAGTATTATTTCTATTCATCTTATAGGTAGGTTACTATCTCCATACATACATGCAAAGTCGTGTCGTAAATTTACATTATTAAACCATACATACCTAGTTACATACCAATGTAGGAGGAACTTTATTGAAAATCTAGAGAGATATCATTTCATGAGGTTCCAATATGAATTTTATTGACTTTCTCTATGATTGGCTTGTTATTAATCAATTTAATGCATGTGAACGTGTACTCTTAAGAGGAAAACGTATTAAGAGCTAGTCGGACTATCTTTTTTATACTTATTTTTTATGTTCGATTATTTTTAGGGAAAAAATCTTGTCGTGAATCTTCTCGCCGCGGTTGCAATTTTAAATATATTGTTTGGTAATATCCAAGTTAGTTCACAATTTAAGGATAAGTCGATACTGAATGAGTTATTTTTTATGACGATTTAATCTACCTATGGTTTATGAAAAATAATATTATCCATCTTGAAGAAGAGACCTGTAAAGGTCTCGAAACTTTGAGTATTAAAACATGCGATTAAAACTGAAAAACGAGTTTAATTTCAATTTCATTATGTTTAGAAAGAAGAAACAAGAAACTAAACTTCCTCATTGTCTTCATCATTTGTTCAATCGCCTGCTTGAATCTTTTTATTTAAAACTACCAGTCGAAAGAAACGAATTACATAGTCTATAAGCGTTCTCATATCAGTGACAATAACCAGACTTCACACTCATCAAAGTTGATTAGTATTTTATTACAATCAAAAGAAATCTAAGATGTTAATAATTGCTTCTCACACGCGGATAATCCATTTCAGTTCAAAACATGCAATTAACCAACCCAGCGTCGCCTTAATAAAAGTAAAACCGTCTCAAACAATAACAGCGAATTAACAAAACATCGCACGATTTTCACAAAATCCCATATAAAAAAGAAATACTTAAACTAGTAAAAGTCCGATGTTCCCAACAATGTCAGATGTTAATAGTAAGACAGTTTTTCGTTCGTTTAATCGTGGGAATAGCTTCTTCTTATGCTAATTAATATTAAAATGTTGGGAGCTACTTTTGTTTTAGATAATATTTGAGATCGTAAAAGGGAAAGTAGTTTACTAAGTCAATATGTATAACTAGGTAAGTGTATTCTCATTTACCTGTTTAAATAATTTTGATCTAAATTTTTAGATCACTATCTAAAGGAATCTAAGAAATTTAAAATGTAACCCCCCTTACTTATAAATATAAACGATGACTTTATGTAATGTTTGTCTGTTACTGTGACATATAGTTTCAAAGTTAACAGACAGTGACAAAAGTTACATAAACTTAGTCATTGTTTATAGGTAAGGGGGTGTATTAGTTAATGATACCTAATCAAAATCAATGAATTCTAAATATTTCATTGAAGCTGCCAATTTTCGACATGAGTCCATGTTCCTACTCTACTATATGCCCATTGCACACGTTTAAAATCTAAAAATAAAACTATTGACACAGACCAGTCACCGTAAAGTATGGAGGTCAGAATTATAATAATTTCATTAAATTTTATATGGAATATTTAGAGATAGAAACGCTAAAGTACCTACGTTTAAAATTGTTCTATTCCACCAAATGTATGAGTTTCAATTTTGATTTTATAGGTATTTTAATTAGGGAGTAGTACCTAGAATTTACTTTTATTTTTGCGATGTTGGATTGAAATTAAAGTCAACTTCTGGGTTTACTCTACCCTAAAGAAGAGATCTGTAAAGTACTCGAAAAGTTGAGTATTGATAAATGTTAAAAAATAATAAACGCAGCCGGAGTAAAAACGGGTTCAAGTGATACCTACCTAATTAAATATCTAGTAATCTGTTATATATATTTTTTAATTATAATATAACAGATAATTGATTTTATAATAAATAAATGATAACGAGTTACTTATAATAAATAAATTCAAGATAAAGGCCTAATTAATTAAACCTACAGATGTTCCAATAGTAACCGATAAAAAAACATTATTGTTAAAGATAAAATCAATATCAATATAAATGGTATCTTTAACGATATTAACTACGAACGTAGTACAGTACCCACACGTTTATATCATCTAATGTAGTGTCAAAGGTGACATTACAGATATAAAAACCATTTTTTAAAGAAGGACTGTGGTAACCAAATAGATAGATATGCTAAAATATACTTACGTAGATAAGTAATATCTAACATGAATCTTAGAGAAAGTTACTAAGCCGGGTCGTGAAGACGAGTTCAAGCCTACAATATTGGTGTTAATAGATTATGTGATGGCAGAATGATTTATTTATATAAAATTCGAGGATAATATGGTTGTTACTCGTTTTATTTATGAGATGGGTGTTGCTTTCGACAATTAATTAATCGGTGGATAGTGGATAGCAGAATTTAATATCGAACCTAGGTACTCAATAAATCTATACTAGAGGGTTACTGAGGTTCGTTTCGATACGACAACGATACGATGATACGATCATTCTGATAGTAGGGTGACAGTAGAATCATCGTATTATCGTATCGATGTCGTATCGAAACGAACCGCAGTAACCCTCCTGTATTTCAGAATCTTAGATCAAAAATGTAAACAAAGAAATGAAAAATCTCCAAAATCAAATGAAAATGTAAATAAAAAGCTGTCAGTTTCAAATAAATGTATGAGTTTTTTGTTTACATTTTTGATTTAGGATTCTGAAATAGAGTAGGTAAGTAGCGTCCAAAAACGTCAACCGAAATAAATTTACAAATCTTTCCCCTTTTGATAAAGAATTAGTTGGAGTACCAACAATGTAGATAGCAAAAATAAAAACACTTATCTTTTCCCTTCACTTAAAACCCGCCTATAAAATATCTTGATTCTTCGATACAGTCCCATACAACACAATGAAAGTAAACCTACCTACTAATGCTAAAACCACAACAATAAAATTATCTTTCATCTTAATTTATCTATTCAATAACAGTGACAACAACCTCATAATCATAATGCTATGACCTCGATACCACGAATAAAATACTACAAAAACATCTGATATCAATGGAATAGGTACACTCATGGAGCTATGAAGGTCACAGAGGCAACTGCTATAAAAATCCACATGTCTAAGACATAGCTACAGAATCGACGATAGTTACAAAGATATTTCACCCCTGTCCGTGACTTATCAAAGCGGGTTACGCCTTATCTTTTATTTTAATAAGAGCCAAAAAGTGTTTATTATTTTGAGTGTTTTTAGGGTTCCGTACCTTAAAAGATAAAAAAGGAACCATTATAAGATAATTTTATTGTCAGTCTGTCTTTTTTCAATGCCCGATATTATGAGGACGTACATTACCTCTTGATCGCGGAAAGACTCACAAAAACGAAGTTGAATTTTATAATAGCATCGCGAAAACTGGAGAAAAATCTAGGAAAAACTTTGCTTACATTTAACTGTAATATAACTGTAATGTATATTTGTCGTAATAATAAACTTTAAGATAAGTGACGGTTACGGTCTTAGACGTAGCATAGAACTTACTTAGGGAAGTATCTTAAATATAAAAATAATATACATCTTAAATCTGCTAGGGAGCAAATGGTTATTGACTCGTAACTCGTTGGTCACACACGAGTAAAAGCAGGAAAACCGCAGAAAGATTAACAATTATCACATAAATTCCAAAGCCACTGCTCTTGATTAAACGCATCATTGAAAACTAAATAGTAGCTCTCTTCAAAAATCGGCCTGAAAAGCAACGTTATTAGCGTAAGTACCTAAATTGAAAAAAATAAAGAAATACTGACCCCAAAGAATGACTTGTATGAATGCTTCAATGAAAATTGATTAAGCAACAAAGAAGCAGTCGCCTCTCGGTCTACGAATATCTACTTCGTTCCATTCCAATTAACACGACTCACGTCGAGGCCTATTGACATTGACTTTGCAGGTTGACAACACAAAAATCTCTTCATTTGTAGGTACATTCATAGGTATAGGTAGGTATCTAAGTATTGGTGGTATTGGACGGCCTTTCTATTATTTTATTGCCTCAGGATAAAGATTTTAATTTGTATTTAATTGTGTTTTATATCATTTTCGGCAAGTCATCTGCATCGAATGTTGATTGAACTTATTCTCACGGTCAATAGGTGGTAGGTCTATACTTTAATAGCCGACTTTACTCCACGTTTTTTAATAAGGCTATGGAAAATAAGTTAATTTGTGTACGAATTTATGTTATCTATAAAATGATTTGTCCTGAGTGACTGACAGACTGATCAACGCACAGTCTAAACCGCTGATAGCGTATAGAGCTGAAAGTTGGAAAGTAAAGTTCTTTATGTGACCTTTATGTCCCTACGATTAGATTTTTTTCAAATTCACATTTTTCTATAAGTGTTCTCTATTCTAATTAAAAAAACGAAACGTAGTGGCATGGTCATGGCTGATATAAGTAGGTTTTGAGACAAAAACTTATATTTGCTCTAATGTCTTTATCCAGGGAGGAAAAAGTCGACTACGTTTGTATGGAGAAAGAATAGGTAGACTGTCCTCTTTATACTTGGATCTATGGGTAGGTAGGTAGGTAGATTAAATACGGATGTAAGAATATAAATAGATGTTACTCCGGCAAAAAATTGGCAAGTCGTGTATGTAGGTATTTACTTACAACACATACCTACCTGCTGATTGACAGTGAAAGTGGAAGCCAACGGCAACATTTCGGCTTCTTTATACACTCAATGAATTCTCCTTACAGCTTTATTTATTATTTTGTTTTGCGAAAAGGAAAATAAAACATCCTGTAGGAACATGGATCTAAAGTTGTAAACCGCCACTGCGGTAGCGCTACCGCAAACTCAATGATGCTTCAGATGTTTCAGTAATCATTCATCGACTGCATCTTAGCTTAGGTAGGTAGGTATCTTCGTATTTATATAATTTAACAGTCATTATTGTCCTACAAATTGTGTGTTACGTTATCACGGTACTACGCTCAAAAGTAGTATTACAGATCCTACCTCAGTTATCTATCAACCACAATCGAGAGTTTTGTATAGGAGATTGGTAGTAATCAATTGCAAAAATGTACCAGGGAGTCTGTACTATAAAGACGACCCCAAATTGATAGGTTACATATTAGTATGAAATCAATCACCTACGCTAAACAAAATGTCAACACCCAAGAACTCCGTGCTTCGGATGGCACGTCAAGTAGGTCCCGGTTGTTATCTCTGATAGCAGTCGTTAGGTCAAGTTAGAGGCCTTAGGGCGACCTGAAAACTCTAACACTAGGTGAGCCACACCACTATACGAAGATAAATAAATATCTACATAATACTAAAATATCTACCAGTCAATAGGGTCAATAATTTTATTAATTTATTTTAAATTAATTACTATCGGTACGATAACTCGTACGAGTACGGGTCTAAAATGCACGCAAATAACCTTTCGCGCCCGCCTGCCCTCTACCTCGAACGGTCGGTTGCCCAAGCGCTGCGCGAATGAATTGTTCGTTCATTCACGCTTTGCGTGAGCTTTCAGTGACGTAATGCTGGTCACTGATTACTATCGACTATCGATATTGTAAACTTTAATAGACTTGTGTCTATTACTGATACTACGTTTTTTTCATACTCGTAACTTTTATTTACGATTGCGTGTTACGCATGTTAGCGTAGTAGGCACTTATTATGGTTATTATGTAGCGCGTTTTTATTGTCATCGGTGTTACAGCGTGTCTTTGGTTTTTATAGGTAGGTATAATTATATTTAAAAAAAAAGCAATCTATAGGTTAATTATAAAAAATAAACTTATAGGTATAAGTTTGTATGTAATGTATGTTCGGATATATGTTTGTCGAAGGTAATCTCCGGATTTAAGAGGAGTATATACGCCAACGACCTTGAAACTGAAAATCCCTGTCGGGCTCATCGAAAATTGTTGATTATTTCATGACGGAATGTCGTAGAACTTTTTTTTGTGCACAGATTGTAGGTGACATTGTTTCCTACATTTTGGTGTAGTTTTATTTAAGACAAGAACCTCCTATTGGTGCAAAGCCTATCCAAATTTTAGACAATAAATATCTGATTTGGCTAAAATGTCGATAGGCTTCAATACGTTTAGACATATTTGTATGGAAACTGCACTGAAATATCGGAAACAATGTCGCCTACAATCTGTACACAAAAAAAAGTTCTACGACATTCCGTCATGAAATAATCAATAATTTTCGATGCGCCCGAAATGGATTTTCAGTTTTTCAGAATAGGGCCCTTAATGAACCGATTTTGGTGAAATTTGACACATTTAATTGGCTTATTTTTATCCCGATATTAAAAACTACATCTGAACATGGGAAACTGAAGCAAACGTGTTCAAAGAAGTAAAAAAAAACTACCTAAACGATTCACAACATAGACATATTAAAATAGTTTATCTGTCACTGCTTGATTTACCTACAATAAAATAACTCACCAGCCGTGTCACTTATCAAAATCCGCTCAGCCAAAAGCCCGTACGAAATCACAAAGCTATGGTCACATGGGGCAAAAACATATTAACCCTCTCGCAGTCATAAAAAAACAGCCGTCACTATCTGTTATAGTTATTCCCATCGAACGTAAATCTAATCGGTTGACCGGTCATCTTAACAGGCACGTACGATTATCGATATCGGCAGTCGTGTCCGTACATCGATATGTACCTACGCGCTAATTAGTTGGGCGGTGAAAGTTAGCGACCGACTGACCAGAATCCGATACTCACTCGATGTTTCGGTGCCGATTTTAGATCGATTCTACTTTCGTTTTTGACTACTCTTACTGACCGCTCTCCGCGGGTGTCGATACATCGATTTATTTTACTTATGTAGGTAGTAGGGTTGCCAACACTTTAAAAAAAACATAGTATTTTAGTAGTATGGTACTAAAAAATAAACTACGGCTCCAAAAAAAATAATTTTTGTTTTTGTAGACTGATTGCAAAAGCTAAATGAAAAACTGAGCGTTGTTTTATGTAGGTTATGCAAAAAAACCTACATATTTTTTGGTAAAAACTCATATTTTTTCACTTTTGGTATCTAACTTTTAACGACTTCTTTTCTTGGATCTGGAATTCTTTCTTTTATCTAGAGTAGACTTTAAATCTTACACTAAAAAGGATTGTATGCCAGTAATATAGTATTTTTACTTTATGTATTTCCAAAGGTAAATAGTACCTACGTAAAATTGAAATACAGTATAATATTTCGTCATTAATTTATATTGCACAGGTAGAACCACTGGAAAAGTGATTTTCCGTAGCGTTAGATAGATGGCGTTTACACGAGCCTTTTAATCCGAAACAAAAACAAGGAACAGATACGCTTCATTTCACCGCTTGAGACGAGTCCCTGTCTTGGTCTAGTTGGAATGGATTTTCGGGTACAGACCCAAAGACGCGAGTTCAAGACACGCCGCGTGTGACAATTTTCGTATGCGTATTTTTTCCTTAATAAAATCTTGATATAGTTATTTAAACTTTAGATTTTAGTACGGTTGGCAACCCTAAGTAGGTACCTACGTTTCGTTTATCAGCATTTGCATAGAGCGTAGTACTCACTCTTAAAAGTAATTTGTATTGATTGAGTTTTGTTTTGACGAATCGAGCTTGAAATTTATTAACAGTTTGTTTGTCCTAGAAGTGCTTCCGTGTCTGTAATAATTTAATTTAAGTTTAGTAACATTTAAAGCTGGAGATGGAGAGTGGAGAGATTACTTTATAAATATTATTAAACAACGTGTTATTTATTAACCATGTTTAAACTTGTCTTGAGAGATACATTGTCGAAATTTCATGTCTATTCTCTTAATTATTTGAGAACCTATATATATTTTATTTGATTCTCCAAAGTACCTATTTTTTTGAAGTTATTAACCTACTTTGTGGGTTTATGTAGGTATAGTCATAGGGATTTTTTTTAAAGTCTATGGCATAGAGTTCTACTACTTAAGAGGATAGAGTCCAAATTTAAAAAATATCTTTATTGAATAAGATATTCATATGACCGTTTTGTGAATCGTCAGTAATCTAACTAATGTAGTGTGTTTTCTGAACGTGACCTATATGTATAATAAATAATATACTTAAGTATTTATTTATAATAGAAAATTCTGATAGTATATATTTATATGAAAAATTATTAAAATCTACAATTCGTTATAATTAAAATAAAAAACAAACAAATATCAAATAAGTAAAAAAAATAAAGTCAATTAAATAAACCGCCTTTGATCGTTCCCGGCGCAAAGGAGCCGAGGATGCTAGCAGCATTGCCTCTCTGTATGGCAATGGCCAACCTTTGCACTAAGTACGACCCCGAGCGGTAGTCAAGACCCCTAGAAATATTTTAATAGAAAATAAAATGTAAATATTATATCCGGTGTCTAGTCACCGTAACACAAGATCAGTATCTTACCATGATGTTAGAGTTGGCGCTGTGTTGTTCATGAAATGTATTTTATTTATTTAAAACCAGTTTTAAATATGTAAAATCAGATCACATCTAAACCAGAAAACAGTTGAAAATTCAAGTCATAAATTATGAACTGTTAATTTTAACACTTGACCCCTAGACCTCAGACAATCTGTGCCGACTGGTCTTCCAATGTGGGTTTACGACAAGACAAGCTTTTCAAACAACTATATGAAATTGAATTAGATACTATTAAGTTGGTATTTTATTAACTATTAAGTATACCTCGTGGATTTACAAAGCTAATGATAAAAATAAAAATAACAACAGCAACACAGCTTTTGTGAAATTTTCAACTAGCTTTTACGGTTTATTAGATTCAGCCTGGGTGAAAACCGGACAGACGGACAGGGAAGTCTTAGTAAAAGCACAGAATAAATAATAGTGTACCAAAGGTAGTCCCGTTTTTATTCGTTGGATACAGAACCCTTAAAACAATAGTTAAATGATGAGAAGCAATGTGCCTGCCCTTAAGACCCATAAGGGAGAGAGAGTGAAATAAAATAGCCACGTTCCGTGGTTCCCTGGAAATTTCTTTAACCCCATTCTTAGTGCGTATAAACTATACGTCACAAAGAACACATCAATTTCATGTATATAACCAGTGGTTTAGTCTGAGCTATGTTATATGTTCCGTCAGTCATGATTTTGAATTTTAAACGTAGGTATACAATAGATTTTCTTCTTTTTTCGCGATGTTGGATCGAAATTTATCTAACTTTTCCAGTTATAATCTGTTGATTTTATTATATTAAGCACTTTATCAACGCCCTACGATTAACGGTATAAATAAACTTTCCCACTTATGAAATTCGTAGGATTTGGAAGCTCTATCTGATAAGTGGGTAAGTAATCTGTTTTATAGCGTCCGCTCCCATGACCTTGGTTTTACGTGGTCATCAATTATCATGTAACTTCCGTCACAGAATGAGAGGGCCGAAATTTAAGACATTAACGGGCTGTTGTAGGTAAGTAATAACTTAATAAGGTATGCCGATTTAGTTATGAAATTAATCTTTTCTTAGATTTTCACGATGTTGAATTGAAATTAAAATCATCTTTTCGGTTTTAACTCTGTTTTTCGGCTTTTATGAGGTATAATAAGCATTTTTTAACACCGCCGGTCTAAAGTCCGTAAAGACCCCATTTTTTTTTTAATAAAAACAACGCGATTAAAACCGAAAAAATAAAATAGATTTAAATTTTCTTAAAACAAACAAGAAATTTGATCAAAAGTGCACTTTCTTCAAAAATATTGATTTGTATTGTAAATTTTTATGAAGATATATCAAACTCTCTGTAGCTGTAGGTACAAACATCAATCCAATAGTAAAATTGTTTCTGTTAGTGTAGTCTAAGTGCAGCTAATGTGTGCTATCAGGTCTTCTATCTAGGTTTAATATGAGACACCCTTATTCCCAACTGTGACTGCTCATTGTGTATGGGACATAACGGTCCAATCTTTCCTAGTATCACATGTGAATTGCTACAGATTGTTTCATTTTAATTATTGTTATTGTCTGTTTGTTTGACTGTACTATGGCTGGTTGATATGGAATATCGTAAATTAAACCTTTACAATGATTAGACGATTTAATTAGAATTCTAGGAGTTTACTAAATTCTTTAGTAGGTATACTAAACAACCATCTTCTTTTTTTTTTCAATACGGTGTGTGGGATTTATCGTTACACCTGTTCTGTGACAGACGCAGAAGGTTGCGGGTTCGATTCCCGCTGCGTAATTAATCGATAAAGTATCTTAAAATTTTTAGATGATATTAAAATAATAAATATGTAATACAATTTAATTTATAAATAAGTTATGTAAGGCTCTTACGAACTGGGCTATACGTGACTCAAAACGTAAAAGAGGAAGACCCCCAACAAGATGGGCTGACGACATAATAAAGATCGCCGGAAAACTATGGACGAGACTAGCGAAAGAAAGGAAAGACTGGAAACATTTGGAGGAGGCTTTTACCGCTTAGCGGTCCTTACTAAACTAAAAATTAAGATTATACAAAAATACACTAACATACTTAGATAAGTTTTTTACTAACATACATAAATAATAAGTACTAACTAACACACCTACATGTTTTAATATGTTCACAATACGAAGTTACCTAATTAAGCACTATCACATTTTTCGTAAGAGTAAGGAAAATAAAGCAATTTTAATTTTTTTTTTTTTTTTTTTATGTAAGGCTAATTGTTCCTTCCTAGTGGGTTGTATCGATGTTAGTAGGAGCTTATACGCGGCTTATACGAAGCCTATGAGCGTTAACACGCGTATAAGCTCTACCTCCTTAAAGGCACGACTTCCGCGTGTGAACAAAGATGCGCCCATAAGCACACGCTTTGAAAAATTTTGGGTACGCTCCTCTAAAAAACTAGTCTAAAACCACTCTAATCTTGTATTGAGTATCGAAGATCAAGTCACGAACATTCAATATGCTACTACTATTAATAACAATCGATGGTAAACCTCAATTAATACAGTAAAAGCTTGCGTTAGCGAAAGCAAAAGTCTTACCAATGTCATTGACCGATTGTCACGAATAATCTGACCGTCAAAACTGAAGTGATTCAATTTGTAGTAGCTATCTCTTTTACACTTGTAAAGGCTTCGTTACACTGGTTGTTGCGATCTATATCTTACTTATGATATATTCGCAAGTTCCTCTATCTTTTAAAAAGCTTTTTTTAACAAGCTTTCATAAAATTTTAATTGTGTAATAGGTGTGTACATAGTACGAAATTGATTAGTTTGATTGAATTAAAAGTTTATTTATATTACAAATCTATACTTGAAATTTGACTTGAAACCGGATTACTGTGCTTAAATTATTCTAAGCATTTTTTCGATGCCCTAACTTTTCGTGATCTTCTCCTCAGGACTATACTTAATCATTATAAGGTCTTCCCTACTCACAAGAGGACAAAAAGTATTTTTACTCTCTTTCTTTAGGTGCATACAGGTTTCGGTAAAAAAACTGTCATACCTAGACACATTTTTAGGAGAATTAGAAGAACATCTATAAAACTCCAGAGAGTTTTAGAATTATTCGTCTCACGTCTCTTGATTTTCTTTGGATGTCGGACCGGACTCCCACTTCAAGTAAATGAAACTACTTGTTGATATGTTCTATTCACATGCTTACCTATAGAAAAGTTCCGACGTAATACGATTTTTCTTGAATGTCTATCTAGCCTTTGCCGTAGAGACTGGCATTATCATCAAACATATCAACATTATGGGCGCCGGCGATATGACGCGATTTATTCGAAGTGCAGTGTGATGTAGCCTTTAGATCACGTTACGCGAGTTACATGCTCATTCTGACAGCCAGATGTGAAATTACATTCACAGTACTTAGATCCTCAAACGGAATCCTAGAAGTGTGTAAGAGAAAGTAACGTGTAAACAGACACTTTCGTCTGGGCACGTTCGGTTTGTTTAAAAAATAATATTTAGTATGATTTTCTATTATGGTAATATGGCGGATGAACGCACTTTTTTATTCTAATCGTTTTTCTGTTTGCTTTTCAACTTTTTCCGTTTTTATTTGCATTGCCGTTTTCTAATTTGATGTGAAAATTATACAAAATTGGGAATCATTATTTAAATCTAAATATCTGTCTGTGACTCTGTGACCTAGTTTTTGGTCTAGATTTCTAACTCGATTAGGCAAACTAGTTAGCGATGTTATAGCAGTTTGTGGGATCATTGTCACAGTTTACTTTCGGTTTCGTATGCTCTTGCGCAGGGTCAATGCTCTACAGATCTAGTGCGGCGATAGGCTGTAGGTGTTTCTATGTAATATTGTTTGCCTACTGTAGGTTGAGGCTAGACTGGAGGTAGACGATTACGTTCTCTTGTCAGCTAATGATTAAACGTTTGTTCATTTGTTACTACCAATTAGTTTTGTTGGTATCGCTAGTAACCGTTGGGTGGTAATTTTATCATCCTTTAGGTGGATCATATTGGTCATAATTATTACGGCACTAGATTAATAATATCGTAGGTATACCTACTAACATGTCTGGGAGGACAAGTCTACTGGAGGGTTACTGCGGTTCGTTTCGATACGACATCGATACTGTCATAACGATGATTCTACTGTCACATTCTGATAGTAGGGTGACAGTAGATCCATCGTTATGACAGTATCGTTGTCGTATCGAAACGAACCGAAGTAACCCTCCTGGCTTGACATACCAGACGCTTACTGCTCGGGACATTATCAGGTGGAGTACCATCTGATAACGGGTACTCAGCGCCATAAACAGCAAAGATTAAAATTTCTTGTGATCTTAATACATATGAAAAGGCCAATTTAATTATATGTCTGACATTCATATTACAAGGAAGTATAGTTATGGGGCCCGATATCACTATGTCCATTATAATTTATGTAATGACATTATTTTCTATGATAACAATTGAAACTTTTAAATTGGAGAAAATTTTACTAACATCTACAAATTTCCGAAGATTCCTGTAGTAAAATACGAGCACCTATCAAATCTCTATTTACAGGCAACTATTCTACAATTTATAATGACATTAATAACACCTCTACATGGTTGCGGCAAAGCTTCATAAATTCTTCAGAATAGACCCTCTTACTGCTTTTAGACTTTGACTGACGGTTTACTAGTCCTCTCTCTCAAGTTTTATATAGACACCAACTTTTACTTCACACCCACGCTTCTTTACGTTAATAAATTTAACGTTAAAATCTCACAAATCATACGTAAAATAAATTTCAATGAAGGGCCCTTCCTAAGCGGGTCAAGTCTAGAGTGAAAGTAAACTCATCTTGAGATCGTGGTAAGCCAAAATGTACCTAATTCCTAAAGCAGTAAGGTTGAATTGGGTGTCAGAGTAAATGAGATGAAATTACTTAGACGTGTTCATATTAGAATTTTAATGGATTTTAATTAGTTGTGAGTTTGGAAGGTTAGTTTAGGGTTTGAATAATTGTAGTAGCAGTCTTTAGTAATAAAATAAACACATAGATCGAACCTCTGTATTTCCCTACAGTCAGAGACAATACGTAGTCACTTTCAGCTCTTAGAAGACCGTTAAATAATTTAAACCATATTCCCTAACGTAGTTTTTGCTTTGGTACGTCAAAAACGGTTTGGCAGCAGATACATGCTAACCCTGTGCCCTGTGTCTTCATCTAACTAACCAAAGACAACTAAAACGCGAAAAGGAGCGAGGGAGTATCTTTTCCCTAGTTTCAAGAGGGACCGTTTTTTCAACAAAGTATGATTTCCAGTGTACGAGTATGATAAAGAGGTAACGTTGGTAACATTTATGTATGTCTATTTCTTTCACTAATAGAAAACGACATTTTCGAGGAGTAATATATGCAACTTTTGAATGCGTGTTAAACCGCGGGACACAACTAGTCGTCAATAAAGTAACTACACCTGTAATTCAACGCAATAAAACAACCCAGATTTAACAATCGCAATAAACATAAAATCCAACAACTTCGTCGAACGATACGGTCTCATCAGCATCAGCCCAATAACTGACGTAAACAAATTTTAAGCGTTTTAAATGTGCAAACGATTCGCCGGTGAATTAAAGTTTCGCTCGAAACTGAAGCGCTTCAGGTGTGGGCACACCGCGCCCTTTAATTACAGCCTCAACTGTTACACCGACCGCATATTTAGCGAGCGAAAATGCTACAAAAACAGTAAAGTCGCCTTCACAAAGTTCCGGCACATTCCGGTAGGTTTGTACTTTCTCCCGGTGGTCTCACGGCCCACTTCCACAAAAGTTTCGACCTGTCGGGGAACGCCCAAACATTCGGTGATTAAAGCCGGTGTGTCCACGTCTTTACTTTCGCGATCTCGTGCCAATTAAGAGCGTTTCGATTCTGCGATGAATTGTTCGATGTTCGGGTTTTTGTTGTTGCGCTAAATGAGTTGTTATGAAAGGCGATTGCTGTTTGCTTTCGTTGCTGAGCGAGATTCGCTATTGACCTTTTGCTTACAGATACGCTGTTGTTTCGATGCTATCTGTTGCCTGTAGGCTGTAGGCCAATTTTACGAAGGGAAACATCTGGTTAAGACACCTGCAGAAGAAAAACGTACCTACCTATACTAAACTTGTATCGTAATCGTAATACAATCTTTATACACTTAACACTTCTTTACTTGCGTAGATTTTGCGTACCTTTATGTCTATTTTAATTGGTCAATCAATACTCTCTATGTCTCAGAATCTTAGATTCGAAAAGTAAAAAAAAGCTGTCGTGTTTAAATAAATGTTTCAGTATTTTGCTTATATTTTTGACTAGCCGAGTCCCGCGGTGTTACCCGCAAAAGTCACAATCCCGTGTGATGTTTCAAATATCCTTTCTTATCATCTGCATCATAGGCATCCGATCATCATCGCATAGAGAACACACTCTCCAAATTTCAGCTCTGTAGGTACTGTCAGTGGTTTAGGCTCTGCATTGATAGATCAATCAATCAGTCAGTAAATAAATAAATAAATAAATAAATATTGCACGACGTTACACACAGCGCAGTCACTCAGGACAAAGCATTTTATAGATAAAGATAGATCTAAGATTTCTGAGAGGGTATAGATACATTTTTCTAAAGGAATCTTAATGCCTAGGTACCTATATTTATCAATTCGGCTTCTTCACTTTCACATAAATTTCCCTTTCGCTTCTGAAAGTGGAGAGGAGCCGACGCGGGCGATAAGGCGACCTGTTCACCCCTGAACTTGCGTTTCTATTGCGCACAACTGGGTTACAGCCAGCTTATGGGTACTATATTATTAAATTCCTTACGTAGTTTACTATTCTACTTACGATGTGCTTAAATAAATGATTACGTTTGTAAGTAGTTAGGGGGAAAAATCTTACAGGTAGGTACCATTTTGAATCAGAACTGCTTTCCTGGACATGAGTTAGGTACGGCTTATGGACTCTAGAAGTCGACATAATTGATTAACTTTTTAAATTCACACTATATGATAATTTTCTTGTTGAGTGAAGGTTTCGACCATGTACCAAGACCATTGAAACGTCGAAGTAAGGGAAAATGTAACTATGTCTACATAATTGGCCAGGAAATAACGAAAAATGTATAGGCCTAGTAGAAGAGGTCCTAGCCTAACTTTTTGTTTGTTTCCGATAGCGTCATTTTGATCCTCGATCACATTTCGGATAACGAAACCTACTGAGCATATTTGCGTATCATTGGTAGGTTAGGTATTAATAGCTTACTCGTGATTTACCATAAAACGTCAAAGTTATAATCTTCTTCCGTTACGTAGGTATCTAAAGACTTATTGGTTCCGGTTTTCCACGAACTAACCCGGATTAAACCAAATAGCTAAACTATTTATTCCTAATTTGAATACCCATGAACTTTCTAAACAATATCTTATGTCAGAATATTTTGTCCACAGCACTTCAAGATGCGCCTGAGACGGGGGCTTGCAATAGCCGCGCTACTCATATTACAAATGGTGAGGCAATGCTTTTTCATAATATTTTACTTAACTTTCTAGTTCCTATCACGTTGCATAAACAATGTCACTGTTTTTGCATACTTACCTTCTACTTTTACTAGTAAATATTAATAATAGAAATCGATTGAGTCATCATAAGTTACATATTCATTAATACTTATGGAGTTTACGAGATAAAAGAAAAGTTTTCCGCCGGTTATTATGTCGTTTGATCGGTTGACTGTGGTCCAACCTAATGGTATTTTAGAATCCGCCTAATAAGCCACTATGCATGCATGTTATAGGCATGTAGCAGTCACGAGAGACTATCAGTCTGCAAGATAGAAAATTTACCAAACATGTTTTGGTTCGTGTTACTAAAAAACTCAACTCAACCTCAGCAGGTTTTCTTTTAGTTGACGGATTTTCATTAAATTTAATACTTATAGGCATCGAAACAAAATGCATTTTACGCCCAGTGATTTTATATGCTAAAGTCCTAATTTCTTTAAATAAGTGAACAAAATAGCAGGGATTAAAGTAGGAATAACATTGCCAAATCAATACCTCAAGAGGGAGGGAGGAAAGAAGAGAGAGAAGAAGAGAGGAAAAAAGGATGGAAGTATAGATTGTTCTTCTGTTTTCGCGATGTTGGATTGAAATTAAACACATTTTTATTGGTTCTAATCGCGTTGATTTATAACTTTAGCATTGGTCAATTTGGTCAACGTTGCGAGATCTTCACATGTCTCTTCTTCAGCAGGAAATTTAAGTAGGTAGTTAAAACAATATACGGGTCGAGTTGAGAACCTCCCTCTTTTTGAAGTCTGTTAAAAAGCTATTGTTATTGCCTTGTATCGTATCTGTGCCTCTGCATCTTTTGTATCTGTTTTCATCGTAATTCGTTTTCTATTCGAGAAAACATGTTGTCGGCCCTTTGTTACTTATTTTATTACTACCGTATTTATAGTTAACTCGTCCCTCCTCAATAATAAATACATTGGAATTCTATTTAAATGAATTAGTCCCAGTTGTAGGTAACTACCGATTAACTTTCTTATGTAGGTAGCTATTCTATTTAACCTTAATGGGAAAGGATATCTACTCTTTTCTCCATATTAACTTTACAAACGTAGTCGTCTGTTTACTCCCTGGATAAAGAAATTAGAGAAAATATTTATGCCATAAAACCTATAAAAAAATACTTTGATTTATTGTCAAAATAAATGTTTTTTTTTTCTTTTTCATTTTTAATGAAAAAATGTTTCTCCGTTTTATTTCATTTCGAATGAATATTTTTTAAAACCTTGTGATGGGGACCCTTTAAAAGTAAAATCTTAATCCGAATAATATCGCAATAGTCGCCGCGTTCTTAATGTCAAACTACACGATGACACTTACAACTAACTCTTTAGGTACCTAAAACAGACCACACCTACCAGCACGTATATGCACGTGCAGGTGTGGGTTTTAGGTAAAGTGTCAGTGTACCGTTTATTTTGGGGCTTTACATCTATAGCCTAATTAAGAGGACAGTCTACTACTATCCAGTCGTAAAGTTTGTATGGAGAAAAGAGTAGGTAGGCTGTCCCCTCATAAACGTGGAGTAAGGTCGGACTAATTTTACCACTTTTTGTTTCTGTCTGTAAACTTTCAGAGCCTTATTAATAAACTTGGAATAAGGTCGGTATAATTTTACCACTTGTTGTTTCTGTCTGTCAACTTTGAAAGTTCTTGTCACGAAAAAATACAAAATATGTTCTTTCTTCCCCGACCTTACTCCACGTTTATTAATAAAGCTATCAAAGTTCTTGTTACGGAAAAATACAAAGCATGTTCTCACCACTCCAACCTTATTCCACGTTTATTAATAAAGCTACTAGAGATTATTATATATATCTCCTACCGCAATATACTTCAATCAAATTAATATTTCAGTCTTGTTACCCAACAAATTGATCCTATTGGTTGAACAAAATGATAGTTGGTTGGAAGTGGTTAAAAGCGACGCCTCAAAGCCTTGTAATATTGTTCTTGCGAGTAGCATTCATACATTATAATTATATATGATAATATATAATTATAATGTATGAATAATAATAATAATTATAATTTAAAAACTTCATAATTCTTATTATTATATCAAATTAGAAAGAAGACCAGAATGCTAATGCTTGTTTTTTCTTTATGATTGGTCGCCAAGCGTGGGTCGATAATCAATGGATTTCACGTACATAGGTACATTGGGTGGGCCGATGTACCGACCTACCTACGTGATAAGGTATGGTGATGGCCCTAAGTGATATAAGGTCCACCTAGGTACCCGGAAATAGAGGGTACTTACTATCTCTTCCCGTAGCTAAAGAATTCTACCAAGGAAAAATACCCAAACATTATAAATTTGACGATGTTTTTACCTTAAAAAACTGCACAGTTAACCGCAGCTGGAGGGAGCTTCAGGTTCGCTAGTCTCCCTCAGATCCCTTAGTCACATTTTACGACACACACGGGAAGAGATGGTTGCCCTTTACTAGGCCGAGGCTTTTAGGGTTCCGTAGCCAAATGGCAAAAAACGGAACCCTTATAGATTCGTCATGTCTGTCTGTCTGTCTGTCCGTCTGTCCGTCCGTATGTCACAGCCACTTTTTTCCGAAACTATAAGAACTATAGTGTTGAAACTTGGTAAGTACCTAGATGTATTTTGTGAACCGCATTAAATGACAAAAAACTTTCAAACAAATTTTCATACAAAAATTAAAAAAATACAATAAGTTTTTAGGGTTCCCCATACTTAGAACTAAAACTCAAAATTATTTTTTTCATCAAATTCATAGGTATCTATGGATAGGTCTTCAAAAATGATTTTAAGGTTTCTAATATCATTTTTTTCTCAACTGAATAGTTTTTCCGAGAGACGCTTCCAAAGTGGTAAAATGGGTAAAATGGGGGGGGGGGGGGGGGGCTGTAACTTCTAAAATAAGAGAATAATAAAACTAAAAACAAATATATGATGTACATTACCATAAAAACTTCCAACGAAAATTGGTTTGAACGAGATCTAGCTAGTAGTTATTTTTTAATACGTCATAAACCGTAAACCGCAATTTACCTTACATTAAATTCAAAAATGTACGGAACCCTTCGTGAGCGAGTCCCACTCGCACTTGGCCGGTTCTATTTTTTGAAATAGACGGCTTCTCCTTCTCATCCGAGCGATGTCCCCGGTTGCATCCCTCTCGGGAGCCCGGGGTCAACTTAATATTTTTTTATTTGGGGTCGGCGCCATAGGTAAGTAAGTCATCATTGACCATACCTTCTGTAAATAGATTTGGGCAATATTTTTACAACCGGCCGCCTGCCTGACACCAACCCTCCTAGGGACCAAGCAGTTTATCCGCCACCGCGCGGGGAGAACTTAAGGTTTGCTAATCTCCCTCAGATCCCTTGGTCGCCTTTTATGACACCTACGGGAAGAGATGGGGTAGGTATCCTTATTCTATGCCGGGGAAATTTACACGCACGGCACGCCAAATTTTGACGAAGACGTCTGCTAGGTATAAATAAGAACCGATCAAAACTACATGGATGATTAAAATGTAATATTGTAAAATCAATTTCCTGCTCAAGTGAAGCGCAAATTCAATAGTATTTGGGCCACGTGATTTGTATAACAACTTCCGCTTTATCCGGATATGATTGTGTGTGCTCCAATTTTTAATAATACTTAAGTTTATTGAAATTAAAGACATTTTTCGGTTAGAATCGCGTGGTTGTCGCGTCCCGTCGCGTCGCGTCGCGTCGCGTCGCGTCGCGTGGTACAACATCGCGAAAACAGAAGAAAAATCTATAATAACTTTACTTATATTTTTTACTTTATATTTATTGTTGAGTCTCGTATGATTACGTCCCTTGTAAATTACAGCCTTGTGACAGACGGACAGACAGCGAAGTCTCAGTAATATGGTCCCGTTTTAACCCTTTGGGTACGGAACCCTAAAAACGATGAGGCCGATTTGTAGGAAATTTTATTTCTACTGTGTTTTGTCTTGCATAATATCCCATTTACTATACTATTATTATAAAACATTTTTACCGAGACTTAATCGCGACCAAGACCATTGTAAAATGGCTGAAACGCCGAGGTAAGAAAATAAATAACAATACGCGATTAAGACGCGGTAAAATGTAACTATAATAATAAATCGTGTGAATATGAAAAGTTAATATTATAAGGGTAAAATTGTCTATGTTTATTGCACCTTCACGCAAAAACCACTGAACCGACTGCAATAAAACTTGAAATCTAGATAGCTGAAAAGCTGGTAAAACATAGCTTCCTTTTTATTCCGATATTTTACTTACGTGAATAAAACCGCGGGATTAAATTTAATAATCCTAAGTTTGTGATATGGTAATAATAAATCTATCTTCATTTCTTCATTTTGACTAGGAACTATTAAATAAACGTTTTATTACGTTGTAAGTTGGGTGTAACAGGAACCGTTTCATTTTTATTAATGTCAATAAGTACTTAGATTAAATTTATGGACGTACTCTTAAATAGTATGAATAAAATTGTTATTCATGAGATTCTAATGAGATTTGAATTTGATAGCGGATCTGGAGACAGTGTTTTGATTTACCTCACTAATTAGAGAGATAGACTTATTTCTTACATATGTATGTTTAAATTAAATAGAAAGAAAGAAAGAAAGAAAGAAAATTGATTTATTCAGACAAGCACACAACTACATAACAATAAAAAAAAATTATAAAAGTAAATAACTGGATACAATAAAGGTAAATAACAAAACATAAGTACGTAGAGAGTAGTGCGCTGCCCGAATAGGCGCAGCCTCAGCATAATGCTGCTGCTAGTATAAAATAACATAGCAGCAGCGCTGGTCTTCCGACTGCACCCACCTTTCTTCTCGGCCCTAAATACACGAATTAGTATTATTTTTATTACTAAGAACCAGCTTTATTTAACTACCTAGTATACATAATATAAGTTTGTGATGCTTTATTAATTTCGGCTTGGCGTGTCCGTGGCGTAGCGCCTGTCGCGCTGGTTCGGATTAGTCGGATAGTCGGGGGTTCAAGTCCCATCGAGTACTAAAACTTATGAAACCATATTTTCAAAAGCAGTAATATCCTAAGTGTGGCATGGTAAAAATATCTACTAAATTTGAAATTCAAAATATGTTTATTCATTGGAATATTTACCTAACACTCTGAATCCTCACTAATATAATGTGTCTTCGGAACGCGACCTCCAACGAGAAAAAGACACAAAAAACTTAAAACAGACGGACAGACGGACAGACAGCGAAGTCTCAGTTATAGGGTCCCGTTTTTACCCTTTGGGTTCGGAACCCTAAAAAATTACGTTTCAAAAAACACTTAGTCCACGAACAGGAAAGGTAACACTAACCTACCCTATAAAACAAAACGTTTTTTCAACACCAACAACAACCAGAGACAAACCAATAAAAAACAGAACTGTGTTAAGGCGTATCAATTTGCAGAAGCAGACAGAGATATAAGATCTAATAGGGCCATCGGGTGGCCATCAGGTGGCCACTTGACTTGTCCTACCAAATAAGGAGCGATCCGACCTAGAGTGACGGATAATACGGACATGGTTGGTTCCGTCAATCTGCTAGACTAGATCAGGGGTACTTTCCTTAATGCAACTTTAACTTGAACTTGTTTCACCCGCGTTAGTCCCGATCGCGGGCGTCTAGGCGAACAACTTTTGTTCTAGACTTTTGACACTGGAAGTAGTTTTTGAAAATATGAATTTACGTTTACTTGTAATTCAGCTATTTCTTAAGGCCCCTACACCCAGTGTCGTCGGCAGCACCGCCGGGTTTATGCAAAGCGGCTATGCCGCCGTCATATGCCGCGCAAAGCCGCCTAGCATCAAATCTTTACCATTCGATTGCCAGGAACGAACTGACGCTGCCACCCCGCGCAACCCGCCGACACACCCCGGCCGGCAGCTGGCTCGTTCGCCGCCGGCCTTGCCGGCAGCCCGGCAAGGCCGGCGGCAGTAACACCCGCCGGCCTTTAGAGTTACCTTAGCCTTATTTTATTCAGTTTTATTGGACTAACTACAATCTAAAAATTAGCCCCCTTACTTAAAAACAATGATTAACAACTGCATAAACTATATATCGTTTGTATTTTACTGTTTGTTTTACTTTAATAAGTAAAGGGGATAGTTGTTTTGACTCTCAAACCGCTATTCTTTTTTTCAATAAAGCATCTTCAAAATATTCAAAAAAAAAAGTTCGAATTTCTAAAAGTCGTAAAACAAAATTTCTTTGCCTAGACCTATATTGCCCTGAATCTTGTTATAGAGTAATAGCCCCCATACACTCAACGCTGGAAAGTGGAGGTAAACATTGTATCAGCGGAAACGAATAGACTTAATTCTGCGAATTGACGTAGAGCAGTAGAACTAAATTACTTAGGCTTAGTTTCACAAAGTAAGTATTTTACTTTTTGTTCACCTAAGTGACGACTGACGAAGTTTGTCGGTGAACCGCTTTTAACTTCGAAAATGGTTATTTATTAGTTTTCACTTTAAGTGCAATAAGTAATTGAGAAACTAATGATGGAGATAAATAAGTTTTTACTATTCTATTATATGACTGTGTCCCGCTGTTTCACCTGCGTAAAGCTTAAATCCCGATCCCATAGGAAACTTGAAAAATAATTTCTTATTAGATGCCTACATCATATAAAGAACATACTCTCCCAATTTCAGCGCTTTACTATCAGCTTCAGTACAAGCTTTAGGTTGTGCGTTGATCAGTTAGTCAGTCAGGACAAAGCATTTGATAGATATAGATTTAAAAATATACTTAGATAGATAGGTATACAGCTCTACGTAGGAAATCCAATTTTGTAGCCTCACTGCAAAATTGGATTTTCTACGTAGAGCTGTGGTAGAGTATTCAATTGCAATACTCCGCTAAAGTTCTACGTTGCTTAATAAAATAAAAGCAACGCGAATAAAACCGAAAAAAACGAGTTTTATTTTAAAGTTTCGAAAACCGGAGAAATATCTATTCGACTTCAGTTGAAAAGACGAGTTCCATATGACTTTTGCAACACACACATCTTCTACGATTGACATAGGTACCCTGCTTTTACAGATCCGTTCAATCGCATCCTGCGTACCACGTTATACGATGGTACGATGTTATGCCTCTACTTTAATTCTATACGAACGATAATTCCAAAAGAAAATCTGTCATCTATCCGTCCGAACATTTTATTTTCTGACGGTTTTGAAGAACGGATGACAGATTTTAGGATGAACAGATGACAGATCTTTCTTTCGTTCATTCGTAGAATTAAAGTGGACCCCCTCCTAGTATCTACGCTAGTTTTTATTCCGATATTCCCATTACTTACGCGGGGGAAACCGCCAGGCGCTGTTAGTACCAAAGTGATAAATTGATAATTATACCTACTTATTACATGCAACTCTACGGTGTATGTAGTAAGATTTTTGTTACCCGACAGTACTGTACCCGACATTCCGCGGGAATAAATAAATGTTACAGGAAGTTGCACACACGCAATTTAGCCCCAAATTAAGCAAATGGGCTTGTACTATAGTTACTAGACAAAGCATTCATTTTTTGTAATTACATACCTACATATAATAAGTATACCTATAGAAAACACTCATAACCAAAAACAAGCATTTATGGGCAGCCTTCGGCGGGAATCGAACCTGCAATCTTCTGCGTTGCGCGCCACAGAGGCCGTGAAAATAGGGTAAATCAAATAAGAACTGGTCATAAAGTTGAGCAGGATTTCAAGTGTTGATGTATGCCATCATAGTAGGTCACAGTGTGACCGACAGACGGGAAAGTTGCAACTCTTTCCACACATGACCATTGTAAAACTACACGTTACAGTAGGTAAACTAGTCGGTTTGCAGAGTAAACGACGGAAATTAAATTAACAAGCGAATACCTTGTTTTATTGTTGTACTTTTACGTTGGTTGTTATGTTAATAATACCTAGTTAGTGGCTGGATTTTGTTATTTGCCCTCTTACGGATGATTAATACTACCGAGCTGTGTCCGAGCCGGAGACAACACGGACGCGGCACGGACAAACATGCCAAACAAAAGCTGTCTTTATACAAAAGATGCCTGTCCCCGCCCCGGGATCGATAGTATAAATCATCCTTTACTTAATAAACAACTATGTCTAACAGGAGAGGTACCTACTTTAATTCTGTGAACGAACGAAAGAAAGAAAATCTATCATCCGTTCTTCAAAACCATAGATAGATGACAGATTTTCTTCTGGAATTATCATTCGTTTTATCGTACGTAGAACTAAAGTAGATGCCCGGATCGCCAGCTATCTGCATACCGAGTCTTATAATCAATTATAGTTGTTATCTCTGATAGCAATCGTTAGGTCAAGTTAGGGTTAGAGTTTTCAGGTCGCCCTAAGGCGACCGAAGCGAAGGCGAAGGAAAACTCTAACACCAGGTGAGCCACACCACTATTCGATAATAAGATTATAATCAACTTAGTAGTTTTTGTTAAAAGGAGTAACAAACACACTCATTTACTTATTTTCTTACTTAATACTTACACACAAACTCTTACTTTAATAAAATTAGTCTGACACTAAGTAGGTACCTTAATTCAATTAAAATTATGTTAGAATCAGACCGGGCTTCAATATTCATTCTTTTAACGTTTTTATTTCCGACTGTCGTAATAATTTTAAGAATTGAAGCAATTTGCCGCATCCGATCTAATGTCTTCTAATTTTTATTTCAAGTAATTTATTACGTGCACCAACATAACTAACAGCTAACCAGCAGAGTCCCGCGGTATCACCCGCGTAAGTCCCGATCTTGATTTTTCGGGCTTTTCGTTGATTGGCCCAAAATAGGTCAGTCATTACTTCGGATTTTATATGAACAGAAAATCATTTTTTGAAAGATAGACAAGTAGTGTACCTATTACCATTTAAAGGTAATTATAATTACACAACATTACCATAAAATTAAACTAAGGTAGGTACGTAACATTAAAGCTCCTATAACAGTTCTGATATAAACAAAAGATCTGTACCTAAGTTTGACTAGACGCTCGACCATTAAATTACAAAAGAGTAATCAACGACATCTTTGTCGAAAAACTTACAAAATAATCAAAAAATACAAACATACCTAAACTGCAAAAAACATTACTCTTCCTTTTGACTTCGCCGTAGTCGGACAAAACGAACGTTCAAAGTCAAGCCCACGTTTCGGAAACCCGACCGTGATGCAGCACATCCTCAATACAATGAAAGTAAAATCTAGCCCAAGTGCAACGACCTACCACTGACATACTGCACTCAGGCCGCACCTTACGACGACAGTACAGCCGACACAAAACACCACATTCTAAACAACTCTTATTTCAACCCAATAAGGCACAAATTCCATTAACTTCCTTTTTTCTCGTAACTGTACGCAGTTACTTTTCCTCAAGCCAATTGAAACCTTATTAAAACGTACAGAGTGTTTAAAAGTTAGCTTTTCTTTGACAGGTAGGTAATGTGTTTACTAGATTTTTCTTTTGCCTACTCGTTTCTGCTACTTAGGTGGTATTTAGTTCAATATTTGCTGACACATAGTTTTAGAGATTTTATGGGAAATTTAAAATCTTGTTTTAGTATGTAGGTAAGTTTTGTAGTGAAAATTCATAATTATTTGATATTGTGTCCGGATAACGCACATCAAACATAATGTAAGGTTGGAAGCAAATGGCCAATCACATGTTTTCACTGATAGACTTTTAAAAAAGTACTGTAAATTACTTATAAGAACTGCGATCGACTACTGTACCTACAGGAAATTTACGAATCGGACGTTTCCATTATAATGAAACTAATCATTACTTTTTTCCGTTCTGTTTTCGAATAAAATCTAACAATGCTGGGACATAATTTAGGCATTTCAGCTAAAGAATACGTATCCAGATGTAAAATAAATGTACGTAGACAAAACGTAGTTAGGTAAGTTTTGTTTATTTCCTATGAAGTCAGGTCTAAAGCCTTTTGGCTATAACTCAAGCTAATGCGAAAGAGCTCTACTTGGGTGCTTAGTTACTTACTGAGAGCTTTTCCGGAGCTTACAGAAGTTACGAGAAAATTCGTGCACGTAGTACCTACATGTCTGTTTACTCACTAGTTAGACATCTTTTCTCACGATTCGTTATACTGTGGGATTTGGATTTATAAAAATCAAATTTTTGCGTATTATATAATAACGTAAAAATCTATGGAAAAGATTTATTCCCTTCCCACATTCTTTTAGTTTTGCACTTAAATTCAATTATTGCTCTTGTTCTACTTTTATAGTTCTTAATTACCCGACAAGTTGATTCTCATGATCACTGCAAAATAAACTCCATGTCCATGAGTTTCTTGTATGCTCTTGTCATTGGAAGCTGCCTTCCGAATACACACTAAATTGTTAATACTGCTTCAGACCATTCAAAACCACAATATGTAATTGAATAAACTATTTGGAGTTTGACTTTGCTCTTAGTTTTTACACACGACTGTGAGCTCTGGGTGGTGCTAAAGAGTAATCACACGATAAGAAGTTTGGGAAGCTTCGGCCGCAGTTGTCATCGGTCGTCGTAGAGATTTGTTCGTATTGCGATAAGACGCCTACAACCAAAAAGCCACTATTACAAAGTCCATATTATTTAAGTAGGCAGGAGAAAGAATACACGTTGTTCATACAAAGTTATCCACTGATTCCTTCCTACGCATATTAAAATAGCTTAATATTGCAGATTTTTTTTTAAACCTGGGGCAAAAGGGCATGTAGGTTTTATGGCATAAATATATTTTGCTTTACTTAATGTCTTTATCCAGGGAGGAAACATTTGACCACGTTTGTATGGATAAAGAGTAGGTATCATTCCTCTAAAGTGTAGAAGGTAAGAAGTTTTCATTAAGTAAGTAAGCACTTGATAAATCAACGAGTTATCAATATTCCTAATGAACTAATAAGAAATTCATGAAATTCCAGTGTCGTTATCAGAACCGAATAAACGAAGCTATCGACAACTTTTTATTAACCAACTTTTGCCGGCGGCTAAGATATTAGAAAGTTATAATATCTTTTTATTTTTCGATAAAGATTTATGAGTGGACCCAAACATTCTTGATCATGTTCTAGCTTAGAAGTAGGTGGTTATTATATGAAAAGAAATGTGATAGATAAAACGATAATTATTGTTTTAAATTGCGTAAGATTTTTTTTTGTACGGGAAGAGAAAGTGCGTAAATCTCGTCCTCTCATTTTGAAAGTGCTCTTTGGGTACTTGAATATATGCTGTATAAAGTGTAGGTAGGTACCTACCTTCTTGTAACTGGTAGGTACTAGTAATATGTTATGAAAGGTAGGTAAACTAATGTCCTTCGGTAAACATTGACTGAAGGCAAAGCTAAGTATTTAAAAACGGGAAATTTACAATGTTTCTTTTTTAACTTCTTCATTACAAAGCACGCATTGTAACTGGCTTGTCCATTAAATGATGCTTTTTTAATAACATTTAATTAGGTCTGAGATAAAGCACGCTCATTAGAAGATCCACCTGTTCACCTATACCTAACAGGCAAATATATAAAGATAAATAGAGTGTGGAAAGAGTTTCGACATTTCAGTGGCTGCACTAGTCTATGTATCGGATGACGGAGTCGAGGTAAGGACTTGTCCATATGAGTCCTCTTACGAAGTGTCTAATTTGCAGTTTTGATTTTAATTTTCATTGTAGTTTTAATTCTAATTTTAATTTGATTTGTAAAAAATTACGTCTATTTTTATGTAAGGTGTAAAGGTTTTTAAAACAGTTTAAATGAAAGCAGATATAAATAAATAATTTGTATTCTAAGTATCTATAATAGCATTAGAAAACTTTTGAATAATGACATCGTTTACTTGAATGGTATTGATAAATTCTACATAAATTAATATTATAAATGTGAAAGTTTATAAGTAAGTACCTACCTACCTATAATGTAAATTTGTTACTCCTTTGGGTACGCAAAAAAACCACTGAACCCATTGCAATGACACTTGGTATCAGGTAGCTCGACATCTGGATTTAACACAAATGCTTATTTTTATCCCGATTTTCCTGCGGGATCGGGACTTACGCCGCTAGCGCAGATAGTGTTTATAATAATATGTAAATAAATAATAAATAATTTCTCCGAACAACACACAGCGCCATCTAAACCCGTGGTAAGCGACTAAGCTTGTGTTACGGTGACTAGACAACGGATATAATACTTATATTTATTTATATGTTATGCTGCATTATACGTACCTACCTACCGACTCATTTTGTACTTACTTACCTAACCATTACAATTTTAGCACGAAAGTTTCTCCCTAATTTGCAACAAATCTGCATTCTGAAACTATAATTAGTTTCAGAATGTAGATCGCCTATCATTTACTACCGGTTTTAAAAGGAAATAAAATCAAAGCAAAACTTGTTCACGGAGTATAATTTTATAAATTCCAGAACGGATTAATGTGTGTTTATTGATAATTCTGCTGTCTTTAATTAAATGAGAACGTAAACAACTTTCGAACGTTTTTCTTTATTCGTTTAACTAAACAATAGAAATACGATTTGGGCATTCGATAAGGGATATCAGTAAAAGGCTTTATTCTGACTGACTAATGGAGCTAGGATGAACCAAAGCACAGCCTGAACTGCTAACCCTGAGTTAACATGAAATTTGCAGGGTATTTGCTTTTTGATCAACTAAGACAGACAGACAGACATGACGAATCCATAAGGGTACCTACCGTTTTATGCCATTTGGCTACGGAACCCTAAAAAGGGGTTTTCGAAAAACCCATGGGTCGGGACGTACACGAGAGAAACCGCGGGACACAGCTAGTCAGCTAATATACCCTCAAAGTTACCTAGTTAATATCTAACAAAGAAATGTTTACTTTCAGACGGAAACCCTAACCGACCAACCATCGAACGAGAGCGGTAGCGGCAACAATGCAGAATCTCCAGCAGTGGAGCCGTCTTCAGACCAAATGGCAATGGAGAGTCAAGAGAGAGAGACACCGAGTCACGCGTACAATGGACCACCCCCACCTGCACCACCTCCGCATACTAGAAGGCAGAATCCACCGCATCATCAGCAGCATCATCCTATCGGTAAGTTTTCTTCGCACAAGTCCATGGTGTTCTACAAAGTCTCAGTAGTCCTTTCAAACGAACTAACCAGTTCCGGTAGTTCTTTTAGCTTTTTTAAAGGAATCACAGGGGATGAAAATATTTCATTGAGGGAGCTACCCTCAATGAAACAGCTATAGGGACAAGCTAGAAAAAACGAAACCTGAGGGCCCCCTGAATTAATTATTTTTATGTTACACACTGGCTCTTACACACTGGCTCATTCATTTCGTTCTATGGGTAGAGCTCGGTCTTCCGACTACATATGAGAACTATTTGAAAAAAGTAAGTCACTATATCAAATAGAAAATAAAAGTACGATTAAAACTTTTTTCAGGTATGCCGCGGATCACAAACCACCACAACCTCCACGCGAAACCGTTCGCCCACGGGCCTCCAGTGAACCATCACAAAACTGACATCGGCCCAAGCTTCAGAGGGCCTCCTCCACCACAAGCCCCGCCTACCGACGTTCAAGGTTCAGCAAGTGATAAAGTCTTTAGCGGAGCTGGCGATGTCTGGCCTGCCCCAGCCCCAGACATGCCCAAAATTGTATCTCTAGACGTCAAATGTGAGAAAAACGCAATGAGAGTCTTCTTAAGCTTCGACAAACCATTTTTCGGTATCGTATTCTCTAAAGGCCACTACTCTAATCACCAATGTGTCCATCTCCCACCAACTCTAGGAAGGTCGTCAGCTTCCTTCGAAATTGGTGCTCATGCGTGTGGAACTGCAGGCAGCGGAGATCCGAGATACAGGGGAGACGTTGCAGCAGCCGGCACTTACTTCGAAAACGTAATCGTCATCCAATACGACCCTCAAGTTCAAGAAGTTTGGGACCAAGCAAGGAAATTGCGATGCACGTGGCACGATCAATACGAAAAAGCTGTGACATTCAGGCCTTTCCCTGTGGACATGCTCGATGTGGTTAGAGCAGACTTTGCTGGTGATAATGTCGGATGCTGGATGCAAATTCAAGTCGGTAAAGGACCTTGGGCTTCAGAAGTATCAGGTTTGGTGAAGATCGGTCAGACAATGACTATGGTGTTAGCTATTAAAGACGATGATGCTAAATTCGATATGCTAGTAAGAGATTGTGTAGCTCACGATGGCCAAAGGGCTCCAATTCAGCTGGTAGACCGACGAGGCTGCGTAACCCGACCAAAACTCATGTCTAGATTCACAAAGATCAAGAACTTCGGAGCCAGTGCTAGTGTGCTATCTTACGCTCACTTCCAAGCATTCAAATTCCCAGACTCAATGGAGGTCCACTTCCAATGTACGATACAAATCTGTCGATACCGTTGCCCGGAACAGTGTTCAGATGGAGGTCTTGGAGGAATTGCAGGCCCTGTAGTAATTCCGAATGCAGAATACGGACCCCCTCAAATCGATTCCTATCCCGTTGGAATTGAAGCGAGAAGGGACGAGCGAAGAGTACGGAGGCAGAAAAGAGCGACAACACCGGAAAAGGAAGTTGGAGTTAACAGAGTTATTCGCGTGGTTTCAGCTGGAGACTTGAATATGGATACGTCAGTTGAATCAGCACCAAAAGTGACGATTACACCTGGATTGGTTTGTATGACGACTCCTGGATTTGCTGCGACTCTTGGTGCTCTATTGGCTACTTTGTTGTGCTCATGCGCAGTGTCTGCAATTTTATTCTTAAAATTAAGACCGATAACGACATTGAAAAAGAAAACGGCCCCAGTAACCACATTACCACGACCGCACCCGACGGCGCATATTATTTCAAAAAGTCGCTTTTATTCGTAACATTGAGCTAATTAACTTAATTTGTACATATTAGTGTATGAGACTGAAGTAGGACATGCCAATATATTTATTTTGAATGATTTTCAAAGATTTTTGGGTCGTTATCAAAACTTTACGTCACTCGTTGGTATTGTATACCTATCCGAAATATTATACAAATCATTACAATTTTTGTAAAGGAGTGCAAATTTATAATTATATACAAAAAAAACAGTTTGATAACGACAAAAATATGGAAATTATTTCTAAGACAGTGTGCTCAATGAGTATTTATTTAGTAGAGAAAAATTATACATGTATCTAAAAACAAACATAGCCGAATAGAATTGTTGTCCATTCGGCTGTGTTTGTTATAGTTGGTTTTATTTCCTCCTTTTTTGAAGTCGGTTATCAAATAAGTAGTTTTATCGATAGGTAATACAAATTTAATTACAAAAAGCCTTTAGTTTCAGATCAGGTTTAAATTCGACAAATTGTTTTAGACAAAAATTTAGTATTATACAAATATTAATAAGTACAATCTTCTGTTACCTCTTTTCGAATAGATTAGGCTTTGAACGAATCGGTGCAGCTGTTGTTGCGAAGTTCGACTTGCCGAGTCGATTAGCACAAAGCTTTATAGGTTATTTTTGAAACAGGGGCAACGGAAAATAAAGCGTGGTATATCATTTTAGATGAACCGATAGCATTTATAGTTTAAAATAACTTGTCATTAGTGTTAATTTTATTTATTTTAGTTACTATCTGCGCTCTGCGGTTTTACCCACGTAAGTCCCGATCCCATAGACAATAAATAAATAATAATAATAAATTAAGTGAACTTAAACACTGCGCCTTCTAGCCCTAAAGTCAGCTACTAAGCTTCTATTACGGCGACTAGACTACGGATATAATACTTTTCTTTTATCTTTTGCAAATAAATACATATTTTTATACATAGAGAGACACCCAGACCAGAAACAAATATTTATTTTGAAACATAAATACTTGTTCGGGCGTCAAGCTCGCAACCTTTTGAATTGTAGTTGGGTATTCGACCAACACGCCAGAGGTCGTCGAACAATAAACGGTTTTAGGATTTACCCCATGTCAATCATACTATGGATTATTCTTGGGGCAAAAGTTTTATTCAAATCGGTATAGTAACCGGCAAACAACTTGAAAAATAACTGATCTTGAAGGGATAAGTTCGCGCAGTACATTTACGTGCGACTTGTATGAAAAATCGACTTCTGCGCGTCCGCCATTTTTATCAAGTTGTTTTCCGGAATTTGTAGAGCTGTACGACCGTAATGGTTTGACAAAAAACAAATTTTCACATTTATAATATTAGATGAAATGTGTAGTTTTATTTTAGTCATAAACAGGTAATTTTAATATATTTATACCACCTCAGTACCTCTTCTACTATATTATTGTAATCTGTTATTTATTTTCTCTTCAGTTTGCTATAAATTTTATGAATTGTTACAGAATATATCGAAGTCAATGTTGACGGATTTTATTATACTGCCAGAATGTAACTACACGTTTGGAAAATTAAAGTTATGAAGGAAAATGTTGCTTTTTCTTTATTTTAGGATCAATTTATCAATAGGTACTTACAGAGACGTTACCTACTACAAAATATTTTCTAAGTGAGTTAACTACCAATTAAGTAAGCCACTGAGTGCGGCAGTAATCTTACTTAGTGGTAGTTTAAGTAACCATTAAACGTCTCTGAGTGCGGTGGTTAGTTAAGTTAACTCATCTGGCTATCTGGTGGCTACCTAAGCTTTCGCTAAGCTTTTTCTATGATTCATTTATTTCATAAACATGGGTTACAGAGATCTTACAAAATAATAAAAGTTGATACATCATGGTTCGCCTTTGCATATGAAGGGCACAGGGGAATAACATGCAAAGTCACATTTTTATGTTTTTGTACTGGCAATGCCATTCTATAGTACAAATGTGGTAGAACGAAACACCGAAACATACTTTGCATAACATGCACAGTCACGGAGTTGTCTTCATTTTAAAATATTGACACAGTGCATTATCAAGCTAAGTCCAAGTCTGTCCAAGTCATACAGGAAAAAAAAAGCATTGTCCATGGTTGCCGGTGTTGAATAAATAAATAAATCAAATTAAAAATAAATATATAAAATAAATTATATATTTTTGTTAAATTATACATTTTTGGTTCATTGTTTTAGTGACATTGCATGTTTTTCCCCTGAGCCCTTCATATGAAAATTGTATAATTTTAACTAATTTACAGAAATAAAGAATTTAAATGAAGTCGAAACGTATCTGTATGTCAATAAAATTAATTGATTAGGTCAATGAATTACAGTAGGTAGGTAAATTTTATATTTATGTACTGATAGATTTCCGTAGGTAGGTACCTATTTTGGCGATTGTACGTGATTTTAAGCCACGAGTTTCATTATGAATTATGATGTTTTCCTTCGCCATAATTGCGATTATATTAAGGGGATTAATTATCCTCCCTGGATAAAAACAGAGAAAATATGTTTATGCCATAATATCTATATAATGTCTGATATAGATATTATGGCCTATCCACATTTTAGACATAAAACACAGTTTGGGCTAAAATGTGGATTGGCCCTAATACCCCTCGACATATTTATATGAAAATTGCATAGGAAATAATGTCTATACACACAACAAATCAAAAAAAATCCGTCATGAAATAATCAACAATTTTTGATAAACCCAACAACATGGATTTTGAGTATACCTAGCTGTCTTAACGCATATCTAAGGGCGTTTATAATGTGAATAACAATGCGAATAAGAATAATAGTACATAGTAGGTGGTATAAGAAAAAAACCCCAAACTAAGTTTCAACATAATTTTAATTCCATTAAACAAAATTAACAAGTGCTTACGCATTACCGCTTCTTACCTACCCCCAGTTTCTTCATCGTAAAGAGACAAAGTAACAGCTAAAAGTAAAGTCACAAAGCAAAATTTGCTTCAACAAACTTAGCTGCTACTTAAGCTTTAAAATCGATGGAGAAACTGGCCGTTAGACTTAAAACATAAACAAAATAATCTATTTATTTAATAAATAAAATTTAAAAAATCCCCAAAATTATAAGTAAAGTAAATTTTAATGAAATACAATAATTTTACATCAAAGTACCGCAACCTTAGAAAAATATCGTAGTTAAATCATAAAATTGCACTTAGGGAGTCATTTTCCGGACTTTTCGAACGAAAACGATGTGTAACTTAATTTTAAAGTTATTTTTTTTATAAATGCAAGATATTTGGGTGGCATGTCGTATTTATAATTATCTAAGTATACTAGATTATGAGAGAACAATGTTTTATTAAAGAAATAATCTTGATATTTTTACAATATAGACCTTCAAAAAACACGGATTCTGTAACTAAAGGTCTCAACAACAGCAGCCCTGTTCAATTTCTTCGAAAACGCTACATAAATTTTTGGTAATTTTGCCAACAACAACAAAAGTTTGTGTAATTCTCAAAAAAAAATTTAACCGTTTTAGAGGAAATCGTACAAAGCTGAGGCATAGTTGAGACACGATGGTTATAGAAAAGGTTCCCTGGTCAAACCACACCAAACCTTGCATGCGTGACTTACACGTCACGCAGTAAAACACATACGCAAGGTTTTACTGTGTGTGTGCACACACGCGTATATTACACGCCAAGCATTCTGGATGGTAAAACGGTATAGAATACCCAAGTGAAACTTGGTAAAGAACCGTAGGTCACGGACATCGTTGTTGAAACCCGCGGGTTTCTGCATCGCTGTCACGTGACTTTGTAAGAGGACAGTCTCCATTCTCTTTCTCCATACAAACCTAGTTTACATTTTCCTTCCTGGATAAAGACATTAGAGCAAATATGTTTATGCCATAAAACCTATATCTGTCATGCATGACTATGCATCTACCTTTTGATTTTTTTGATTTTTTTATTTTTATTCTAATTACAAAATGAAAAAAAAATAAAAAGGTAGATGCATAGTCATGACATGACAGATATAGGAATTATAGCATAAACACATTTGCTCTAATTTATGTCTTTATCCAGGAAGGAAAATGCAAACCACGTTTGTATGGAGGAAGAGAATGGAGGCTCCTCTTAACGCATCTAGAATACCAAATGACTGGCGAACCGTGTAGAAGCTAGCCGGCGTCTACACAGCTTTTTCTTAGAGAATAGCCCCGCTGGTGTAGCATGTCTCTTTCAGTTCTATACAATGTAAGAGAGATGTGGATACATTAAAAAAGATAAAAAAGAATAAAATACAATTGATTTTTTATTTAGGTAATGTAACAAAGTATATTATCCTATAAGAAAGAAAAAAAACATCATTCTCTCATGCCATTTTAAATATCTTAACCTAACTTAAACAAAGCTTAAAATAATCTAAATTAATATTTGAGCAATAGAAAAATAAGTTATACAAGTAGAAATCGTTTATGCATCAGTCCTGTGACAATAATTGTTTTTATTGTAATAAATGTTTTCCTAAGTGATAGCTTCGTTCGATTTGTGCACATAGTCAGTGCAAAATGAACATAAAATTGGATTATAAGAAGTCCAGTTTTTTTTTTGTTACGGTGCCTAATGTTACTAAATAGAAATTTGGCTAGAAGGCCTTGTCCAATCTGGGCACCACAAATATAGTGTTTTCTTCATAATCGTCAAACAATTGTTATTTGAATCTAGGTCATTTAGGAAAAGCAGCAGAACATAAAATTATAGTTTTCAAAATTCATGTCTGTCTGTTTTTCTGTGACTTAAGCATTCAAAACCTACTGAACCGATTGAAATTTCGTTCACTATTGAGTTGCTCTGTTTTAAAGGATAATTTACATCAGTCAAACAAGTTGGTACAACCCGAGTTATCAACTGAAAGACTGCAGCCGCTCGCTTCCCGCCTATGGAAACTACTTAGTTTTCCACTGGACCGAGACTATTCGATACAAAAGCGGTCTATTAGAAATTAGAAATATATAATATATATATTTGTGTCTGGTCTGGGTGTCCTTCTATGTATAATATGTATGTATTTACAAAAGAAAAATAAATATAAGTATTATATCCGTTGTCTAGTCACCGTAACACAAGCTTAGTCGCTTACCACGGGGCTAGATGGCGCTGTGTGTTGTTCACAGAATTTATTTTTTATTTATTTATTTTTATATAAAGCACACATTTTGCAGTTTTCCGTCGACCTTATCGTCGCATCCCATCAGGTGAGATAAGGTAAAATGCTAGCCTATCCCATGTAATAAAAAAAAAGTCGAATTAGCACTAATACACTATTTATAGAAGCCAAAACACTACAGTTATTGTCACTATTCCACTAAACTCTTGATTTTTACAAACCAATAGCGCCAAAGGACCATTCATAAATGAATTCTACTGTTAGTACAAAATAAATGCAGAATAAATGCAATGTTCTCAGAGAAAAGATTATAAAATAGTCTTTCATTGGTGTTTCCACTGTCTTTAATAATTATTATACAAACTTAACTAAGTACTTTAAAATTATTAATTTATATATAATCATTATAACTTACTATCGAGTGATAAAACAGAACAAGATAATTTTTGTATTGTAAAAAATATCGAATTACGATAAAGAATTTCAAAGGGCAATATTACGACAATGCGTTATTCAAAAAATTAGCTCCATTTTTTAAAAAGAATTCATGTTAATTCTAACATCATAGGGGTAAAAGTTACTCTGTTTATCTGTCAATCAAGTAACTTAAACCGCTGTACATAACTGATGAAGTTATGTTGTTAACTTTATCAGTTATGGTACAGGGTACTTTTTAACCCGAGGTTTACCGGGACAAAACCGTAGGGCATAGCTAGCACAGAATATTAAATGAAAAAAAAAAACCTATAAAGGATTTCATTGAAAGCCAATTGAAATATGAACTAAAAACTTATTCTAATGGCATGACTCGATATTATACTTATCTGCTAGAAAAATCAGGATTGTGTCTGTCTGTAAACGTTATTAGTTAAAAAACACTTGAAATACCCATGATTGTTGGTCGCTAATATCTAATTGGGAGATATTAGTATATGGGAGCACTACAAGGGACTATCTTGGGGCCACTGTTTTTCTTCATCTATAATTATTAATGACTTAGGTACTATAAAAAGATCAAATTATTTTTTTGATGAACAGAATATTTGCAAAAATACTCTAACTTTATTCTGATCCAGACACAACCCTTTCAAAATAGGTATAGAAATAGAACAAGATGTAAATATCAAAAATAATATAGTATTAATTATCTGTACAAATCTTAGCAATATGAATATAAAAATCAGGTTCTTGGACTATGTCCGTAGCACGACCTAGCTAGCACCAATCGTTAACTCGAGAACCATTTTTAAGGGTGTTTGTATACCTACTGTTGGTCAGACTGGGTAATAAAAAAATGCATATTCGATTTTATTATTCAGTACAAATATCATTTAAATACGGGATATTGAACATGTTTTAATGTGTTGTTTTATTACGGGGCTTCATATTTCGCCAACTTAACTGGTTTGGCTTATTCACGAGAGTCAATTTCGTCAATAAGCCAGTGGAAATTACTATCAAAATATAGAACTCATTAAAAATCTAATTTAAACACCTTGTTTTTAAATTATATTTGTAGTAAAAACCACTATGTTAATTGTATTGATACTATTCAGTATTTTAATATATTCAAAAACATCAGACATCCAAAAATAATATGATAAATATGCGACTTTATTACACAGTCTGACTACCAATGTTATCATTTAGGAACACCCTTTGCTAACACTAAAATTACTTAAAATGATCACTTATCTAAATAAATCTTAGTTAAACTTTGAATAGCTAATTTTTTTTATAATTAGGACGATGTATTTTGAAAATTCAACATTTAATCAATCGTGGGTTCAAATTTCACCAGAACCATTGAATTTAGAAGGACAAAATATTTCAAGGACTGAACCTGGAGAGATAACGCAAATTATCGCGTTTTTGTCCATAGAAAGCAAAAGCTTCACATTACGTCCGCTAGAGGCGCTTATCAATTCTCCATACAGTTTAAACGTTTACGTTTTTTATACGAAACGCTTGGCCCTCAGTATTATAATAAACCTTTATTATTTTTCTTCTCTTTTACTTTTTTTCTTGTTAACAAAATTTTAAATCCGCTATTTAATCATTAAAAACTAAGGTTGACTGACCTAATTAGAAAGAAAACTATAATCATACTAATAATCAGATATTATTGCTATTTTTTTTTACATAAAACTATTATTTTTTTCAACTAATTTTTATAATATTTTAAGAAAATGTTGGTAAACCTATGTAATTATTAAGCTAATATAACTAAAGAAATGATTTCTATACAGTCTTAGGTTAATTTAACTAATTATTTATTACTCAGCTCCACTTGCACTAGACAAAGTTAGTTTTTTAACTCTAGAGTTAGACAAATTATACATAGAAATGTATCCAAATCCCACCAGTTTAATAACCCAGGCTAGCGCAAGTTGACCTTATATTCTTTTTAAATACATTTTACTTAAATAAATAAGCTTTGCATAGTACAGAACAATCATGATATTTGGGTTTAAAGTTTCATTATATTATTTCTGAAAGTATTTTGTACTTTTCGGTTTCAATAGCATTACGAAAAGCCACGGGATTGAAACCGAAAAAACGAGTTTAATTTCAGAACCTATTTGTTTTCTTTTGCTGTCGTTAGATGGAGCTGTTATGACTTATTCAATTTACAGCTCGGTAAGTATTTATCCTATAATTTTCTGTAAGTTTTCAATTGGATATTGCATTTTTTTCAGTTGTTGGGATTTATCTTAATTATTACTAACTAACGTTTGAAAGTATTTCGAAGATTACATAATAATACGTGAAAGTATTTCAGATATATTTAGCTACAGAAATTGACAACAGATGGTGCTGCATCCAATTTTAAATTGTTATTAGGATTTGTCCTAACACTTGAAAGTATTTTGAATACAATTTGAAAGTATTGAGATGTTAAACTACAGCAAATGCTAACAGATGGTGTTGTAATCAATTTCAAATGGATTATATTATGTCTACATTGTGCCCTTTCATCTTCAACTATCATTGACATTATTTAAATATCGTTCTGATCAACTTCGAATCAAAAACTTATTTGTTTTACACACTTTTAACTGTATTAGCAGCATGTTTGCGAAACAAATGATATAATAAAATGCTTTTGAGTCATTATTTCGAACTAACGATAAACATATTTTGCAAGTTAAGAAAAGTTAAATAGAAACTGCTAACACATAAATCGGTAATGCGGTAATCAATAATGACAGCCGAAATATGATAAAATTAATATTTGAATTTAAACCATGTCTAATACATTGGCTTCTTTGTGTCAATAGAGATGTTGGTGATGAGACAAAGAAGTTAAACTACAGAAACCGCTAACAGATGGCGCTGTAATCAATTTCGAATAGACAAGCCATTTAACCTTCTCTCGTAACGACATGCGGATGAGGCGGTGCCCCTAACAGCCTCAACGCCATCCATGCGGCTAGCGAGTGCGAGGCGGGGGCGGGTGCGGTTGCGGTCTGACCGCACTTGTACGTTCGTGACCGCAACTTGTGCAGTAAAAGTGCGGCTGCGAGTGCAGCTCCGGCTGCCGCGCCGGCTGCCGACGCGAATAATGCGCCGAAGGAAACTGCGCCCATACAGATACCGTATACCACCTGGAATGATGAAGAAATGAAGTTTTATAGTAATCAACGAAAATTTTAATAAATTAATAACTTCAAAGGAGAAATGCACTCATCAAAATCCTACCGTGACAGAATTCAAAACTGTGCTTCTCGTTTGCCAGAAGAATACGCTAACTTAAATACTAGTTAGTTTCAGTAACTATTTAGTTTCAGACAGACCCTTCGTCATCTCCTGTTGAACGTTGTCAACTCATAGATCTTGTGGAGTAGCCCTTCTTCTCTAATCTTCCCGCTGAAGACAGTGACGGGTTCCCTCATGATGAAGGCAGGCGAGGTCTCTTCAAAGTCGAGGTCGGCCTTGGATACCATCTCGTATATACCGGACACACCAACATTCTTACCTCTTCTCTAATCTTTCCGCTGAAGACAGTGACGGGTTCCCTCGTGGTGGAAGCTGGCGAGGTCTCTCCAAAGTCAAGGTCGGCCTCGGAGACCACCTCGTATATACCTGACACACCGACGTCGGCCGATCGAGCGTCACGCACCGAACGACGTTTACGCAACGATCTGGGAATAACGATTCTTGTTTTAGAGAAGTTTTATGGAAAACTCTGGGAATTTCTGGGAAAAGGGGCTCGTTTTGTTCCCAATTCTGCGGGACAGTTCTCACAGTTCCCAGTTTACAGATATAGTGGTCACTATATATGTGAACTGGGAACTGTTAAAGTGGTAAGTGACAAAACAGTCAGGCCTAGACCAAATTGTCACTTTTCGCCTATGGTAGATGAAAATACGGTCTAAGCTAAAAATAGTGTCATCCCACGACACCAGAAATTTACCAAAGAAAGCCAAACCAATCCAATCCTCAATGACTAAGGTTTTAGGCCATGATCATTACCTAGGTCCAGCAACAGCAGGTCCTGGTAACTTGGATGGGGCGATAGTTTCTTCGGAGGTTTCTGTTTTTTCAGGCTTCAGATCTGCAGGAAAATTTCGAGGACCGAATGGGAATCGATCGCGCTCCAAGTCTGTAGGACGATCCTGGAATTAAGATTTTTGTTTAATTTACATTTAAGAGGAAAAAGTAATTTAATAATAACTGATGTACCTTTGTAGCTACTGGCTAAAATATAAAAGAATACCCACTATTGGCACAGTTGCAAATTGATCTACATTTGCACTACTACGATAAATGAATGTAAACATTAAGATGTGGGCCAAATCATGACCAAATCAATCAGCCGCAGTAAAATAAAGACAGGAATCGGCTAGCATTAAATAAATAAATAAATAAATAAGCTTTGTAAGCTATCTTCGAATATATAAAATTTCCATGTCACAATGTTAGTTACCGTACTTCTCCGAAACGGCTTTACCGATTTTTACCAAATTTTATATGCGTATTCAGTAGGTCTGAGAATCGGCTACTATCTATAATTTATAAGGCAAAACAACGTTTGCCGGGTCAGCTAGTAAATATAAAAAAAAATATACTTACAGTAAAAGGCCTGCTCAAAGCCTGCACAAGTTCATCAACAGACGAATTATCTTCATTCTCAACGACCGGCGCAGGCGCACGTTGTTGCAGTTGTATGGGCGATACTTGGCGTTGCTTCAACGGCGCGGGCGCTTCTACCATATCGCCGGATACCTCGTCTCCGAAATTGTCGTCTAATAAGGCTTCGTGCTCGATCGATGACTGCAGATCTTCTGATGTTAGGTCACTGGTAATATTAAAGTCGAATTTCAAATTATGGATAGATAGATTTAACAGCAGACACAGAGCATAATTCCGATTTGCTAATAAATGCCATGCTTTGTAAATTGGCGTATTCTGGTTTTTTAGTAATTTTTCTATAGTTAGTTTGGGCGTAACAAGGCAAATAAGTAAGATAAAAACATTATCTAGTTTTAATTATTATGTTTAGTGTACTGTTATGTGTTTTTTTGTATTTGTGTCCTGTGTTTATTGACCAATCAATTATTCTAGGTAAATGTTTCAAAGAAATCTAATGAGCATTCGGATTGGAACTCGTTAAAATAGTATAGATGAGTTTGGGTTCCCTGAAATATGCTGAAATCGATGAAATCAGAAGTTTCTTATTTTCTTATCTTCTCATTTCTCCATTCCTTGGGATATCTTATTTTTTCGGTCCGGAACTTTATCTAGGTACTAGCTGTGTTTCGCGGTTTTGCCCGCGTAGGAATATGGACCCTTTCTTATCGAATGCCTACACCAAATAAAGAACACACTCACCAAAATTCAACTCTCTACTATCAGCAGTTTAGGCTGTGCAATGATCAGTCAGGACAAAACCTTTTATAGATATTGATTTAAGATTAATTATTAAATTACCTGATGTCATTATGGTCCTGATGAGTCCTATCGTCCTTCCTGTCCAAAGCCCCATGTCCGTTTGGTGCGACGCCAGCTAGCTGACAATGGTCCAAGCAACCATGTCTGCATATTTCAACCTTGCATCGAATATGGACACTCAGTGCGTCCGGGAATTTGAAAGCATGGAAGAAGGCGTAAGTTATGACTGTGGCCCTTTCGTCTGCTGCTTTTGCTTTGAGAAACCTAAAATCAAATAAAAAATCGACTGTTTAGGTACTTCAGGAATTTCCTTTGTAATCGTTCGAACAATTTTCTGGTTGTTTTAGCTTGCTCAAGTTTTGTTAAGTTCCGTTTCAGAAGGTGTCATAAAGTGTGACTACAGGTAGAGAACGATAGAGATATTTTTTTCTCAGAACTTTTCTTTTTAGTTTTCTTGTTTTCGTATAGTGGTGCGGCTTGCCTAGTATTAGAGTTATCAGGTCGCCCTAATGTCTCCAACTTGACATAACGACTGCTATCAGAGATAATAAACGGAGCCAAACTGCTTAAGGTGCAAAGTACGGAGGAGCACAAGAAAATGATTTTTGCCACGTTATCGGTTAATCCAAGTAATGACCGCGGCAGGCGTTGCTGAACCAGCACGACTATGCAGCTAGGTCAATTAGCTTCGCAGAGTTTGCAACGATTAATCTTTCTAAAGTTAGCGGCGGGAATCGAACCCGCAACCTTCTGCATTGCAATTGGGTATTCGCCCGTCCGAGGCGCCACAGAAGCCGTCACATCATAAAAAAATAATATATATTCTGGTAAAAACAAAGTCATGTCAAATTTGTGCTCACCTGGATATCATTTTTGGTCTTAATACGCATCCGTACTCGTCCGACAGTTGTATAATGTGTTCTGAACCATCAGAAGCGGCACATGACTTCACTCGCATATCGAATTCACCTGAAATACAACCAAAGTCAATATTAGTTCAATGTCAAAACATTAGTATAACCTGCGTAAGCCCCGAACTCGCGCGAATTTCGGGATAAAAAGTCGTCTGAGTCTCAATCCAGATTTCCAACTTTGATCGCAATCGGTTCAGTAGTTTTTGCGTGAAGGAGTAACAAACATACTTAATTGCTTATTTAGACAGAAACTTTCACATATTAACAGCGTAAGATATCGTATGGAAAAAGAGTAGGACAGTCTACCTACTTTTTCTCCTTTCTTCATTAGAGCAAAAATAATATTATGTTTTTGTCACAAAACCTATACAGGATGAACCATTTAAGGGCCCTATTCTGAAAAACTGAAAATCCATGTCGGGCGCATCGAAAATTGTTGATTATTTCATGACGGAATGTCGTAGAACTTTTTTTTTGTGTACAGATTGTAGGCGACATTGTTTCCGATATTTTAGTGCAGTTTCCATACAAATATGTCGAAACGTATTGAAGCCTATCGACATTTTAGCCAAATCAGACATTTTCCGTATAAAATTTGAATAGGCTTTGCACCAATAGGAGGTTCTTGTCTTAAAACTACACCAAAATGTAGGAAACAATGTCACCTACAATCTGTGCACAAAAAAAAGTTCTACGACATTCCGTCATGAAATAATCAACAATTTTCGATGAGCCCGACAGGGATTTTCAGTTTCAAGGTCGTTGGCGTATATACTCCTCTTAAATGGCCCTTCAGGGGGATATCCTAAACCAGGGTGGCTGCGGAGCTAGTCTGGAATGCATTTTCTCATCGATCGCAGTATACTTAATTACACAGGTGGCCCGCGCCCCCCTGTAAAAGTCTCTGCGCCCCCCTGGGGGGGCGCCCCCCCCACTTTGAGAATCCCTGTCCTAAACTATAAGAGATAGAGAAAAATACTGTAAGGAGTTGCGTCCCCGATTTTGACAAAAATGAAAATGGCATAATATTTAGATTTTTGAAAAATTCAAAACCCTAGCCAGGGATCGAACCTTGTCTTTTTGCATAAAATATACATCCTATATTATTAAACTGGTCGATAATGTTGCTGAAAAGATTAAATCCTGAAACCAAGCATAGTGTGGTAGATCGAGAAAATGTATTTTTTAATAAAAATATTAGATTTCAACAAAATACGTTAAGTTTGTATGGAGAATAGAGTAGATTAACTTTCAACTTATTTGAACACAATTGAGTTATAATATTTAGACAAGTATGTGTACAAGTGTATAATGCAGAAGATCCGTTAAACAAGATAAACCAGTATTATTAACAAAACCTAATGCGACTTAACATAAAACATCGGTAAACAAAAACACATGGAAACTAATGAACAAATATTCCATTAGCAGAAGAAAGCTTTGTCTTTTAATTTATGGGAAATTGTTGAGAATAGCTTAAGGCATGTTTAACTCCATTAGTAACTAAGCAGAGTTATTGATAATTGGAAATGAAAGAAGTTAAGGGGAAACTCAACCTTTCAATACCTACACGATATTGCATTTAAAACAGTATTGTAATGGACAATTTATGAAATAACTTAATTTGTTCATATAAAGAATTAAAAGACTGTAATGAATAAACTAAAAGCTACTGTGCCGATTTCAAAAATTCATGAGAAAGCTACATTCACCCTGAGTAACATAGGCTACTTTTAAACCCGATATTCCCACGGGATCGGGACTTACGCGGGGGAAACCACGGGACGCAGCTAGTATTTATTTTATAGCGAATTTATCGAGTGAAATTGTCTCTTTTCATTGAAAGATATAGCTTAACGATGACAAACTACATTCTCTATTGCGTAGGTTTAAACTGCTTGTTCTTCGAACAGAAGAGACAACAAGAATCGATTTTCCTGAGGCAAGGTGCCTCTGTTATTATTTATTGTTGCTCTAAATTACACGCTTTCAAAATATTTGACACTTATTAGACGCGTGTTTGGTGTTGGGCGCTCGTAAATTGACAAAGAACGGTAGATACTTAAGTAAATGGTTGGATTTCCGTTAAATTGTCTTAAGATTTTACGCCCACGTCTGTAGGAGTGTCGGATTTTGTCGTTTTGCACACGTATTATTTATGTAATTGGTAACTCGGTTTTAATTGATCTCGTTCAGATTATAGTTTAATTAGTATTATGAAGATTGTAATAATCATAATCAGTGATCATGTGTTTATTCTTTTATATCCCATAAGTTTCTGTGCAATGTCTTTCTTATTAGTATTTAGCTGCATTTTTGTATTATTAAGTTGTAATATATAACTGTTTGTTTTTCTGTTAAATATAATAAAAGTGTCAATCAAACTTTTTAATTAATTAAATACAACTAATTAAATACAAATGCACTGATTTATGTTTTTTTTCACGAGATTAATTTATAAAATATTATACTCGTATAAAAGAAAGTCGTGTTAGTAACACTATTTATTACTAAAGAACGGCAGAACCGATTTGGCTTGGACCAGGAGAAGGACAGGATACTTCTGATACCGTAAGTCCTGCGGGACTTACGCGAGTGAAACTGCGAGGCGCAGCTTGTTTGAAATAAACATTCCCTATATGTTTTGCCGTCTAAATACAACACTTTTATTTAGAGGGAAGGGTTTCATTTCTGTCATTTGAGTCACCGTATTTGATTTTATCTCGTCGTCGAAATGGAATGCATTCACCTAAAACTGTTTGGTGTTAAATATTACGAATGCCATGTATAAATTGGTTACTTTCTTACTTGTAACGTTACGGAAATGTCGGCCAAAAGATTAAGTTACGAAATCGTTTCTTTTCATCCTTACGGCTTTTATGTCGTATTATGTTTATTAAAATACTAGCTGCGCTTTGCGGTTTATTTGGCGTGAGTAAGGCTACGGGTCCTACGAGGGCTTTCCTTTAAAAAATTGATTACAGAAATGGAAAACATAATCCTCCATCGGCAGTCGGGTGATAAACAATGGTAAAGCAATTTAGAAATACTTAAAAAGTAAGTAACAGTAAGTAAAAGTAAGTTTTGAGCGGTGTTGGTCTAGTGGTAGATACCGCGACTTTCATTCCGAAGGTCGAGGTTTTCGAATCCAGGCCGACCGCGCACCAATGTCTTTTTCTTTAAGAAAAAATTAAGTGCGCTATTAACATCGCTCTTACGGTGAAGGAAAAACATCGTGACGAAACCAACATGTCCTAGGACAAACCACGGTCCGAAGGCATGGGATATTCGCCAATGCGGGGTAGGCTCCCGTGGCGTCTTAAGCCCTCTAAGAAATCACGTACGTAGGCTCAGCGAAACTAACTAACTAGTAAATAACAGACAGTAAATTTTGCATTTATAGTAGTACCTTTAGGAGTGATTACCTCAAAGCAGCAATTTACAGTAAAGTGCCTATAAAACTGCTTTATCAACTACATAAACAATCCCGGATGCTGAACAGTGAACAGTGTCTAAACAAAGTGCTTAATTCAATAATAAAACTAAATAAAGTATACTATGGTAAATATATCTACTTGGTAGATGTTACGAGGTTTTACTCGCAAATACATGAGGAAATGCTTTCTCAATTTCATCTTAGCGGATACCAGTACTTTGGCCAAGCGGTCTAACGCACTCGTTTAGATATCCAGTAATCGCAGGTTTGAATCCTGATGTGGATTGCTGTCAATACCCTTAGACATATTTGTCTGGAAATTAAAATGTAGGAAACAATGTCACCTACTATCCATACCTACATAAAAAAATCATAAACTTTCCGTCATGAAATAATCAACAATTTTTGATGAACCCAGCATGGATTTTGAGGAAGCTCATATACCTAGCATGGTGGGCATCAAAGAACCACCTAAAGTTTGAAGGGATGTAACTTATTTTCTATAAGACTATTAGGGGGCGTCCATAAATTACGTGAGGTGTTTTTTGACATTTTCTTCCCCTCCCCCCCTCCCAGGTGAGATGTCGTGAGATTTTATTCAACCCCCTCCCCCATCCTCCAATCTCACGTGAGATTTTTCAAAATGTGGGTTTCTTACGTAAACGCGTTGGATTGTTATTGTAAAAAGAAAAAAAAAATTGCTTCAGTCAGAGTGAGTTGCCGAGACCCCCCCCCCCCCCTCCCCAACGTAAGATTAGATGAGATTTTGACTCGACCCCCCCCCCCTCCCCAACGTAAGATTAGATGAGATTTTGACTCGACCCCCTCCCCCCCTTAAACACCTCACGTAATTTATGGACGCCCCCTTACTCATTCAATTTTGTAAAGATTGTAAGAAATATATCTAGAAATCATTTATCATTGCGACTTCACAATGGTGAAATAGAAGCCTGATTCATTAAGTACCCCTGGTTCGTTGATGCCTACCTGACCCTACCTCTAAATTCAATAATACACGAAACTATAATAATTCCCCGTGCACTATTGGCGAACTATAAATTACTGGAGCAATGAATAGCACTGAATACGACCTGACAAGCGCTATAGACGATGTTTGCTCGTGCGCATACTCCCGTTGCCACTCACGAGTGCGATTATAAATGAACTGGAGAGTTCTTTATAGATTTTCGAGAGTTATATGGGTTGCTAGAAGCGCCTATTCCGTGAGAATTTTGGTATAAAAAGTAGCCTCAATATATTATTTTCTACAAACATACAACCGGTGAATTAATTCATAAGGTACTGTATTACAAGCCTATTTGTTAGTTACGAGACATACTAAGCAACAGATAGATAATATTTGTTACTAGTCCGTCCCGCTGTTTCACCATGTCGGGATAAGAGAACATAATTTTAATTCAGGTGTCTAGCTATATGCATGCTACATTACAATCCGTCCAGCTGTTTTTGCGTGAAAGACCTACTTATCTTTGTAATAATAGTAAAATAGGGTAGAATTTCATTTCTGCACTTAAGTATACTTACTAATAGAGGAAAATAAGGATCGTAGGATATCGTAGGGTTTCTTGGTTGACTACAAAACTTTCAAAAGGTATCCAGGTAGATAAAACGGCAAAGCGCAACTAGTAAAATAAAAACATTGCTAGAAAACTCTTTATAGAAACTTGTCAATTCAATTTTAAAACACGTCCCAAGTCTCATAGCCCTAGGCTCGTCCTTCGTGCCGCATTCCGTTATGTAAACCTAGTCGCTCATATTTGTCCAGTTTACTTTTTTACTATTTCAAAGTAACGTTGCACCGTGTTTGCAGACTATTATTGCTTTGAACGCCTTTGCAGACTGCGGACTTTTAGTTGCCGGATATTTAGACGCAGTTTTGTTAGTTCAGTTCAGTTTCTTAAGAAGACAGTCTACCTACTCTTACTCCATACAAACGTAGTCGACTGTTTCCTCCCTGGATAAAAAGATTAGAGCAAATATGTTTATGCCATAAGTCCTAAATCAGCCATGACTGTGACCCTACGTTTTGTTTTTTTTTAGGGTTCCGTACCCAAAGGTTTTACCCTTTGGGTACAGTTAATTTTTTACTATTTCAAAGTACCGTGTTTGCGGACTATTATTGCTCTGAACGCCTTTGCAGACTGCGGACATTTAGTTGCCGGATATTTAGACGACGTTTCGTTGACTCTAGACTACGATCTGACGTTTTGGTCTTTAGTATTTGACATTTTTGAAATGTGAGTAGGGATGTTTGTTACTTCACTTCTCATCCGAGCGAAGTTCCCGGTTGCATCCCTCTCGGGAGTCCGGGGTCCGCTAAACCCCAAATTATTTGGGGTCGGCGCAGTGGGTAAATCATCACTGACCCCTACTGCAAATAGATTTGGCAATATTTTTACGGCTGGCCGCCTGCCTGACACCAACTCTCCTAGCAGGGACCAAGCAGTTTATCCGCCAGCGCGCGGAGAGAACTTAAGGTTTGCTAGTCCCCCTCAGATCCCCTTGTCGCCTCTTACGACAGCCATGAGATGCCATGAGGTAGCCCTATTCTATGCCGGGGCTACAAGTTTGTTTGTTACTTTACTCCTTCACGCAAAATCTCCTGAACCGATTGCTATAAAACTGGAACGCAGATAGCTGGGGTTCTGGATTAACACGTAATGCTACTTTTAATCCCGATATTCACACCGGTCGGGATTTACAGAGGTGAAGCATGCGGGACGGATTAGTAACAAATAGGTACTATCTAGTCTTGAACTAAGCAACAAGGCTTGTAATATGGTAACTATGAATTAATCCATAGATAAAAAGTATGTAGTGAATAATTCTGATTTCAAATGTCGAACTGGCCAATATAGAAGAGCTTAATTTTCATTGTTGACCTACGCACCACCTGTATGTACACCAACCTATAGAATATATGACTTAATTGAATTTTCCTATTTACTTGTTGAAAACCATTATTCTTTGACACCAAACTAGCATTTCCAATTATCTGTGAACAGTTCGAAGTAATTACTAAGTAATTATTATTTAAAGTACCTTACTAGGAAGGAGTTAAAATAATAATTAGTCAACCACAGATAGTTAAAGTTTAAACTACGAATTGTTTCTCAGTCAAATAACTCTGTAGTAATTTGTAAAAACAAAGAAACAAAAACAACAACAAACATCAGTGCTCGTATTTAATAGCGTCGCTTTGAGGACAGTCTCTTTCTCCATACAAACGTAGTCGACTGTTTCCTCCCTGGATAAAGACATTAGAGCAAATATGTTTATGCCATAAAACCTATATCTGCCATGACTATGCCCCTACGTTTTGATTTTTTTTCATTTTGTAATTAGAATAGAAATCAAACTCAGAAAAATTAGTAAATGAAAAAAATCATGGTCATGGCTGATATAGGATTTTATGGCATTAACATATTTTTTCTAATATCTTTATCCACGAAGGAAACAGTCGACTACGTTTGTAAAGTTTGTATGGAGAAAAGAGTAGGTACACTGTCCCCTTAAAAATACTGTTATTTATACCTAGGCCCAGACCAGTTAAGACTCATAATCTAATATGGGGAACCCGTTTGGAGGTTTAGTTTTTATCGGAGCGACCAAAATGAATTAGCAATGCAGATTAGGATAGTTATTGATTTTAGGGTTCCGTACCCAAAGGGTAAAACGGAACCAACTTACTAAGGCACCACTGTATGTCTGTTTATCTTTCTGTCTGACACTAGGCAGATACCTCATAAACCGTGATAGCTAGTCAGTTAAAATTTTCACGGATCAAATAAATATTTAATAGTCCTCCTATACAACAAACGTTATTTTTAGATATTAGGGGACAGTCTACCTATTATTTTCTCCGTACAAACTTTACAAACGTAGTCGACTGTTTCCTTCCTGGATAAAGGGGCATGGTCATTGGTCATGGCAGATATAGGTCTTAAGGCATAAACATATTTACTCTAATCTCTTTACCCAGGAAGGAAACAGTCGACAACGTTTGTATGGAGAAAGAGTAGGTAGACTGTCCTCTTAAGGCGGCATGATGACTAGGTACGGAACCCTAGGAGCGCAAATTCGACTCGGCCATTAACCTTTTTTTTTTATTTATTAGGATGACAAATCTTCAATGAAACAGATACATGGAACAGTTATTTTATTCTATAAAAACTAGATAAAATATCCAATATAAAGAAATGTGGTTTTTGCTAAAAATTTCAATGGTAAAAGACAATAAACTGCGTCTAAATTAACATCAAAAATTTATTTATAGATAAATAATCAATTTATTCGTTGACTTAATAGACCGCAGAGATCTATTTATGTGCTAAAGTAAAAACTTCAAATTTTTACTGCAGCGAAGATTCTATTTAGAAATTCTAGAAGTTTTAGCGAGGTTGGGAATTGTTTGTTAGAGTTTCAGCTATCAATATTTCAAAACTCTAGTTATTAAAAAAATAATTTCCAAGATGTCGCTGCAGCGCTGGCAATATTGTTACGTCGATATTTTACTTATTCTAATACAACTTTGAAGATGAACTGATCTTAGTTCCATCCAGGGCATCTATGATTTGAAATTCAAAATTATTGCTAGCAACTAACATCTTACGTCCTTCATTCATTAACACATCTGAAATTCGATAGCGCTATCCCTGTCACGCAACTGGGGTTATATGGGCCCTTAAAGCAAAAAGCCTTGATTTTAAAGTGATCCTGTAATGTGTTTTTAACTTACCTGTGTAATCAATGTCAATGTCTTTTTCTTAAAGAAAAAGTTATGTGCGCTAATAACATCCCTCTTACGGTGAAGGAAAACATCGTGAGGAAACCGACAAGTCCTAGGACTCACCACGGTCCGAAGGTATGGGATATTCGCCAATCCGGAGTAGGATCCCGTGGCGTCTTACTGCTTAACCCCTCTAAGAAATCACGTACAATGGCCTTGTGAGGCTAAGTGCGGAAAAGGCCCAGCGAAACTTAACTTTAACTTAACTTACCTCTGTAATCATTTATAGCGACGACCAGAGTCAAAGTTGAACCGAGCGGCACAATACCGGAGACAGGAGGTGCCCATGGACCTTTACCGGCCTGGATTTCCATCCAGCAGTCTACGTTGTCGCCTGAAATCAACACAAAATGCTTTTTATAATAACTCCCCTGTACCCTGGGTCTACATACCCTGGGTTTATATACCTCCTGTATATAAATTTTAGAGCCAGGGTACAGGGGCTAGGTGGGCCAGGGGTACTCAAAAAAAAACAATAGATTTTCAATTTATCTGTCCTATCTTATCTATCTATCTTTTTCTTTATTTTTCAGGCCCAGGGCCCGCAACCTCCTGTCCCTTATATCTTCTATTATTATAAAGCTGAAGGGTTTGTTTTTTTTTGTTTTTTTGTTTGAACGCGCTTATCTCAGGAACCGCTAGTCCGATTTGAAAAATTCTTTCAGTGCTGGATAGTCCATTTATTGAGGAAGTGCCTCCGACCGCTTTATTTTTTGATAAATGGACTATCCAACACTGAAAGATTTTTTTCAAATCGGTCCATAGCGGTTCCCAAAATTAGCGCGTTCAAACAAACAAACAAACACTTCTAAATTTTTAGCTTTAAATTTTGTAAGATTTAAAACATACCTCTGAAGTCTAATTGCACAACGTCTAAATCAGCGATCACCATAGGCGGTTTAGATGCAGTCTTTTCATAATCGTTGAACCACTCGCACCTTAACCGCTTAGCTTCGTCCCAGACTTCTAGCAGATCCTTGTCGTACTGAACCACGACTGTGTTTTCGTAGAACTGACCGTGGAGATCTAAAACGAAAAAGAAAAGTAAATACATTATCTGTGAAAATTTTAACTGTCTAGCTATAAGGGTTTGTGAGATACACGCACGTCAGGCGCCTGTAGCTATTTTGCAGAGGCTGGTCCTTTTTGGATGCTTTTTGTTTCGATCAATTCTGTCCTCATCATCATCCGAGCGTGGTTCCCGGTTGCATCTCTCGAGAGAGCCCGGGGTCCGCTTTCCTACTTTTACGTCTCCACTTCGCACGATCTTCGACATCCCGTGTAGTGAGGCCATTTGCACGCATATCCGATCTTACAACGTTAAGCCAGCACTTCTTGGGTCTTCCCAAACTGCCGCGGCCGGGCGGAGGCGCCATGGCAAGACATTTGTTTCCCACGTAACTAGCCGGTTTTCGTAGAACGTGGCCGTACCACCGTAAGCGGCATTCTTGCAGTTTGTCTGCAATGTCTCGGACATGAAGGCTGCCCCTGATGCGGGAGTTTCTGACGCGGATCAATTCTGTCCTATGCCTCGTTATTGTAAAATGAGTTTTAGGGCCAGACCGGGTTTAAACCATGATATAGGCATACTAAATCATGGTTTAAACCATGATATAGGCATACTAAATCATGGTTTAAACCAGGTCTGGCACTTAAAACTAATTTTATAATAGCATGGCTAAATATTAGGGGAAGATCTGCCGAAGTTCTTTAGAAAGATGAGCACAATTTGCTTTTCAGAATGCATTTAACTTCTCAGTTTTTAACTTTTAGGTTTAAACTTATACACAATAGTTTTTAAAAAAAAGGGCGTTTCTAATTTGAAGTGTTCGGTAATTTGCATACCTACTTAATTGGTTTATTTTGCCTACAAATAGCTTTGTCAGACTAAAATTTCTTCCACTGAACAAAAGTAAAACCACATATTCTTATCAATCACAGCTAGAAGTAAACTTACGCGGATGTTCAGTTACAAAAAGTTGTAGTCGTTTAAAGAACGCGGATCGAAGTAGTGTCTGGGGTCGAGAGTCGAGAGCGCACAAGCAAAATTAACCTTTAAAAGCAATCCAAGAGCTACTATAACTAACACCCGTTGCTCTCGTCTATTAGAACATTAATCTCACAAGTTAGAATCGAAGTTGACGTATTCAGACTCTACATCATACGGTTCAAAATCGTTTTCACAAGGTATTGATTGCCGAGCGAGGTGACGACACATTAGGTCGCAAATACGGAGGGAAGGAAATAAGCGATCTGGCTCGATTGAGGCACTGCAGTGACTTCTCGTATTGATATGGGAAAATATGCTTTCTGTGCGTCGCTATGTCGTCAAACTGGAGATGATTCCGAGAAACAATGCTCAAGTACAAGTTTCGCAGAAGGAGCGGGTCGTATGCGACGTCCGTTATATACACAGCGCGCCCGTATTGGACGCAACTAGGAATTGCAATGAGAAAAACTCACTGACTTTGTTTAAATGGGCCCAACGTGCCGTAAAACTTGTATCGGACGCGATTTATTGCTAAATTGTTACGAATTACCGATAGTTACTGGGAATCGAACGTTGGACGCTCCCGGCGCGATAGCAAATGTTGCTCCTCAATTTATTTAAAGTTTTAGGTGAAAAGAGAAATGACTTTAGGTACCAACCTACCATAAAAGCTGGGCATTTTATGGTGTGTACGTAAAAAGCTTTTAGGCAAGATTCAATGAGATTTATTGCCTCTATTGAGGCATAACTTAGAATGGACACCTGTACCCGATAACCTCTGGCTTGTTATTGTTGCCGCTCACCGTGAATGGGCTATAACAGCGGCTAGAGTGCATTTTGATATGGTGCATTAAAATGATAATGAAATGCTTTTATGAATTTATAACTTGAGCAATGAAAAACTACAATTTTTGATTGAGGGGACGATGATGATTTTTACAATTCGAGTCACTGAGGTTAATATTTGGTACGTACATAATTGTGAGTAAATTTCGCTATACCCTATTCCCTCTATGCTCAGAATCAGATTCTATTTGAAAGGACATTACTAATTTTTGGATTTGTTTGGGAATGATTACTTTGTTTCTAAAATCCAAGTCAAATTTAAAAAAAAAGACGTAGATAAAGTAGGTTTATGAATAATAGTAAAATAAAAATGTTTTGCCTTAGGTATCTTACCTAAGTATATTACAATTTGTGGTTATAAATATTAATAGTTTTTATAATTTATGAATTTCGTCAGGATATTTTTTACACACAATAAACGCACGAGTTTCTACAATATGTTCCAAGATTAAATGTTATGAGATGACGTTCTTGACGGAAAGTGTGATTGCGGAGCAGGAAAATTCATTAACTTTTGCTAAATTCTATAACTAATAGGAGTTTGTTTGTTTGTTGAACGCGCTAATCTCAGGAACCGCTGGTCCGATTTAAAAAAATCTTTCAGTGTTGGATAGTCCATTTATTGAGGAAGGTTAAAGGCTGTATTATATTTAAAAAAAAAATAGGCCAACGAAGTCGCGGAAACGGCTAGTGAAAATAATAAAAAATGATTTTGAAATGAGCAAGTTTCTTTCAAATTCATGGCTCATTTTCATGATGCATTCTACTTAGAATAATCATGAATGAGCGGTAAATTTTAACGCTAACTAGAAAGGAAAGGAAATATTAGACGAGAATTCTACCGGACGCAGCGGCAACGACACTATCCCATTCATTTGTCACATACGAGTAAATTATCTGACCAGTCTTTACCGCACTTAAATATGCAATACCCAAGGCGATAGGCGGATTAATTGCCCATAGATTATATACTGTGCTCGATTGATGAAAGACTGATGGACAGAAATGCGGCAAGGTATCCCTTAGGTTTGATTAAAGGGGTTCCTTGAATTTCTCTTTGCGTTAATGAATAGCAATAAAGCTGGATGCCCATGGATCAGTTGTAAACATTGAGTTACAAAATACCTGTAGAGCCACAATCACTAACTGACAACACTCAAAAAATGTCCGAGCGCCGTTCTACATACCTTTTAAAATGACATTTGCTCGAATTTAGACTTTATCCTACTTGCATAACGTTCAAAGTCACTCGAACGAAGTAAACAAAAATTCTGCGCACGTGACAGCGTGCGCCGAGTTTTGGCGCGGACATTTGTTTTTTCAGTTTGTGACTCTATAGGTATTGTAACTCAATGGTTGTAAAGCATGTTTTCATTACATGTTATCTAGATTTAGTTTCAACATGTATGTCGTCGGAGGTGTGGTGGGCGCTCTGGCTTGCCCTCTGTCAGAGGAAGCTTTGGCGCTTTACCAACTTGATTTTTTGGGGTTGCTTAGACGCTGAGGTGCGGTGATGGCCTAACAGAGCGACATTACCTTTTTTGGTAAAGCTCTATAAAAATAGATGAAAAAAAAATCTCTAACGCATGACAATTTGCGGGGGAGCGGATAAGATCCTGACCACTTTTTAATTTTCCATCTACAGGTCAATAGCAAAACTCTTCGCTTTAGCCTGTGTTGATTTTACTACGTAGTTTAACTACCCCAAACCAGATGTCACTAAGCAACGGATATTGTGGCTACGCTACTTTGATGACATCTCAGGACTTACTAGACTTACTAGATACAAAAGTATACTTATCCACAGCAAACTTTTGGTTAGCAAGAAGAATAAGAGACAATCTCTCTAAAAGTTTCTCTCTATAGTTTTACTTAAGTTATGATGATGTTATGACCAAAGTATTTGAGTCAAATTTCGAAAATTCTACGAATTTAGGCGAATTCTTGACTCCAGAAAGTTGTCAGCCCACGCTTTTAAAACTTGTCTATCAAATCATAGATCTGTTTAGAACAATTTATTGACGATGGCGCCTCGAGACATTGTTGGCTGTACAGTACTAAAATGTCTTTACCGTAAACTTTAGTATCTGTTTGGATCGCAACTTTATTGGGTTTGTGGTCACAATATTTACACTTTGTAGAATTTGTAGTTCTGTTTTGATGACAGCGTGCTCTTCATGTAAGTACCTACTGTTGTCTTACACTCAAATACGATAAAACTAGACAGGCCTGGCGCATTGTCGTCGCTATGAGGATGTAGCCTGTCGGTCTTCTATCCTATCCACTTCGGAGAATGCTATTGGGAATAATTATAATTAGACACGGGTCTAGATCGCGTTAAAATCATGAGGTAATTAAAAACAATGATGGACGGAAATCGTGTAAGTTCAAAAAGTGTGTTGCTATTGGGAACTCCACGATCTTGTTCCCTTCTGCCTATTTTACAACAAGACAACAAGGGGTACCACCGGGAAACTGGAAAGAATAGGTATTTATGTAGTTTTTAACGCAAGGAGAATCACCAAGAACCCGACAAAATATCTGAGATTATATAGATATTTGTTCCATGGTCGGAATCGAACCTTCTGCTAAAGTTGTACTGAACCTTGTTATGGGATAAGTTTCATTATTAACCTAACTAATAAATCTTAACCCCAACAAGGTGACTATAATAATTATGTTTACTTTCCCATTCCCTAATAAAAAGTTGGCGACACTAAGACGTGAAGCCATTATAGTACACTTACAGCTGCGTAACCAACAATGTTTACGGACGGACCTGACAGTATGCAGTCGACGATTATGGTAACTAGCTGCGCCCTGCGGTTACACCCGCGTAAGTCCCGATCCCGGGGGAATATCGGAATAAAAAGTAGCTTATGTGCTATGAGCTATGTATATTCCAAGTTTCATCGCAATCGGTTCAGTAGTTTTTGCGTGAAAGAGTAACAAAGTAACATACATACAAACTTTCGCGTTTATAATATTAGTAGGATGTTCCATTTTGTAAGTATAGGTCGGTACTGTTAGATGTTTATTGGTTAACAAACAATGAAAAACATACTAAGAACATTTTGTCTTGTTGTCCCTTTTAACGGTACAATAACGGGAAGTTTATATAGCGAAATCGAATTTAGAAGTCACACATCTTTTAAAAACCGGCCAAGTGCGAGTCGGACTTGACGGGTCCCGTACCATTATCACTATTGGGTACGGTACGGAATCCTAAAATTAACATTGGACTAAGCGAAATATGTGAACGTAATGACTACGACTGACTGACACTGGCGCCAGTTTATCACTAGATGGCGCCAGTGGTCAAAATAAATAGCGGTATAGTTGCGTTTAACTTTTAAAAATCACGTTTGTTATATGGGAGCCAACCTTGAATTATTGTTTTATTTTGTTATACCCGCTACGAAATACATTATCTACTTCATTATCTTATTATCTCCCACCCATCCCCTACTACAATAAAATTCTTGTTCATCCAAAGGTTGCCTGGAAGAGATAAGGCCGCCCATTGTATCTGTGGCGGACGCCCACAGAATCAACTAGATGGCGTTACTAGTATGAAATCCTGAATCGCGCTATCAACTTTCTTTCCGAGATAAAGCTCATATACAACTCCCGATGAGAGAACGTCGGGCCGCAGCCTACCGGGCAAAACCAACCGCCCGGTGGAAGATCTTCCCTTTGGAGGTACACATTATCTCGTACCCCCAAATATCTATTCCAAAATTAGCTATAAGTTTTTGTTATTGTAATGTGTTTTGTTAATTTTTTGTGCAATAAAGTTTATATTTTATCTATCTATCTATCTGTGAAAATTGCAACTGTTTTGCTATCATGGGTCATTCATGAGATACATCCTGGTGACAGACGGACAAACAGACAGCGGACTCTCAGTAATCGGGTTCCATTTTTACCCTTTGGATACGGAACCCTAAAGTTTTCAACATTACATTTATTGCTAGTAAACACTTGGCATTACAGTCGAATGACAAGTGTTTACTAGTAATAAATGTTGCACAAAAGTTAAAAAATTCTAACGATGTGTAAATGCATGCGCAAGTCTACTTTACAGGTTCTAATCACTTGTGGCTATTGTCTATTATGTTAGAACGGTGTTGTTGGTCTAGCGGTAGATGCCCTGACTTTAATTCCGGGTCCCGGCTGACCACACACCTAGCGAAAACTAGTGTTTGGGGACATGATCTGTCTATAACATATATACTTAATACTGGCCCAAATTGCCTTATATTGCTGGCTGAAGGCCATCACTAAGAAACTAAGGAGATTCTGAAAACGTTTCTGACAGTTAATAAAACTTTTTTATACCTTTCACGAGAAAATAAATTCGAATTGTTTTATTACTTTACAATGGCGCCTTCACTCATAAATTTACTATGCAAATTCTATTTGATTTATCGAATTATCCGTAAAAATGATACCATAAAACATCGACGGTTCAGCCGTAAGCGCTCGAGATGGGTAAAATCGATTAATTTACCCATCAATCGAGAATCGATGACACGATCGAATAATTAAAAATGTACGTCAGTATTTATCGATTTCACACAACCATTTCCGAGTCATTGCCTAGATTGTATTGTTTTTAATTTGTGAGGCGTTTAGTTAGATAGAGCGATTAATTTAAGTTGAAATCTGGATAATTCTTTGAAATTTAGCCCTTTTTAGGAAAGTTTTACGATCGATTTGGAAAGAATTTGAATTAGCATGCCGATATTTGGTATTGACAGCTATAATATAATAACAGTAAAACAAACAAAAGACTATCTCAGTGATAAATGAATTCTGATATTATACAGTATACTCAGGTAAGATCGAATACGGGGTAAGACCGTAGGACTCATGTATCTCCCAAAAAAAGTGATATTTTTTTAGTGTGAGCGTGGCTAGCGTGTTCACAAGAGCAATTCACCCCGCACCGATCTTTGGCACCCGACAGTTGCAATATTCCCTCGGCGGTCTTCCCCCGTATCCGATCTAACCTGACTATACTCTACCTAATAGCGGCCGGCCCCGGTTTCGCACGGGTGTGTATTATACTTATAAACCTTCCTCTTGAATCACTCTATCTTTTAAAAAAATCGCATCAAAATCCGTTGCGTAGTTTTAAGATACATAGGGACAGTCAGATAGACAGACAGCAGGAAGCAACTTTGTTTTACAATTTGTAGTGATGTAAAGTTATTATGTAGTGAAATATACCTGGCTTGGTCCCGCATTTCGCGTACGCGATCCTGAATGAGAAGTAGGTTTGTCCTGTTGAGGGTGGTACGTAAACACATCGAGGATCGCCATGTTGACCTGTAGGTACAAAAATAATAGTTTATTAATAAATACCTAGACTATTCTTCTTTTCTTCGTGTCGATGGGAAATCAAATCAAGAATATGTACATTCAATGAGACATTCACATGATCGTTTTATATGATCAGTAATATAGTGTGTCTTCGGAACGCGACCTCCAATGTGAAGAAGACATAGGCAACTCATGGGTTATTTTTGCAGTGATCATAAAGCAGAAAGTTTGTGAGCATGTATGTGTGTTTGTAACTCAATCACGTAAAAACCGCTGAACCGATTACAATGAAACTCGGTATGTAGATAGCTGGAGACCTGGAATAACACATAGGTTACTTTTTATCCCGATATTCCCGCGGGATCGGGACTTACACGGGTGAAACCGCGGGACGAAGCTAGTAACCTGTATCTACTAACTATAATCATTACTAATATCAAAATGTATAAAGTTCAACGTACTAATTTACCTTTTTGTTCAGTTTTGTAATTAAGTATATAGGTAGGTTTAATCATTTACCTAATTATAAGTAAGCTAATTTTCTATATAAAAAGCCAGAGTAGGTACATATATTTAATGAATACAATAGCTATACCTAATTTAATCGCTTCTAATTATAAGTAATTATTTAGTCGGAGTTTAAGCTTTGATAATCAAGATTGTTGGTGGTAACTAGTGCATACAGTGTAACTAGGTTTTAGTTTGTTTGTTCTGTTACTTATAATACGAGTAGACAGTGAAATATACGTAGGTACTTTGGAAAATCAAGAAAATACATAAGTATTTAATTACTATTTTTAATTTAGTGGTCCAAAGACCTTAGAATTCGAAATATAGACTTAGAGGCAACCCAGGACACGGCGCCCTAGCGCAAGATGATAGAGAGACCCGACCCCAAAAAATTGGGAAGATGGAAGGAAGAAGAAGAAAAGTATCAAGTATCACTGGAATCAATATTTTTATTAATAGCCCAATTTTGAGGCTACTTAAAGATACCCAGCAAAACCTTTTGAATTAAGTTTTGTTTTTACAGTAAACAATAAACATAACCCCGGAATTATTTAAAAAAAAACCAATTCCAAAAGTCTTTAAACAAAAGTTGTTAGCTTAGACGTGTACAACAACCCCTTAAATGAATACTTTCTCATTTTCAATATCCCTGTTAAATAAAAAAAAAAAATATTTAAAACAAAAATGTGGTCGAGGTTGAAGCCTCGCCCAAAAGCTACGAATACGTTTCATTCAATCACTAACACACTACGAGTATCGAATAGAAGTGAAATACCAACAAGTAGTGTAAAGTAAGGTCTAATTTAAATAACGTTACCTTTTACAAAAAAAATCACTAATTAAATTCTCACTTCGTGTGGAATTCTTTCTGTAGCTAACGTAATCAAAACAAGCCCGACGGCAGAGGGGCACATTTCGATCGGCCGATCGTCCAAATACACGAACATTTAAGCAATGATGCCTCAACACAAATTATAATAGTGTCTTTTTTACAATGCGCTGTAATTGACCCTGTTATTTACGTATAAAATGCAAAATAGGTACTAAATATACACGGTTATAGGAAATTACTTATATTAGTTAAGCTTGCTTCTGTAGGTACATCTAAATGACTAACTAGTGCAGATATTACTAGCGATATCTATCTATTATATCTATAAAAGACCAAGTCCTGATTGACTGACTGATGGATCATGAAAAATAGAGGGTGTGGGCATAAGATGATGTGTAAGTATCAAATCAACTAAGGGTTTATCGAGTTCCCACGGGATCTATAAATTTATAAAAAAACTATAAATTAGTGTTTTTTTTATAAGTCTGTTTTAAAGAAAAAGATGATTTTTTTTAAAACTTGCATCTAAGTACCTACCTACCTATGCAAGATCCTTAGATGCAAATTTTTGTAAACCCAAAAGTTGTTTGCCTAGAACTCCAAAACAACCTCCTTTCGGGGCTTAAATCACCGTCCTCGAAACACCATGTATGCAGACTTCAACAGACAACAAATCATCGGGCGACACTATAATCATTAGTTTAGATTCGGCCGAAGAGAGAGACTAACTTAACCAGTCTCTGTGAAACGATAATACGAAGCGTTTGTCACGCAACTGTCGGAGACAACTATCCGAAGAATGTGAGAGAAATGAAAACTAATACGGCACGATCTCTGAACGACCGACGAAGGCGCCGTTTAGTAACATTATGTTATAGTCTGAACTCGAAAATGGTCAAAGTTATTTTAACTGAGATATCTGTCGAAAGTATGATTAAAAGTACATAGGTACTTTACAAAAACACAGACAACACAACATAACACATTATTAACATAGTTACACAGTACCTACTAACATTAGTTAGTCGGTCAAAACCACCTTGAACCAACAAAAAACCGACCAAGTGCGAGTCGGACTCACTTAAGCTTGTTCACGCTAAATCACGCTTGTTAAACGGGAGAATGGTAGAACTTGAACTTGAGCCCCACTTTAATCTTATTTTATTCTATTTTCACAATATTTTCGAGAGTTAGAATTTCCAAAAGTTGCAAAACAAAAGTTGTTTTGTTCTCTTTAGGACAACACCTACTCGGCTTAAATTACCGTCTTCTAAACACTAACTTGATGCAGGTTACCTATAAAAGTTAACGCAGTCTTTAATGCAGGTTAACTATAACCGTTAACCTGCATTAATGCCACTTAATAGACAAGTAGCTATATAATAAAAACACTGATTTGTAATCAAACAATTAAAATAAAAGAATAAAATAAAACAGTACCTACCTACTTAAAATGTTAGAGAACATAAAACTGGGGCATGGTAGTTATTAATAATTCAATATGTATGTATCCGTCATAGTCATAATTGTAAGTGAAACCTTGGCAATTACTGAGCACAATTAGAATCGGTCTAAATACGCGGGTAGAATGTTGAGGCGAACGTACACTGAAGATTATTTAATCAGCCGATAACTTGTCGAAACTGTACCCTTGCCGTGTAACCCCAGCATAGAATAGGGTTATCCCATCTCTTCCCGTGGGTGTCGTAAGAGGTGACTAAGGGATCTGAGAGAGATAAGTAAACCTTAAGTTCTCCCCACGCGGTGGCGGATAAGCTGCTTGATCCCTAAGAAGAGGGTTGGTGTGGGCTGGACCCCGGGCTCCCGAGAGGGATGCAACTGGGAACATCGCTCGGATGAGGAGGAACTTGCCGAAACGCTGTTGAATTTCAAAGGTTTTTTTATTAACCTATATTATTCAATCGAACCGAGGTGCGAGGTGTGAGTGTTGAGCGGCTTTATTGCTCCGGTACCTGTCTGGACAACAGGTAGTGTCACTTGGGCAAATGTTAGCCCTCCTTTTTAGAGATCCGAACACTAGCTGGGGACAATAGCTATAGCTGATCCAGGACGGTGTTCTTTAGACTGACCTTACGGAACAGCGGACCCCGCCTGGAACGCCTCGAGGCTGTCAAGTGATGCTATATCATAAGCATGCTAGATTACTTTGACGGCGAATTGTTCCATCGAGCCCTCACCACCCCTAGTATTTGGGGACACAATCTTTCTATAACTGATCACTGATGGCGCTTTCACGAGTAATGATTGGAAGGGTTTTCCTACAGAAGATCAAAGCCTGAGAAAATTAAACTCTGCCTTTAGACTATTATTATATTAGACTAAATTCAGAACGTATAATATTTACTCGTAGTTGCTAGTTGGTATGAATGAATTACACAATGGATACCTACCCATTGTATGTTAATAACTATCGGCCGCTCAAAAAATCTGTGGTCTGTAAATGTGCGATTCACTGGTTTTAGTTAGAAAACGAATTATACGAAGAAGTGTAAGCGTTAACATAGAGATCATAGGATGACGAGGCTAGAATATATATATATACGTAGACTAGCAGCGCCCCGCGGTTTCACCCGCGTAAGTCCCGATCCCATGGGAATATCGGGATCAAAAGTAGAGTATAGCCTTCCTCAATAAATGGACTATCCAACACTGAGAGAATTTTTAAAATCGGATCAGTGGTTCCTGAGATTAGCGCGTTCAAACAAAGAAAGAAACAAACAAAAAAACAAACAAACTCTTCCGCGTTCTAATAGTAATAGATAAGTATAGATAGACGCAGAATATATAATAAGTAAATGATTTTCTGAGTATACCTAGTGTAAATATCATTATGTAAATAAGCAATGGAGTACATACATAAGTATTTGTAACGATAAAGTTGTTGTAGAAAGTTAAAGATATTGGACGCAATTTTATCATGAGTATAAAGGCTCTATAAAATAAATAATAAAATCTGCTCTGTAAATAGACGACTGTCTGTGAGAGAAAATTAGAGTTTTTTTTACAAAAAAAAAACGACTGGACGCATCTCTGTAGTCGGCAGATAATGTCCTAAACTAAAATACTATTTTATTAGTTTTAATTTTGAACTAGCTGAGTCTAGCGGTTTTACCCACGTAAGCTTCGATCCCGTGGAATGTTCAACACCCTTTCTTATTGGATGCCCACATCATACACAATGTCCAAATTTCAACCTAAACCGCTTAGCAGCGGTACGTGCGTTGATCAGTTAATCAGTCATTCAGGACAAAGCATTTAATAGACATATGAAAAATTTACTTTTGTTCCAAAATTTAAAAGCTCCAAAAGGAAGTCGAACTAAAAACCTCCCCTTCTCTAACGGAGCGCGGTAACCAACTGCGCCAAGTCAGTTATTTATTCCGTAGTTCGACATTACGCTCCAGAACCCAGATAGCATTGAAATGGAATCGGGCTGGCCATGTTAGCCGTATGCCGGATGAACACTGGGCTAAAAGAACAACTTTCTGGACCCCAACCAACGGAAGACGATTACTTGGCAGACCCCGTCAAAGATGACGGGATGACCTGGATAAGTTCCTGACAGATTAGCAATCCATCGCACAAGATCGCGAGCAATGGAAAGGGAGCAGAAAGGCTTTTGCACTGCAGTGGGACACTTAAGGCTCATAATATGAGTGGTTTACCCAAGCACAGATCTTTTGATCTATATGGGTGGCTACAGTCTCAAACACCTTAACAAAAATGGTGAATAGACGGAGGTGTGACTTTCATTTAATTATTAAGGTGTGTTTTGTACAACTTCTATTGTGTGAATACATAAAATAATAATAATAATATCATATTACCTTTAGAAGAGACGATCCCCTCGAATGGATGTGAAAAAGTGAGGTGAACATCCATGTGGTCCTTTCCGCACATAACTTCTAGAGATTGTATGACAGGCATACCATCCGGCCGCTCCGTGGGCCATAGTTCGCCGCCTTTCGCTCGTGTCTGTAACAAGAACGTTTAAATTATGATGCGCCATGTTTATTGGTAAACAGAAGAGAGGTTAATGAAAAATTGTTTAAACAATCCTGCTGGAAAAGCTTGGAATACGTTAAAGCTACGGATACACGATGACACTTGACACTTAATGTAATTAAATCGAGTGAAACCTTGTCAGTATTATCGGGATCTAGTGCAAATTTCGTGTCAGGCTGGGATTATACATAAAAATGGACCTGAAAACAGGTCCACCCGTTCCTGAGATAATCGATTGTAATACACAGACAGACAGACCGATAAGAAAGTGCTGTTATAAGGCTTCCATTTTTTAACCTTTTAACGTACGGCACCCTAAGTCTACTTTTAGTTACGAACAATATGTTTCAAAATACGCTTAGAACATATCGCTATGTTATTTAATTGAAAACAATATGTTGTGAAACATTCTGCAGCTTTTGTCAACATCAAAATGTTTTCTAGCATCCAAAATAACACGCAGTTTGGTATTCGCCCAACGCTTGAAAAAGGTCGACGATTTACATCCATCAATGGTAAAGTATGTCTCCCAAATACTTGCGGCTTACCAGGCTTACGCGCACTAAACCGCGGGGCAGCTAGTAAATAATCTTTAAGGTGAAGCATTGGAGTTTTTTCTTGGTTTTGTAAAAGTTAACTAATCGTGTAAACAAACTACCAAAATGAAGACAAAAGAAGGATAAATTAAATACCAAAATATGGTTTTTCGTATGTTTTGTAATAACTAAGATATATTGACATCCATTTTTTTTGAATTCACACAATTTGTTAACATAGTTACAAATTGCGTCATCTTAAATCTCATTTTACAGGCATAAAATACGTCTATCCACTTTTTCCTACAGTATGTTTCCAATAGCCAATTGAACATGAGATCAAACAATTTGACGACCTCTGTGGCGCGTCGTGCGAGAGCGCGACTGCAATGCAGGAGGTTGCGGGTTCGATTCCCGCCGGGTGCAAGTATTTATGCTTAAAAATAAAATATTTGTGTCTGGTCTGGGTGTCCTTCTATGTATAATATGTATGTATTTACAAAAGAAAAATAAATATAAGTATTATATCCGTTGTCTAGTCACCGTAACACAAGCTTAGTCGCTTACCACGGGGCTAGATGGCGCTGTGTGTTGTTCACAGAATTTATTTATTTATTTATTTATTTAATTCATGGCAATAAAACTAATATATTCATCTTAATATCAACTCTTTACAACATTCTGTCTCATATAGCCCGTTAAATACGAGATGAGATTCCCAGAGCTTATTTAGAAAACATGAAAACGAATAACAAACGTAAATAAAAGCAATATAAATAATAAAATTGATCATAAACAATGAGATGAATAGTCGATACCGAGATGTATACAGGGTGTTGGAGTTTATGGAGCAGCTGCTTATACAGGATGTTTCGAGGACGGGTATTAAGCCTAAGGGGGGTTATGCTAGACGTCTAGGCGAACAACTTTTGGTTTATGATTTTTAGAAATTCGATTTTTTGAAGTTGTTTACTGATAAAAATTAAAACAGCTGTTTTGTAAATAAAGGCAATTAATGTTTAAATTGTAGTGGTTCAAACTAAATAAAAAGACACCTTAAGGCCAATGACCTCAAACTTTAAGAAATAGCTTATTTTCACGTTAACTATTATAAACTCACAATTTTCGAAAACCACCTCAAATTTTCAAAAGTTGTAAAACAAAAGTTGTTAGCCGATACCTCTAGAACAACCCCCTTTCGGGTTAATATCACCTTCTCGGAACACCCTGTATACGTTGTTCTACACGTCTATGAAAATTCAAAGTACGAGTAGGTTCCGAAAATTTTGAGCTTAAAGTGTTCTTGAAAATCAGCTGTTTCTGAGAGTTTTAGTTCATTGACCTTAATAATTGTCCCTATATTCTCACGAAATTAGGACTTCAGTGGGTGAAGCCGCAGAGCGCAACCAGTAGGAATTTTAATATCAACTTTGGATATCAATAAACAATATCACAGGTATTTGTAAACTGATTGTTAGTGAAACTTCACGAGCACTTGCGATGTGCTTGTTATCTATGTGCAAGTGTGAAAGAAAGACCGCAAATCGAATTTTCATTGTTGCGAAATTTCTATAGAAGCCACGAAGCAACGACGCGACGGTACCTACTGTGTTCTAGTGACGATCTCGACAAATCAATCATACTAATATTATAAAGAGGTAACGTTGGTAACATGTATGTATGTATGTATATTGGGGGTAATCTCCGAAACTACTGGACCGACCAAAAATTCTTTCAACATTAGAAAGCTACATTCACCCTGAGTAACATAGGCTACTTTTGATCCCGATATTCCCACGGGATCGGGACTTACGCGGGTGAAACCGCGGGGCGCAGCTAGTTTGATATATTTTCTTAGAATTTATTTCGTTTTGCGATGCACTTGCGATGTGCTTATTATGTATGTGGAAGTATGAAAGAAAGACTGCAAATCGAATATTCATTGATGCAAAATTTCTATAGAAGCTAGCGGCGATCGCATTACGTCAATTTGATAGAATTTCTTAGAATGTCTATCGTTTTCAAATATATTTTGCCGCGTATCGATAAAATTAGATAGAAGAATAACTTAAGTGTATGCTAACCTAAATTAACTACTAAATGGGACAGTTTATCTACTCTTTTCTCCATACAAACATTACAAACGTTGTCGACTGTTTTCTCCCTGGATAAAGATATTAGAAAAAATATGTTTATGCCATAAGTCCTATATCGGCCATGACCGACCATACGTTTTGTTTTTTTTATTTTTTCTGGATTTTATTTCTATTCTAATAAGAAAATGAAAACAAAAAAAAACTTAGGGGCATGGTCATGACAGATATAGGTTTTATGACATAAACATATTCGATCTAATGTTTTTATCCAGGGAGGAAACAGTCGACTACGTTTGTATGGAGAAAGAGTAGACTGTCCTCTTAACTACTAATTTTGCGAACAGTAGACCTCACGAGCACTTATAAGATACTAGTAGTCCCGCGTAACAGATCACACCAAGGTTCTGGAGAAATATGCCGCGAAGTACCCAATCGTATCCGATGTTCCTACTCAATAAGTAATGAATGATTTTGTTGCACTGAAAGACAACTTGTCACCAACTAGGGTTAATATTTCTCAGAATGTTTACCTTTACCTTACCTTTACCTGTTTACCTTTGTTTCCGTTTTATTGCCCATCATCAATCATCATCGGTTGTGGATGGAATGAAAAGTTTCACAGCGCTCTATCGTTAATACGAAACAATGAAGCAATACAATCACTAACAACTCACAGCCTATTAACAATCTTTGTCTGTACAGAATCGATTTATAGCATTCCTTAGGGCTCGTAATTAGTTTCCCTGTGATCTTAACAATACAAATGTTTAAGATAAGGAAACACACAAGTAGAAACAATATTTTTCATCTGCAATTGCTTCAGGCGTAGCATTAGGGGATAAGCGCTCTTCCAACCAATCTAAAAGCTCTTCAAGATATGAATATGTTTATATCTTAATTAATACAAAGGCTTATTAGTTATTTTTACAATTCAGGTGAATATTATGAAGAAACTATCTACTAATAAATAAGTAAGTACCTACATCTTATTATATATTTTGGTAACAACTCAAAACTAGCTTTAAGTTATCTTATTTATATATTGCATGCCTATGATTGGGAAGTTATTGTTACTTAAATATTGTGTACATAACATAAATGTTTTGATTTCTAAAATCTGTGGCAGTATCGCGGAGGTTTCAAAAATCTCTTCTGCGAAACATAGTCAACGTACGGGATGCGATGTACCAACCTATTTCTCATTAAAACAATAAGTTGCGACGCGATGGTGAGATATTGAAATTCAAGTCGCCAATTTAAAGGTTCGAGTTGGCAAAGGGCGACGCGGACGTGTCGCAGCCGCAGCGACACTACTGGTTTCTATGTATTTCAATGGAATTCCCCACGTAGTTATTGACACGAAGCTAGAGACGCGTCGTGGAGCGGCAGACGCCAGTGTCTCCCGACCGCGGATATATTTCATAGAAATACATAGAAACCAATAGTGTCGCTGTGACACGTCGTCTGCTGCTACCTCATGTCGCCCGTCGCCAACTCGTACCTTTACAATGCTTCACCTTAAAAACGCAATCCCGTAAAATCATAGCTATCAATATTGACAAAGTTAATAAAACCATCGCATAAAATTTGATTATTGTTTAAAACAACAGTGGTAAGTCACATTTTTGGGTGTACTGCTATTTTTATGGCGAAAGTTGGCATTTTTAAGCAGTTTTCAACGGGTTCCACGGCCACTCTCGTTTCTGAGAATGGAAACAGTGTAAACATAAATGAGTAAAGAATAATAATTTCGAGACCAAACATTTACGCTGAAAGTGGATGATTACAAGTTGGAGTGGAAAAAGAATTCGCCGCTTAATGTAACTACTCATAAATGGTACGAGCTTCTGATCAAAAGATTCGGTGATAACAGTGATATGTCTATACTAATAATAAAGACAGTTTGTTTGTAATGATATTGTACTTATGTCGTTTAAAGTGAAAGTGAAACTCAGTAATAGGATCTCGTTTTTACCCTTTGGGTATGGAACCTTAAACTACGGAACCCTAAAAAGATAGTTGTCGAATTAATATCTGCTTTGCAAAAAATGAACGCTGGGCCAAGATGGCGACCGATTGGCGCCCCACTGGGACACGGCCAAGCGGCAGACCAAGACGGCGATGGCGGGATAACTTTGACTCCTTTAGAAGCGATTAGTTCACAGTAGCCCTAGACGAAGACAAATGGAAGGAAGGTAGAGAGGCCTTTGACCTGCAGTGGGACTGTTCAGGCTCCTAATAATAATTAAATTATAATTTGCAAAAAATGTTAAACCGTTTTCGAGAAAACCCTAAAAATGCTGAGTCATTGTTAAGACGTTATAGTTAAAGAATTGGTGCCCAGAAGGGTGGGTTCCCTGTTTGTTATTTAAACCTCTAGCGGACGATATGCAAAGCTTCAACTTCTTAAAGACAAGTTTCGCATTTACGCAAAAAGTACTAGTTTCCTACTCACATTGCGGATACCAGTCTTTATTTTGCCAACAATTTGATAAAGCTCCAAATACACGACGACACTTAGAGCGGTGTTGGTCTAGTGGTAGATACCCCGACTTTCATTCCGAGGGTCGTGGGTTCGAACCCGGCCGCGCACCAATGTCTTTTTCTTTAAGAAAAAAGTTATGTGCACTAATAACATCGCTCTTACGGTGAAGGAAAACATCGTGAAGAAACCGACATGTCCTAGGACTCACCACGGTCCGAAGACATGGGTGTGTGTCTATGTATCATATGTATGTATTTACAAAAGAAAAATAAGTAAGTATTATATCCGTTGTCTAGTACCCATAGTACAAGCCTAGTGCTTAGTTTGGGACTAGATTGCGCTGTGTGTAACGTCGTGCAATATTTACTTACACTGACACTTTACCTAAAACACACTACAGCACATATGCACGAACTTCCTTAAATGTGTGCTGTAGGAGTGGTCTGTTTTAGGTAAGTGTCACCGTGTATTTTGAGCTTAACTCGCGGGCGCACGTTCCTGGAAAGACGTGGGCGCATTTCATTCCCACGCGCCAAACGAGAATTCACCAACTGTAAAACGCTTATGTAACTTTCGTAATGAGTGAGCGAGATGGATATGCTTCTCCAAATACGGTTTTAAATTGCATTTCGGCATACGTATCCGAATACCAAGAGGAATACTTTCGTATCGTACATATTTTGAACGCATCTTGTTTTTTTTATCTTTACGTACGTTTTAAACTCTTAATAATTGGGTTATTATTTAATTACTAGCTTCGTCTTGCGGGAATTTTCAAAAACCCTTTCTTTGTGGATACCTACCTACATCGGTACCACAAAAAACACCCTAGCGGCACAGTTTGCCTAATCGGCGCTTTAGACGGCTTCTGCAGCGACATAATAATATACCTACTCAGTCAGTTAGGACCACAGAAATGATACATAAACTTGAATTCGCACTTTATCAATAAAACGGTCCCGATTGATACTAGGGAAAAGCACTTTTCGTTTTTGCACTTCAGTTGTCGTCGGTTAGTTAGACAAGGACATAGGGTTAGCATGTAACTTCTGCTAGACCATTCTGTTTCAAAGCCAAAACTGTCTTGACTTTAGGGAACATATAAGAAACTAGCAGTCCCGCGACTTCGTCCGCCTATTTTTTTCTCCTTCCTCAATAAATGGACTATCCAACACTGAAAGAATTTTTCAATTCAGACCAGCGGTTCCTGAGCACGTTCAAACAAACTTCATCTTTATAATATTAACTGGCATATTTTAAAATATAATATAACCTACAGGCTTCCTCAAAAAGGCCTTTTCAAACAAAAAACAAACTCTTCAGCTTTATAATATTAGTATAGATATAGATTTATTTTTCAAACTGGTCGATGGTCTTCTAGGTGCCGAAGGCGACGACTTAACTTGTCAGGACTTTTAATATTATACTATACTTAGATTAAAATTAAAGCAATTACCTACCTTATGCGGATTATGCATTTCATTGATTTACATGTTAATCTGGCAGCGAAAGTTGCAATATCTTAACACCTTGGGATCGAGTCATGGATACTAATAAGAGCTTTTCGACGACCTCTGTGGCGCGTCGTGCGAGAGCGCGACTGCAATGCAGGAGGTTGCGGGTTCGATTCCCGCCGGGTGCAAGTATTTATGCTTAAAAATAATTATTTGTGTCTGGTCTGGGTGTCCTTCTATGTATAATATGTATGTATTTACAAAAGAAAAATAAATATAAGTATTATATCCGTTGTCTAGTCACCGTAACACAAGCTTAGTCGCTTACCACGGGGCTAGATGGCGCTGTGTGTTGTTCACAGAATTTATTATTATTAAGAGACGGGTAATTTCCATGACTTGACTTCCTCTCCCCAGATGGTAAGGACCTACATAGTTTAAGATATACCACACTTACATCCCAATGGCCACCGCCAACTAAACTAAGTATGGTTGTTTAGCTTAGTTCGCCAATTTTTCATAGAAATGAGAGCTTCAGGGTTAGGAAAATATTTCCACTTACGAGTACCTATATCTCCATTACTTATGTTACTTTTACGGTCAATTAATTTTTCATCGACAGATAAGAAACACTCACAGTTTAAAAATAAAGAGACATTTATTAAAGAGATACATTAAAGGCCTTTTAGATAAGACAAATAACAGTTTCAAACTTCTTTAAAGCTAAGAATGTCTGTAGATAACAGGAATGACACAGTGGAAATCTTAGCGGAAGTGACCATCGCGATGGTCACTTCGGAGAAATGGTGACCCGAGGTCCGTGAGGCCCCAATTGCTGCCATAATGTTTAAAGCTATCAATATAAACCAACCAATACTTATACATACATATGTAGTATGTATAACCAACAATCTGAGCAACCCCTGATGTAACTGAACTAACAATATATGTTACAGCGACCCCACTTGGCGGCCAACATTTAGACTTGCAGGTAGGGTCTGCTGTACCTTTAAGGTCACTCACACCCACACAAGGCACCTTCCGGGATCAGTCGGAACAAGTCTGAGCAATGGAAAACACACGTCAAAACCACAGACAACTACAGAGGGAAAAATCGTGAAACTCATCCGAGCGATGTTACCGGTTGCATCCTTCTCGAGAGCCCACCCAGATTGTTTATTTTTAATTGCGGCGCAGTAGGTAAGTCATTGCCCATACCTTCTGCAAATCGTTTTGCCAAAAATGTTTACACCAACCCTCCTAGGGACCAAGCAGTTTATCCGTCACCGCGCGAGCATAACTTAAGGTTTGCAAGTCTCCCTCAGATCTCTTAATCGCCATTTACACCCACAGGAAGAGATGGGGTAACCCTATCTTATGCGGAGGCTACACGACAAGAGGCATCGTTAAATTAGTCTCAATAAATCGTACCTATATTAACCGCAGTTGGTTGAATCAAAACCACGCACAGTTTAAAGTGAGCAATAATCGTAACGAGTATTATAGAAATAATGAGATCTCCGATAGATATGCGTCGTTAATGACAGCTTAAGGCTATCTCTCGCCACAGTCCTACCCGTGTATAATAACATGGTTTTTGCACTTTTTAATGTGAAATGGTCATTAAAATGTAACTTATTCAAAGCAAGAGATGAAGCGTGCGTGAGCAAGTAGTCTGGAAAGACTTTGAAACTTCGGGCGTTGAAAAACCGAAAAAAATAGTTTATTACTTCTTGACAATTTGTATTTAAGGGTCTCTACCCCTCTCACAAAGATACATTTGTAAGACGCCGCCGCGGTAGTTTAGCATCATTGACAATTTTTAATTTGTACTTAAAATGGTCACCATAAGGCAAGTTCTATTGGGCAAATCATCTAAGCAACTTTTACGAAAATGAGACAGATAATACATTAAAATTAGCTCAATTCCAACTTTATTATCTCTGATTGCAATCGTTAGGTCAAGTTCGGGCCTTAGGGCGACCTGAAAACCCTAACACCAGGTGGGCCACACCACTATACGTACAATAGAAAAAGTATGTATAAGTAGGTGTACCTACTCTTATTCTTTCGCTATACTTAGTGACACGCGATACTTATCTACATCATTAAAGTTATTTTATAACTGTTGCCTGATTCCGAATTTAATTTAGTCCAATTTTAGTTAACAATTTTTTGCCTCAGTTTGAAGATAAGGCAGTGCTATAAATATATTAGTCACGTCTCGTATTTTTTGTATGGAACGGTCTATCCCCGTAGACAGGCAAATTCCGAAGCACCTGGTCATGGTACTTTAGTAATTTGGATGAAAAAGTATGCCTTTTGCTATCTTTTGTTATTGGAAATTAAGTAGGTATGTTATGTAAACGACACAGGACTTTCGTTTTTAAATTACATCACAATAAAGGAAAACAGTGCCTGGACACTGGAGTATATCAAAGTCCAGAATAAAGATGTACCTATAGTTTCCTATTTTTCGTGATAAATAGAGCTTTCAGGGGACAATTTCAAGGGTGTGTCGGGCGTAACATTATCCATATCAGGTGCTTTTATGTAATTTCCTAAAGAGTTAGACTTTTTTAATTTACAAAAATGTACTTATAAGAATAAGTAGGTACCTAAAATAAACTTTATTTTGTTAATAATACTTGAAAAAATGGAAAGAGTTTGGGCTTAGAATTTTGTCACAAAAAAAGCTGGACGGTGGTGGAAGAGGTTTCTCTGTTTACCCGACTGCCGAAGAGAGGAATTATTGTATGGAGATTCACGTGTAAAATAGTCACCTTAAATAAAGTTGCACTAGATAACGTTGTAGATAGAAAAGCGACCGTAGACGTGAAATAATTTCAACAACTTATTTAAAGACATTTTTTGGTTTAAATCGCGTGTAATCGGATTGACTCAATCCTGAAGGAGGGACCTGTAAAGGTCTCCAAACTTTGAGCGTTGAAACAACGCTAAAAGTAACAAACACCACGATGAAACTAATGTCATTTTTCGGTTTTAATCGCGTGTAATCGGATTTACTCAGTCCTGAAGAAGAGACCTGTTAAGGTCTTGAAACGTTGATCTTTGAAACAATGCTAAAAGGAATAAACATCGAAAAATGTTTTTAAGTTCAATACAACATCACGAAAACAGAAGAAAAATCTAACTTATTATGAAATTATCAGGTAAAGCAACAGTAGCATCACACCTAAGTAGGCACTCGTGCCCGCAGTCATTACTGTAATGATGGCTTCGTATAGAAAATATACAGTAATCACCACGTGTTACATACACATAGTTATTACCACTTGGAAACAGCTCCGTTTCTAAGTTTCACTTGATCTCATTCTATTTAGTGATCTTTTGGATTTATTTAACTACTGTTTTATGGAAATTTTTATGTGTGGGTGGTCTTAAGTAGCGGCATTCTCAACGCTCTAGATAACGTTTTATCTTAAAGTATATTTTTAGAAATAGTTATTTTATTTCATAATAAAACTCTTTTATTTGATGCAATTGATTTATGAAATCGCTTGCGTGGTCTTAAATTCGTTATATAACTATTTGATTTTATTATATACTAGCAGCTCCCCGCGGTTTCACCCGCAGAAGTCCCGATCCCGTGGGAATATCGGGATCAAAAGTAGCCTATAGCCTTCCTCAATAAATGGACTATCCAACCCCGAAAGATTTTTTCAAATCGGACCAGTGGTTCCTGAGATTAGCGCGTTCAAACAAACAAACAAACTCTTCCGCTTTATAATAGTAATAATAGATAATAGATAGATAATAGATTGTGTGGTTCTCTCTTACGTACACTTTATAAACTTGTAAGTCAATTATGATCATGCTAAATATTGTTGTGCTAAATGGTCTACAATCTCTTGGGTGATGACAGAAAATCAGTGTGCGCTCTAACGAGTGAATTATACACTGAGTCATGGCCCATTGTCCTGCTGCAACACACACATGTTGTATTTAGTTTAAGTTTAATATTTTAAGTTTTATGTTTTGTTTTTGTACAACTATGTGAGTGTAACTTTAGAACAAATAAACTTTTTTCTATTCTATTCTATTTAATTTTTTTCTCCAAACAAACTTTACAAACGTAGTCGACTGTTTCCTCCCTGGATATAAACATTATAGAAAAATTGTTTATACCATAAATCCTATATCAGCCATGACGATGCCCCTACGTTTTAATTTTATTTCAATTTTAATTAAAATTAAAAAAAAACGTAGGGGCATGGACGCATGCTCATTGCAGATATAGGTTTTATGGCATAAACATATTTGCTCTAATGTCTATATCCAGGGAGGAAACAGTCGACTACGTTTGTACGGAGACAGAGTAGATATCCATTTCTCATGAAAAAGAGCCTACCAAATAATTTACCACTCTAACCAGTAAAAGTATACAGATACGTTTTACTTGTATCTACGTTTACAAGAAGCCTGTTTATTGCTTATTTAAATAAGTACATTTGTTTTGTATTTAGTTGCCTTTCTAAATAGCTGTGGTGTTAAAGGTTATTTGCTGACAAATAGTCGTTGTTTCCGTCTGAGTGTCCGTAGTTATGTTTGGATATATACTAATAATCGTTAAGTTTATGATTACGCTAGTCGAGGATTAAATTGTGCCTCATCTGTGTATTTGAATAAGTAACATGCATTTACTTAACGAGGGGTATGTACCTAAGGTAAATTACTAAAGATATACAAATGATCGTCTTTCCGGGGTATGTTGTTGAAGGTATATCCTAGAAACTAGCTGTGTCCGATTCCGTGGGAATTTTCAAAATTCCTTTCTTATCGGATGCCTATGTCACATAAAGTACACGCTCTAAAAATTTCAGCTCTCTACTATTAGCGGCTTGCAGTTGAATACAGAAACGCCACTCAAAATTTGAGGCGTACTTAAATAATTGAGCAGCTTCTAAATTTAAAAATTGTATGGGAATTTTTGAATTTAGAGCCACTGGACCACCTAAATTCCTAGATCCTAAGGGTAGAAATATCCTAAACTTCATAATTAACGACTTTTTAGTTTGTATAGGTATAGAAAAGTATACAATGTATTAGAGATGGGCCGACTAGTTGCCGACTAGTCGGGAAAGCCGACTAGTCGGCAACTAACAATTATACAATAAAACAAATATTTATTCAATTAGTAGTACAGTTTAGAAGGTGGGTAGTCAGAAAATTGTAAACAAAACACGTCATAGCTTACATACATCATCTAAACATCTAAAATGTCATAACTATGCCTAAGCTCCATTTTTTTTCCAACTTTTATTTTTATTTCAACCATTTTTTCGTAGTTTCGCTACAGCTTTCGATGTGCAAACTTATCCAAAAATAGCAACAATCGCCGAGTAATCATGATTAACCGAAATATCTCGGAATTATAATGATCTGCATTGCCGACTAGTCGGCCGACTAGTCGGCAATTTTGGAACCGACTAGTCGGCTAGTCTGCTAGTCGGCAGAACCCCTAGTCGGCCCATCTCTACAATGTATACATTCTCCATGGGTATTTTACTTTACACTTGACAGGTCTTAATAATTGTTGATTCTTTTTAATCATCAATAACTGAACATCGCGCAAACCTCAGACGTTATCCTAATCTTCATTAAAATAACTGTTCAAAACGTTAGTTAATTAACTTAACGTAATATACCTTGTGTTATCCGTAGGAATAAGGCACAATAGAATTACCTATCTAACATTCGTCAAACAAGTTTCACACCACATTTTATTAGACAAACAAACGACATTCATGTGGGATGTTCAATTTGTGCTTTTCTAAAAACCTGCTAATAAGATACCTCGACTTTCTCCTTTCATTCATAGACGTATTAGTCATTTACTTAGTCACATTGCGAATGTCATTGGTATTTGAGAAGGAAATGATTGGGTCGAGTTCACTAACCTAGCCTTTATTGGTAAAGACTTCAGTCAAGGCTTGTAACCCACGGGGTTAAGGGCCTATATAACCCCAATTGACAGGAATAGCGCTAGCGAATTTCAGATGTGTTAATGAAGGACGCAAGATGCTAGTACGCAAAATTTTAGAGCGTAAAATCAAATAATTAGTAATTACACGATAATAAAACATTAATTTTGAATTTCAAATCAACGAAGCCCTGCATTGGACTAAGATCAGTTCATCTACAACGTTTACATTAGTGTAAGTAATATATTGACTGACTAATTCTATTTATTTGTAAAATTTAGAGGGAAGTTTGTGATTTAATTCTATTGAGGAAATTTTCTGTTATCGTGTTTTCATTCATATGACCAAAGTATCATTGACGTCACTTAGTAACCATGAGACAAAAAGAAAAAACCATACGTTATGATAAAAAAGTAAACCAATTTTAGGTAGGTCCACGCCTTTGATCGAACACCTGAGCAATAAATAATGCTTGATTCATAAAAGCTTTAATTAGGTGACATCATATATCTGTTACTAAATATAGATGTTTCATTCATTTATCTATATCTATAAAATGCCTGATTGACTGACTGATCAATGCACAGCCTAAACCGCTGATAGTAGAGAGCTGAAATTTGGAAAGTGTGTTTGCAATTCAGAAGGTTGCGACTTCGATTCCCGCCATCCATGTATTCTATCATATAGCGTGTTGATGCGTCGCCACGGCCTGTACCGTCACACCAACAATCAGATTTACTCTCGCCTATAGATGTTTCACTTCAAAAAATCTATCACAAAAACTACAAAACTTTCCAAGCCACAATGAACATTGAACATACCCGCCAAACAAACTTACAAATAATCTAACAAGCAAAGAATCATAGTAACGGAACACGACAATTACCAAGCTTAATAAGCAGTAAGCAACCTGAGCATCACTTCAGTCGCCTACAAAGCTAATCAGAAGGTTCAAATAGCATTTCGACCAATAACAATAAAGATTTTACTACTATGAACACGCCTTACCGTACGTAGTAATGAGAAGCTCATTAGCCTAGCTGTACCTGCCGATCTTGAATGGTCGTGCGGATTAAGCAACGCTTGGCGCGGTCATCACTTGGATGGGTGGCCGATAATTTATGTAGGAAATAATCACTTTTTCGAGCTGAGCGCTCGAGCTGTTGATATCTCTGATATGATAACAGTTGGTCATCTAGTGTTGGAGTTTTCAGGTCGTCCTGACGCCTTTAGTTAGGGCGACCTGAAAACTCAAACACTAGGTGAGTGTATACCACTACACGAAAAGAAGAAGACCATACGTAGTTACATAGAAACATACACTACTCAATAATACTCGTACATTTGTAAGTAGGTACATACAAATATTTCTAACTCAGAGAAATGCATCATCAAAAATTCTGCCGTGATAGGATTCGAAGCTGTGCCCCTCGATTGCCGGGCTAGTGCGCTAACCATTGCGCTCCTTGTAAAATATTTCCAGTACAATGTCTTCAGCAATAAACAGAAGAAATCTCCCAAGAGGTATGCAACCGGGAACATAGCTCAGATAAGAAGGAGGCACGAAATTTCGACTGGCGTTTAACAATGTCAGATTAAAAACCTTTATCAATGTTATGTAGTCATGTAACCGGCTACACGTCAAGTAGGTATGTTTTTTTGGCACTACTTACCTACTATACGTTCTACTAACGAACTAGATGACGGTCAATGGCTTAGGACAGGTGGTGTTTTAACAGACCCAGACGTAGAATAAATGGAAAGGCATAAATGAATGATGATCCTGCGGCAGGGCCGGTGTAGAAGGTAATGGTAGGATCTAACTGCTAAGAAGTAGGTCTACCCGTTCCTGAGAATATGACACTCAGACGGGCTGACAGATAAGAAAGTGATCTTATAAGGATTCCTTTTAACCGACTTCGAAAAAAGGAAGAGGTTCTCAATTCGACCGCATATATATGTGTTTACCTTTGAAGTATGAAACCCTAAAAAAAAGAATGTTTAAACGAGTATCTTAGAAACGTGCATAATATGATTAAAAATATAGTAGATGTCACTTTTCTTTATGAAAAAGAGTTCACACTCTTACGGCCGGTAAACAATTTGGAAGATACATTAATAAAACAAATTAAAAAACAAATAGAAAGAAGAGAAAAAAACCGTAATAAAATAAACCAGACTCATCTAGCAAAACGCTAACTCGCCGTAACAAATTGTAACGATAACCACAGCTTAGAATCGCCGACGGCCTCGAACGATAGACATGTCATTTTCTCACACTGTTAATTGAATACTAGATAGATAATTATTTTACTGTTAAACTTGAGAGAGAAAAAATCGCGTGTCCAAACTGACATAATTACCGCGCCATCACTAAAATGAAAACTATACAAGTACGCTGGAATGGGTATACCATACAAAATGACATTAATGATCTTTTTGCCGATTTGATTAGCGCCATGTTGCGCTGTTGTCGCGCGTTTTCTATTGAAAGTGATGGTGGTCGTCCGTGAAACTAATAGTTCCATGGACGGTCACCATCACTTTCAATAGAAAATGCGCGACAACAGCTCAACATGCCGCTAATCAAATCGGCACAAAATTTAGTGCGCTATGTATGACCTGTCCAGCGACTTGTACCATGGAGGTCAGTGCGCGCCCTGCCGTTGTGTTAAAGCTCATTTGTTGGACAGAATGACAGGTGAGACTGTGCTGTTTTGAGTTCTGAGCGAGATTAGGTTTCCAAATTACCTATTCTTCTGTCTTAATTGTTTTATTTTAACCTTCAAATGTTAAAAGAATGAAGCTTGGATAACACGGCCGCCATTAACAAACCAAGATTGTACTTATTTGAAAGTGTTAAACCCACACTTAGGAACATTAGGAAATGAAAAACAAACTATCAAAGTAACACCCCAATTACCTATTCTTCTAACTTAATTGTTTTTTTTTTTTATCTTCAAGGGTTAATTGAAGAATTAAGTATGTTTATACCATAACTCCTATATCATTCATGAACGTATTTTCGTATTGTGTCTTTTCTAAAATATTTTGTTCCTATTTTAATTTTAAAATAAACCAACACGGGATTGCAGATATATAAGTTTTAACCATTAGGGTGGAAACAGTCGACTACGTTTGTATGGAGAAAGAGTAAGAAGACTTTCCTCATAAAAAATGATCCTTTGATCTTCATGCAAGTAGTAACTAACTTATAAATAAACAAGATGGGAACCCGAAACCCGTCGGGCTTCGGATAGTACCCCCGAAAACAGTAATAAAATCTCTTTGAATCAATTCCTATAAAACGTTCATCCCCAATTAAACACTCTTAGGGGTTGAATTTTAGAAAAAAACTTTTAGAGATTCACTTACTACCCCATATCAATATCTATGTCACATTTCAAATATCTAGGTCAAGCCGTTACGAAGTTGCATACAAACGTTTTTCCCCATTTTTACCCCCTTAGGGGTGGAATTTCCAAAAATCCGTTCTTAGTGCTCATTTTCAACCCCTAAAGAACCTATGTTCCAAATTTGAATTCTCTACACCTAGCCGTTTAGCCTGTACGTTGTCCATGATTCAGTCAGTCAGTCAGTCAGTCAGTTACACTTGAGTTTTATTAAGTATGATACAATATTAGTTCAGAGATTTCGATTCCATACTAAGTTAGTTGGTACCACTGTAATGAGATCTAAATTACACGTTCATAGTCGACTTTTACATCTGTCTTATCGGTGTATTGGTTCGATAATCACGTACAAATTGAGGCCTCGGGTCCACATAATAGACTTTTCATTTCGAAAAAAACTTTTTTTTTACGTTATTAAAATTGTGAATTAGCTAGGCAGGTATCTACAGGCTTGGGTGTGGTGTTATTAGGCCATTTTTTACCGTTGAAAAAAAAAAAGAATGGAACTCAAATTTCTTTGCCATAAACAACGATCGAGATCGAGAATCGATAGTATTATGGTACGAGGGTCTTGTATCGAATAAATAGATTATTTGATTGCAGCGACTGAAGTAATTTTCAATTAAATGTTCCGAAGTAAGGTGGTATTGACAGGCAATTTGTTGGGTACAATGTTACAGTAAGATTAAGTGCATATAGTAGGATTGTTGATGGTGTTTAGCGATTTTAATCACTTGGCGATTCACCACCGGTCTTTATTCATCCGACACACTCGTATTCCATTCCACAAGTGGGCTATTGCAGACACTTATATTCATTGATCTACATGTCTAGGCGAACTACTTTTTGTTCTACGGCTTTTGGAAATTCGAAGTAGTTTCCGAAAATTTGAGTTTCAACTTAACTTGATAATCAGCTGTTTCTGAGAGTCAAAAAGTTGATTTAGTTTGGACTACTACAATCTTAACATCATTTGGCTTTATTTAAAAAAAACAGTTGTTTTTCAGTAAAAACCACCATTTTTGAAGAATATCTATTACTATTATAAAGGGGAAGAGTTTGTTTGTTTGTTTGAACGCGCTAATCTCAGGAACCACTGGTCTGATTTGAAAAATTCTTTCGGGGTTGGTTAGTCAATTTATTGAGGAAGGCTATAGGCTACTTTTGATCCCGATATTCCCACGGGATCGGGACTTATGCGGGTGAAACCGCGGGGAGCTGCTAGTAAATTTAATAAACAAAGTAAAAAGTTATTCGCCTAGACGTGCAAAAACACTATAGGCAGCTGTCCTATAAACTGAAACACTTTGTATAAATGTATCTAAGCATCTCGATAAGTAGGCAATTTAATTAGAATAAATTAGACTATTCAATTATGTATTCAGATAACACAGACGATAGCCCTAAATGGTTTGCAGACAAACCACATAGCAGGTGAACAAGACCTGATTATATCTAAATCTAAACGCTGTAGTAAAAGGAAATCATAAAGTTGACACACGATTAAAGCAATCTGAGAAATGCTTACGTATCGTAAACAGCTGTTATTCAGAGGACAGTCTACCTAATCTTTGGTGCATACAAACTTTACAAACGTAGTCGACTGTTTCCTCCTTGGATAATGACATTAGAGAAAATATGTTCATTCCATAAAACCTATATCTGCCATGACTGTATTATTGACTATGCCCCTACGTTTTTTTTTCTAATTAGAATGGAAATAAAATTCAGAAAATTGGAAAATGAAAGTACTTAATCAAAACGTAGGGGCATGGTCATGGGTGATATAGGGCTTATGTATGACATAAACATATTTAATATTTCTTATGTTTTTTATTGCTCAAGGCATTTTTACTAGAAAATATTTTTACAAGGAGAATATAGTCAATAGTTGCAAAACTAAACTGGTAGATGGCGTTCAAACCGAGCCTTAGTCGGTAAACAGTGAGAAATCATAATCAAAAATTCACCATGACACGTGGGTTCCTGTGTAGCGCAGCGGTAGCGCACTCGCCCGGCAAGCGAGGGACACAGGTTCGAATCCTGTCATGGGAGGATTTTTGATGATGTATTTCTCCTTGTAAAAATATTTTCTAATAAACATATTTGTTCTAATAATTATCTTTATCCAGGGAGGAAACAGTCGACTACGTTTGTAAAGTTTGTATGGAGAAAAGAGTAGATAGACTGTCCTCTTTTAAGTTAAGCTACAACGAGATAAAATAACTTCGGATGCGCGTTCCCTTTTCGCATACCAAGCACCACATATCCCCATATTGTTGTGCGTAGGTAAGGTACCTACTGCTGCGATGTGGAACTCACTGTCGATATTCCCCCTTAACTACAACCTTGGGAGTCTTTAAGTCTAGAGAAAATACGTTTCTTCTACGCAAGCATATTACATCATCGACTTCATCGTCGGTTCTCATCAGGTGAGATGAGTTCAAATGCAATCCACTCTCGAATAAATAATATACGAGAGATATAGGCATGCTTGAGAGGTTTGTTAATAGAAATGTACGAAATAATCCACCTATGATACCTATCTAGCGCTTCATTAAAATATTAGAGACACTTAAGAGGATAGTCTCCATTCTCTTTCTCCATACAAACGTAGTTTAAATTTTTCTCCCTGGATAAATACATTAGAGCAAATATGTTTATGCCATTAAACCTATATCTGTCATGACAATGCATCTACCTTTTTTTTCTAATTAAAATAATAATAAAAAATAAAAAAATAATAAAATGAAAAAAATAAAAAGGTAGATGCATAGTCATGCATGACAGATATAAGTTTTATGGCATAAACATATTTGCTCTAATGTCTTTATCCAGGGAGGAAAATTTAAACTACGTTTGTATGGAGAAAGAAAATGGAGACTATCCTCTTAACAAATAAATACATAAAAAAGCAATTCATAAGATAAAGTCAATAATATTGAACCGATAGCATATTCGCATAGTCTGCGAATTATGATATTATGACAAATTTTAAATCGATGCACCGTTTGAATTTCAAATTAATTGGCAAAGTATATACACAGCATATTCATATCGATAAATATATGAATATGCAAATAGCTATTATCTATCGAAACATGAATTCATCATGTCTAAAATAATCCGCACAAAAAGGGGTCAGTCTTGTCTGAATGACGATAAAACTGGTTTAAATACTGCTAAAATAGTCTATCATCTCTTATACCTAGATGTTTAATTTGAATAGTTTTGAAAAGAAAATATTTGATATACCTAAATTCTGCACCGGACAGGATTTGAACCTGCAACCCTTGCAAATCCGTTGAAGTGCGTCTATCCGAGCGGTATCTCTAGCGCATCGAGATATAAATATAATTATGAACTGCACCACTTCGCATTTTTGACTGAGGCACGTAGCAACATCTTCCGGATCTTAGCAGATAACGGGGATGCTTTATTTATTTACACAGAGAAAATACAATGTTGAAATAAAACTTCCAAATACGTAACACAAAAGATGCTCTAAACAAATTAAGCAAACGCAGATAGAAAATCTCACCCAAAACAACAATCAGAACCCGAATGGCCCGAAATTCCTTCCAAGCACGAAGTATCTACACTGAAAAAAATAATGGCTAAACAAGTTGAAATTTTGCTTGATTGAAAAAAAAATAATTGAGTCATACAAAAAAATATTTAAAACAATATTGGACGGTTTTTTGTTACAATAAAGTTAAAATTATTGAACGTCTAACAAGTAGAAAGTGTTGAATTTAATAATTTCTCTTTATCATGTCGAATTCCATCACAGCTCTACCAAGTTACTATTATTATTACTCCAAACTTAAATATTTAATTTAAAAAAGATTATGTTAATTTAATTATTATACCTGTTTAATTCAATAATTATAAAATCATTGATATAAAACGTTATTTTAATTCATTCGATCATTTAACTTGTTAGGAACGAACAAGCGCCTATTTAAAATATTTAATTAATAGTTATTCCAAACAATTAACGTAATCGATATTCAGAACGCATCAAACAAAAGCAAGTCGAAACGTGTTTGCCCGCCCAACGTTTTTTTCACACAATTTTCGCAGTCGCAGTTGCAGACTTGCAGTCCGTCGTATTTTTTGTTTTTAAATTAGATAAAATAAAAAAGATCCAAAATAGGGCTCTTGTGTTGAACCAGACAATAAAGAAGTGAAGTGTATACCAGAAGTATTTAAATAGTGCATTATAAAAGGAAAAGTGCAGCGAAAAATCGAAAATGGATGAAGTTATGGATTTGCTAAGAGCATGGGGTCTCCCGGAGCTGGGCCCTCTTTTCGCAAGTAAGTACCTACCTACTTATTTATCGTCTTTGTTCTCACGATAATATGTTTTCTGTTTATCAATAATCCTCCTAATACCTATACAGAAAATGAAATCAATATACAGTCGTTAGCGGCTCTGACAAATGACGACATAAAGGAAATCATCCCTCAATTGGGACCCCGAGCGCTGTTTGTTCGTTGTTGGAAAGCGTGGGCAGCGGAATTTTCAGGCTTTGTCTCAACCCATCAAGGCCCAAGCAATCTAAGTTTAACTGATTTGACCAATCTTTCTTTTGTAAGTACCTACCAACCTACAGTAACCACTTTGTTATGACTTTTTAACTAAAACATAATAAGGTAGGTGGGTGCACTTTAGAATCCTACGTCACGAATTTGTATAAAAAAAGACTTGTAGGAGATAGAGGAGAAACAGGGCTAACCATTATTGCTAGTTTTATGTTGAGCAATGAAAAAAAAATTTTTCATACAATTTTACTTGAACTTCGAAAAAAAATATATGGATCACCCCGACTTGGATAGGTTAGGTTAATGTTAGAACATGATTACGCGCAGCGCTTTGGCGAGCGAGCGAAGCGAGCGTGCCGCGGTAGCGGTCGCCAAAGCGCCTAATTCTATCTATAAATAAAACTATGCTGCGAAGACTAAACTGCTACCAAAGCTGCAAAGGTGAGTGTCTGGTGCTGCGTTTTGTCACGCAAGAGCTGAGGGGCTGCTGCTACAGCCCTTGCGTCGCGCTGGAGCCCACACATATTCAAATTTTAGCAAAATTATAACCTCCAAATTATTATTATATTTATGGTATTTTTTAAATTACGCATCTGCTCAAGGGGGGAAGATGTTAGGGGGGGTTGTACAACAATCCCCCCCTCCCCCCACCCCTCCCTACCCCCAAAATCGTGACGTAGGATTCTAAAGTGCAACCAGGTAGGTACCTGTATTTCAATTTTATTTCAAAATTCAAATACAATTCTCCCCATAAGAAAAACCTTCATGACGTCATGATCTCTCAATATTTTTACCCTATTGCGGCACAGTCAAAAGTAGCATTATGTGGTATTAAGGAAATAGACCTCACTTTTTTCCTAAAGATAAGAAAGTGCTAACTGTAGGGTTCGGTTGTAGAGTCTTGGTTTGAGGTAGGTAGGTATATCTTATCTACTTGATCAATTTTAATAAACTTATTTTAGGATCTCCCTGTGCTTATTGATGATGATTGTGTCCCACTTTCAACAAATCAAACATTACGAACAAGTCTCATAACATTTGAAAAAACACAGCAAACTTCACCTACAAAATCATCACAAACTGACATTGAGGATAATGTAAGTACCTTTATAGAGGTGTTTTTAAATATATTATTTTTGGGAATTATTTATTATATAATAAAGAGGAAAGATTTGTACTTTTGTATGTTTGTGTGTATGTATGTTTGTAATTGATAAACCCAAAAACTACTGAACCGATTTCAAAAATTCTTTCACCATTAGATAGCTATGTTCACCCTGAGTAATAATAAATATATTTATTTCTAGATTTTAGTTTTAATATGTTTAGTATCATACAGGTCCCTTACTATGCCTCTATTGTCTGTCAATCCGAACGTCTGTCAGTGGGCTGTATCACACAAACCATAATAGATACATAGTTTTGCCTCTATAATAAAATTAAATAACAAAAAATAATAAATATATCTATAGAAAAGGGAATAATAATTGTATTCTCTCCCAAAATCTGCTAATCATTCCTTATTGAACTTGGCAGGTCTTTTCAACTAAAATCTATTTTTTTATTTATTGCAGGCACTTTTTACATTATTGCAAAATAATTTGGAAAGTTCAAGTTTGTTGCGGTTTATGGGAAAATCATTAGAAAATGAAAATGCTAGAAATCTTCTAGCTGCAACAATTTCCAAAGAAATTTTAAAGGAAAATAAAAATTCGCCTGTTACTTGCAATGTATACAACAAGTGGATTAAAAACATAAAGGTATTGTTCCCGGATGAAAGAATAACAACATATTATATTCCTCCCTGTGTTACCGCACAAGGTGTAACCCATCAAGCTAGAGGCAAGTTGGTGAGCCAATTAATGAATACACGCCGGAGATACCAGAAATTAGGGGTTCTTGATTACAAAGAAAGAAAACTTCAAATTCATAGCACAGGATCTCCACAAGCATCTTTATCACCCCGCCCACTTCCTCTGACAATTGATACTACACAGATTACAAACAACACAGAAGAAGATATAACATGGTTAAAAAGCAGCTCGGAGCCCTGGGACATAGTAGAGTCAAAGTGGAATGCTACGTTGTCAGAGCGTTACAGGAACTTAAGTAAACCAGAATATTCCATCGAGCAATACTTTGATGACTACCCAGCATTGCAGAAGCCTCATGGGTATAAATTGGTATGTACATTTATATTATACCAAATCTAAACTTCTTATAATATTAGAAATCCAAAAGTGTCTGTTTGTCATCTGTCTGTCTATACTATAACTGAGGAGGTTAGGAACAAAAAGTAACATTTACACAATTTAGTTTTTTCTATAAGTAAAACTTTTAATTATTTATTCTATTTTTTCTATAATATTGTACATGGAAGTGTAAATAAATAATGTAGGTACCTAGTCAATTTTACATAGATAAAGGTTGTTAATTAACATACTTTACTTTAATTGGTTTCTTTTTGTTTCAGCTTGTCAATGATTTTAATAAAAGTTACCCCGAGCACACCAACAATTTCTACTGAAATTTTCCTAGCATCAAAAATAAACTGATAGAGCTGGTATCAAAGAAGGCAACAAAAAATGATATTTATGTAAAAGACCTCATTCATTTGGCAAAAGGTAGGTGTTACCAATACATCTATTTACAAAATCTCTATAATATAAAAATGAATCGCTGAATGTGTTGCTAAGCGCCAATCTCGAGAACCGCTGAACCGATTTCGCAAATTCTCTTTTTGTTGTGTTTGCTATTGTCAGGAGAAGGTTCTTATGAAAGAAAAAATGCTGGACCGATATTGATGAATTTTGGTATGAAGATAGATACCGATTTTTTTGAGAGTAGTAGTAGTATGTTAGGGTAGTACTAGGGTAGGGTAGTACTACAGTAGGGTAGTAGTAGGGTAGGGTAGTAGTTAGGGCATGCAATATCGGAAGGTTTTCAATCTCGGGACGATATCGATATTAAGAGCTCAATCCCGGGATCCCGGGATTGATACTGAGATTTTAGATAACGTCAAAAAGGCGAATTTAATACAAAAAAATTTAATATATTTAAGACTCTAGTGGTTTCATTACGTAAATACGTTACCCCGAGGGCCGTCCACCCCATCATTTTGGAAATATGGCGGACAAATAGCCTAAACCCGAAGGTGTCTAAACTTTCGCGCCAAATTCTAGGTGCACCACTAAAATGATGTTAGCAGAAAAAAATTACATGCGAGCTTGTATAAAAAATAATTGTCTTAAAAATTGCAATGAATCACGTTACTTTTATTGTTTTAAACATTTTACCAATTCCCTACGCTTCTAAATCTTTACAGATCTCTTCCTCAGGGGTAGACTAATTTGGGTTTAATTTTAATAGTTCTATTCAATCATTCCATGAGGAAAAATATAGAACCTTAATTTATACCCAAATAGTAAATTGCTCAAATCTCGATATCGGATCACTCAATCCCGGGATTATAATATCGAACTTTTGCGTCCGAGATCCCGGGATTACGATATCCCGGGATCCCGGGATTCATGCCCTAGTAGTAGTAGGCTAGGGTAGTAGTTGGGTAGGGTAAATGTAGGATAGGGTGGAAGTAGGATAGGGTAGTAGTAGGATAGGGTAGTAATAGAGTAGGGTGGTAGTAGTAGGGTAGTAACAGGGTTGGGTTGTAGGTTTTTTAAATGGGCAGGACAACGTCTGTCGGGTCAGCTAGTTATAAAAAAATACAAATTGAATTAGGATTAGATCCTATTTTATTACCAGGCATTTTTAAATAAATTAAATACAGAATAGAATATTAGTGAATGATTTGCTAATTTAAATTACAATAAAAAGACAAAAAGATTGTGTGTTATATTATTCTTAATAGTATAAATAACATTTTTCTTTAATATGTATTGTATATAACCCAGATACATCGACATCTATGGTGACGGTGTATCTATGATGCGCAGTATTCATAATTTAAAATATTTCATAATGCTATGTCCGTGTGCGTGAAGTTTGTTTTCTAAAAAAAGATGTTTGTGATTTCAGACACGAATGAAGATAACAGGAATCTCGCGGCTATATTGAGTTTGCCTGAACTCATTAACCCCAGTTTAGTAGTACTGCCCGGTCAGTCTACTTCTTCAAGCTCCAGACCCTCCAGCGAACCTCCAGCAGCTAAAAGAAAGAAAGGAAAGGATAGGAGATGGAAGCCGACGAAAGCAGAAAGCCGGGAAGCGTTCGTCACTCACGTGCACGACGATAGTTATATAAAATTGATAATAAATAAGAGACACCAGAACATCACAGAAAAAGGCTTTACTCCTCAGCCATACATTTTAATGGTAGGTGCTAATGTATTCACCATTAAATCTTATTTTGTCGTGGTGAATCCAAATATATTTTATGACTGTCCGAACATCTTAGCTGCAATTGATTCGTGTTTTAAGATAACATGGTCTTTAAATCTTGAGTATGCCCCGTCCACCTATGGCTGTTGGTTTTTCATACAAAAAAGTTTATATAAACTATCGAGTCCATTTGATAAAGGTTCCACGTCAGTTGAGTCTTTGATGACGGACTGTAATTTAACTAACTAAACCAAAACGCCATTTGTTTTCGGTGTGGGTACTTACATTTTCACAGCTCAAGAAATCAACATTAATACACTATGGTTGTTTGTTTTTTATGTAAAAGGAAAAATGATTCTTTTGGAGCATTTAAAGCTCATCTTGTCTTTTCACACGATGCTTCTGAATATAGAACTTTAGTATGTAGTGAAGAAAATTGTAACAGAAAATTTCAATTGCTTAATTCATTTAGGCGGCACTTACTAATAAGTCATAGCAATAAAGCAGTTAATTGTTCAACTCCCGTTGATATATGCACTGAAAGTTCAGTATTGAGCAACACTAGGGGAAGTGAGGTAACAAGTTTTAATGAAAATCTTGTTATTGATGTTGAAGCTACATTAGAACCAGGACATGAGATCAGTCCAGTTCATACCCCGCAATCAATATTTGAAACATCTGTAACCACTTTGATAGCTAACTTATATGCAAACCATAATCTGCCCAGGAATGTAGTCGACATAGTTTTAGAAGGATTTCGGCACTGCGTGTCAGACTCTCTTGTTTTAGCGATAACTAATACATTAGAAAATTTGTCGAGTAATGATGAAATACCATCTTCTTGCGTTGAGACTGTTATAAAAAGTATTTCGTCATTACTAAAGTTACCCTGGGACAAGTTTAGTACTGAGTATAAGCGATTGCAACATTTTGAAAAGATAAATACTTTCATAAAACCACAACAAGTTGTGATTGGTCAGAGATTGGAAACTGTAAAAGAAAATGATGTAACTCGTCTTATACCGGTAACATGTGAACAAAGTTTTATTGCCCTTAGACATGTCTTGAAAAATATATTATCCCTTAAAGGAGTTCTCATAGAAACTTTAAACTTCATTTCAATTTTACAAAATAACAGTCATAAGTCTGATAGTGCGATCGAGAATTTCATTCAAGGCTCTTATTGGCAAAGTGTAATACAACGGCACAGAAATAAAATTGTTATGCCCCTCTTTCTTTATTTTGATGATTATGAAACGGGTAACGTTTTAGGAAGCAGAGCAGGACAGCACAAATTAGGTGCAGTTTATATCTCACTTCCTTGTCTACCACCATGTCGATCATCGTCACTGAATAGTATTTTCTTATTCCTTCTGTTTCACTCGGCAGATAGAGTAACATTCGGGAACAAAATCGTATTTAAGTGTGTTATTGACGAACTAAACTATCTAGCAGATACTGGAATTGAATTTGATGTCCCCGGTTTCACAGGTACGATTTATTTTGAACTTGGATTAATATTAGGTGACAATTTAGGAATTCACTCGATATGTGGATATATTGAAAGTTTTTCGGCAAACTTTCCCTGTAGAATGTGCAAAACAAGGAAAGACGTCATGAAATATCAATGTGTAGAAGATACTTCACTTTTGCGGAACGATATTAACTATCGCTCTGATCTTTTAGCTGCTAACCCTTCTGAAACAGGAATAAAGGAAAAGTGCATTTGGATGGAAATACATAATTTCAGTCTTTTCGACCAAATAGGAGTTGACTGGATGCACGACGTTTTAGAAGGAGTGGCAAAGTATATAATGTGCCTTGTAATCAAAAAACTTACTCGAGAACATGACACTTTCTCAGTAGATTTGCTAAATCAAAGACTAGAATCGTTTTCATACGGTCCTGACAATCGAAACAAACCATGTTCACTGTCATCTGAACACATCAATCATGGCAACATAAAATTGTCTTCATCTGAAATGCTAACGTTTATACGATATTTTTCACTACTAGTTGGGGAATTCGTACCTGAAGGAAACCAATTTTGGAAATTGTATTTACAACTTAGAATCATTATTGATATACTGTCTTCTAACGCATTTGCCAAAGGTACTGATGAACTTTTACAAACACATATAACTTATTTGAATACCTTATATCTTTCTCTAAGCAATGAAACTTTAAAGCCTAAGTTCCATCATCTATTGCATTACCACACAGCTCTTCAAAAATTTGGACCTTTAATTCATTTTTGGTCCATGCGCTTTGAAGCTAAACATAGAATATCTAAAATTGCAGCAAGAGCTTCTATGAATAGACGTAACATTACATTTTCGTTAGCCATTAAAGAACAACTTAAATTAAACGATATTTTTTTGAAAGGTCAATTAGATGATGTTGTTAAAACTGGTCCTGAAACAGAATGTGATTATTTGGAATTACAGTTTGTAGTTTCAAACTTAGCAATATCTTCAGTACAAAAATTGACAAAGACATCATGGGCTACAGTAGCATCTACATATTATTCAAAAGATTCAATACTAGTTTATAGTACAAACTCTGAAGATTGTTTGGTGACATTTTTCAAATTGACAGATATTTTTGTATTAGATTCAAAATCAGATGTAATTTTGAAAGGCTACTTAATGGAAACTTTATGTTTTAATGAACATTTCTATGCATATGAGGTTGTTGAACCAGAAGAGGTCCGATTCACAGTAAAATTGCAAAGTCAATTAGAGTCGCCCATTCCATGTCATATCAGTATAGTGTGCATGAAAAAATATGTCACTTTACGTAGTCCAATCTGATTGGATATAGATGTAAATATTTTATTTTATTTAAGAACAACCTAAGATATTCTAGGTTCTCACATGTGTGTAACACTTGGTTACGATAAATACATAATATTATGTGAAAATGTTCCTAATATATTATTTTAGTATGTAGGTAAAACAAATTGGGAAAATTTAAGAGATATAGACTTGTTGATTTATTAATGCTTTTTGTATTATATTTACTTTTGTTTTTCGCGATGTTCTATTGAAATTAAAGACATTATACGGTTTGAATCCCGTGGTGTTTATTACTTTTAGCATTGTTTCAACGCTGAACGTTTCGAGATCTTAACACGCCCCTTTTTCAGGATTGACTATCAAAGAGAAGAATAAATCCTGCAGAAGGGACCTGTAATGTAAAGGTCCCGAAACGTTGAGCATTGAAACAATGCTAAAATGTTTAATCAATAAAAAAATGTGCAATGTTTAATCGCGTGGTGCAATAAACACCACGCGATTAAACCCAAAAATGTCTTTAATATTAATATTATATTTGTTTTTATATGTTTTTGTATGAGAATTGTCATTTATGAGGCTTTAAAAAGTAATTTTTATTAATTCCTTTTAGAGGTGCTGCAGTAGCGCCTCATCCCTAATAAATTAATTAAATATTAATAATTACCTACAAAAGGAAAACGTTAAAAATACTCTCAGACTTTACTAGAACCATATAACTATTTTATTAATATTTAAAACAGTTCCCGGTGTAACATTAAAATAAAAAGTGGCAAACTTTAGCAAAACAAATTGAAAAATTACCTATACGTAATCAATATTACACCAGGAACTATAAATAATTTTTTTGTAAGTATAACTTGAAAAGCGTCTGAGGAAATTTCTGTTAAAGTTTTCGTTGCTATAATTAATTTATTAAGTATGGGGGCGCCACTTCTGCTTTTGCCTTTATGATTAAAATTAAGTCGAAATAAAAATCTGCGCAAGCTCAGTTTTCCAATTGTTAAAATTACTGTTAAACAAGATTTAATTTTGTTCACCAGGAAAATTGTCATTCATTTTAATAACCTTAGAAACTTATAAAATAAATAAATTCGTTTGAATCTTCATTTAATGTGTTTTATTGTTTATTTGCACAGGGTGTCCCAGAAATACTACATCAGAGCGACAGGTGATCCAGTGAAGCTATTAATTATAGCTTCACTGGACCACCTGCCGCTCTGATGTAGTATTTCTGGGATACCCTGTATCCTGTATACGTGCACCCAACCAAGTAAAATATTTGAATATAGCTTTATCTTAGTTGATTCTAATAAGGGCACTTGATTACAATGAATAAGATAACATTTATTTCTAATACCATGGTATGATAAAAACAATATACTATAAATAGTGAACACAATAATATACTTCATAGACCAATACATATAAATATTTTGAATCGATAATGTATCTGTATAGATTCAATTAGGTTTCGTTGTAAAAACAATTTATTTTTTGTTTGATTCTAAACACTAACTAGATAAGATCAATCAAGTTACTTGACTTACGACTTTAGACTATTACTTTACTTTATTACAGTTATCCAGAACTTAATTGAGACTATCAAGTCTAAGTAAAAAGAACAAAGTGCAGTTGGTATAAGTAATGAATAAACTTGATTAAGTCGACAATAACTTGATTGAATGTGCTACGTCTGCTCGTTACATTTCTCAATCAAACAAACTTGATAACCGGAATCACAATACTTTATGCGCTCATATAAAAACAAGTGTCTTGATAGCAATAAACATTTTTTTGATTAATGTTAACAAATTTTTTTTTCAGTGTACAAATCAGCTTGATAATTTATTGTCGAGCGCTCCAGAACTATCAATGTCCTATCAAACTTACACTCAGTTCTCACATAAACGTCTCGACATCACATCGTACGTCAAGTTCGAGATCATAATACAGCATTCCGATCTCGACGACGCTTAGATATTTACGATCAATTAAAACTTGCCTAAGGTGCAATGCAAATAGGAACGTTGAAAACCGGCCTTACTTTCGTTGATTTTCATTTCAAGTCAGTATTTATTGACATTGTGATTACGATTTCAGATTCAGCTGTAACAACATGAATTGTCTATGGATACTACAGTTCTTTCGACTTAGAATATGATTTGCTTCAATCATATTATGATTGCATGGCTCTAGAAATACGAAAGAAAGAAAAAGAAAGAAAGAAAGGAGGTATCGTGAAAAAGGATACTGCTAATGTCACTAAGAGTACAGAACTTATGGAAATAAGGTCGCAAAGCGCGACAGAAGTGAAATAAAAAGACGCAGGGACTACGTTAGTACTGTGTAGTGAAAAAGGGGGAAAACGATATGCTGTAGGGACAGCACATAATCGGAAAGAGTAAAAAGATTACTCAATAATAGATTATTATACGTAAAATCGAAATAAATTCAATGTCAAAATTAAAAAGATACTACACGAAACATAAACCGGTATATCAAAACTTGTCAAGACATTGCATCTAATCTGCAGACGTATCGATCATCATTGTCAATGAGGAATTAGTTTGATAATCAAGTAAAAACTGTCATTTGTCAATGTTATTTAGGTAGTAAAATAATCAATGTTTAGTTATTGATTGATACGGTTCTAAGAAATTTATATCTTTCTTTCACTTACTTACGACAAACTTTGTGATGAACGAAAACAATGGCATTTTTTCAATATTTGAATTTGGCAGAATCCCTTTTTTAGGGTTCCGTACCCAAAGGGTAAAAACGGGACCCTATTACTGAGACTTCGCTGTCTGTCTGTCTGTCTGTCCGTCCGTCCGTCCGTCCGTCCGTCCGTCTGTCCGTCTGTCACCAGGCTGTATCTCATGAACCGTAATAGCTAGAAGGTTGAAATTTTCACAGAAGATGTATTTCGGTTGCCGCTACAACAACAAATACTTAAAACAAAATAAAACAATTATTTAAAAAGGGCTCCCATACAACAAACTGGTTTCAAAAACTACAAGGCAATGTGAGGTCGGTTCTGATTGGTCGCGTCAAATCGAGTTGGTCATGGAATTCAAAATGGCTGCCCTATCTGTCAAATATACTAGTCTGCCTTCACTGACCAAAGAGTTTCTTATAAGTTTCAGATTTTCTTTGAATCAAAGTTGTTGTAAACCATTTTAGGATTCCGTACCCAATTGTGATAGTGGTACGGAACCCTTCGTGCGCGAGTTTCGCACTTGGCCGGGTTTTTTTTCGTCTACTTTGATGATTTCGTATGCTGTGCTGGCAGTAAAATGTGAGTTCCGGACTGGAATCGATTTGTAAGTCGAAGTAAAGTCCAAGATCTGCTTAAATCGCATGAGTTCTAGCCCCTCTGCAATTTTGGAACGAAAACAATGGCATTTTGTCAATACTCGAATTTGGCGGAATCCCTTTTTTTTTGTCTACTTTGATGATTTGGTATGCTGTGCTGGCGTTAAAATGTGAGTTCCGCACTGGAATCGATTTGTAAGTCGAAGTGCTATCCCGAATTTAGTAAAACAGAGTGAGTTCAAGCCTCTGCCAGCACATGGAACGACGACAATAGTATTTATCGACTATTCAGATTTGCTGGACAAAATGACTGTCGAATTTTTATATTTGATTTTTTTGACGAAAAACCCCAGAACTATTTCTAAAAAGTATCAGGAACTGTAGAACTAAGCTCTATTCAAATAAAAATCAAATAATTTTGTGATGTGCTGAAAAATACCGAGAAGTTAGCACATCATTTAAAAAAAAAAAATTTAAGCCAATAGAGCCAGAACTATTTATAAAAAGTATCAGGAACTATAGAACTCGACTGCATGCTAATAGAACTCACATTATTTTTTGATGTGCTGAACAATGCTGTGCTAAGTTCAGAAACATTAATATGACTGGAATTTTAAATATCGTAAACTTTGATGTCATGATCCACCCTCTCGCTTGCCGGGCAAGTGCGATATCGCTTCAAATTCTGTTATGGGAGAATTTGTAATGATGCATTTTTCCTTGAGCAATACAAACAAAATGAAAATATGAAAAATTAGTATTTTTTGCTTCAATAGTAAAGTAACTGTCAAACAGTAGTACCTAACAGTTTGTTAATAAGTAGGTCCTATGAAACGGACTACCGCACTATTTATTTTGTTTAGGAATGTCTAAGTTCGATTTTTTTCTCGACTCTTTTTTCGATGGCAACACTGCGAGTTTATGGACACTTCGCTTCGTATCGAATCAATTTTTTGAGAACAAAGAGTTTTTATACAGATCCAAATGCCACAGTTTGGTTACAATTACAAATGCCATCATATACCTAAGTGCCAACTGTTATTAAAAGCTTATAAGCCTCACAGTTCTCTAAGTTCATTGCAGAACCAGCGCATGACTGACGTTTATATCCCATGCTACCAAAGAGGCATTGTTAACATGCCTCTAAGAGGTCACTAGTTTATTGAGTCTAGATGCAGGACATAACCGCACCATGCATAATGCAATACCTAGAGCACGATAACAAACGCTTACGTGATCCGAATATTGCATTTGTTGCTAACGGTCACGAATTTGCCAGTATCTTACCTTCTTGTATCTTTTCCTGATGAATATGTAGATCTAATGAAGATGACTCTCTGTCTTGGAATTCTAACGGTTGGTTGGTTTACTTATTTTAAAGTGTCGTATCGTATTTAAAGGGCGGTCCTAATTTATGCAATGTGTTTGACTGTTTGTATTTTGTGGTCTTGTCACACTTTAAGAGGACAGTCTACCTACTCTTTTCTCCATACAAACTTTATAAACGTAGTCGATTATTCCCTCCCTGGATAATTAGAAACAAATATGTTTATGCCATAAGTCCTATATCAGCCATGCATGGCTATGTTTTGATTATTTTCATTTTCTGAATTTTATTTCAATTCTAATTAGAAAATGAAAAAAAAAAACATAGACATTCCTAAACAAAATAAAAAGTGTGGTAGTCCGTTTCATAGGATCTAGGTACTTATTAACAAACTGTTAGGTAGGTACTACTGTTTTACAGTTACTTTACTATTAAAAAATACTATTTTTTTCATTTTTCTTTTTGTTTTTATTGATCAAGAAATATTTTACAAGGAGGAATGTGTCACCAAAAAATCCCCCATGAGAGGATTCGAACCTGTGCCTCTCGCTTGCCGGGCAAGTGCGATATTGCTTCGAATTCTGTCATGGGACAATTTTTGATGATGCATTTCGCCTTGTATAATATTACAATACATTTATTTTTTGGGTGTGTTGATGAATATCGCATGATTTTCTTGACATGTATTATTGACTAGCTGCGGTATCACCCGCGTAAGTCTTGATCCCGTAAGAATATCGGGATCAAAAGTAGCCTATAGCCTTCCTCAATAAATGGACTATCCAACACTGAAATAATTTTTCAAATCGGACCAGCGGTTCCTGAGATTCGCGCGTTCAAACAAACAAACAAACAAACAATCAAACAAACTCTTCTGCTTTATAATAGTAATAGATAATAGATTACCGTCCTCGTGTATAACTAAATACCGCCTTAATCACTAAAACTACTTACTAGTAGTTATCACAAATCACAAGGTTATAAAAATTCCCCAGTAGCGGTGGCGCGAATTATTTATTCCGTTAATTATACAGCAGGTGTAATTCTCAGGGATTTTAACTAACTTTTATAATTTCCCACCGGGTGCAAAAGTTAGTTATTTATATTGATTTGATGAGTTAGTTAAAATCATAAAATTTGTTATTCAAAGGTAGGCAAAGATAATAAAAAGGTCAAAGATCACGCTTTCTTATAAGTTAAACTACGAAGGTTGTTTGATTGATTGAGCTTAAATTAATTTTATTTTTCAAAATATTTTCCAGGTTGAACTTTTCTTTAAAACTATTATATCAATAATTACTGGGCATTCGATGCAATTTTTCCCCATAATTCAGATCAGATAAATATCCTAACGCATATTTCTCTACCATTTAACTTCACCATACTTATTACACCTAAACCTGACTAGGAAACCGGTGGTCTAAACTCGAACGATGGGCAATTAGTCGCGGGTAATAGGGCCTATAGCCACGGTACCTACGTGAATGAATGTGACGTACAACGGGTCACGATGCCGGGTTCACACGCCTTTCACAACCCATTACATGTTCGCAAGGAATACGGACTCCGAACACGTCATTTTTGCATGCAGGGCTGCTACTTTCTTAACCAATAATGGTGTTTACGTGTCTCGGATGGAACTGCAGAGTGAAACTTGCATTGGAGTTAATATTACACATTCCTATGTACAGATACTACTTTTAGAAATGTATATTTGAAAGAAATTTTCTATCTCTATTTATTTAAAGAAAACAGATAGCTAGTCTTTATCAGTGAGCTATCAGCTATAGTCTAGTCTACAGTCTATATTTCGTTGAAAGAATTTAGAGCAAGAGGTCAGAAAACACGTCGAAAAGTCGGGCGTTAAAAAATCTTACAAATATTATAAATGCGAAAGTAACTCTCTTTCGGTTTAGGCGCCGAAACGTAACAGGCAGCTGTTACGTTTCGGCGCCTAAACCGCTAAACCGATTTTCATGAATTTTGGTAGGTACATATATTTAACCTTGGAGAAGAACATAGGCTATTTTTAATCGACGACGACCTCTGTGGCGCGTCGTGCGAAAGCGCGACTGCAATGCAGGAGGTTGCGGGTTCGATTCCCGCCGGGTGCAAGTATTTATGCTTATAGAATAAATATTTGTGTCTGGTCTGGGTGTCCCTCTATGTATAATATGTATGTATTTACAAAAGAAAAATAAATATAAGTATTATATCCGTTGTCTAGTCACCGTAACACAAGCTTAGTAGCTTACCACGGGGCTAGATGGCGATGTGTGTTGTCCACAGAATTTATTTTTTTATTTTTTTATTTATTTATTTAATCCCAATATTCATGCGGGATCGGGATTTATGTGGATAAAACTGCTAGTGCTTAATGAAATAAAGCAACGCAATTAAAATGAGTTTTATTTCGAATCGAGGTAGATAGATAGATAGATAGATAGAAATCTTTATTTGCACAACATAAACAGAGAAAAAAAAACACATATACAAAAGTAAATACTAAACAAGCTTAAAAATAAGTTGCACAAATGGGCGGCCTTATCGCTGAAAGCGATTTCTTCCAGGCAACCTTTGGAAGGAGTAGAACTGTAACAGCTTGAGTGGTAGGCAGTGCACCTAGAGATTACCGATTAGAGGTATTAGGTAAACAAAAGTTATTGATCGGAGATAAGGTATGAAAACCACTGAATGATATTGGTTGTGAATAAGGGATAATAGGGCTGTATTTCTGAACAGTAACGATCATCGTTAGATTTCCGTATTGAATTTTTTGGTCGTTTTTGGAGGGATGGAGTAGGTAGAGAATTTATACCTATTCCATTCCTTAAAAAGCATCTAGGGAGAATCCGCAATGAAACGGACGTGTTTTGAAACGGACACTATCGATATCTCAAGTTTTTGATCGAAAATATTATATGTTTTTGGGTGTTGGCACCATTGATGACTATAGACGAGGGTCTATGGTCACAGGCGCACAGGTCATTAATGGTGCGAACACCCAAAAAATTAAATATTTTCGATAGTGTCTGTTTCACAACACGTCCATTTCATTGCGGATTACCCCTACACTAGAGATGCTTGTAAATTGGTTCGAAGTTTGTCTAAGCTTTGACGGCAGTTAATGTGCTTGGACTTAAGTAGATCAAAATACTTTGTACTTAAATGAAATAAAAAATAAACCATTTGTTCCTTCTTGAATTTAAATAAAAACTTACAGCCCTAAAGTTACATTTTCCAAATTGACAAGTTATGATGATGATAAATTACAATCAGATTATTTCAAACAAATTATACATGATGCGTTTTTTGATGCCGCAAGTGATATTGCATTCATCATCATAAAATGATAATTATTTTTGATAATACGAATGTGAATCACATGCATCTCTGCAAAAAAATCTCATGAGATTCTTCTTCTCATTGGAGGTCGCGTTCTGAGTGTCTTCAGAACGCGACTAATAGTTTAATAGTACTATTAAGGCAATTCAAAACGAAAGGTGCACCAGAATCTGATGGCAAATAAGGTAAAAAATGTTTTAAACATCAGCCCTTGGGTAATCGGATTATACCATCTTGATTATTATTTATTTATTATTTTTAGCCTATTTTGTCCCACTGCAGGGCAAAGGCCTCCCTCCCATCCATCTTGATACTTTAATCAAATTATTATTAATGCTATGTACATAAGTAAGCGTGTCATTCATTAGACATGATTACGACGGCCTCTGGCGCATCGGGCGAAAGGACGACTGCAATGTAGATATAGATGACATAGCCACATAAAAAAATCACGAATTATTATTTATTCTCATGCAATGAAGTGGCAATGGGCTGGTCACCGTAGAACCGACGATCGTTGGAGCAGACGAGTTCTAGAGTGGGACGGCCTGCGACCCGATGGACCGATGACCTTAGGAGGACTGTTGGCAGGGGCTGGATGAGGGAAGCCCTGGATCGAGAGATGTGGCGAAACATGAAGGAGGCCTACGTTCAGCAGTGGACGGACTATGGCTAATGATGATGATGATGATGCAATGAGATTCTGGTCTATAGACCTTACATACCTACAAATTATCTTATTGAATAAAACTATTTTGACTTTGTTTATTATCATTAGAAGTTTGGATGCAATTACGACGGTAGACCATTATAGCAGTAGTGTGAGAACTGTACCCGTTTCAGTGAGTTTCAATGAGCCATTGAAACAAATAAGTCTTCTAATTGGGTTATGTTCGGTTTCTCGAGGTTTTAAAAGACCGTTAACTTAACCGGTGATTAAACTACGGGTAAAGTTTTACTTTTTTGTTCTTTTTCATTCTGAAGGTGCATTTAGACCAAACGAAAGAATGCTCATTCTAGCCGCACTACGTCATATTCTTTTAATGTAAACGGACGTAGAGCATTCTTTCGTTGTTCTGTCTATGTCTATTTCACTATAAACATTCACGATAGAATGCTCGTGTTCTAGCTCTAGCTCTGTGTTCGTTTGGTCTAAATGCACCTTGAGGGTCATGATTTTGAATCTTGGCAATGACTTTTACGAATAAAATCAATCTTTATGAAAAAAACATAACCCTTCTTCGGCAATCGGGTAAAAAATATGTGCGCTATTATCATCGCTCTTATATGGTGAAGAAATAGATCGCGAGGGAACCAATATTATTTTGCTAATATTATAAATGGAATAGTTTGTGTGTAAGTAAGAAGGAAACGAGTATGTTTGTTACTCCTTCACGCAAAAGCTTCTAATCCGATTGCGATGAAACTTGGTATGCTGATAGTTGGAGATCTAGATTGACACTACTTTTATCCCGACATTCCGAACAAGTTGCATACATTTAACTAGCTGCGTCCCACGGTTTCACCCACGTAAGTCCCGATCCCGTGGGAATATCAGGATCAAAAGTAGCCTATGTTACTCAGGGTGAATGTACCTTTCTAATGGTGAAAGATTTTTTGAAATCGGTCCAGTAGTTTTTGATTTTATTCATTACAAACATACAGACACACAAAAATACAAATCTTTCCTCTTTATTAGTAGATTTACAATAACTTTTGGTATCCCTAAGGCTTTGCAATATTTCCTATGAAAAAAAAATAACAAAGATGTCTACAAAATTATTGCAAAGAAATTAAAACTCTATTCCGTTAAGTACAGACAGACAAAAAGAGACTTCATTAAAATTAATTACTTATTTAAAAGTCAAAAGATCAAGAGAAATTAATCAAATCAATAGAGATCACGAAGATCATTACGTGTCTTATTTATTGTAGTTTGTCAATAATAAATTAGGATTTGCTTAGTAAACCTAGGTTTGTTTTTTATTTTATTTTTGGTAAGTAATATTATTTGCTGAAATGTTATTTCGTTTAATATTTTAGTTTTATTTAATATAAAGTTTTTAGTTTTCGTTTTCTGGTAGGTATATTAATGGTCCAAGTAGTAATCTCAATATTTTTACCCAAAGCGCTTGTGGTTGTCTTTGCCTTTGGGATTTCGTTTGAACTTAATATGTGAATGAATTAAAAAAAAACGTGTGGCACTCGGGGACTGCCGCGGTAAAGCGATTGCATAGCATTTTTTATCAACTTATGCAATTATTATAATTATTTATTTATTTTGTACCACGTTGCCATGGTAACATGGTAGGCGGAGTCAGGGTGTTAGGTTTTTTTTGTTACGAAATTTCTTCATTCAAAGCTCAAAGCCCGCGATAAAAGCTATGCAATAGCTTAATTCCGCCTACCAAGTATTTAAAATTATAATCAGCCGAGCGTCAGCTCGGTCATAATTTAAAATACTTATGCAATTATAATTTTTTTTTTGTTTACTTGTTTTTTTGTAGGCGGTGTTAGGTGTTTTTCGTTACGAAATTTGTTCAATGAAAGCTCAAGGCCCGCGAAAAAAGCTATGCAATAGCTTAACAAAGGCCTAAGTACAGACGAAGTAGTTCATATTTAAATTACAAGAATCCATAAAGATTAAGATAACTTATTTGGCCAAGAATTACGTACCTATACAAATGTGTTACAAACTTACAATAATAAATCTTATAAAACTACAGAAATTCTGCCTACGGACATCCAAATATTTTTAGATAGAGTAAATATAAGTATAAACTACGTACGAATAAAATGTATATAAAATCAACAATTTCACGACGAAACCCCAAAAGTCACCTAAAAAAACCTATTAAAAATCATTTAAAGGAATAAACCTAACGTATCTGCGAACCGTATATCTCTATCCGTAAGTTTTTACAATCGTGGTCCAGTTGTATGTGTGCGATATGTCCGCTATGTGTGTCACCGGACGCGCATGCGCTACCACCACATCAAATGGAGCGGACACGATGGACCACTTGCAAGAACTGCACTTCTGTATAAACTAGGTGAGGTGACAGCTCAGAGGAAACTGGACGAAATGTATGTAATGTCGACCTCGCAAGGACGGCGCAGGGTTTCGTTTCTGCTAACTCTACTCTAGGTTAACTTTTTGTATAATACGGAGCTTAGGGCAACGTTTAGTTGGTTCATTCTTTAACAGTGCATGCGAAAATAACTCTTAAAGCAATGAAATGATTAGAACTTCCAAAAGTTCTTCTTTTTCGTGTACCTAGGTGGTGTAGGTATCCTAGTGTTTGTTTTCAGGGACTCTAACTTGACCTAACTACTGCTATCAGAGATAACAACCAAGACCAACTTTGCTTAACGTGCCTTCCGAAGAACGGAGGAGGTCGAGAAAGTGATTTTGCTACACAAATTATCGGTCAACCGTCCAGGTAATGACCGCGGTAACGCAGCGTACTATACGTGGACGTTTGGATGCGAACGCGATTGCGAAGCGATCCGATCCGGTGCGGTGCGGAAAGAACAAACAGTCGATAGCTATTGAAGTGTCCTACGTGACCAAACGCACGTAAACTGCGTTGCGGCGCGACTCTCGACTGTTCCTTGTTTCCGCAACGCACCGGATCGGATCGCGTTCGCATCCGATCGCCCACGTAGGACGCTGCGTAAGCGTTGCTTAACGTGCACAACCATTCAAGATTTGCAGATGCAGCTAGGCCAATAAGCTCCTCAAATTAATTACATCCCGTTATCTATAGTCTAAACATCAATAGACACTAGAATTCCTAAGTACCAATATATAACTTGTTATTGTTATCTCACTCTTATGTCTTAAATTTATCGTTTGCGGAAATGTGACAAAGCATTAAATTGTATATCATGTTTTAAAAACTAAGCAACATTCTGTTCAAAGAACAGCCTGTTGTTAAAAAACAACACAAGTAAAAGGAAATGAAGACTTACCAACTGTACCCCGAATAATTTGGAGTTGTGGTTTTAGCGATCCCCGTGCATCCAGGGGCGATGATCGGAACATCGATAGGTTCGATGTTCCAATCAGATGCAAAGGGTGTATTTTGGTGGTATATTATTATGGTACCTAAATTTGCCCATATCTTTTTATGGTCTTAACTCAGAACCTTTGTTTTTATACACACGTTATATTAAGGGTACACAGATCTCCGTATCTTCTTATTATCTATCTTACAATATTATAAAGCTGAAGAGTTTGTTTGTTTGTTTGTTTGAACGCGCTAATTTCAGGAACCTCTGGTCCGATTTGAAAAATTATTTCAGTGTTTGATAGTCCATTTATGGAGGAAGCTATATAATATTTTCAAAAACATTAGGCGGACGAAGTCGCGGGAACTGCTAGTTAGCTATAAATTTCCAATTAGGTACTAGTTCTACCGGTGCCTGACAAACGGACAGACAGACAGTCAAGCGAGTGATCTTATAAAGGTTTCTTATTTAACTTTTGCGGTACGGAACCCAGGAATAAACTAAAGAGAAAAATATGTTTATAAAATACAATGTCCTAGTATGTTTGTAAGTTAGCTTAATATTCTTGAATTTTAAAGAAAAAATAATGTTAGAAGAATCTATTAGCCTATAAAAAGATCCGAAATGGGCATCAAAATACCGTTAAAATGGAACCGTATAGACTAGACATAGACATAAAACAGACATTAATGTTTTATTTATTTATGCTATCATCCAACAACGAAATGCTCACCAATTTATTTGATTTATTATAGAGTGAACTTTTCAAAATTATTGGATAAAACACTTTAAGTAACCAGTTTTTTAAATATATTTTAAAGCGCAGATTTGTTTTTTGAATTACTTTCTACCAACACATATTTAAATTAGGTACTAACAAAATTATATTAATTTTGTCACTGTGAACAAACTACTTAATCATTTTTTCAAGCTCCTCCATGCTTCGAAAAGCACGTCAAACAGTTGATCCCGTTATCTCTCTGATAGCAGTCGGTATGTCAAGTTGGAGGCCTTAGGACGACCTAAAAACTCTAACACTAGATGAGCCACACGACTACACGAAATAGAACTACCTAATACGAAATAGACCGCTTCATAGTTTGCGGGTAAAATTGTTAACGAAAAGGGCTTCGGCTCCACGCACGCCTTCTAAAGGTCTAGGGTTCCATAGCCCCGTGATCCTAGTATAATAGACAATAAGTAAGTAAAATAATAATTTGGAGATTCATCTAAATTATCCACAAGGAAAAGGAGCCTGATCTCAACTGAGTTGGACAAAATTAAAGTTATTAAATTACAAAAAATATAATCGGAGGCCATCCGTGCGTGAAATCGCGGCAGAATGGCTTCACAAAACGTTTCAACAAACAGTAAAACAATCAAAAATAAAAGCCCAATCAACTAATTTCACTTTTCAATCCCCAAATTGGTTAGAAAAAGTTTTATTCTCACGTTAGAGTGAAAACGAAGCATGATGAATGAATACTGGTACCTATAATACCATACATAATAATATACGAGGGTCGTATGATAAGTTCCCCTTGTTTACCGACTGAGGGCACCACCGAAGCAAAATAAAAATGCCATCATGTAGCGCATCTTTACAATGACTACGGTTAAAATTTCAGGTTTGTCGATGTGTATTTGCAATCATGGAGAAACAACAGTATCCATCAGTGATCGCTAATAAACACGCACTTTATGACTTTCAACATCTGTGAAACCAAAACTATTCGACAAATCCGTCTGGAATTTTGACTGTAATCGTCGTAAAGATGGGGCTACATGATGGCATTTTTATTTTGCGTCGGTGGTGCCCTCAGTCGGTAAACACGGGTACTTTACCGCCCTCGTATACCGTACAGAATAGAGTTTAGAGTTACCCAATATCTTCCCGTGGGTGTCGTAAAAGGCGACTAAGGGATATCTGAGGAAGACTAGTTAGGTTAGGTGTACAGTATCTTGGGGGCGGTAATATAAGGCTTTTTTTTAAAGTAAAGGCAATCCATGTTTAGATAGTGGTAGTTCAAACGAAATAATAGGTTAAGGTTAATAACCTCTAACTTTGAGAAACGGTTGTTTTTCAGGTATAGTTTAAAATATACATAACCTCCTTTTTTGTAGAAATCAATTAAAAATAAAAATCACTATATAAGTAATAACAGAGATGTATAGACTTACGCTTGATAGTGCTAGTATGAGCCATATAAATACGGTCCTCCGTATGTGTGACGTTACATCTGAAGCCATTTTTGACCTGAAACAAAATAAGAATAAATAAATAAAAATAATCATTGAAATTTTTATACAAATCCATTCTGCCATTAACAGCATTAGCAGCGTGGACTTGCGTAGTCTAGTTAGAACAGACGTTAGGGTACTGACCCAAAGACGCGAGTTCAAGCCTCGCCGCAAGTGAAAATTTTTGAATGCTATTTGCTTTTAAAATAAATTTTCTAAATAAAATAGCCTTGAGCTACATACAAAAATTAAAAAGAATCCCTATAGGATCAAAAGATTCAAAATAAGTTATCAACTGTCCTTTTTAGACCCATACATATTTAGATATTTTTAATTTAAATTTGTGTTTTAATTTATTTACCTATTCAGTTTACAAATAAGATAACAATCATTTTATCTACTTTTATGTATATATATATACATCATTTATTTTTATACAAATTGTTTCGTATCAGAATAAATTCTCAATCTTCAAAACAAAACAGTCGACTGAAAGAACAGGCTTGTGTTTCTTTACTTTGTATCCAATTCGCTTGCATACAACAAAGACACCAACGAGTCATAATTTCATAAAGGAGTGGTTGCATTCTTTTGTATGCAAGCCACTCCCCAACTTATTGATCTAACATGTTTTTTGTAAGCATTTCTAACCGGACACCGCGCCGCATAGTTCACAGGAGCATCCAAGAATTTAATGTCATTTACATAAGTGAAAATATTTGAATAGCTGAGAGAACAAGTTTGGTCGGCGACAGGCGCCCGCGCCGCCGCGCCGTCAGAGATAGATTTGCTTTCTTGATGCGGGGACTTTACGGTAAAATGTCACTCTTAGACTTCTATATTTCTTACTAGTGCTACGTATATTATGAATGAATGCATTAAACTTAATTTTAATCATCGGTTGCTTTATGTTTGCATTTAAAACAATAATAAAGCAACCAATAATTAAAATTAAGTGTTTCCATTACAGTCTACAATTAAAATAAACCTTAATGAAAACAAATAAATTTATAGTTCTGCGCAGTAGATAATGTCAATTAGAAAAATTTATGGTCATTTGATAAGTTCTATTGAGAACGGTACAATTGTCAATAATTATAATTTACGACTATAATAGATTACAAATTATGTACCTATATAAACTTTGGTAGACAAAAAAACATATGTCGACTTAAAAGCATTTTCTGCCGTTCTCGAAGCTTTTCAAAATACATATAAATACTTGTTATAGGTATATACTTAATAAACATTTAATTTAATTAAATTTAAGTGAACATGGTCATGTTTCTTTTGTACTTTTTGCAAATGAAATGGCAGACATTGGAGAACGCAAAACACATTTTGTTTAATAAACCTTTATGAACAATGAGATTGAATGTTTATTCGCATTTCGCAGACAGTTAGAGAATTAATTTATTGAACATGCAAGTTATAATTTTCTTTAGAGACAAGTGGTTGGTAACTAAGTACTATAATGATTTTATTTTACGTTCGAAACAGCGGAAATCCTTTCCCAACAACCCATAAAAGAAGATAAAACTAACAATGTGATTTTTTGCAATCAACACAAGTGTTACAACAAGCTAAGATTTTCACACGAATATTAAATAGAATTTGTAAATATTGGAATTGTTATTTCCTCAGTTTTATTTATCCATATCTGATTAAAACAGACAACTCTCGAAAGAACATTCAATTGACTTCTTGTTGAAAGATTACGGCACTTGTTCAAAGATAACGCACCGCGAATTCTGTCAGACAGACGTTAAATAAATGCCTATTTAGATGCAAACATTTGTGATTGGATGACGTTTATTAGCAGACACAATACTAACTATATACGAACAAGTTAAGTTGCTATGTCTTAAATTTTATAGCTCCACCCCGCATTTGTAGGACTAATTTGTAGGACAATACGACTTGTTAATTATATTAATACTAACTACCTAAGTTTTTTTTTTTTTTTTAATAAAAAAAATCAGCTGGTTGGTAATGATATGTGATGTCCTCGTTATCGATATATGTATGTTGGAAGGGGGGGACTCTTTGATCAAACCAAAGATTCTGTAGGACAAATATTTTGGTTGCACTTTTGAATCCTACGTCACGATTTTGGGGGTAGGGAGGGGTGGGGGGGAGGTGGGCAGTGTTGTACAACCCCCCTAAGACCTTCCCCCCTTGAGCAGATGCGTAATTTAAAAATACCATAATAATAATTTAGAGGTTATAATTTCGCTAAAATTTGAATATGTGTGGGCTCCAGCGCAGCAACGCAGCACCAGACACCCACCTTCGCAGCTTTGGCAGCAGCTTAGTCTTTGCAGCTTAGTTTTATTTATAGATAGTATTAGGCGCGCTGCGTGTAATCATGTTCTAACATAAACCTAACCTATCCAAGTCGGGGTGATCCGTATATTTTTTTCGAAGTTCAAGTAAAAATGTATGAAAATTTTTTTTTCATTGCTCAACATAAAACTAGCAATAATGGTTAGTCCTCTTTCTCCTCTATCTCCTACAAGTCTTTTTTTATACAAATTCGTGACGTAGGATTCTAAAGTGCACCCAATATTTTTTTCATATTAGTTAGTATTCATATAATTTGACAGTCATATTGTCCTACAAATTGCGTAGTACGTTATCCCGGTCCTACGCTCAAAAGTAGTAGTACAGATCCTACCTCTGTTATCTACCACAATCTAGAGTTTCGTATAGGAAATTGTTGGGCGTCTCATCAGAATGAAGCTACTCACGGAAAATTAGCTTGATAGTAATCAATTACACAAATATACCAGGGATCCTGGACTATAACCTATCTCATGTAAAAGATTAACTTCATTGTGGAATACACAAAGTCTAGACTACTATTTCAATTCCTTAGTGGCGCGAATGTGTGGAGTGACGAAGCAAAACTCTCTTTAGTATACATGTCTTTGCAGTTTCTGTTGCAGCGTATAATGAAAACATCATTACACGTCAGTGTAATAGACGGTCTGTTAGTAGGCATGTAGGTAAGAATAGTTCAAACATTCCCCGGATACTTACTATAATACCCGTATTCAGTTACAGTAAGTGTTGGTTATCAGATGTCAGGTTGGCAAATATGAGTGTTTGAACAGGCTTTCATCGACATGCAATGGTATAACGGTGTAAATGAGGTTTGCAAATAGGATGTCCAATATTTGTATAGCAAAGTAGATATGTTTATTGGAAAATTGAGGTAGATAATCAAATTATCTGATTTTGACATTTTAAACTAGGTATGATAGGTACTAATTTATTTGAAAAATATAGTGCCTTGTTAGTTTAATAACAGTGTCAGTGTTAATAAGAGAAGTAGGTAGGTATTCTAATTATTATCAATTTTCGTTTTTGTATAAGGACCTAGTAAACAAGATAACTACTCTTTCTTCTTACAAACGTAGTCGCCTGTTTCCACCCTAGTTATAGACATTGGAGCAAATTTGTTTATGCCATAAAACCTATATCTGTCTAGACCCCTACGTTTTGGCTATCAAACAAATTAAGCCTATCAAAAAAAATGGTACTATCCAAAGAAATATATTCAATCAATCCGGTGCCTGATCGATCAGCCATTCTAACGGCCGAATACTGAAACGCAGCTCAAAATTTGAGTTCTATTTAAACAAGTATGCACCTCAGAAATTCAAAAATTCTCATACTATTTTTAAATTTAGAAGCTGTTCAATTATTTAAGTACGCCTCAAATTTTAAGTGGCGTTTCTGTATAAAGAGGTTAAAAATAGTAATCGCAGTTACATCTATCGAAGGCAAAATTAATTTATAGATAAAATACAGTTTCTACAGCCACCCTTAGAATGCACTGATACACATCACGTTAAAAATGTATGAGGCGACGAGAAATTATACATTTTATAACACGTCTGTACAAATCGTGGAATATCTAATGAGTATTCGTGATCGTTCGGTATTTTTAATCTGTACCATGAATTTATTGTCTTTGCTACATTGGTTCGTTAAATGGAAAATTAGTCTATGAATATGTAGTGGGTATTCAATCGACAAGTCGTTAAAAGTGGTTTCATTAAGATTGTTAGGAAAGTCTCCGACTTATTATTAGTTGATTAGGGACAAGGGTCCCCGGACGTCTAAAACCTGTATGTTATAGCGTCCCCGACTTTGGCCACTTTGGGCATGCAGATAGGGGTCCGCTGTACCGTCAGGCCACTCCCAGGAGCAACCGTCAGGGATCTGTTTTAGACAGATCGATATTAGTTGATTAAGGGCGAATTGTATAAGTACCTATACGTCAAAATACCCATTTTTAGTTTAAACAAGCAGTAACCCGCGTTTTCACCCGCATAAGTCCCGATCTCGCGGGGATAAAAAGTAGCCTATGTCCTTCTCCGAAGTCATATCTATTTAAGAGGATAGTCTCCATTCTCTTTCTCCATATAAACGTAGTTTAAATTTTCCTCCCTGGATAAAGACATTAGAGCAAATATGTTTATGCCATAAAATCTATATCTGTCATGACAATGCATCTACCTTTTATTTTTTTAAATTTTCTAATTAAAATAATAATAAAAAATAACAAAAACGAAAAAAAAAAGGTTGATGCATAGTCATGACAGATATAAGTTTTATGGCATAAACATATTTGCTCTAATGTCTTTATCCAGGGAGGAAAATTTAAACTACGTTTGTATGGAGAAAGAGAATGTAGACTATCCTCTTAATATAGTGTAGAATTTAATATAATATAGTGTAAAAAAGTATAGAGCAGGGGTTCCCTAACTGGGGGGCGCGCCCCCCAGGGGGGGCGCAGACATATTTCAAGGGGGGCGCGGGCCACCTGTACAGTTAATACCTGCGATCGCTGAGAGAATGCATTCCAGACGGCTCGATACGACCAATGAGATTATTTGAAATTGACGCCTGTGAAGAACATAATATTGTTTCCTCAGTCGGCCAATATCAGCCTCTAGGCTGGCAGTGACCAAATACCTTTTGTATGAATGTAAATAATTAATGAGCAATAAAAATCCTTATTTTGAACACTTTTTTATCCTGACCTGACAATCTGGACTGGAGGACGGGGGGGCGCGGATTTTTGTTATGGTCGAAAGGGGGGCGCGACTCAAATAAGTTAGGGAACCTCTGGTATAGAGTATAGATATAGATTAATCATTTTGCAGTAGGTGTGGTCAATGGTGATTAATGAGAAGACTTACCTACTGTGCCGCCTCTAAACTAGTAGTTCGGCGAACAGTAGACCTCGCAAGCACAAATTGGTACGATCTAAGAATTAAAACGACTAAAACTGTTTCTGGTATCCATTGAATGGTTTGTGGTGAAAAGGTAGTCCGAGGAGTTCTAGTCATCTCTACCTTATAGTATTACTAAATAGGATACTTTTAATCCCGATATTCCCGCGGAATTGGGACTTACGCGAGTGAAACCGCGGGGCGCTAGTATGAAATAGATTCAGATCAATATGTAATCGAAACTATTTCATAGGAAAGTGTAACTTTATCCGTAGTTTTATCACCTTTAAAAAGTTAACGGTCTTTAGCATGGTTATTATAAAATGATTTTTAAGTGCCAGACCTGGTTTAAACCATGATTTACTATGCCTAAAACATGGTTTAAACCAGGTCTGGCCTTAAAACTCATTTTATAATAACCATGTAAAAGTTTCGAGAAACGATGGTCAGACAGGTAAACCCGCGTTTGTCTCAATGACTTGCTATCTAGCTATCTACATCTTCGTATTTAAGGATACGAAGATGTAGATAGCGTTCTTTAGCAGGATTTTTTTTACCAATATAAGAAGAAAAACTAATCAAAATTGTCTGAATGTAATAAGTACCCACACGCACCTTAACAAGATACTAAATATAATGCCCAAAAGACCTCACATAACAAACTATACGGAACCAGTTTATATAACACAGCGATAATATCCTTCCTACATAATAATGCGTTAACTTAATAACTGCACTGGAATGTACGATATAAAATTCCAGGGCTGGTTTTCGATACATTATTATTTGTAACACAATTTTAGTAACCATGCATTTTAAAAGATAATCATTAACTAATATAATTAGCCTGAGTACAATCAGTTTTAAATCCATGCTATTTATGACGCTGTAGTGCCCGGGATATTGTTAGGTGAAAACAGCGCAGTCAAGTCTGGTGAAGATCCGTTGAGAAATAAGACCTGTAGAGGATCAGCAATATAATGACAGGCGAAAGAAAATCGCTCGCTTCACTCGATCGGTCAAAAAATCTATTTTCATGACTCATTGATTAACCTCTTGAGTGAATCTTATGTTTCTTTTTACTCCCAGCTGCATGGTTATTACAATTTTGGTATACCGGCCCGTTTTTAAGGTACAACCAGACAGGGTCAGCCTTATTCTTGCGCTCTTTGAAACACCGCGTTACTAGTTAGAGATCCGCGCTACACAAACGGAATACAAAGCACCCAAATTAGATTTCTCTTAGATAACATTGTTTAAGGGTAACTGTTCAAATATTTTATAGTCATATTGACCCGGGCATGGCATGGCAATAAAGCAATTTATTTTCTAAAGGAACTTGTACCAATGATCATTAAGAAAGTAGTAAAAACATAGGATTTTAACCACCTTCAAGAAAGGAAATTTTTAATTGAGGAGCTTGTGATCAAAATATGGTTCCAGGAGACCATCATCAATAGTAACCGGCAAACAAGTTGAAAAAAAAACTGACGTGGAAGGGGTGAGTTCGCGCGGTACATTAAAAAAGAAAAATCAGAAACAAAAACTGGAGAGGTGTCAAGGGACAGAAAACCCATTCCTCTAACCTATGCAATATGCATATATGTTATAGCGTCCCCAGCTATGACCAGCAAGGGTATGAAGGGTGTCAAGGGACACCCGGATGGAACGAAGTTCCTTACAACTATAGCAAAAAGTGTCGTTACAACTTTTGGTTTTCCGTCTAGCCCCCTTTCGCAACGCGCGATAAGGAACTTCGTTCCATTATCATAATGCGGAGATATCGCGAGGGAGACCTTTGTAAAAGAAAAATTCCAAAAAAAACAAATGCCACGGAACCCTTCAAAACCACAACGAAACCTTTCTCATTTTTTGTTTTGTTCCTTGAATTATTAACTCGAGCCCACGAGTATGTAGGTCGTTTTCATCAATCAAATTTACGTACAACGAACCACAATTTAAGTACGGAGCGGTGTTTGCTTTTCATGTAAGCACCTACCTAATAGTTGGAAGATATTTTGATAGCTAAGGGTTATAATTAGGCCCTTTTTATTATAATTCTGGATTGATCCCTTTCACTGTAAACCAGGGATTTTGTTTTTTTTAAACATTGTCTTAAGTAGCAGTTCCTAACACAGAACTGCGTTGAAGAACTGGCATCGAAGACGTGGATTATAACCGTCGTCCTCTAATAAGTATAGAAGACAGAGTATCAGTATTCTAAGTAAAGACCTACTTAAGTTCGAAACCCTAAAAAAGACATTTAAAGTAGAATGAAAAGGTATTCGCTCAGCAGAAGGACCAGACGAGATAACTAAAGAGAAATACATAATTTTATATTTACCGGGTCATAATCGATCGTTTTTTTTTTCGTTTTCGATATTTCACGTGGTCGTTTCGACTATAGCCGGTACACGACGCGACGGCTATAAACAGAGGACGACGACGCCCGCCGCAGCTCCAGTCCCCTCGCGACCAAGACCGTTGTAACATGGTCGAAACGTCGAGGTTAGAAAATTAAAAAGTATAAGACCCGGGAAATATAAAATTATATGTTCCAATCGTGTTAGTTTAAAAAGTTTAAAAAGAAATACTCACCAATTCCCTCCTTTCCGACGACTAGTATTCTTAGCCCGCCAGACAATCATTGTCCACACAAATAAATGAGCATGTAGAGAGCGTCCTAACGATCACTAATGTCACCTTCGGCCCTCTACCTCGGTGGCGTTTCTTAACATAATATTTTACGATACACTGCACTTCACACGCTTTTAACAGTTAGGTACTTCGATCTGAAACAAAAAGGGAACACTGCTTTATTTTTTGCCGATATTAATTTGTAGGGATGTTTTTCAGAGGCATACATATTACAATATTTACCTACGTATTGACCAAGCCACTAGCTTCAAGCCTATGGCTTCCGTCATAAATGTTGAACAAATAGGCAGCCTTATGGCTCAAAGCGATTTCTTTCATGTAAACATCGCTTTGTAAAAAAATAAGTAAGTAGTTGTAGTTTGTATAAGTAGGTATCTATGTCTCTTGTGTTTTAGCATAGGTAACTTAAATCTCAATAGACATCGTTAAGTACAGTTCCCTCTACATAAAAATGTATTAAACTCATTTTTCGATTTCATTATGTTTAGATTATTTTTAAAGTTTATTTTTGCTAAATTATAATAAAAGCAACACAATTGCTACCGAAAAATGTTTATTTATTTAAGGACATCCACAGCTACAAACACATAGTAAAATACAAGAGAAAGCCAATAACGGAAATCACAAGTAAACACAAACTAAAAATAAATAAAACCTTAACTTCATATCAGCACCGCGAAAACCGAATAAAAATGTATTGCAAACAGTTTCCTCTAAACAAAACTGTATTGTGAACCGGTAGGTACCATATCGGAATCTACAAATTTTTCGTACTATGATTACTCCAACATAGATTGATATCTGAGACAAAACTAATGTTAGAACAAATGAACGGCATCATCGAAGCAGATAAATTAATTTATTAACTACATCGTTTTCAACTCAGCTTGACGTCTCATTTGTTTGATAATAATTTATGTTGTTGCAAATGAGAACCCAATTTGTGTAGAACTGAGAACTTGAGAGGGAGATCTAGGTAGATATATTTCGCTATTAATTGTGTGTTACTAAATAAATCCTACTAATATTATAAAGCTGAAAGATTGTATGTATGTGACTTTGTAACTCTTTCATGCAGAACCGATTGCGATGAAACTTGGAATATCTATCTTCTTCTTCTTCTTCTTCTTTCTTATATATAAAAATGAAACGTTTTCCGTTGTCACGACATCACGCGTGAACGGCTGGACCGATTTCGATAATTCTTTTTTTGTTGTGTTTGCTATTGTCAGGAGAAGGTTCTTATGAAAGAAAAAATGCTAAACCGATTTTGATGAATTTTATTTTTTTATACTAAACGACAGGACAACGTCTGTCGGGTCAGCTAGTACTAAATAAACTTGGACTTGGTAGCTGGAGACCTAGAATAACACATAGGCTACTTTCTATCCCGATATATATAGATGAATAGTAGGACCTACTCATAATAGGTTCGTATGCAGTACACGTACTTTGTAACTACAACAATTTTCAGGTCACATATTATGAAGTTAGTATGGTACTTAACTACCTAGGTATAGGATATGGTCAAACAATACGAACTATTCAAAGTTACACTGTGACCAATCTATTGATACCAACAATGTTGTACACAATGCCGAAGGTTTATAGCGTCGATAGTAGCATACTTTAATGCTTATGCTATGTTTTTATGAGCATACCCACCCATTTGGCAAAGAAAATCACATTCCATAGATAATTGTTAAGAAATACATATATTTTATTGATTATTCGTAGGTATTGATGGCTGCAACTCAGAAGAAATCTTATCCTATACTAAATTGCTCTTATTACCGTCAAGTATTTAAAATGTAAAAGTTTTATTTTAATGTCTAACCGAACCATAAGAAACAAATAGGGGTTTACATTTTTTTCCAAAACCGAACCTTAAGAAACTAATAGGAGTTCCAATCACATGTATGATGTGTAGGTACATGTGATGAAAATTGATAAGATAACTACAACTCTTCCTAAGTAAAGCCTCCACAGTACCGGAAGATTGTTTTTTCTTCAATGATTTTGATTTGTGTATGTAAAATGGATTATGTTATCTGATTAATAAAATAATAATAAAATTAAAGTTATTTGAAACATTATTTCAGGAATTAATAATTTGTTAAAGTCGAGGGTATTTACTAAGTCGTATCTGATGTGAAAAAATGATTTCTCAAAAATTTCAAGAAAGGACAAAATCACAAACTTCGCTCTAAATTTTACAAATAAATAGCAGTAGTAAAATTTTACGTCCTCCTTTTACACATCTAAAATTCGCTAATGCTATCCCTATCACGCTATTGGTATTGTATATGGGCCCTTAAATACCTTGAAGTTACAGTCATATTCCCATGTTTCCACCTACAACCAATAAAGCCAAATAGTCATAAACAGAACTCAAATTTATACCTCACAACCACTGTAGATCCTTGCCTATCTGTTCCTATCTTCACGGACATGTAACCCGGTGGTACTAGATATCTCCAATGCTTGTAGTTGATAATTTAGCTGAGTGTATTAATAGAAACACGTACAAACTGCGATTGATGACCAGGGGCCGCTTATGAGATTTCATGTCACAAGTGTGAAGTGATAAGTAGACATCACGTTGGTTCACGGTTTGAGGTTTCTCTAAGTAAATTACATACAAAATGTTTAAGAATATCTGTTCTAGAATTTCAAGAGCTCTAACAAAAGTAAGTAACAATTCTTAGGGAGAAAAAAAGGAGATCTAAAGATGCAATGTTTACTTAGTGAAATAAACGATTACACAATTTGAAATGATAACTTCACTTAATAGAAGAAGAAAAACAAAGCCATACTCGTAGGTAGGTATATTTCTTTTACTTATAAAGAATCTATTAAATGGTTGTATTTGTCTTCCACAGCAGAATTTATATATAAATAACTAGACCCAATACAAATGGTTGAAGTTCGTTGCTTATAGATTGCTTAAACACGGAGCCCGTATTAGTTGGTCTACAAATCGTACTAGAAACTGGCACTAAATGTCAGTGCCATGTAGTATTTACTATTTAGTTTATCCGTTGTCTTCTACCCGTAGTACAAGCCTAGCTGCTATGATTGGAACTAGATTGCGCTTTGTGAAACCTGTAATTTTTATTTACTTACCTACATAATTTCCAATGGTCTAAAGTTTATTTTTAATTAATATCATTCATCTGGTACCTTTCGAAGCAGTGACCGATCGAACTCGGATGCGTAATAAAAACTAAAGTGAAATGGAATACAGAATCCATCGGTTCTGATAACGGTATTTACATGTGACGGCTACTACGGTACACCGAGTAAGTCTGAGTATGTTTTTAACCGGTCCCATATGTGCTATAAAGCTGGTGTTATAAAGTTGGTATACCATCATAGTGGACTGAATTGTAAGGTTTATGATAACCTTACGTTGTAAGCACTAGATTTGGTCTAGCACTTTCTACGCTTCATGGTGGAATCACTTTAATTTCTTTATGGTTTTCGAATAGCTTCTTACAATAAGTAAGTAGATACTTCTACAACCTACAATTTTAATTGTGATGCGGTCATGCGCAACACCGCAAAATATTATGAAAATATTCGATTTTGCAGCTGACTCTATCAAATTGTTTTGGAGTCAAAGAGGGATAAATGGATATATTTTTACAAGTAATTTTAATACCTGAAGTCACTGAGGACTCGAAGTGGACTCAATGTATGGACTTCATTTTTTTTTAAACAATAGCTTTGGAGTTAAGTAGCCCTGCAGGACCGTCAAGTTACGTGACAAATTCTTCTTCTATACTTAGTTAATTACGTGTAGTGGTATGGCTTACCAAGCCATAAGCCATAGTTTTAAATAAAAAATGAAATTTTCCAAGGCTCCATCCACTGGCTATGTTGAGCGGACTACGTTACAAAAATTAATGCGATTTAAATCACAACTTGGCTTTTCGTGGATTTTCAACGTGCGTTAGATACGTTTTTATTAAATAGCTTCAGGGATTTTCGACTAAAATGATTATAAGTAGGTAATCTATAGAATTTCACCTTGCCACCTATCAGAAAGTCCTGAAACTATTTCATAAGGAAGTAAAAGCGTGGCTTAATCACCTATTTAAGTTACCAGCCATTGAAAATCTCAAAAACCCACTTTAAATCTGCTAAAAATAAAACATCAATTGCACCAAACGATTCCACTTCTATCTACGAATCTTAAAAACATATCAAAACCCATAAAGCACGTAAAAAATAAAAAGTCACAACGCATACACGTCAAAATTAAAACTCAAATTTGTACAGACATTAAAATAATGGTCAGTAAGCATACAGTAATAAACGGTATTAAGAACTGGCCCAGTCCTCGATATCTTACCGTGAAATATATTCACTCTTGCGCCCGCGCCGCGAACGCAACAAGGCGCTTTTATTTATGAGATATGAACTTTCACGGTAATTCAAACTTTATCGCCACATTTTAGCAGATTTGAATCGTAAATGATTTTATAAATAGGCTTGTTTGCTTAAGAAAGAAATGTGAAGAGCTTGCACTTTGAAATTGTTTTAAGAGGCCTTTTCATCTAAATTTAGATGAACTTTTTAAATTCACACGATTTGTTAACATTGTTAAGTTACATTTTCCCGGGTCTTTATCGCGTTCTATAATATAATAATAATAATAAATGTTTATTGTTCAGAAAAAAGCTACATTAACTAATACATAAATAAATCGTACGTGTAAACAAAAACGTAGGGATAATAAAAAATACCTTATGATTAGATTCGATTTCTGCCGTCCAAACTAGGCCGAGCCTGTGTCTTGAACGACAGTTTCTTCCTAGGACTTAATTAGGTAAAAGGCGTTATGTTACCTTGTATAATTTGTTTAAATACACTAACCTTTATACACAAAACATATTATGCTAGAACGTCACTCAACATAAAACTATAAAGCTTGATATCAAATAGGTAGTCCGTAACATTTAGCGTTAGGTATACTTTTTTGACAACTACCGACATATAAAGTTAGATACTCTCAATTGCATATAATGTTACAATTTAGTGGCAATAATCACAATGAATTAAGCAATTGGCACTAATATAAGTAATCAGTATTCATATTTTTAATTATTTAGAATGCAGGTGACCATATATACAATAATAATAGTTTTGCAAATAATATGCTCAATCACAGCGCAAGCGGTACTTGCGCACTGGTTAGACCACGAAAACTGCAGACATAATAAATATTTTTATACAAAGTTTATATTTCCAAAATTTCGAGTGTCGTATTTCGTGTTATGGCTTTATGTTTCATCCAATATGTAATTTAGTAAAGTATAATAAATAAATATTAAAATTAAGAAATTAGATAGTAGTGGTACCTATCGTTATTGGGTGTTTAATAACTATAACAATTGTATAAATACAAATAACAGTAAGAAAAATATTATTTTATTTATGTGGAAGATCATAAATATTGCGTTTGTAGGAGTATATAATATTATCATTATTTATATACACACATATTGATCAAATATATATATTTTATAAATATTAGTAAGTACGTTTTGCATTAAGACAAAATAGGCTAAATATAAATAAATAAGTACGTTTTTTGTATAGCGGCTTATTATGTGTTTCTATTGAAGTCTTTGAAACAATTTTTCAGTATCATCATAAGTAAGGCTTTTAAGCCAACATTCGACTTGTTTTTTAACTGAGTGTGAGTTTTTTGGGTAAATATCAAGTAGTTTATTAACGACTACTTTCTTACAAGACAGTAAGATACGGTCTAGGATATATCATGATCACCTAGCTAAAATACACACACACAATTTACCTATGGCGAGGATCTTACTTTTAAAGAGTTACGCCCGAATACAGAAACGCAACTCAAAATTTGAGTTCTAGGTACTTAAACAACTAAGCACCTCTCAAATTCAAAAATTCATATAGTTTTTTAATTTAGAAGCTGCTCAATTATTTAAGTACTCCTCAAATTTCAAGTGGCGTTTCTGAATTCGGCTGTTAATCTAATTTCAAAACAATCGCCTAACGAACTAAGAAATAATCATATCGCCTATTGTACCACTTTAATTATTATAAGTTTTTGTTTGTATAATTTGATTTTGTGTTTTTGTTACAACTCCAACTCAAACTCAAGAATATATATATTCAATAAGACATTCACATGATCGTTTTGAATCGTCACTAATTTAGTGAGTGTCTTCGGAAAGATATTTTTTTTAAGAATTATTTCGGAACAAAGTGTTGATCTATCTATGTATTTATCTTATTAAACAATCTAACCTAGCAACGTTACCTATTAAAACAAAACTTTTAACGGACTTCCGCTGAAAGTTTCCGTTAAATTGTTCACCCGATAAAACGTTTCCCGAGGAAGCCTTTCCGGAAAAAGACATTATCTTTGATCAATTACATCTCTACCATCGCAACATCCTTAGATTTTTGTGCGAGTTACGGATATCCGTAAAACAATGTATACAGTGTGTTTCGGGGACAGTAGTATAGGGGGAATCCGCAATGAAAAACGGACGTGTTTTGAACTACAGAAATCGCAAGTTTTTGATCGAAAATATTTTAGGTTTTTTGGCTGTTGTCACTACAACGGTGTCGGGACTAAAAACTAAATATTATTCTTTTACAGAGTATTTATGGAGTTCCGAAAAGTAACGCCTAAAACAATCAATTAGGTATCATAAATCTGTTCAAGTGGTAAAGATGCTTTTTGTGCCTGTAGATAAATCAAACCGTTTCCTATATTAAACAAGGTAGGGTTTCTAACTTTCTCCCAAGCTTTGCTTTCCGAGTCGGTCATTGTTTAAAATGATGCGGTTACGTTACAACACTGCTTGCCCACTGCAATCTTACCGCGGAAAGCTATAAGATATCTTGGTAATGTACTTCTAGCTGTATTCAAGACTAGCTGCGTCCCGCGGTCTCACCTGCGCAAGTCCCCATCCTATGGGAATATTGAGATCAAAAGTAAGCCTATGTTACTCAGGGTCAATGTAGCTTTTTAATGGTGAAAGAATTTTTGAAATCGGTCTAGTAGTTTTTGAGTTTATTCATTACAAACATACAGACACACACACACATACAAAAATACAAATTCCTCTTTATAATATTAGTGTAGATTATTTTATTTGAATTTATTATTTTGAGTGATGAATAATGTATGGTGTAGGTGCATTAGACCTATCATCGAGGTAGTCAGATTTGTGATCATTGTGCTGTATGTAGGTAGGTATGTTGACTTCAAATCAAGTCATCGATTTTAAGAGGATAGTCTCCATTCACTTTCTCCATACAAACGTAGTTTACATTTTCCTCCCTGGATAAAGACATTAGAGCAAATATGTTTATGCCATAAAACTTATATCTGTCATGAGTTCATGACTATGCATCTACCTATTTATTTTTTTCATTTTATTATTTTTTATTATTATTTTAATTAGAAAATAAAAATAAAATAAAAAGGTAGATGCATTGTCATGAATGACAGATATAGGTTTTATGGCATAAACATATTTGCTCTCTATTGTCTTTATTGTCATATTGTCTTTATCCAGGGAGGAAAATGTAAATTACGTTTGTATGGAGAAAGAGAATGGAGACTATCCTCTTAAGGATGATAGTTGGAACTGTGGATCAATATCGACAAGTTAATCTGTGTAGAAAATGAAATAAGTAAACCCAAAAAGCGTGATTTCTGGTTCTTTAACAATATCCTACAGGATGGACTCGAACTCGTGACTACGTTTTCGGTTTTCTTACTGTAGGTAAAGCTACGGGACCATAATAAATAAATATTGCATGACGTTAGACATAGCGTGATCTGATGCCAAACTAAGCACTAAGCTTGTACTATGGGTACTTGACAATGGATATACTACATATTTTTCTTATGTTAATACATACATTATGTATGATACATAGAAAACATCCAGACCGGAAACACATATTTATTTTTAAGCATAAATTCTTGCATCCGGCGGGAATCGAACCCGAAACCGTCTACAAAGGAATTGGGCCTTAGCCCGACGCGCCACAAACACCGATGTAGCGTAGGAAATAGGTATCCTGTCTCTCCAACCAATAAGGTTCAGCGTTTTTAATATCCATTAAAAACGCTGAACCTTATGTGTTTTAATGGATATTAATTTTTATGTGTTTTGGATGAAAACCTCTTACAGGCAGCGATTAGACACAGCAAAATCTTATAACTGTCGATCAATAAATAGGAATTTACCGGCATCGGTACAAATAGGCCCAACAACAGATAATTGGTAGGCAATATACACCGTGTCGAGTGAAAACGAACCATCACCTAAAGCAGTATGATACAAGAATTCCCATTTAGCCTTAGAAGGTAAAAGCCTTTAGCCTCTATTCATTGCTTAGTTGCAAATATGGTTACTTATCTGACAATCGCATTGAATATCGTCTATCTAAAATCTTTGAGTCGGCAACCAATTTCTGTGATTTGAATCTGGTGAAGGAAAAGTGATGGTTTTTAACCTTTTGAGGTTTAGGTACACCTTCTAACTTTCTAGGTAGGATATGTACAGCGTACGGAAATAAATAACTTATTTTTTTCGTAAAGTGGTGTGGCTTACCAAGTCTTACGCAGCGTCCTACGTGGGCGATCGGATGCGAACGCGATCCGATCCGGTGCGGTGCGGAAACAAGGAACAGTCGAGAATCGCGCCGCATCGCACTTTACGTGCATTTGGTCACGTAGGACACTTCAATAGCTATCGAGTGTTCGTTGTTTCCGCACCGCACCGGATCGGATCGCTTCGCAATCGCGTTCGCATCCAATCGTCCATGTAGTACCTACGCTGCGTTAGAGTTTTCAGGTCGCCTGAAGGCCTCAAACTTGACTAACAACTGCTATCGTTGTTAATCGATTGATTTTGAAAATAAAATTAATTTGTGGTAGTTGAGTATTATAATGTGGGCTGGGCAGATCAAGTTCCTCCTAACAAAAGACATCAACGCGTTCGTAACATAAAATAAATGTTGTTATGTTTCTGATACTTACATAAACTAAATAAATAAAAAAAAAAATTAATAGTTCCGTGCTTCGGCAGCAACCCTTGTTATAAGGTTCGATTCAACCAAACGGAAATCCCGAATAAATAGCAATTCTATACATAACATCAAACGTCTTTAATTCGAGATAAGCATTTTCGAGATAGGCTGTTCAATCAAAAAAAAGGATGGTTTATGGGGCGAATTGTAATTTATTGCTTACTCTAGTTTGGTCGAATTAGTCAGTTTAACTAATGTATTATCCAATTCTCTATTAAACAAAATAGGTACCGCATTATATAAATACATCACGTGCAAACATTTCATTCTGATAAAGTCGATGTAACACAATATCAATTTACCCCTCACGATTCAGGTAAGTAGGTAAGTATCACGAATAGGTTTCATCTATTACAAAATTACAATAATAAAACGCCATTAAAAACTAAGTAGGTACGGTCGGCATCACAAGTCGATGGCCATATCGAGATTTTCAAAATCGATATCCCAAGCAATCCAAACTTTCAAACTTAGTATTAAAAATTCAAAAGTCCAAAAGTATTAAGAATCCAAGTTACATTTGTTTGTTTCCTATTCTCGGTCAAACGGTTCGACCGATTTGGATAAAAAATTGCATAGGAATAGTTTAAGTGATGAAGAATGACACAGTGATCCCGATTATCCTGCAGGGTCGGGATTTACGCGGGAGAAATCACGGGGCGCAGCTATTAGTACATCATAATTTGTAGGATGTCAAAACAAGACTGACATGTTGAAAATTAAAGAGAAAACAGACATATTTTCAGAATGCCCGTCTTTTGACAGCCCATAACTAATTATGATTTAGGTATTGCGATTTTGAATTCTGAATGTGGTCAAAGTCAAAATCGTTTATTAATTGAGAACTGATACAATATGATCAATATGAATTATGATTTTAATGTGGTTTTCGAACGCGCCATCCGTTGAGAAGAAACCACAAGAAAGTAATGTGGGTTTAATCACAGTGTTTAATTTTCGTCATAATACAAATTGTATCTCTAACTACTTGAGCTCCGCGGTTTCTCCCGCGAAGTCCTGATCACGCGGGATTTACGGGATTAAAAGAACCATGTGTCCTTCTCCAAGTTCCTATCTATCTCTATACCAATTTCCAGCTAAATCGGTTTAGCCGTTTTTGAGTTATTAATACCACGTGTAACTAGCACGACAAAGATACTAGCTGCGTCCCGCAGTTTCTCCCGCGTAAGTCCCGATCTCGTGGAAATATCGGGATCAAAAGTAGCCTATGCTACTCAGGGTTCGTGTAACTTTCTAATGGTGAATTTTTGAAATCGGCATAGTAGTTTTTGAGTTTATTCGTTACAAAGTTACAGACACACATGCACACAAAAATACAAATCTTTCCTCTTTATAATATTATTATGGAAAGATAGATTTGAACATTGACTTTTGATGCTGACTATACGTGGGTATTATATCTATAGTGGAATCTTCTATCTGTGCTTTTATTCTATCACGGTAGAAGTGATTACAGTTGGGTTTTATCTTTTTGTTCGTTACGCATCTCCGTTTCACTATGTTATTATGTTTGACGATCGCTTTTCAAACAACGCAATGTTTGACGAACATTTCAAAGGGAATCATTTGATGCTATCTCTATAGCTTAATTGAAATGTGGTTCTTAGGGTTCCGTACTCAAAGAGTAATAACGGGACCGTTTTACTAAGACTTCGCTTTCCGTCTGTCTGTCACCAGACTGCGTATCTCATGAACCGTGATAGTTAGACATATGAAATTTAGGTATCTATTTCTATTGCCAATGAAACAACAAATACTGATAACAGAATAAAATAAATATTTAAGTGGGTCTCCCATACAACCAATGTGTTTTATTATATAATATTAGGTACTACCTACGGAACCCTTCGCGCGCGAGTGCGATTAACACTTGGCCAGATTTTATTTCTCGCCATATAACGTAGAGGCCCCAATTCAATGAAAGGTAGGGTAAGGTGGTATAGGAGTGCGCACTTTTTAAATGAAACTTAATAAAATATCGTAGTTATAAAAACCAACATTATTTATTTTAATTCTTTAATCTTTCCCCTACAAAATCACAATAGAAAGTATATCTCTAATAACAATAGTTTAGGTGGAAATTTAAGATTAATCAAAAATTAAAATTGCGCACTCTTATACACCCTGTGGTCAAAGAGTGCGCAGCAAGTTGTACAAGAGTACGCGCGTTATTCACGATGCAGATCGCACTTATACAACCCTTGGCCTACATAGGCAGTGTACTTCTTATGCTTATACACTGTACACTCAATCCAATCTTCCGTGATGGGCTCTTTGTAGATATCTTTGCAACCACCGCACCTCTTGATTTTCTTATTTGGGGTATTTTTATTTTAGTTTCTTAAACTCTTTCTTAGCCTTAGAAGATTAATTTAGATATAAGATAGAAGTATTTCTTATGTCTTCTGTTAGTACCAATCTTTTTAATTGCCCGTTTTCGAGGAGCTTTCGAGTTTCTTCCATTATCTGGAGTGAACAATTTTTGCGCTCAGACGTTCGCTTTTTTCGCGACATTCAGCAAATATATAAAAAAGTTCGTAAATAACTTTCTAAGTAAATTATTTAAAGTTTATATGTCAGAACTTAATAAAATAAACGAATGTCATGTAAGAGTGCGCGCGCACGTCACAAACCTTTCTACGCGAGCGATATCAATAAATATAAATCATTTCTACACCCACTGAAAGCCTTAATAGGCAGTAGTCGGTCATTTGCAAAAAAGTATATAAAATAATGTCAACAGATTGCGAGATTTAAGGTCAACATAAAATCACTTTCAATTTAATCGGACCACAACGAAGGCACGTATTATTTAACTTAATCGTCTCTACATTGCCTCATCATAGTTATTTTCTCGAAAACAGTTTAATAAATTATGTTGGTCATTTTGCAAAAAAATACTAATAAGGTAGGTACTGCAGGTTAAGCGAACCAATCGAGCCAGCGAATTTCCAAGAATTGTTGAACCAACAACAATTGATGTTATACAATTTGTTGCTGATTGTTGAATTGTTGTCTGCTCGCGATAACGGCCCGTGTAACCCGTGTCGAAACATAAATCTAAAATTATCTACAAACGGGATCTAGACCCGTAGTTTTGATAATATTAATAAAGCAGACAGAAATCGTGTAAGTTTAAAAAGGTAATTATTTAACCGTTTCCGAAAAAAATCCAACAATGCTGGGGCGATGTTAAGACGACTTAGCTATAGAATACGTGCTAGGCGTTCTCAAAGAATAAACGATCATCAATCCTTACATTAATCTATTACAAAGGTCAAAAGATTTATACAGATGTCATTACTCATCCAATATAGCGCAGACCTGTATCTTAATTAAAATAATAATGACACCATTTGTTACGGAGAGCGTCGATTTATTTCTTTATTCCGAAAGCGCCTCGGGGGAAAAACCATTAGGTGGTTTTGGTAGATACACTTGCCGAGTGGATGACGTAGCTAGTAATTGATAAAGCATTGAGAGCCACACAGAGACTTGTCACCGATAAACGTGCGGGAAATAAATGACCGATAAACTTGCGGGAAATAAATGACCGATAAACTTGCGGGAAATAAATGACCGATAAACGTGCGGGAAATAAATGACCGATAAACTTGCGGGAAATAAATGACCAATTGTTGGTTTAGAGTGAGATATTGTTTGATTGGGATAGTAGGTGATTGGGAAAAAAATCTGAAGAAGAGTATAAGGATGGGTATAGAATGTATTTAAAAACATTCCTAAAAGACATCTTAACTGTGCTTAGGCATGGACTTCCTTATCGTACCATTTAAAAAGAATACAAAAACGTTTATTAGCTTAAATACACGAAACATTAGAATACACAGAAAAAAACTCGCGCACTAAGGGACAAAAAGACGCTTGTTGTATGAGAGCCCCACTTAACCATTAATTTTATTTTGTATTAAAAATTTGTACCTAGTTATAGCGGCAACAGAAGTACATAATTTATGAAATTCTGAACTGTCTAACTATTACGGTTCATGAAGTCCAGCCTGGTGACCGGCAGTCAGACAGACGGACATGACAATGGAGTCTTAGTAAAAGGGGTCCATTTTCACCCTTTGGGTACAGAACCCTAAAAACAATAAGATCACCCAATCAAGTGATAGTGATCAAAAGTTCACTAACCAATATTAATTTGTAGAACAACGAATTTATAGACGCTACATTTTTTTAAAATTACACTCCCAAGAAAAACGAAAACAATGGCTACACTTGTTAGTTAAAGTAATCAATGAAATACCTGTAAGAGAAAACAGAGCACACCTATATGAGAACACAATTGTTTATAAAATCGTGTAGCCGTTATATTTTTAATTTCAAATGACTTGGTCTACTGACTACTGGCGGCTTTGAAACTTTTAGACATGGCAATTCGGAGGTAACTAGACCTATCTATACGAAGACGTTGGAACAAGAATCCAACTTAAGTTATTAACTTAAGTTAGTTATTATTAGAACTACGGATCTAGATCGCGTTTTTGTAGTATTTTTTTAATTATCTTTTTTTTCAGTTTTCTCGCGTCCACGGCCGGTGTAACACGTTTGCCAAAACGTCGAGAAAATGTAAATGAAAAATTAACTCCAAACGCGATCTAGCCCGTAGTTCTATGTTAATAATGGACAGAAATCATGTAAGTTTCAAGAGTGTGTAAAATGAACAATGATTAATATGAACTAGGTAGGTACTACAATGTGAATAATAATTGCCTTTATTTAAAAAAATAAAAAAACAGCTGTTTTTCAGTAATATTTGACCACACAAATATACAGGGTGTGGGGGAGCCCTGTATATGACAGTTAAATACATATTAAAGGTAGTTGTGAGAAATAACCTCCACTATACATCTGTAATCGACCTATACAATATTCATTTGAAAACGATATCTTAACAGACACCTATTGACAACTGCTAACCATGTTTCTAGATAAACATATCAGAAATACATACGAATTCCTTCAATAAACGCAATTGAAACCTAACAACATTTTTACATTTACATACTTACAACATTTTGAAAAGGTATTTGCAAAGAAATGTTAAACATCCTTGCCAACTGCAAAATTAGGTAGCTACCTATAACATAACTGCAGTAAGGTAATATCTACGAAATAAGGTTTTTGAAAGAAAAAAAAGCATTTCAAAATTATGCACCCGACAGGACTTAAACCTGGAACCTGACAATTCCGACGCACGGACTGTGGGACTGCATTTTTTCGTGTTTGCGACTGAAGCACGTAGAAATATAAAATTGAAATTGGTTGAATTAGGATTAAATTTTAGTAATCCTGTAATTATTTTTATCAGCTACACGACACATTTTATTTGAAAAAAGGCTATGCACTAGCTTAAAAAAACTGTGAAACTTAGACGTCTTATACAAAGGAACTGCAAGCCGACTGCAGTACAACAATGTCTGCAGTACCCAACGACAGCAAAACATCTAGTGACCATTTCTATGCAAATGTAGCGACAATATTAATTTTGTTTACCTTTACCGGTAAACAAAATGGTGCTAGACTGAATAAAATATGACCTGCCTTATTAGCTAAATGGAAAGCCACTTCTAAAAGTTCTCAAGTTACAACTATTACGGTACATTTGTTACGTCCGCGCACCTTGCGTGTCTAGTGTGGACAGAGATGGCCACCTATTCTATACAGGGTGCTCCGAGAAGGGGGTATTAAGCCGAAAGGGGGTGGTTCTAGAGGTCTATGCGAACAACTTTTGTTCTACAAGTTTTGGAAATTCGAAGTAGTTTTCGATAATTTTGAGTTTAAAGTTTGCATGAAAATCAGCTGTTTTTTAGAGTTTGAGGTCATTGGGCTTAAGGTGCCCATTTATTTAGTTTGGACCACTACAATCTAAACATTAATTGCCTTTTTTTACAAAAACAGCTGTTTTTTTAGTGATACAACTTTAAAATTTTCGAAAAAAAAGTTCGAATTTCCAAAAGTCGTTGAATAAAAGTTGTTCGCCTAGACCTCTAGACCAACCCCCTTTCGGCTTAATACCCCCTCGTCGAAACACCCTGTATATAACTACATCGACTCAACGTCCCTTCAGCATCGTTAGATTTTTCTCGACAACGGTTCAGTAAATTGTCGGTAGTTGTGCAAGAAATTACTTCACTTCAGAAGCTTTGGCAAAATTTTGAAATTTTCGTTCCCGAGAAAAATGTAACGATGCTGAAGCGATGTTGACACGATTTGGTTATAGATTACGTGCCTGGCCACTTTGTAGTTTAATATTTATTTCATTGAAATTGAAAAATAGCGACACTTTTTTATTTACTATAAAAACGTAGGCAGAGGAACAGAAATTGACGATTGTGCAATTAACCCGAGGGAGCGAGAATTTATAATCTATCTTCTCTTACAATATTATAAAGCTGAAGAGTTTGTTTTTTTGAACGCGCTAATCTCAGGATCCGCTGGTCAGATTTGAAAAATTGTTTTAGTGTTGGATGGTCCATTTATTCGCTAGCTATGGGGCTATATTATATTTTCAAAAAAAATTGGCGGACGAAGTCGCGGGCACTGCTAGTCCATAATATAGTCCTACGTTTATTTTAATTGATAAAACCGTTGTGGATTTGTGGGAGAGTTCATTAAGTTACCTAGTTAAAGTCTAGCTAGATAAACCCAATTAGTAACAGACAAAAATAAACAGCCACCCATAAACCACTTAAAATATAATAAAAAGTAATATTTCACATTAAAAATCCAGTTTAATTATACTGCTCTAACATTCAGATTATATCAAACCCCGTTACATGAAACTCTAACCAAAAATAATTTTCCCGTAACTTGTTTCTCATATAGAAATTCCACGGAATATCATAAAATACGTCAAATCAACTGATTATAACTCGAAAACCAGTTAAATTGTGAATTCAAATGGCCGGAATCATAGAGTTCCGAGGGTTTTCTCTAATAACTATATTATTGTGGATTGTAAAATTTAATCTTTAAAATAAGTAAATTGTTGGTATGTAGGTATATTTTGCCTTTGATTTTCGCGACTCTCTGGTTCGAAATAAAATTAAACTAGTGTGCAGTGGAAGGCAGATTAGTTAAAAAAAATAGCGGATGCGCTGAAGACATCCTCAAAAAGTCTTCGAGTGGCGACTACAATGCAATGCGAAACTGAGTGTTGGAAAACCACGTACTCGGTGGACCGACGACATTGTAGCGGTCGCGGGGAGTCGTTGGATGGAGGTGGCTCGAAATCGCTATTTGTGGCGTCGTATGGGGGAGGCCTATGTTCCCCATACGACGCCACAGTGGACGGATAAAGGCAGAGATGTATATGTGTGGGTATGTAAGAAAACCGTCCTAAATTTTAAAACGTGATCTTGTTGGGAAAATGGCCGGATCGGGTATAGGAAGTCATGAAAGTAAATAATAGTATAAGTCTTGAAAAAAATACTATTTTGCGCCAAAAATCTGCCATTTTCTTTTTCAAACACCTGTCTAAGGACAGTTGAATTTTGAAGATAACAATACCTTACTTGTTGAAATCTATTTAGCAGTTTGTAACATACAAGGTAATACAAGATACGCGCCAAAAAAACATAAACCTTACTTGGCAATCGGGTAACAAAAAAGAGGCCCACCAGTACGACGCAATCAAAGCTAAACAACCTAATAGGTACAACAGTATTAAAACTCTTCTTTCTCTTTCGATCTAAAGTCAATAACTTAACACAATTTCGCCTCAAATGAGTCTATTCTTTTATACGAGGACACAACACGTAGATATGAGCATCGGAGCGTCAGCTCCATTTATCGGAGAGAGCTCGAGCGTTCCGTATAACATTAATAAATTAATAATGATTTTATGGAATTCCGCTAGCCAGTCGCCATTTTTACAGCCAGCGAGAAGTGAGAGTAGTAATGGATTAAGATTATGTATGTTAACTGTATAGTCCACATAGTAAAATAATAATTATGTGGCATGGAATTGAGTCGTATGAGTTTTATAGGCAAACGTGCGACTCAACGAAAGTATGATTTACTTGGAGACGACGTAAGTGCTGGTAATGTTTTATGATAGCTATGAATGAGTAGGTAATATCTTAATATGTAAATTTTACATGATTTTCTAGTTTGAATCGTTGGGTAGTGGTACCGTGCATGTTGTAGGTAGGTACTTTAAAATTAGTACCTACCTGCTTAACATGTAGGTAAGTTACGAACTAAAAGCTTTTTAAACAAGAAATATTATTCAAACAGAAATGCATCATTATTATTAGAAACAGGGGTCTGGCTCGCGCTGTAGATAATCATTGTTATTAATTACCTCGACGTTTCTGCAAACGGGTCACACGGGTCGTAGTCGCAAGAAGACACCATCAAAATTCAGAAATGCATTATCAAAAAATCGTCCCGTGCCAAACGAATCGATCCCCAGTCGAAAATCAAACAAGAGAGATGCATAATCATTAATTCACCGTGTCACGTGGGTTGCCGTTTGGTGTAATAGTTAGCGCAGTCGCCCGACAAACGAGTTGTAACGTTTCGAACCCCGCCACGAAAACGCTGAGCAAAACAAGAAATTTTAGGTTTTTTTACCTTATCCCAATAATTCCACGAGAGCAGTCCTCACGCGGGTGAAACCACGGTGCTCTGCTAAGTACCTATAAACGGCATCATCTACAATTAGGTTAAGCAGCACTTAAGAGTTCAAGATGCTAACCAACTACCTACGCTACTGGTTTGCGTAGTAAACTATCCATAGTGAACGTTGACCTGACCTTAAGGCGTATTCACACCGGAGTGTAACTAAGATTAAATTTATTATGATAAGAATTTATTATAAGAATTTAGAGATTTATTTGTGCCGGTGGCCGTGGAGACGTTGGGGAGTTGGGGGAGTGAGGCTGTCACCTTTGTGAGGGAGATCGGTCGACGGCTTAGAGATCGGGGCTTGGACTGCCGCTCGGGTTCTTTTCTGGTGCAGAGGATGGCCGTTGCTATCCAACGAGGAAATGCTGCGTGCGTTTTAGGGTCCTTTGCGCCGGCAACGAATTCGGGTGGCCTGTTCGACTGACTTTGTTGTTTTAGTAAATTTGTAGTTTTTAAGTTTAATTGTAATTAGGTTTTAATTTGGGTTTTTTAGTTTTTATTTTTAAGTTGATTGTAATTTTAATGTATGCTTTGATGAATAAATGATTTATGATAAGATGGTATAAGCCGGTAACCTATTTCACGTCTAAAAGTAGGTAGGTAGTAGTCGTTTTTCATTGTCATCGCTTTATACTAAATAAATATCGTGCAATTAAATTATTTTTTGTTCATTTGTTAATACCGTATATTCAAAATGACGACTCGTAGAATTCATGCCGAACAAAAATTACAGCTAACTTTGCAGGAAATCCAGCAAAGACCTTATTTCCCAATTAAATGCTGAGAGAGAAGACAATGAGAATGTACTAATTTCAACATTAACACAAAATGGAAAATTAAAAACCGAGTTGTCAATGTTAAATTTACATTTAGAAGAGGTCATATCAGAGCGGGACAGTCTACAAACTATGTTAGATAGGTTCGATAAATGTTCTGCTGAGTATGAACTGGCCCTGCGACGTATATCGGAGTTAGAACAGGAACTCTGTGAAGCCCATCAGCATATTTCACGCCTCCGGGATGCCTCATACCAGGTGACTGCTCAGCAGAACCAATCATTGTTTGATGAGCTCATAGGACAGTCTCCGCAGTTGGTTACTGCTGCAAAATCCCATGTAATAGACCTTACAAAGGACACTCCTAGTCATGCACTGTCAAACAAGCTGCGCCTGGGTAATTGCAGCAGTAAAAAACTAAAAAAATACTTGAAAAACGGCATTCATAGAAGCAGACGAAAACTTTACGAGTTGTACGCAGAGAGACAGTTTCATACTTCAGAGGAGTTTAGAGCTTACGTTAAAAATTACTCAAAGATATTTAAAAGAGTTTGTATACTAGCGAAGTCCTTACACATTAAATCTACAATACAGAATAGTAATGATAAAATTAAAGCCACTTGGAAAATAATAAATGTTGAAACTGGTAAAGTCTTTAACAAAAATATTGATTTTAAGTTGGACATTGGCGGAAGGATGACAAACACTGACCAAGATGTTGCGTTGCGAATGAGTTTGAGATTTTTTTCACTAATGTGCCTACTACTCTGACAAAAGCCCTAAACTCTTCTACCCCCATTGCTAAATCTCTTTTAGAAGCAAATGTACCTGAATGTAGTAAAGCGTTTAAATTCAAATATGTTAAAAAACATGATATTTTAGTAATTTTTAAACAAATCAATGTAAAGAAAACTAAAGACTTATGGGGGATTTCTGTTCCTATTGTTAAATCCTTGATAGAAGTTATTGTTCCTGAGCTTGTTATTATATTCAATAGATGCATAGATTGTGGCGTGTTTCCTGATCAAATGAAATTTAGTAAAGTAATTCCATTATTTAAATCCGGTAGTACATCGGACCCCTCTAATTTTAGACCTATATCAGCACTACCTACATTAAGCAAAATTTTTGAAAAAATTATATTGAACCAGCTACTAAAGCATTTTGATGACAACAATATTTTACACAATAAACAGTTCGGTTTTAGTAAGGGTCGCTCGACTACTGATGCGGGCATTGCATTAATTGAAAACATATTTGATGCTTGGGAGGAGTCGCATGATGCATATGGCGTATTCTGTGACCTTTCCAAAGCGTTCGATTGTGTTCGACATGATACTTTGATCATGAAGCTACGACACTACGGTATCGGGGACGGCGCATTGGATCTTCTTTCTTCTTACCTAAGTGATAGGATTCAGTGTGTCGACATTAACGGTAAACGTTCCCCTGGATCACCTGTAACTTTAGGAGTTCCTCAAGGATCCATATTGGGACCTTTTTTATTTCTAGTATATATTAACGACTTACCTTTCCTCATAAAGGAAAATCATGGGATAGTATTGTTCGCAGATGATACCTCATTGGTATTTAAAGTAAAAAGACGACAATCTAATATTGACGACGTGAACAATGCTCTCTCTAGATTAGTATATTGGTTTAATGTTAATAATATGCTACTAAATGGATCTAAAACTAAATGTATTCGATTCACACTACCAAATGTAAAACAAGTTAAAACTACTGTAAAAATTGATAATGAGGAGATCGAAATAGTCGATAAAGCTGTCTTTCTGGGTATAACTTTAGACGCTAAGCTTCAATGGGGCCCACACGTGGAAGCTCTGTCCAAAAGGCTTAGTTCCGCAGCTTACGCAGTTAAGAAAATCCGGGAATACACAGATGTTGAGACAGCCCGCCTAGTCTACTTCAGTTACTTTCACAGCATCATGTCATATGGTATCCTGCTGTGGGGGTGTGCTGCTGACATAGAAACCATTTTTGTTTTGCAAAAGAGAGCGGTGCGAGCTATCTACAAAATGGGCCCCAGGGAATCGCTTGAAGAAAAGTTTAAAGAGATAAACATTTTAACTGTTTACTCTCAATACATTTATGAAAATCTGCTATACGTACATAAGAATAAATTAAGTAAATTTCACAAATACAGTGATGTCCGTAAGGTTAATTTGAGACACAAGGATGATCTGACTGTGCCCTATAGTAGGCTCCAGAAAATAAGTAAGTCGTTCTGTAGCACAAGTGTACTTTATTATAATAAACTACCTAAAGACGTATGTGACATGTCCATTACAAGATTCAAAAAATATATTAAACTTAAATTGTGTAATAAGGCGTACTTTAGCACGTCAAAATATTTTGATGAAAAGAATCCATGGACATGATTGTTAACTGCTCCTGTTCAAATTACAAATATATGTAATATGACTATTGTAATATAAAACATGATAAAAAAAATAATTGAAAAAAAAACCCCATGAGTTTCTTGTGGTTTCTTCTCATCGGAGGGCGCGTTCCGAAACCACAGTAAAATAAAATCTCGACGTTTCTAAACGTACGTATGTGTGTATAACATACGTTCTAAATGAATAAATGATTTTTGATTTGATTTGATATGATATTTATTTATTTTCCTTACAATGTACCAACTATTCACGAAGGAATTTAGGTTAATAAAATATATCTAATAATAACATACTTCAAAAAAATAAATAAAAAACAAGCAACATACTTTTTTGTAATGTAATCTGAAGTAAGCGCCGGTATTCTCTAGTCAAATAAAGTAGCTTTGTAGAGCAAGAGACGTGTAAATTATCTTATATATACTACCTATTTTATTTTTCCGTTAAAATGTCCCAACTATGAATGGATTTTACCCTATTCCAATCGAATACGATTATAAAATCGATCCCGCGATTTTGCGTGATTGCATGTCGAACTAACCCAGCTGTTTTAGTACTGGCGAAAAATAAAGCCCTGAAAAAACCGTGTCCTGTATGAAACGGCTTTAAAAAGCCCTGAAGCAAATTCAACCACAGTTGTCTGATTGGATGCACTAAACAGATTTGCCTGTTCAGTTTGGCCTGTCTGTATACAGGGCCCTTAAAAGGTGCAATTACAGCGGAATTTTAGCAATCAATTTTATCATAAACAGGAACAGATATACCTACAGGTTTTAATGAGATACGAGAGATTAAAGGTCATCTATGCTTTTGCTTTATAGGTTATGCAATTCGTCATAACTAAATTCGTCATGATCACCATTGCATCTGACATTCAATCTATCTTCTATTTCTCATGTCAGCAATATTCGCCCAGCGAAAGAAATCTTTCGAGTCTAGGGTCCGCTATAACCCTGAATTATTTGGGGGTCGGCACAGCCCCAAACTGAACTAACAATATTATGTTATAGCGTCCGCACTTGACGGTCAACATTCAGGCTTGCAGGCGGGGTCCGCTGTACCGTAAGGCCACTCCTAAGAGCGAGCACCGTCCGGGATCAGCTATAGACAGATCATGGGGTCGGCACAACGGGACCCCGGACGACTAAACTATGCATATTTGTTTTAGCGTCCCCAAGCATTGACCACCTTGAGTATAAATGGAGGATGGGGTCAGCAATCTATCTATATATATAAAAATGAAACCCGTTCCGTTGTCACGACATCACGCGTGAACGGCTGAACCGATTTCGATAATTCTTTTTTTGTTGTGTTTGCTATTGTCAGGAGAAGGTTCTTAAGGAAAAAAAAATTAAGAAAACCTCTCAGAAAATTTACGCTAAGGCGGTACGAAGTTCGCCGGGTCAGCTAGTATATATATATATATATTTACGGCAATCCTCCTTGATAGCAAACAGTTAACCCACCACCGCGTGGGAAGAACTCCAGGGTTCGCTAGTCTAGATCCCTTAGCCGCCTTTTACGACAGCCATGGGCAGAGATGGGAAGCCCTATTCTATGCCGGGGCTATATGTCCGGTATTAAATCAATACCTACTTATCTTATTATTACAGTTTTCAACTCAAAGCTCAAATTTTAAACAAATAGATATGTAGATTGATAGATTAACGCTTTATTGTACCAAAAACACAAATTCAATTCATACAAAGAAAAAAAAACAAAACGAAAGTAACACAATGGGCGGCCTTATCGCCTATGGCCGATCTCTTCCGGGCAACCAATGAACCAATGGACAAGACTAAGGGCCGGGATTGGTGATGTGTTTTTAATGGTCAAGGAAAATAAAATGTGTAACTCATTAATAAACAGATGGATGCAGGCCACTTATGACCGAAGCATCTGGAAATCTATGAGGGAGGCTTATGTCCAGCAGTGGACTTCTTACAGCTGAAATGATGATGATGATGATTAATAAACAGTTCGTCAAAAAAGCAGTTCGTCATAAAGTCTCTATAGTAGGTAGGTATCTGCAAACAGTTCGTCATGAAATATGTATGTCACTTAACCTACTTGTTGTACCGTATTACTTTCGTTCAGATTGTGGTGTATAACGTAACTAATTCAATACTGAACGGTTTCACTTCAAAACTGTGAATAAACTAAAATCAAAATATGAATAAAATGTAAAGCGAATTCCGTCTAGATAGCTGAATTGTGGTTTTATTTTGATGGTAAGTTAAATTTTTTAAATCTACATAAGAAAGTAGGTTAACCTTTAGGTATGTTTAAAAAGTAAAACTTAGACAAGGTGTATCGAGGACGGTAATTTAAGCAAAAATGGGAGTTGCTTAAAAATTATGACGAAATAAAAAGAATTTCCCAAGTCGTAGAACATAAGTTGTTAAACCTATCACCGTCCCCGAAACACACTGAACATGACGCCAGTTGCTTACGATCGATCCGCTATGATGAATGACTGATGATCAATACCAACGTCACAAAATTTAACTAAACATTTCTTAAAAACAAAATCAAATCAATAAAATAGTCAATCCACGAGTCTACTCAAAACGACAGAGCGGCTTGTAGTTCAAAGAAATATTAGCTCATTTCCAAAGACAGCTATCTACCAATCACAATCACCTCGTTATACCAATAACGGCTAACATTTCAAATGATTTCGATAATTAAATCACCACAGACATTGCCGCTTTAGATTCCTTGATATGTACGTTGTTGGTACCTATGTCGAACCGCCCACAATACCCTTATGAAGTTTATGTTGAACAAGCTTGATTATTACACTGATAAATAGGGCTTTTTATGATTACTTGTCTTAAACTAACTAGCTGCTGCGGCTTCGTACAACCATAGGTACAACCGTGTAAAGAAATTAACAAATAAGATTTTAGGCGGATATTTTTGAAATGCTAATAAATGCTTTTTTGAAAAAATGCTTACAAAAAATGTCTTTTGCTTGTTTTTTTTGGCAATTCTTCAAGAAAAACAGTATTTCCTTAGTGTGGTAATCGCTAAGAAATAATGTTTTGAACGATAATAAAAATTGTATTAATCTTTTATTTTTTTTTAAACTAGCTACGTCTCGCGTTTTCATACGTGTAGGTCCCGATCCCGCGGGAACATCGGGATAAAGCCTATGTGTTGATTCAGATCTCCAGCTATCTGCATACCAAGTTTCATCTCAATCGCAAAATTCACCTACTTTTTGCGTCAAAGAGGAAAAATGCTACGTACAACTTTCGTATTAACATTAAAATATAAAGAAAACATTCTCAATATACTGATAAATAGAGTCATAATTAAATTCTTATGTGATTTCAGATTTTAATGGTAGTTATTAAGTTCATTAAGGTTTGAATTTAAATGGTTATTAATGAAACTTTAGATTTGATTTAGTTCGAATATCTCTGGTCGGATCGCTTTGAATAATCCAAAGATAATTTTTGTCAGATTATATTTTAATCTGAGCTTTGAATTGCAATTAAAAGTAATGGAAATATATATTTATATAGTAATCTTAAGTATTTTTTCTTAAAGCTTTTATGATATGAATTAACACAGGTTTCTAGCTCAAATAAGCTTATCTATTCACATCAGAGAAATGGCTTTTAATGTAATTTTGAATGGGATGTCTCATCCCATTAGGTACTCTTATATTACCGTCCTCAAAACACAATGTATAAAGAACTAAATTGTGTTGGTTAGGTTAGGTTATGAAAGATCTCGAGACCGGCTAGACTGATTTAATGATGATTTATTTGTTAAATTCGTTTCCATCCAGAGTAGGATAAAATTATATAGAGAATAAAACTTGGGAATAAGTAACGGAAAAATATATAGACAGGATATTACATGTTGTAACAATTTCAAAGACGAAAACCGCGCAAAAAGTAAATTATTAACAAAGTTTTTTCTTTCATTCTTCTTCTTGTAAAGGGGGCCTCATCACCCAAATGCTTAAGTCGTTTTTCTTTCGATATGACCGATGGCGATTCAAAGTTCGCCGGGTCAGACAATAAAAACTAAAAATAACCGGATAACTATAGGTACCCACTACAAATTATGCAAAACGACAAACCGCTCTCAATTCCGAGTCATAAAGCATGTAAATCCATACAAAGTCTGTAATTAAAGTTAGCATTACCCATCTATTGCCCCCATTGAGGTAAATTGAGGCAAGTAGAGGTAAATTCATAAATTTCTAGTTGCTAATTTCGCGACCAAGTTACTTTGTTCAGTTGGCAGTAATACGAATACCGGGACCCTAAAAATACCTAAAAAGAGATAATCATAAAGTTTTTTTACGTCTATTCACCACGTTTATAGACTGGTTTAAGATTGACCTACCTTAAGCTAACTATTAGGACTGTTTCAGTGGATTTACGGAAAAATCAACTAAAACAATTCAATAAATAGTTGTTAGATTCTACATTTAAAAATAATTTGTCGAATAAAGCATACAGCGATCATAACAAAATTGAAAATACTTCTCAAGTTTGATATGTATATTTTTGAAAGACAGTGCCGTTTTTTATTTGGTGGTGTTACAATTTATTTGACAAATATCTGTTTATCTAAAGATATTCTTATTTATTTCTTATTCATGTCTTATGCATTTAAAAGAACCTTGAGAACCGCACATAACACCCCGATGTCGTTTCTGTAATAGAAAAGCATTGTGGGTTGTAAAATGTGTCGAATTGTTTCTAGTCTTATAATTATGGTAGCCGAATTATTTTTGGCCGTATTATTGTAGTCGATTCTTCCATAAACGGTGACAGTAATTTTTGTGTTTGTATCGAATTGTGTTTAGTCTATTAGTTATGATAGTCGAATTGTATTTTAGTCGATTTTACACGATAAGAGTGAAGTACTTAATACACTTTTTTAAGATTAATTAGTAGTAGGTACAAAGCTCCGGCCGCTCAAATAACTTGGTCACCTGACTACGCGCCGTGAAAGATCTGACTGTTACAAGATACACAGGCAGTTATACTTTTTTTTATGGTCAACCTACTTTTTCTAATGTTATTTTTGTTTTATTCATTATAATTAGATTAATTTACGGTACATTTTGATATGTGAAAAAGTTGGCGGAACTAGGTGCCTAAGTAATTTGTGTAAAGTGATGGACTGTTTAAGAATGGCTTGATCTAGATTTTTTTATGTTTTAACACCTTTTAATTGGCTCACCTAGTGTTAGAGTTTTTCAGGTCGCCCTAAGGCCTCCAACTTGACCTGACGACTGCTATCAGAGATAACAACCGGGACCAACTGCTTAACGTGCCTTTCGAAGCACGGAGGAGGTCGAGAAAATGTTTTTTTTGCCACACAAATTATCGGTCACCCATCCAAGTTATGACAGCGCTAAGCTTTGCTGAACCCGCACAACCATTTAACCGACCGTTGCCGTGAAGATCGGCAGGTGGAGCTAGGCCAATGAGCTCGTCATAAATGATGATGATGATGGTATGTAAAGAATTTTTATATTTATTAACTTAGCTTTCTGAATTAACACAAATCTTCTAGTTTAGGAAAAAATGCTTTCTTCAAAATCCAATAGCTACTTACTTCTAGTGGATAAGTTAGTAGTAGTCGCTTCGAGTCGAAAGTGTTTCAATAGATAAGTACAAAGACTTGTACAACAGTTGAAACTTCTCAGTGTGACTTAAAAAAACCTTAAAAAATGCAATAACATTTCTAATTATAGTTTTAGACTTGATCTTGCCTACCTATTGTAACAGTTTTCTATCGAAACTTTCTACAAATTGTTCCACAGTCTCAGCTCATAGCTAATCATAATCACGCATGGGAAGATCGTTGAAATTTTACGATTACTTAAGTAATTAAGCTTATAGTAGTGTTGGGAAATCTAATAATCTAATATATAAAATTTCCATGTCACAGTGTTAGTTACCGTACTCCTCCGAAACGGCTTGACCAATTTTTATGAAATTTTTTATTCGTATTCATTTAATATATAAAATTTCCATATCACAGTGTTAGTTACCGTACTCCTCCGAAACGGGCGCGACCGTTTTTTACCAAATTTTATATGCGTATTCAGTAGGTCTGAGAATCGGCTACTATCTATAATTTATAAGGCAAAACAACGTTTGCCGGGTCAGCTAGTCTTATATATAAAATTTCCATGTCACAATGTTAGTTACCGTACTACTCCTCCGAAACGGCGCGACCGATTTTTACCAAATTTTATATGCGTAGGTATGAGAATCGGCTACCATCTATAATTTATAAGTCAAACCAACGTTTCCCGGGTCAGCTAGTAATTAAATAAAAATAAATAAATTATTATTGCGCGACGTTACACCCAGCGCAATCTAGCCCCCAAACTAAGCACCAGGCTTTTACTATGGGTACTAGAAAACGGATATACTACGTATATTATACTTTTTGGCCTAGCTGCACCTGCCGATTGTGAATGGTCGTGCGGGTTAAGCAACGCTTGGCGCGGTCTTTACTTGGATGGGTGACCGATAATTTGTGTGGCTATCATTTTCTCGAGTTCCTCCGTCCTTTGATGGCTAGATATTTACTTTGCATTGATTGACAAATCAGAAATTAAGACGCGTTTGACCATTGAAAACATTATTTGTAGAGTCAGCATCAAAACTGACAAAAACCTAAAACCTGATCAAAACCTACGTAACTATCATAATTGTGGGACAAAAACAAAATAGGATAGAAATTCTAAAAAATAACTCCCTACATTTTCTTTTAAAAATGTCTGTCCAGTTTTGTCACCCAAAAAATTACGATTTTTAAAATCTGAATGTGGCCATCGAACTTGATAGGTACTTCTCATCCGAGCGATGTTCTCGGTTGCATCACTCTCGGGAGCCCGGGGTCCGCTTAACCCCAAATTAGTTTGGGGTCGGCGCAGTAGGTAAGTCATCATTGACCATACCTTCTGTAAACAGATTTGGCAATATTTTTACGGCCGGCCGCCTGCCTGACACCAACCCTCCTAGGGACCAAGCAGTTTATCCGCCACCGCGCGGAGAGAACATAAGGTTTGCTGGTCTCCCTCAGATCCCTTAGTCGCCTTTTACGACACCCACGGCAAGAGATGAGGTAGCCCTATTCTATGCCGGGGCTACACTGATACTGACCCTACTTATTTGACAAAATGAACAACGACAAGAGGTGTAATGAACAACAGTAACTTTAGCACCATCTAGGGAACAACAAGGCCTAAATCACCACACAAGCTAGCGAATTTGAACCTGTCAAGGTGACTATCAAGGTGACAAGGTGACTATTTTGCCTAAAATTTGTCAAGTGGCTTGACCTAACGACTGCTATCAGAGATAGCAGCCGGGACTAACGGCCTTCCCAAGCCACAAGAGAAAGTGTTCGCGATAAAAAATTTAATTAAGCAGCAGAAGTAGTGACAAACAAATTTCATTCACATGGTAGAGAAAACTCTATAACTCATTCAATGATTTCGATGGTATTGTGGTTTTTTAAACGTTAGTCATGCTTTCAGTTCTCCAAATACGTGTAGATTAGTTAGTAGTTTGTATGGCGCAGTATTAAAACTGTTGAGTCAAGTCTTTTGAGAGCAAGCGTAGCGCGTTGAAGTCTTTTATATGCGGCCTTTGCCATACTTACCGCTATCTCGAAATATGCTAATATTTAATCAAGTTTCTACAGATTTCGTAGCAAAATGACTCAAAACCGTTATCTACTTATTAATACAGACATTTCTCATTCAAGAACTCTTTTAAACTCGTCGTTTAATTGCCAAATTGGCTTAAGAAAGATAAATCACGAATAAAATGACATACTTTTAACAGTTTCCAACAATCGAAACAAGTTGGAATACCGATTGGTAATGTGTTACAGAATTATCGCACTACTGAAACCAAAATACAACCCAGATAGAAGAAACAATAACCTAAATAACTTTAAAACTTACCGTTTATTATGAACGGACCCAATCCCGTATTACAATTCCACAGAGCACATTTAGTAAAAGAACAGGAATGAAAATAGGGTTGCGCCACGCACGTGTCGAGAGTATCGATAGTTATTGAGTGTTCGGTGCGCGGGCGTGTGGTCAGAGCGGTGGCCGCGGCAGACTGGCGCGCCGCAGCGTCTGGCGCACCTGCCCGCCCGGCCCCCGCGTATAGTGGCAGGTGAAAACTTTTATCGATATCGATAACAATGACAGTACGCTTCAGAATACTGAAGCGATTTAGATTGACGCTGTGCTTAACTTTGTTTTACCCAAATGAATACTTTGGTTATTCGATAAAATACAGCTCGAATAAGTGAGTTACTGAGATATTTCTAAACTAAACATTCTTTTCTTCCACTGCGAGGGGGTTAGGTAGGTATTAATTTAATTCTTAGTAGGTACTTACAATTGAAATTAGGGGTGTGGGTTGAAAAGCAGTATTTTTTTTTTGTTTCTGGTCTAGGTATTTTCTATGTATCATAATATGTATTTACAAAAAAAGGATATGTATTGTACCTATCCGTTATCTGGTACCACATAGTACAAGTGGTTAGTTAGATTTCGCTGTGTGTAACATCGTGCAATATTCGTGCAATACTTAATGTACTTATTTCAAATGTTAACTATTTCCTGTGTCTGTCAGTCTGTACTTCTAAAATAAATGTTGGTGCAAGTGCAAGGTAATACATTTTGAATTTCTAAGTATATTTGATGGGGCCCTAGCACCAACTTCATCAGAATTGAAAACCTACGCTTTTACTTCTACGTTGAACTTAAGGGGGGTTTCTCTGTACAAACTTTACGAACGTATTACAACAGTCCATTTTTACCTCTCCAGATAAATAGGGCATTAGAAAAAATGTATACTTATGTCATAAAACCCATATCAGCCATGACCGTGCCCACGTGTTTCACGTTTTGATTTATTTCATATTCCAATTTTTCTAAATTTTATTTCATTTCAAATAATTAAAAAGAAAAAAAAACAAAACGTAAGGGCATGGCCATCGCAGATATAGGTTTTATTGCATAAACATATTTGCTCTAATGTCTACCCAGGGAAATACAGTCGACACCGCTTGTATAGAGAACGTGTACTTTCCTCTTAAATTTAACTTCTAATACTGTGATTTTACAATAAGAATTCATTTTAACCCTGACAAAATAAGTTTTAGTATAAGTTTCGATTTAGGGGTAAGTATTAGGATTAGTGCACCAAAAAGCTTGTACAATTATTCCCGCAACAATATCAGGATAAAATGTGTTAATCTAGATCTTCACTTATTTGCATACCAAGTTTCATAGCAATCGGTTTGGTAGTTTTTGCCTGAATAAGTAACAAACGACACACATATTCGTCGTTTGACATATTCGTCGTTTATCGAAAGAAGGTCGATATCGATAACAATAACTAACGTCAAAATACACATCACTAAAATCTACGTAGTCAACGTACACGGACTGATCAAATTAATTACCGCCTCATCTCGAAGCCGCAACCGCTCTCAATAAAAAAAACTGATTTATCATCTCTTTCCCACTCGTCGTTAAATATATGCGTGTGTCTCATTTGGACATGTGTAAAAAATGTTAGATTCTTCAACGGTAGCGCGTGCCCGATGTGAAACGGAATGGTTTCCACTTGAGTACTGTTGCCAGAAGTTTACGTTTTTTGTCACTTTTGAGCCTACATGTCCGTCTAGTTTTATAATTAACTCTTTTTGTAGCTTCAAAAACAGTGAATAACTATAACAATAACTATAACAATAATTAATTAACTGGCTGACCCGGCGCACTTGTATAGCCATCAGTCATACATTTATAGAAAAAAAACTTGGCAAAGAAAAAAAAACCGGGCAAGTGCGACACTAGCGCACAAAGGGTTCCGTACCACTATCACAATTGGATACGGAACCCTAAAATGGTTTACAACAACCAATTTTTAAATTTTATAGGAAAATATGAAATATTTATCTTCGATTCTTACTCTCATCAAACGACCGAATCACTCAAAAAAAAAAAACCTTGGCACAAAGAAAATCTGAAACTCTTTGGTAAGTAAGGCAGACTGGTATATTTGACAGATAGGGCAGCCATTTTGAATTCCATGACCAATTCGATTTGTCCTGACCAATCAGAAGCGACCTCACATTGTACTAAGCTCTTTGTTGTTTTTGAAACACATTTGTTGTATGGGAGCCCCTCTTAAATATTTATTTATTTTGTTTTTAGTATTTGTTGTCGTAGCGGCTACCGAAACACATCTTCTGTGAAAATTTCAACCTTCTAGCTATTACGGTTCATGAGATACAGCCTGGTGACAGACAGACGGACAGACGGACAGACAGACAGCAAAGTCTCAGTAATAGGGTCCCGTTTTTACCCTTTGGGTACGGAACCCTAAAAAGTAGGTTTATTTATTATTATTACTAAAATACATTGTCTAAATGCGGGGTACTATTCAAAACTACATCAAATAATTTTTAAAGATTTACTTACAGAATAACTTAGCTTACTTAATAAACAATTCAATAATGATGATCATGAGTTTTCGGTCTCCTTAAATCTGAAAGAACAAAAAAAATAAAGTTTAAATTTTGATTTACAAGAAGTAACTCTTATCTCAAGATTCTGAGGGGACACTTATTAGACGAGTAGAGATGGACCGACGACTATGGTTTCGACTATTTCATTTCATTTGCCGACTAGCAGACTAGTCAGCAAAGCAGATCATTATAATTCGGAGAATATGCTTATATAAAAAAAACTGCCAATCAACTATCAACTAACTATATTGGTTTGTTATATCTTTTTAGAAAACCGTTCAACCGTTTTTAGAAAATTCGACTGCCCCTAGTATCTCCGAATTATAACGATTTGCATTGCCGACTATTCATACATTTTAAAACCGACTATACTAGGCTAGTCTGTTAGTCGGCAAAAACCCATCTCCACGGCCTATTTCTACTAGAGACATTTTAGGTATGGTAACGTTTTTCTGATTACCTTCTAACTGTTTTACTAATTTAATAGATGCTGATTTTATTGCTTAATTGTTAGTTGACGACTAGTCGGTACAATTTACTGACTAGTCGGTAAAGCTGCCGACTACTGACTAGTCAGTAAAGCTGCCGACTACTGACTGGTCAGTAAAGCTGCCTACTACTGACTGGTCAGTAAAGCTGCCGACTACTGACTGGTCAGTAAAGCTGCCGACTACTGACTGGTCAGTAAAGCAGCCGACTACTGGCTGGTCAGTAAAGCTGCCGACTACTGACTGGTCAGTAAAGCTGCCAACTACTGACTGGTCAGTAAAGCTGCCGACTACTGACTGGTCAGTAAAGCGTCATTGTATTCCTAGACGGCTGTTTTGCAACTAAGCCATGTAGATGCCGTATTAAAGGATTAGGAAGTAAGACGCCACGGGAGTCTATTCCGGATTGGCGAATATCCCATGCCTTCTGACTGTGGTGAGTCCTAGGACATGCAATGTCATTAACTTTTCTTAAAGAAAATGACATTGGAGCGCGGTCGGCCTGGATTCGAATCCACAACTCTCTGAATGAAAGTATCTATCACTAGGCCAACACCGATCCGAGTGTGATGGATGAGTGATGTTATTAGGGCACATAAAACAAACAGATTCAATAAAATAAAAAAGTAGGTCTCACCTGCATGAAGTACAAGTATAAAACACAGTTTGTCCTTCATCAGCTGACCGTAACTGCAATGTAGCATAGGACATTCTATCATTCCCACATTTAGGACATTTTCGTTCTACCACCGGCCCCTCAGGGTTGTCTGTATTTAGGATATCCTTATTTGTTATTGTTGATACTGTGTTAAAGTGGATTGTGTACTCAAAATTTAGGGCGCTAAAACCTGAAAAATGAAGAATTCACTATGTAGAATATATTTGGAAAATATGTAATTTAGGGAAATCCAAAATTCAATGCTCCACATGAGATTTGAACCCACAACCTCCGTTCTATAGCCAGGCGAGCCAACCAACTGCCCTAAGTGAACTCAAACCACAAGGTTGAATATAAGGAATGCATTAGTCTTATTTAATAAGCTTGTGGTGGCACTAGGGCATGCAATATCGGAAGGTTTTCAATCTCGGGACGATATCGATATTAAGAGCTCAATCCCGGGATCCCGGGATTGATACTGAGATTTTAGATATCGTTAAAAAAAGCGAATTTAATACAATAAAAATGTGTTAAATCTAAAATATTTAATATATTTAAGACTCTAGTGGTTTCATTACGTAAATAAGTTACCCCGAGGGCCGTCCACCCCATCATTTTGGAAATATGGCGGACAAATAGCCTAAACCCGAAAGTGTCTAAACTTTCGCGCCAAATTCTAGGCGCACCACTAAAATGTTTTTAGCAGAAAAAAATTGCATGCGAGCTTGTATAAAAAATAATTGTCTGAAAAATTGCAATGAATCACGTTACTTTTATTGTTTTAAACATTTTACCAATTCCCTACGCTTCTAAATCTTTACAGATCTCTTCCTCGGGGGTAGACTAATTTGGGTTTAATTTTAATAGTTCTATTCAATCATTCCATGAGGAAAAATATAGCTAAAAACCTTAATTTATACCCAAACAGTAAATTGCTCAAATCTCGATATCGGATCACTCAATCCCGGGATTATAATATCGAACTTTTGCGTCCGAGATCCCGGGATTACGATATCCCGGGATCCCGGGATTCATGCCCTAGGTGGCACCATATACTGGAATATCTTTACAGAAATCCTATGTTTTGCTGTTTTCCAAACATTGAAAATATTCTAACAAGAGAGTGTTTGGCAGGGAGTGTTGAATTTTGAACCAAAGTATTTTTTCTAAATATACATTTTCACTCTCAATTTGTATAATTAGACTAGCAGTGTCTGGCGGTTTCACCCGCGTAAGTCACGATCCGGCGGAATTTTACAAAATCCCTTTCTTACGCACGACTAAGAATGCACTCTTCAAATTTCATATCTCTAGGACCAGTGGATTCGGCTCTGTGTTGATATGTAATTCGGTCATTCAATCAATCAGTCAGTCAGGACTTTGAATTTTATTTGACCAGATGATGTTCAAGTAATAAATCGGAGAGCGGTGTTGGTCTAGTGGTAGATACCGCGACTTTCATTCCGAAGGTCGTGGTTTCGAATCCAGGCCGACCTCGCACCAATGTCTTTTTCTTTAAGAAAAATTTAAGTGCGCTATTAACATCGCTCTTACGGTGAAGGAAAACATCGTAAGGAAACCGACATGTCCTAGGATAAACCACGGTCTGAAGGCATGGGATATTCGCCAATGCGGGGGTAGGCTCCCGTGGCGTCTTAAGCCCTCTAAGAAATCACGTACAATGGCCCAATTGTGAGGCTAAGTGCGGAAAAGGCTCAGCGAAACTAAACTAAACTAAGTAATAAATCGATAGAAATGTGAATAAAAACTGTCTGTAAAGCATTTGTGCCGCAAGATGCATCTACATTGCGTTACTGTTGGAAAATATTCATTTTTAGGGTTCCTTACCTAAAGGTAAAAACGGGACCCTATTACTGAGACTTTGCTGTCTGTCTGTCTGTCTGTCCGTCCGTCCGTCCGTCCGTCCGTCCGTCCGTCCTTCCATCCGTCCGTCTGTCCGTCTGTCACCAGGCTGTATCTCATGAACCGTAATAGCTAGAAGGTTGAAATTTTCGCAGAAGATGTATTTCGGTTGCCGCTACAACAACAAATACTAAAAACAAAATAAAACAATTATTTAAAAGGGGCTCCCATACAACGTGTTTCAAAAACTACAAGGGAATTCTAGTAGGTACGATGTGAGGTCGCTTCTGATTGGTCAAGTCAAATCGAGTTGGTCATGGAATTGAAAATGGCTGCCCTATCTGTCAAATATACGAGTCTGCCTTCACTGACCAAAGAGTTTCTTATAAGTTTCAGATTTTCTTTGAATCAAAGTTGTTGTAAACCATTTTAGGGTTCCGTACCCAATTGTGATAGTGGTACGGAACCCTTCGTGCGCGAGTTTCGCACTTGGCCGGGTTTTTTTATTTGATCGACACATGGGTCCCATCAATAGTAGGTATCAAGAATGAGTATTAAGTACTTACTTTGTGCAGTATACATAGTTTTACAGGAATAACATTGCACAGGACCAAATTCTTTCAACAAAGGTAAGATTGAACCACAGCGGGGGCAGAACCCAGTACTATTTGAAAATGGTCCATCCATTATCTGAAAAGTTAAAGATGAAAAATGAAATACATAATGTGTAAGAAAGAATTAAGCGTTTAGCCTCGGCTTAGAATGGGACTACCTACCCCATCTCTTCCCGTGGGTGTTGTGTTGTAAAAGGCGACTAAGGGACTTGGGGAATACTAGCGAACCTGGAGTTCTCCCCGTGCGGTGACGGGTAAACTGCTTCCTCCTAAGGAGGGTTGGTTAGGTTAGGCAGGCAGCCGCCTGTAAAAATATTGCCAAATCTATTTGATAAAAGTTGAGCTTCAGATAACTGGTAACTTATGCCGACCGAAGTTTATCTATGAGTTTTATACGTATTTTACTTGTTATACGTACGTATGTCGATAACTTACATGATATTTGCAATTTATTTTACATTAGCTGTAGACACTGAATCAGCACAGCAAATAATAAAACGAATAATGTCAATCATATAAATCAAAGTTTTCTACGATTGACATTAATTTTCTAACCTCAAACAAAATAAATACATCATAAATACATGCCTCAAAAAAAAAATCAGACAAACGTAAAGTGTTGCCAACATGCTAAAGGTCGCCACACACGTTTAGATTTCTCTATACGATTTATCGTTGCGATAAATCGCTTGCGAGAAATTTAGCGCCCTTAATGCCTACCCACGTTCAGTTTTATCAGTTGCGATTTCTTTTCGATTAAAGTAACACGTATTGAGAAATTTTTCATCCGATCGAGTTCTAGTTTTTTGTTTATTGGATAGGTGATGAATAATTCATCAATCACCTATCCAATAAACAAAAAACTAGAACAGACATAATGAACAATTATTGTTCATTATGTCTGTGGTACATATTTTTTGTCTGTACCTTATACTTCCGATGCTGTAGTTGGAAATATAGATTTTTTATGGATATTATGTTTTCAATATAACTTGAAATATTTTTGTAACTGTTACTATTTAGTTGATATTGTGTACTAGAGCAATGTAGTCCAGTTCATTCCCTTTCATGTCATACCCTACACATGTATGTAGAATTCATAGAATTAGAATAATTCACAATTTCAAAATACGGCGGCCACCATTTTGATGACGTAAAATCTCCAGATCCAGACACTTTACAGATGGGGTCCCGATACGGTTTTTAAGATAAAATGACACGTTTGACAACATACTAAAATTTGGTGCTGGTATCACAAAGTGAACTATTCCGGTCTTTTTTGAGGCTAACGGCTCTCGCTAGTCGGACGAGATGTTGGCACAAAACACCACGGACTGAGTACCGAAAAGCAAGTGACCCCGTGCCGCGGCAGGCCCGCAGGCAAAGGCAAGATGAATAATTTTATTGTGGACTCGCACAAATAGGACCAAACTAGCAGTAGAGTAGTTTTTTGTAGAAACACTTACTTAAAATATTATCCATCTAGTGATTTGCTCTATCCCATGAAAAAATAGACAGGGTAGAGTCACAAGGAAGAGTGGAGAGAAGGAGGAGTGGAGGTCTTTGGCCTATCTGTGGGACAGAATAGGCTTTAAATAAATAATAATATTATCATTTATGTATCTACCATAATGTGGTACCAAATATTATTTGTATGTAAAATGGACAAATTAAATATCCTGACGCTGGCTATGTGAGCAAGCGGTAGTGATGTGGAATCGGAATAAACGTAACTCGAGTCAACTCGAGTTAAAATTCACGTAACTCGAGTTGCAACTCGAGTTGGTAGACATGAGTTTAGTGATGTGCCAACTCGGAATAAACGTAACTCGAGTCAACTCGAGTTAAAATGCACGTAACTCGAGTTAACTCGAGTTGCAACTCGAGTTGGTAGGCATGAGTAACCCAATTCATTAAGTTATTATACTTTGCCGCTTTACGCTAAAAATATCGAACCTATTCTGATGAGACTTAGTATGTAATTAACTGGAGACTTAAAATAATTATATAGGATAATTTTTATCGCGATATTCCCACGGGATCGAAAATTTTCAATCTAAATATTTCAGCAAGAATGAGGCTTACACATGTGAAACCACGGCATGTAGTTTTTACATTTTAATCCTTCGGTTTGTCCTTACCGAGATCAGGCAACAGGACCAAAAAAAAAACTTGACAACAAAGAACTTCGGAATACTTATAAATAGTATAAATTCAAATGACCCAATAGAATTTTGGGGAGCTGTAAGTCTGTTTGTGTGATTCCCCATTTTGGCAAAATTTGTTTTCGATATATTTTCACTTCACTTCACTCTTCGGCTAATGTAGAAAGATTTTTTTTTCTAGCATAAATTTATTGAAAACGAAACAAATTTTCATCTTCTTGAAGTATTGAAATATTGACAAAAGATGTTTGGTACTGTGCTGTGTCAAAAGAGCATTGGTATGACAACAAAAGTGACTGATTTTTTATTATAATTTTTTTTTTTTTTATAAAACTGCCTAATTTTATTTAGTCACAAAATCTCCCGTTTTCTACCGATATTTTGCCCACATTTCTACCGACTTATTTTTCTTTGGTTTGGTAACACTGTTGGCAACACAGCTCTTTGATTGTTTGTTGCCGTTTGTTTGTTGGCATTTTTCGAGTTTTTTATTTCACGACGAATTTAATGATATTTTTGTGATAAGTTTAACTATTTTGTCATCTAACCATGGACAGCTCACTGGAGATGTCTCAAACGTACACCCAAGACAGCCAGTCCATGTCGCAAACCTACACACAACCAATGGACTCGCAGCCCCCGATACCAACCACAACCGGCCCTCAGACCGGGAAACCAGAAGAGTTTTCTGTTGAAAAGATCCTTGACCGACGTGTTAGAAATGGTAAAGTGGAATATCTCTTGAAATGGAAAGGATACTCACGGTATGGAAGCTAAAAACCTATATTTTTCCTGTTGCTTGAGTTTACACACCTAACCTAAATTCAATGTTTTGTTTGTCTGTTTTCGGCTTGGGTGTCGTTTGGGTGCTTCCAACATCATTATCCTACATTAAAACAACTGCAGGAGGTATGTAAGATCAATATCAAAACTTATACTTAGCATCTACTTAATATTTTCTTTTTTCTTGCTCTAATTGTTACACAATTTGTTCCTTTACTTGTGCAAATAAAGCCTTCGTCTATATTCTATACTTATATCTATCTTTTTAAAATGGGGGTTTTAACACAAAACATGGTTTGGACTGGGTTGAATGACTATCAACATTCTACTTAACTAATTATTGACATTATTTATTACTGTTAATTTTTAACGATGTGATTTTTTCTACTTAACCCAGATACTCCGGCATTCAATCAATGTTGTTCCAGTTATTAGTGATTGCGACATTATAGCGGTCTGTCACTGTATCTGGGTTAATGTTGCTAATAGTGTTTTTACCCTACCTATACACAAAATGATTGAGTTAACTTAAATATTTCATGTTTTCATTTCAAATTTTTAAACTACGCACATAGTACACCCATACCCATTTAGATAGGTATAATGAGCCTGCTTGTATAGTCATGCGAAGATGTGGTAAAAAAACCATCATTTCACTTGCTATATTAATGTGATTTAATACCAGGGATTTGTAATTAATTAGCTAACACATGCTTGGTTTATAAAATCCTTTACACAATCATCACCTCAAACTATTGTAAAATAATCCATAATCCCTATACTAACCCTTGCTTTGGGAATCCTCTCTTAATGTGGTATTCTGCAGCCAAATTTTAGCAAAATTAACACCAGCCTTTAATTCATCTCTGTATCTGATTTCCTCGATTGATTGACACGGGCAATATGTGGTGTGGTTCTTGACACTTACTTAAGTAAAAGAATTTAAAAAAAAGATAACCAAGAATTTGATCTTTGCTGAATCCCTGTGAAGAAGTTAATAGTGGGATTTGGAGACTGAACTGACATCAAACAAATTATAAGCAAGCTCACTGGCTTAGCTGCATCCACCAATTTTGTATAGTCATATGGACTAAGCAATGGCTGGCACGGTCATTCCTTGGACGAAAAACTGATTTTTTTTTTTCTCGAGGTCCTCCATGCTTCGAAAGGCATGTTAAGCAGTTGGTTGTGGTTGTTATCTCTGTAATATCTCTCTGATAGTAGTCGTTAGGTCTAGTTAGAGGTGATGAAAACAATAAAACTAGGTGAGCTGCGGCTCACCTAGTTTTATTGTTGTGTGTTAAAATAATATATTACTTGTATTATGTTATAATAAAGTTTTAGACAAGTTAATGTTGTGTCGCAGTATAGTTAGCAACATAGAATACGGCTATCTCATTTCATCCCTTCTTTTCATGTAGTGGCGAACCACTACATGAAAAGAAGAATCATTGGAATAAGAATACAAATGGGATGAAGAAGGGATGAAATTAGATAGCCGTATTCTATGTTGCCAACTATACTGCGACAAAACATTAACTTGTCTAAAACTTTATCATACCATAATACAAATAAAATATTATTTTAAGATCTCATAGTGTCATATTAGCAATAGGACATCTTCTGCTAAATATGGGTCTCCCCAATACATTTTCATAGTGATTAGTGGCACTCTGCATACAGTTACTCTGTCACCTTAATTAGGTTGTGTGTCCACCTAATTGGAGGCTGCATTTTAAAACTCAACTTAACCCTTAAACAAACGCGAGCCTGTGTGCCTTTTTTTTTAAAGTCACATTGCTTTTTGGGTTATTGGGGATCTCTTATTTCATATTTTTGACCAAAATTTAAAAAAAAATAGGGGTAGGGGGTAGTTTTTCTGGTGGTAAATAATTTACCATTATTCATTAGGGACTACAAAATTTAGCAGGTCGGTGGTAAAATAGTCACCATTGTCCAATCCGGTTTATTTTTTGTATTTTGACTAGTGACTTCCTCTTGTTTCTATTGTATATTTTGGAAATTAAATAAATTCATATTTTTTGTAATGACGTTTATTATTATTAATACTCAATTAGTTAGTTTGTTCTATAGCATCGTTTTCACGCGTAACTTCTTCATATTCTTCATTTCGCCCGAACATTTCTTCAAAATTTTCAACTTCAAAAGTAAAAACATCTGAAGGGCTATTGATGAACTGCCCCCAGCAGGGGTACCTAATCTTCCTCATCACAATCAGAGAGATGACAAGTGTTCCAGATTGTCAACAACTGTTTGAAGTTGTTTATTTCCCAAAGACGAACGTCTGTTTCTTTCTTTTGACATACTGGATTTCTAAAATAAACAAAATAATACATAAATACTTACAACAAACGTGTCGAACTGAAAACCTCCTCCTTTTTTGAAGTCGGTTAAAAAATGGTAGTACATAAGGCAAGTTTCACAACACACAATAAATTTTTATAGGCTTTTTTTTTTTATATTCAACAGATTTTTAAAATATCTCTAGAAATTTATTTAGCTTCATCCGCAATTACAAACAGAAATTATATGTATAGATCTGATTTTTATCAAAGCGTCAACAGACGGTGGTAAATTATTTACCACATATTTATGATACTCAAAATCGTATAAATAATCGATTACAGATGCTGATAACTAGTGAGCTCATGCAAAAAATGTTATAATTTACGAATCTGAATCGCAAAAGCACTTACCAGAATTTTGGTTTAAGAAAGTTTTAAAAAATCTGCGAAGAGGCTCGAAAATTTTGAATTTATCCACCAAAAAACAACTCTATCAACTTTGACATCACCTCGAAGTGACAAATGACGTTGACAAGTTATGAAATTACATAGAGTAGGAACGAAATATCATAATAAAAAAAAAACAATTTACCTTGACAGCTCCAGTGTTGACATATCGAATTTTTGGTTACATTTTCTAAAAAACTCAAAGTGGTAATATATCTACCTTTAATTGTATAAGGGTTAAATAATTTCAGTGAAGACCACACCTGGGAGCCTGAAGATAACCTTGACTGTCCAGAGTTGATATCTGCATATGAAGAAGCTAGGTTAAAGAAAGAAAAAGAGACCTCTGCACCAATTGAGTTGGAAGAAAGTGTAACAACTCGAAAACGAACTAGGAGAAGTGAGAAGAAGAAAGAAAAGAAAATTGAAGTGGGTATTTTTAATCCTTGTTGCAAAAAGAGGAGTGTTATGAGTATGATATTATTATTGTTCTTATTTTTTGTGTTTTTTTTTTATTAATAAAAAAAAATGGGATCTTTGTCATGTACCTACTGACCATGTCGGTCCCATTTTTTTTCAAACTATACAATTAATTTATAATACAAAAAAAAATTCAATCGTCTAGCTAGCTATTACGGTTCATGAGATACAGTCTAGTGACAGATGGACAGACAGCGAAGTCACAGTAATAGGGTCCCGTTTTTACCCTTTGGGTATGGAACCCTAAAAATACTTACTCACTTAACAAATTATACAATAATGGAAATACATTAATACATGGTACAGCAAAATTGCCAAATCGCTCATGGGCTCACCGGATACTTTCTAAGTTTCAATCCTCACTATCAGGGCTTTAGGCTGTGCGATGATCAGTCAGTCAGTCAGGCAGGACAAAGCTGTTTATAGATATAGATTTAAAGAATTTATACCAAATTATATCTATGGATTAGTTGTCCAATATCACAAGCCTAGTAGCTTGTTTTGGGTCCAGATGGCGCTGCGTGCAACATCCAGCACTATATTTTATTATGTTTGAAAATGATTATTTTAAATTTTCAGGAAATAGAAAAGCCGAGGGGTCTGGCCAGAGGCTTGGTACCTGAATTGATTCTAGCTGCACAGCTCTACCACAATGTACTCTACCTTTTGGTCAAATGGTGAGTTTTTATTGTACTTAATTCCATTGAGTGATGGTGACTACTGAACCAATTGCAATGAAACTTGTATGCAAACAGCTAAACATCATAATTAAGACAGGCATACTTTTAATCGCTATATTCCTACGAAATCGTAACTTACGCGGGTGAATACGCTGGACATAGGTAGTCTATACTAATATTATAAAGAGGAAAGATTTATTAGATTGTTTGTAACGAATAGGCTCTGAAACTACTGGTACAATTTCAAAAATTCTTTCATTAAGAAGCTAGTAAACAGTATTTAACATTTTCGTTTATTGACTTTCAGGCGAGATTGTCTAGAATTCGACGTGGTGCCCGGTCGTGAGTTGGGGCAAGCGTTCCCTGACTTCGTGATAGATTACTACGAGCAATGTGTACCGTTCAGTGTCAGACACACTGAAGGGAAGATGCCGAGATATGCGCCGGAGGTAAGATACCAGTTTGTTATTTATCAGTTCTACTTATTGATCGAGCAAGCAAAGCGTCTCTGGTTCAAGTCTGGAAAATCTTCTTGTTTTTATTTGTCATACCGGAGGCGTGTACGGCCGCTGGCAAGAAAACTACTAACTATCGGCGATTTTCTCTCAAGAAACGCACAATTAATACACATTCCGTGTAAACGAAAGAGATGCATGCATATATTATATCTTCTCTTATCTATTTACTATTATAAAGCGGAAGAGTTTGTTTTTTTGTTTGTTTGTTTGAACGCGCTAATCTCAGGAACCGCTGGTCCGATTTGAAAAATTCTTTCAGTGTTGGATAGTCCATTTATTGAGGAAGGCTATAGGCTTCTTTTGATTTCGATATTCCCACGGGATCGGGACTTACGGGTGAAATTATATATAAACTCTGTGACTGTTCACACTGCCGACGACGACTCACCTCTACTAGTTTTGTCGCAGAGCGAAAAGAACTTTAAAAAAACCGGGCAAGTGCGACACTCGCGCACGAAGGTTTCCGTACCACCATGACATTTGGGTACGGAACCCTAAAATGATTTACTTACATCCAATTTTTAAATTTGATAGGAAAATGTGAAATATTTAGCTTCGATCCTTACTCCCTTCTTACGACCACATAACTTAAAAAAAAAAAAGAAAAAAAAAACTGGCACAAAGAAAATCTGAAACTTATAAGAAACTCTTTGGTAAGTGAAGGCAGACTATATTTGACTAACAGGGTGGCCATTTTGAATTCCACAACCTACTCGATTTGCCTCTGACCAATCAGAAGCGACTTCAGATTGCAATAAAATTCCCTTGTAGTTTTTGAAACACGTTTGTTGTATCGGAGCCCCACTTAAATGTTTGTTTTATTTTGTTTTTAGTATTTGTTGTTGTAGCGGCAACCGAAATAAATCTTCTGTGAAAATTTCAACCGTCTAGCTATTACGGTTCATGAGATACAGCCTGGTGACAGACGGACGGACGGACGGACGGACGGACGGACGGACGGACGGACGGACGGACGGACAAACAGACAGACAGACAGACAGACAGACAGCGCAGTCTCAGTAATAGGGTCCCGTTTTTACCCTTTGGGTACGTAACCCTAAAAATAAACTCGCTCAGCGATACTCGTTTAGCGATGCTCGCTTGCTTGATCATTTCTTTGGCACGAGTTGTCGCTTGTCGTACTTGCACACTCGCTTATTAGCCCGGCGACAAAACTATCGAAACTACACACTCACTTCCCGCTGATCATATAGCTAGACTTCACATGTACCTCGATTTGTATTAAAACCGAGCGTGTTGACTTTTTAAGACCTACTGTGACGTCACGGCCACAGGAAACATGGTTCCTACCTTTGGGTGCTCGAATTTTTGGGAGTAGCAGTTACTAATCACGCAACGAGGCATTTTATTAGTTTTTACGGACGTCCGGCAACTATAGCCGCGCGCGGACTGCCAGTTAGCGCTGACTACTTTGACGTTTTGTCAGGGGTTTTCACGTTTTCTTACACGCGAAGGACATGAATTCGCGTGGTCTAGCTATATGTATGTCTGTGTTTCTAGTTTTACTGATTTCTCGTTCATTGTCTCCGGACCAGCGCCTAAGGCTGAGGATTTTACTAAAAAAACGAATTCTCCAAGTGTAGGAAACACTAAAAATTAAAATTTGAATGTTCTTTTATTAAATTCCAGCTGTCTTCTATAGAAGATGTAGCACAACCGATGGACGTGTCCGAAGAAACACCCACTGCAGCAGAACCAGGTATTTACTTAAATTCAAATTCATTTAAGGCCTTGGCCGCGACTTGGTTAAGGCCGCGGGTTCACGGTGGATGCAGGCCGCTTATAACCGAAGCATCTGGAAATCTATGAGGGAGGCTTATGTGCAGCAGTGGACTTACAGATGAAATGATGATGATGATGAATGTTTTTAAAGCTTTAGTATTAGATGTGATGTGCTGATTGTATTTGACTCTCTGTGGCGCGTCGGGGGAAGGCCCGACTGCAATGCAGAAGATTGCGGGTTCAATTCAGGATATCCCCAGTTAAGGATATCCACCTGAAGGCCCGTTTAAATGGTTCATCTGTATATCTTTTTAAAAGGTCTTTTAGTATATTTATGATAAATCTATTTCAGAAGTCCCACCGCCATCAGAACTTGCCGGTCAAGAACTGCAGACGACGAAAGAACCGGCTGTTGGAAGCAGTTTGCCTGAAATATCTATTTAAGAAGTATGTTTTTTAAGATTATGTACTGCTGCGTCCCTCAGTTTCACCCGCGTAAGTCCCGATCCCGTGGGAATACCGGGACCAAAAGTAGCCTATGTTACTCAGGGTGAATGTAGCTTTCTACATTTTTGAAATCGGTCTAGTAGTTTTTAGTTTATTCATTACAAACATACGACACACACACACACACACAAAATACAAATCTTTCCTCTTTATAATATTAGTGTAGACTACAAATATTATTAAATAACAGGTTTATTTACCATGTAAACATTTGTTTTTATGAGGAGTGGTTTTTATTTGTAGTGAAAACAACCATGTAACTTTAAAATCGTATTATATATAATACTAGCTGACCCGGCAAACGTTGTTATGCCTTATAAATTATAGATAGTAGCCGATTCTCAGACCTGAATACGAAAATAAAATTTCATAAAAATCGGTCAAGCCGTTTCGGAGGAGTACGGTAACTAACACTGTGAAATGGAAATTTTATATATTAGATTATGTACTTACCTTTAAAATGGTAAGTGATTTTATGGGTGAGGTACATCCACCTGTATTGTAGCTTTTTAATAAATAAACCTAATAAATTGTCATGAATGAATGTTAAATTAAGTCGATGAAGCAAGTAAAAATAAAATAAAACAATTGTTTTTGAAAAAAGGCTTCCAACATTTCTTACTCGGCGGAATTCGTACCTGCGACTACTGGTAATCCTAACCAGCGCGTTAGACCGTTTCGCCACGAGTACTGGTACCCGCTATATCGAAAAAAAAATAAGCATTTTTTCAAAAACAATCCTTCCCAAGTGTGGGTAAATTTTAGAAACAATGTTTGTAATAAAACAGTATAAGTAAATATAACACAATTTATTTTATTAATCTAGAACTAATCCCTGTAAAGTAACTAAGTTTACAAAAAATAACTTAATAATTAAGCTAAAGTAAAGCGTAGAGTATTAAGTACTTTGGCATCTTATTTTAGAAGCATACCGGTGTATTCCCATTCGCCTCCCGATGTGTATTATACAGGAGGCGAACGGGAACAATACATGTTTTAAATTCTCATAGCCAGTGCACTAACTATATAGTTTAGCTGTTGTAGTATAGTGGAAATAGCTTATCAAAATTTAAAGCTTAATTTAATCGATTCTATTTAGTAACATGTCCTAGGTACTACAGCGTCGTAATAACACGGATTAAAGTTGCTGACGCAGATTAGATTATATCGCGATCTATGTACTACCACAGATATTCTTGGTCCCTTTTTCAAGCATATTGAGGTAGCCTATTATTCCCATACTGTATTAGTTGCACAATTTCTTAACATTTTTGTATGTAAATCGTTAGGAAGCAAACATTGCTGTCGATTGTGTGAATTACATTCAAACTTAGAAAATATGACATTTAATAAATAGGTTTAGATAGTAGATCCATTACTACCATTAGTCGTCTAGAATAGCCTTGTGCTGTGCTTCTTCCTAGTTATAGTTTGTTCAAAAAAGGAGCGATCGAAGCGAAATCTTCGCATTCCGGTATCAATTTTCCTTTAAATTTGATACAAGATTCCGCGCAGAGTGGTCCCTCGAACCAAGCGCCGAGCATCTTCTTGCATTGGGCGCAGTTTTCTATACAAATCTCCATCGGGTCGAAGCCGGTTGCTGTAAACAGTTAGAAAAAATATAAATAAATATACATTTGTAAACTTTACACAGCGCCATCTAGTTAATGATATGTAAACACCCAGAGAAGAAACTAATATCATAGCATAAATACTTGTCCCCGGCGCGAATCGAACCCGCAACCTTCCGACGCGCCACAGAGGTCGTTAAAAGAAAAATAAAAAAACAAGTTCTCTTTCCCAGTTGTCACCACTAGTAGTGCATACAGGGGTGACGAATGGGAATAAAGTGAAGGACGCCTACGTAGTAAGTAGGCCAGGGTCGCAGTTGACACGAAGAAGAAGTAGGTACATAATTAGGTACCCCGAAAATCATCTAAGAGGACCACTCAAGTTATATAGGTTTACTAGCTGACCCGGCAAACGTTGTTTTGCCTTATAAATTATAGATAGTAGCCGATTCTCAGACCTACTGAATTCGCATGTGGAGTTTGGTGGAGATCTGTGAAGCCGTTTCGGAGGAGTACGGTAACTAACATTGTGACATGGAAATTTTATATATTAGATTACGAGTAGGTAAGTTTTTCCCAGTCTCTGATCTACCAACTTTACTTTCTTGTGGCATCCTTCTAATATGAATGATCGTCTCTATGACGCGTCTGCAATACAGAAGGTTGCGGGTTCGACTCCCGCCGGGGACAAATATTTACGCTGACTATAGTGCTTGTTGCTTGCTTGTAATGATGTCTATCGTAGATAATAAGTTTGTTTTTAGGGTTCCGTACCCAAAGGGTAAAAACGGGACCCTATTACTAAGACTTCGCTGTCTGTCCGTCTGTCAGTCTGTCCTCAGGCTGTATCTCATGAACCGTGATAGCTAAACGTTTGAAATTTTCACAGAGAATGCATATCCGTTGCCGCTATAACAGCTAATAATAAAAAACTTGAGAAGTGTCAAGGGACACCCGGATGGAACGAAGTTCCAAAACAAAAGTTCAAAAAGTGGCGTTACAACTTTTAGTATTAGTTTTTTCCGTCTAGCCCCCTTTCGCAACGCGCGATAAGGAACTTCGTTCCAAAAACAAAGTACATAAATCAAATAATTAAAGGGGGTTCAGTCCCACGGGAGTAGGTATTGATATTTGAAAAAAAAAAAGCATTTTGTTATAGGTAGGGACTCTCATATTCGGCATTAAAATGTAGTAGCTAGGAAGGTACTGCACAAACGGAAGAGGTTTGTAGTCGTAAATCTCATAGCGCATATATTACGGTCTACTATATCGTCGAGGTATGTTACCCGAACCGCTATAATATTCCGCAATCTCGTTAACATTATGAATGGCGCCCATGCCACGCGGGAAGGCTACATCAACGGTACATCAGGCAGGTCTAACTACATTGTAGTGAGTGACCGAAAATTCGGGTTTATTTCGGCCGTAGGTTTCGGTTAAGGCTCGGCTGTAAACAACAGTAGCGAGAAAGTGCTGCACATAATATCCTGCACAGGAGCACCATTAGTCGTACCGCTGTATCGATTAGTAACCCCAGCGAACCAGATTCGATATTTTTTTTTTCATTTATTTATATAACTTTGTAAGTACCTACACGTTTTACTAATACAGACTTCTTGCCAATATGAGTTGCAGTTCATTGGCAAGTAGGTATGCGCTTATTTCTAGGCTACAATTAAAAGGTGCATCTTACACACACAAAATACATAAAACTATTACTTACTACATAATTAAATAATCTTATAGATAAACTAGCTGAGCCGGCAAACGTTGTTTTGCCTTATAAATTATAGATAGTAGCCGATTCTCAGACCTACTGAATGCGTATGTGAAGTTTGGTGAAGATCGGTGTAGCCGTTTCGGAGGAGTACGGTAACTAACACTGTGACATGTAAATTTTATATATAAGATAAAGAGATACAAGTTAGATAGGTAGGTAAGATATAAGTTCTGACATGGCGGATGCTCAACAGGCTCCAGAACGGAGTGTGTTGAGCATCCGCCATGTAGGCCACTGCAAAACTAAACCCGGTGGCAGATATAACTTTTTACGTTTCACCAGAGACACTTTTTAGCTTCTTTAGGTCTACCTATGTGTGACATGTAATTGTACCTTCATAGACATCCAAAAATCCTGCTCCGAAACGCTCCCGATTCCCAGTAGTAGTAGGTAGTAGAGGTATATTTAGATAAACTTCTGTTTCGGCTTAAAAATGAGACCGAATTCGAACTCACGGTTTCGGCTTAAGAATTCAGTTACGGTGATTCACTATCGGTACCAACATAAATAATGGATGGTTCTATTCACGCGAACTGTCATCACGAGGTCAAGTGTAAGCGGTTAAGGTGAAATTGCGTAACACAGGGCGAAAGTGAGCCGGCCAAATCACGGATTGGGGTCATTGCCTTCGATACCTCTTTATAAACAACCTATATATGTATGTAAATGTGCTTTGGTCACCTTGAAAATTGTTTTTAAACGGTTAGGATCCTCATCGTCATTGCTAAAATTACAATAGGTAAAGTAGCTGTGCCATGCGGTTTCTCCCGTCTACCTAACTTCCCTGAACTTTTTTTTTTAGTTTTTTGAAAAAATGTTCTCCAGAATTTTGCACACGACAGGACTTGAACAAGTCATCCAAGTGTAGGAAATACTTTTAAAATAAAAATCAAGATTTACTTTCCAAGATAAAAAGTTGCCAATTATCTATTCCTGTGCCTATCCCGGCCTATTCCTATGCTATCCTATTCCTATGCTATGCTATACCTATGCTTCCTATGCTTATCTATTCCACAGCGCGAAAGAGTTGTATGACTATGAAAACAACCGTTGTATGTTGAACTGACACATTTTTAACTCCGCTCCGCTCGCAGTGGAAGGCCGGCATGAGCCTCTGGTAGTTAGGCGAGAACTGATTTTTCTCGGATGGTTAACTATAACATTTATTTGAAACTACAGTTTTGAAAACACTACCTAATAAAGTTAAGGATATTTACTAGGTCCTTTATGATGTGAAAATACGATTACCTCTGAAAATTTCTCGATAGAATAAAATCACAAACATCCCTCTAAATTTTACAAATAAATGAAACTACTCAGTCATTATTTAACTTATACTAATAAAACTTTGCAGATTAACCGATCTTAGTTCAAAGCAGGGCATCAATGATTTGAAATGATCTGACTTACCTAAAATGATTAAAAGATTATTTAATTTTTAATTACGAACAAATCAGTTACCTATACACGGTGCACCGACGAGGGGATATTAAGCCGAAAGGGGGTTGTTCTAGAGGTCTAGCGAACAACTTTTGTTCTACAAGTTTTAGAAATTCGAAGTAGTTTTCGAAAATTTTGAGTTTAAAGTTTCCATGAAAATCAGCTGTTTTTTAGAGTTTGAGGAAGGTGCCCTTTTATTTAGTTTGGACCACTACAATCTAAACATTAATTGCCTTTTTTTTACAAAAACAGCTGTTTTATTAGTGACACAACTTTAAAATTTTCGAAAAAAAAAGTTCGATTTTCCAAAAGTCGTAGAATAAAAGTTGTTCGCCTAGACCTCTAGAACAACCCCCTTTCAGCTTAATACCCCCTCGTCGAAACACCCTGTATAAGGAATTCCATTCAAAAGACATCAACGCCATCGATTGCTCTACAAATTTTATAGAGTCCAATAATAATTAGGGTTTTACGTTAATTATAATTACAGGACAGAGAAACTTTTCCAAAAACGAAAGCCAGTAAAAATACAAAGGTATTTATCGCAATTAAGTAATTAACCTTAGAGGAACGTAAAGAAATTTAACGACAACCGTAAGTTTAACGAACGATTAAGAATCTGTCCTTTTTTCCTTATTTTAAGGGAGATGCTACGCGGATGAGCGTGGAATTCAATATTATTTGAAGCCTAGTTTTCTATACCCAAAAAAATCACCGGAATTGGATAATGGAATCATTTTATTTTAGTTTTTCGTAAAATTAAGTTATGTATGCCGATCATTCGATAACGGCTCGGTTGATTGTGATTATTATTTTTAGTTGCTTGCGTGTTGCGTCTGTTTATTATAGTTTTGTAACTTCTAAATTACATAGGTAGGCAGTAGGCAGGTAAGATATTATATTAGATTAAAAACGATCCCAAAGTAGGTACTTTGGGATCGTTTTTGGGAAGTTAATGTTTTAATTTTATTTCTATTTTTGTTTTGTCTGTATGTAAGTACTTATGCCAATAAAATAATTACCTTTCTAGTTTTATTATAAAGTGCATTCTCATTTCATTAGAATGTTGAATAGTTTTTATTAATTTCTTCTTTAGTTATTAGCACGGGTTATTAGGGTGCTAGATGACATTGTAAAATATTGTATTAGGTAAAAAAATATACCACATCTTAGAAAACCTTTAAAACAATTTTAAGCTTCTCCGGTAATCATTCCCCTTAAATAGAATTATTTGTACAGACTCCGTTTTATTGTAGCGACCTTTGCTCCAGAGGTTTTACCAGTATTCTCATAACTGTCAAAAACTTTGCGAAATATAAAGTTCTTTGTTATGCTTTGTCATTTTATATGGTTGTCGGTTAAGGTTCTCTCGTTATCCTTTGTTTAAAGCGTGCTTATATTATGAATTAGGTTTTGTGGTTTCGTTTAAATTTAGTTCAAGATACCTACCTACTTAACTAATTCTAGATCGTTCAAGCCAACGACTTTGTTTTCGTTTTAGACAGAAATGACTCTTCTTTTATCGTTGTTTAGGGTCACTTTCGATCTTAATTTTGTTGTTAAGTAAAATTGAATTTCTAACTAGTTTTGTGAAGCTAATTTTACAAACAAAGTTAGATGTTTGAAGTCAAAATAAATCTGTTTCACTAGCATTGCCCTTAGTCTTCATTTTTTTAAACTTAGTCGTCATTTCGGGTTAAAAAGGTTAGGTATCTAACCTTCCCATAATTTCATTGCAATTGGTCAAGTAGGTTTTGCATAAAAGAAAATGTGTAGATATACCTACCTACTTATAAAACATGAAACATACATACATAGATTTTTGGTAGGTACCTAATTTACCAAATAACTTGCACCCTAAATAGTTTACGAAAGATGTTAAATGTAAAGATCTCGAAACGTTGAGCGTTGAAACAATGCTAAAAGTAATGAAATACCACGCAATTAAAACCGACTCTTAACGGTCTGGATTTTAGATGTTGGTCTAACTCCTGCTTAATTATTTTTTTCGATTTTAGATACTGCTTAAATAGATACCTACCTACCTATCAAGATATGTCCTAATAGCATTTAAGCAAACAATAAAAGAACAAACATCTCACCTACGAGTATAACACATTGCGTAAAGTACCTACATACCTAGTAGGTACATACATATAAATATGTAAACTAGGTACATGTACCTAAACTTGGCATTAACTGTTGATGTCGAAACATTGCGCCAGAGAGATGGGTCTTGCGCCTCGTAATCGTAACTCTGGGAAACGACCCAGGAGAAACGCTGGGAGCTCGAATATACGGTGCCTTCCGCGGGTGTACTTAGATTTGGGTACAATATTATGGGGCAAATCGGGGCATTTTCTTTAGCAGTAAGTGTCAGTAAAAAAAAATAGAAATTAGTGGTAACTCATTATCTAGCACATCTTCATAGTAGCTCTAGACCGTGATTAATATAACAGGAAGGTAAACTTTAATAAGACCTGGGGTTAAAACAATCATTGTAGGAAAAATTTGCTTAAGTAGGTATTTCTAAAAATGGACCGTGACGAGATTTGAACATTACCTAATTCTTTATTTGTTCAACGCACAAATAAACAGAAAGAACAACATGAAAAACTTAAACAAATCTATCTATCTATTATCTTCTATTATTACTAGCTGACCCGGCAAACGTTGTTTTGCCTTATAAATTATAGATAGGTAGTAGCCGATTCTTAGAACTACTGAATACGCATATAAAATTTGGTAAAAATCGGTCGCGCCGTTTCGGAGGAGTACGGTAACTAACATTGTGACATGGAAATTTTATATATTAGATAAGAAGATAAAGCTGAAGAGTTTGTTTGTTTGGTTGTTTGTTAGTTTGTTAGAACGCGCTAATCTCAGGAACCGCTGGTCCCATTTGAAAAATTATTTCAGTGTCGGAAAGTCCATTTATTGAGAAAGGTTACCTATAGGTACCTATAGGTAATATTTAATTTTCAAAAATACTAGGCGGACGAAGTCGCGGGCACTGCTTGTTTATCTATATTTGTCGTGACTCATCGCACAACCTAAACCGCTGTAGAGAGTAGTAGAGAGCTAAAATTTGAAGAGTATGTTCTCTAAGCGACGACGTGTGCCTCAATAAGGATTTTTGAAATTTTCCCTACCTACAGCCTTACACTGTTCAGTGTTCCCCTAAATAGCTGAGCAAATTGAAGACGTAAAGACAGCAAAGACGGAACGACTGAAGAATGGCGCTCCATTACTGTACTGAGTTACTGGATTACCAATAAATATTTTGGCGTCACGGAGAACTTATTTAGGACCTAAGAAGATTAAAAGACGCTACAGTAGGTGCATGTAAGTACCTTTATATAACTTTTGGCACATAACAGCTGTAATGTGGTTAATATTACTGCTGTAACACCAGCAGCAACTCGTTGTAGCGATTATTTGAAGCGGCTTTTAATCCTCTTTGGGCACAGTGTGAGCGATAAGAAAAATTGCAAGGGAAAAGGCTTATTTTGCCCACTGTTACTATGTTTACACGAATTAAATTGGGTCTGGACACAGTGTGAGCGGGAAGAAAAATTGCAAGGGAAAAGGTTTATTGGCCCACTGTTACTATGTTCAAACGTATAAATAGCGTTTGGCGGAGTCTGCTTCCCGCCCCGCTCGCTGTGTGTCCGAACCCATAGGTTTTCTCAGTTCTGTAAGCCCTGATTGACGCCAAATTAGAAATTTATTGGGCTTTAACATTTATTTATTTCTTATTTGCATACCTACATTATATCAATTAATTAATAATGTATAATTCTCTAAGTTATGCGTCTTGTTGAGGTATTGCAAAAACATTTTTGGGGGTACGAGATAATGTGTACCTCCAAAGGGAAGATCTTCCACCGGGCAGGTGGTTTTGCCCGGTAGGCCGCGGCCCGACGTTGTCTCATCGGGATTTGTCATATGAGATTATCTCGGAAAGAATGTTAATAGCGCGATTCAGGATTTTATACTAGTAGTTGATTCTGTGGGCGTCCGCCACATATTTATGACATAGTGGAGGGATGAGGGGAGGTGACGGAGAGGGACATTCTTCGTTATTTTAACACGATATTATGGCCCCTTCATCAGACCTACCTGCGACTGTGCCTGTCCCTGAATTGCCTAAATAGGTACCTCATATTTTTATGCCTCTACTAAATTCTTACGGGAACACTGTCTCGGGATATTCTGGAACTTTACCTACGAGTCGTGATCTTAATAGAGATTAAAGTTTAAATTCTTTAAGGTCAATTCACACTTGTGCGCAGAGTCGAAGCGCGTAAAAAAGTTTTTCACTTTTAGCTCCACTAGAATAAGTGGTATTTAATACTAGCTGACACGGAAAACTTTCATCATTCATACTTATAAAAAGAAGAGAGGATAAAAAGTTTGTACCTACTTAGACGCAAATAAAAATAAAAAGTGAGTCTTTGTTACTTAAGAGAAGCAGTAGAACATCTATGAATTAATAGTCTGTTTCTCTACATTTCAAAACTACTGAACCGATTTAAATCACTATTGGTCACTTGGTTAGCTCTGTTTTAAAGAAAGCTCGTGGTATACTTTACGTCCAAATCCTACAAATGGAACCCTAGTAATCAAAGAAAGGCTGTGCCCGCTCGGGTATAGCTAACGTCCGGTGTATTTTTTCACTGGACTGAAACGAATGCGGGTGAAACCGCGGGTCACAGTGTTAGTTTGTAAATAAATAATGAATTTTTGCATCGCTATAAATTAGCACCTATTTTTCTACAGATGGACTAAAAAGGTGCGCCCGCGCCGTTCTATCATAACAATTACATATTTAATTATGAACAGGTATTAGGTTACTTACCTATTATTTTTTCCATAAAAACAGGTTCTTGACGTTTTATTCGCTTACGTATCAACCTGGGTTTATTAATAACTAATTCAAGGCAGATCTAATAAATAAAACGTAAAATTAAAAACCCGTTTTATATTACGTTCAGTTCAAAACAGACATAAAAACTTCATTGATTAAAGCTTAACTATATACCTACTCATGATATTTACCTACACTTAAATTCTGCAAGATAGCGGAATGTTTACGATTTTACGTTCTTCATAAAATAATCGTATATTCGGCTACGTACGATTTATTTTAAGGAAATTCTTATCGGCATTTGTTGTTGAAGATGTCTGTTTAAACATCTGTGTAAACCAGCCCTTTGGCTGTACGCGTACTGATAAGTCGAGGCGGAGGCGCGTCACCGTAGCGCCTCCGTAGCGGCTTGAATTCCTTTGAAACTATTGACGATTCTGTGGTAATTTTGAAGAAATTAGCAACGCGGTAAATAGACAAACGCATTCAGTTGTCTAGGGCCATTCTAGGGTACATATCGGTCAACATTAGAGGAGCTCATTGGCCTAGCTGTACCTGCCGATCTTGAACGGTTCGTGCGGGATCAATACTTGGATGGATGACCGATAATATGTGACAAAAAAACATTTTCTCGAGCTCCTCCGTGGTTCTGAAGGAACGTAAAGCAGTTAGTCCCGGTTGGTATCTTAGATAGCGGTAGTTAGCTCAAGTTAGAGGCCTTAGGGCGACCTGAAAAATTGAACACTAGGTGAGCCACACCTCTACACGAAAAGAAGAAGAGGAAAATTAAAGAATAATTCCCTACTATGTAGTCCCAAATAATTGGGAATAGCAAGAAAGAGAGAGTCGAACAAACTGACGTCGAGACAGGGGAAATTTACAAAAGTTAGTCACTCACGACCGTAAAAAAGTGGCGCCATTGCATTTTACCTACACAACTCCAAAGGTATTTTTACGTAGCGCCAATACATTCTGATTGGCTTAGTCATTGCCACGTCTTTTCAGTGGAAATATATAATAATACGTCCTGCGGTTTCACCCGCGTAAGTCACGATTCCATTGGAACTTCGAAAAATCCTTTCTTATTCGATACCTACATATTACAAACAATACAACCTCCGAATTTCATGGCTCTAGGACTAGCGGTTTAAGCTGTGCGTATATAGAGTTCAGTCAGTCAATCAACTAGGACTTGGAATTTTATTTGTATAGAAAATTTATTAGTCGAGACATGTTTAAAATAAATATTTGAACTGCTAATAAACTACTGATTTGTACATGGAATTCGTCATTTTACAAATATGTGGTGGGTGAGTGATGATGGATGAGTTTACCTACTGTTGACAAAAGTGATCAGAATAGGTCAAAGAATGGAAATACTTAGGTATTGGCAGAGAATAGACTGGACCACGAAACTGATTGATTTTTCCATTTCGGAGGCGGCATCTCGGGCCCAGCGGCTCAAATTAGGGTTGCCAGATACGGGCTTATAATTTCCTGGACATTCCTGGATTTTTTTTTTTTTACTCTAATTTTTGTATTGTTTAGTGTTTGTTATATTAATAAAGAGTATTATTCTTTCCATTTATTTATTTTTTATTTATACTATACATACATCTATTATTATAAAGCTGAAGAGTTTGTTTGTTTGCTTGAACGCGCTAATCTCAGGAACCACTGATCCGATTTGAAAAATCTTTCTTTCAGTGTTGGATACTCCATTTATTGAGGAATGCTATGCTATATTATATTAAAAAAAAAAAATAGACGGACGAAGTCGCGGGCACTGCCAGTTTATTTAATAAAAAAAAAACATGGCGAATCTGGGAGTTTACCTATTATTGTAATTGCGCAACTGAAAATAATTTTCGGATTTTCCACTCCCAATTACTGAGACGTTACGAAGCAATAAGTACTACCTACGTAGCTACCTAATTGTTTGTCTGTTTTCCTCGTATGAAATTGAATCATTAGGTACACCCACCCACATGGACACGTGTATAATAATAATAACACTAAGTATATACCTACTTGTATAACTACAGGTAATCAAGTTTAAAACAGGAATATTATGTCAGTACTACCTAGGTAAGTTATTTATAAGTACACACCTCCACAGTGGATATTTGTTGTCTTCGTAGTAGTAGTTACCTACTAGAGGTGTGGCTGATGTTTTCAGATCAATAACAGGTAATGCTGATGCGGATATTCAAAACAATGCTGATAATCCGCGGTTAATAATATAATCGCGGATAATATGATATTTGCATATTTTAAGTCGCTACGTGTGAGTTGAAGGTGTGTCTGTACTGTACCTACCTACTTATTTTATTTATGCATCTTGCCCTACATTAGGGGGCGTCCATAAATTACGTGAGGTATTTTTTGAAATTTTCTGTTTTTTTTCAGTGTTGTACACACTGAAAAAAAACAGAAAATCTGGATTAAATGGACCTAGGGCATGAATCCCGGGATCCCGGGATATCGTAATCCCGGGATCTCGGACGCAAAAGTTCGATATTATAATCCCGGGATTGAGTGATCCGATATCGAGATTTGAGCAATTTACTATTTGGGTATAAATTAAGGTTTTTAGCTATATTTTTCCTCATGGAATGATTGAATGGAACTATTAAAATTAAACCCAAATTAGTCTACCCCTGAGGAAGAGATCTGTAAAGATTTAGAAGCGTAGGGAATTAGTAAAATGTTTAAAACAATGAAAGTAACGTGATTCATTGCAATTTTTCAGACAAGTATTTTTTATACAAGCTCACATGCAATTTTTTTCTGCTAACATCATTTTAGTGGTGCGCCTAGAATTTGGCGCGAAAGTTTAGACACTTTCGGGTTTAGGCTATTTGTCCGCCATATTTCCAAAATGATGGGGTGGACGGCCCTCGGGGTAACTTATTTACGTAATGAAACCACTAGAGTCTTAAATATATTAAATATTTTATATTTAACACATTTTTATTGTAATAAATTCGCCTTTTTAACGATATCTAAAATCCCAGTATCAATCCCGGGATCCCGGGATTGAGCTCTTAATATCGATATCGCCCCGGGATTGAAAACCTTCCGATATTGCATGCCCTCAGGACCAAAATAGTATTTTTTTTTTTAAATCAGAAAAAAAATTGCGTGATATTTGCCGAGACCCTCCCTCTCACCAACGTAAGATTAGATGAGATTTGACTCGACCCCCTCCCCCCCCTTAAACATCTCACGTAAAATATGGACGCCCCCTTAGATAGACCGAAATATCATATTTTATTTCAGATTTGTAGCTTCCCTGATTATTTTACCTTAAGGATTTGTTGCTAATTCGTGGGGTAAAACCGAATTCCATGCGTTTAAGCAATCATTTTACTGAGAATAACTAAGGAAAGAGAACAGTCAGGCTTCGATCATATATAAACTATAGATGCACGGTCGCCGCTCTAGAAATGGAGCCGCCAAAACAAGGCATACTTCAGCCGATATGCCTTGTTTCGCTGTCAGTCGTGCATAAGTGTTTTACAACCTTATTGCCCAGTGATTAAGGTTTACATTAAACTGTACTATGTCCGTATAAGTAAGCGTTGAAGTAGTGCCGATTTTTGATTTCGATTTTGTATGGGACCGTGTATCTATAGTTTATATATGATCGAAGCAGTCAGGTATCAAAAGTGCTGATTCACAGAAACTAAAATTGCTAAAAAAGTTCAAGTAAAAAAGTTCAACTCATAAGCTGAATCACCGCTAAGTTACGTTTTTGAATAACGACTGTGCTGTATTTTGGTTTTTTAATTTCCGCCAGTGAATCTGTCAGGAAATTTTTGGTTTTTGGTGTTAATTTATTTAAAAAAGAACCATATTACAATGCTTAAGGAAATAGTATGAGAACACGTGAATGCGACGGCACGTTTCGTGAGTCCTTCATAATTCATATTCAAAAATAAATGTATAGGTACCTATATATCAAAAAAACGTCATAATAAAGTTCAACCACGCAAAAGATAAATACTCTTATGTAATGGATGATTAAGAGCCTGGACTGTCCACCGCAGGGCAATGGCCTACCTAGACCTTCCTTCCAATTGTCGCGGCCTAGGCCTAGGTATTTAATTGACAGTTAATTCATAAATTAGTCAAACCTATTTTTAATTAAGTACTATTTGACTTAGTTACCTATAATATCAAATGAGACCATATTTAATTGTCATGTAAAAGTAGCTAAAAGTAGGTTAGGTCAGTACGGGGAAGTGTGGTTTAAGGGAAAGTGCGGCGAACATCAATACTTGACTACCTACGTACGTGACTTACAATTTTATTATTATTTCGATTAAATCGCCATCTTCTCTCGATATAGGTAGATATTTATCTTATCACGATTGGCAATTTTATCAATAAGTACCTATGATAATTATTGTAAGTCCCTTGTAAGTAAATTGATGCTCGCCGCCCTTTCCCTAAAGCCGCACTTCCCCCTACTGACCTAACCATGAGATATTACATCTCTTTAAAGGTAGGAAGACGGGAGTAGCACGGATTTTGGACTCTTTTTCGGATTCCTTGTGGCTACATCGAGCTACGCCTTAATGTTAGGTAGACCACGGCAATGATGTTCTTATAGGGGAAGATACATATATATATTCTAACACTGCGTAGTCGAAAAATGAGCTAGAAACTCGCAGTGTGAAAGTACGTGTTCACGTGACAACGGTTCCACATACGTACGACTGAGGCTAGTGCGTCAGCTGACGCAGTTTTATCGTCTCATTTGCCGTGGCTAGGTACCGTATCTGCCCTTATTTGTTTTTATCTAAGGACCACGGAAATCCCTTAAGATTCGAAAACAAGCCGTAGCCGAAGCATACCGAAGATTTGAATCAATACGATATAACAGTTAAAGATACTGAGATAAAGAAGTGTTTTTACACTTGCTTGGCAATGCTAATTGCATAATTGCAACCTGTTACGGTGAATCCACTAGAACGATGATTGCAGGTTTGAAGACTTAATGGGTGCAGATTTTTGGAAGCATTATTTAAGAGGATAGTCTCCATTCTCTTTCTCTGTACAAACGTAGTTTACATTTTCCTCCCTGGATAAAGACATTATGACTATGCATCTACCTTTTTATTTTATTATTATTTTAATTGGAAAATAAAAAAAAATAAAAAGGTAGATGCATTGTCATGACAGATATAGGTAGGTTTTATGGCATAAACATATTTGCTGTAATGTCTTTATCCAGGGAGGAAAATTTAAACTACGTTTGTATGGAGAAAGAGAATGGAGACTATCCTCTTAAAGAACCCTAAAAAAGAAGAGTAAAGCGGGGTTTACATTACAAAACTAGTGGCATGCATAATACAGAATGCTCCCTTTCTGTATTAAGCCGAAAGCGGATTATTCTATACGTCTAGGCGAACAACTTTTGTTCTACGATTTTTGGAAATTTGTTTTTTTTTTTTCGAAATTTTTTGAAGTTGTTTCACTGTAAAAAAAAACAGATGTTTTTTTTGTATATAAAGGCAATTAATGTTTCGATTGTAGTGGTCCAAACGAAATAAAAGGACACAATAGGACCAATGACCTTTAAGAAACAGCTGATTTTCACGTAAACTTTAAACTCAACATTTTCGAAAACTATCTCGAATTTTCAAAAGTTGTAGAAGAAAAGTTGTTCGCCTAGACCTCTAGAACAACCCTCTTTCAGCTTAAAACTCCTTCCTGGGAACACCCTGTGTAGTCAAATTCACAAAAGCAGTCTCGTAGAAGCAACTTCATTAAATAGGTGGATAGTAAACTGTGTCTAGGGTGTTTTTTTTGTGAAAATGACTCTAAAATGCATGTCACTAGGTTTCGTCATGTAAACCACGGTTAAGAAGATAGTCTACTCGTTTCTCCATACAAACTTTACAAACGTTGTCGACTGTTTCCTCCCTGAATAAAGATATTAGACAAAATATGTTTGACGACCTCTGTGGCGCGTCGTGCGAGAGCGTGATTGCAATGCAGGAGGTTGCGGGTTCGATTCCCGCCGGGTGCAAGTATTTATGCTTAAAAATAAATATTTGTGTCTGGTCTGGGTGTCCTTCTATGTATAATATGTATGTATTTACAAAAGAAAAATAAATATAAGTATTATATCCGTTGTCTAGTCACCGTAACACAAGCTTAGTCGCTTACCACGGGGCTAGATGGCGCTGTGTGTTGTTCACAGAATTTATTTATTTATTATTTATTTATTTATGTTTATACCATTAATCCTATATCAACCATGACCTACGTTTGATTTTTTTTATATTCTAAGTTTTCTAAATTTTATTTTCTACTAGCAGAGTTCCGCGGTTTTACCCGCGTAAGTCCCGATCCCGTTGAATTTTTTAAATACCCTTTTCTTAGTAGATCCATACACACCACAATGAAGACATTCTGTAATTTTTTTTTAATTCTAATTAGAAAATGATAAAACCCCAAAACGCCCCTACGTTTTGGTCATGGCAGATATAGGTTTTATTGCCTACACATATTTGCTCTAATGGCCAGGAAGGAAACAGTCGACTACGTTTATAATGGAGAAAGAGTAGTAGACTTTCCACTTAACTAAATATTAATAATAAAATGTTAACTTACCGATAGCAGGGTTACTCCTCACATATCCAAAACTGAGGATCGCAAACAGAGCGAAGATCGTAAAAGCAGCTGTCATTTTCGTGGCCATTTTCGTACTCTGTAACAAAAGTCAATATTCTCACATCACCGCACATTTTAGACTATGGCGTTAGCAAGACCTGTTTCACTTTTATAGAGTCGATTAACTAAACTGGGCAAAAAACAGCAAAAAATATAGGTAGTTCCACAATTAAGCCAGTCCAATGCGATGACTCATGGAATAACTTGATTTCAGTTAAGAGTTATGATTTGCTAGCGAAAAACCCAGGCTTCGCATGGTGTACTGTGTAATAGTTAAAATTTAAATTCGTTTACGTATACCAAGCTAGTGTTTAGTAGCCAAGTTTTGTAGAAACGCTGTCTTTAATTTCAAAGTCTAATAAACGAATGTACTAAACTAATAATTTTACATCAAAAAAAAACCGGCCAAGTGCGAGTGGGACTCGCGCACGAAGGGTTCCGTACACTTTTGAATTGAATGGAAGGAAAATTGCGATTTATGGTTTATGACGTATTAAAAAAACTACTTGCTAGATCTCGTTCAAACCAATTTTTGTTGGAAGTTTGCATGGTAATGTACATCATATATTTTTTTTAGTTTTATCATTCTCTTATTTTAGAAGTTACAGGGGGGACACACACACATTTTACCACTTTGGAAGTGTCTCTCGGGCAAACTGTTCAGATTAGAAAAAAATGATATTAGAAACCTATCCGTTGATACCCCACACGTATAGGTTTGATAAAAATGATGAGTTTCAGTTGTAAGTATGGGGAACCCCAAAAAGTTATTGTTTTTTTTTCTATTTTTGTGTGAAATTCTTAATGCGGTTCACCGAAGACATCTACTTCCCATGTTTCAAAAGTATAGCTCTTATAGTTTCGGAAAAAAGTGGCTGTGACATACGGACGGACTGACGGACAGAAAGACAGACATGACGAATCTAATTTGATACCGCTATTGAAATTATATTTGATATTGAAAATTGCAACTAATCCGTTGCGTGGCTTAAACCGGGTGCTCACTATCGAGCTTTTGTATGGTTACCCATACAATCGTTGACGTTAAAAAATAAATAAATAAATTCTGAGAACAACATACAGCGTCATCTAGCCCCGTGGTAAGCGACTAAGCTTGTGTTACGGTGACTAGCTAACGGATATAATACTTATATTAATTTTTGTTTTGCAAATACATACAATACTTTACGACGTTTACTATTATTATTAACGTTAACAAGGTTCTAGTGTGTACTACTGTTCGGGTCCGCGAGGGCCCTTTGGTATGCGGTTAAAACCGACAATCGTCGTCGGTTCGTTCTGAGCCACTCACATAACGTTCGTTGCATGCTCGTGAATCAAATACCTACACAGTAAGTATGTCTTTTTGGTTAGAGTACATGCAACGGTTACGTCCGATAACAACTCGCTAGTGAGTACTACCTACCCTTTACCGGCTTTAGAAGTTAGCGGAAAAATACCTACCTATCATTTGACAAAAAAATGATATATTATGATTTTAAAAATGATGAAATTACCACCTAACAAACTATTTATTTTGTTAATAGGTTACTATTTTGACGAAATTAATTAAAATACTTTACAGTAAAACACCATTTACTAAGCATGCCTTTTAAGTTCTGTCGTTTGTATATTTGCCGCCAATTTTAAAATTAGAATTTTTCAAAATTCAAATTTGTTAGAATTTCGAATATCAAAACAATTGAAAGCATTAGGATTAATGCAATTGTTTAGTCACAGCGTTGGTTTGAATCTGTCAGGTCACGTACTAAAATGAATCTTACTAAGGAAAATGTTCGTGCAATAATTTTCTATAACTTTCGAAGAGGCCTCACGCGACTTCAGTGTTTCGAAGAGTTAACATCTGTATTCCATGATGAAGTCCCATGTCTGCGGACCATCGAACGCTGGTATTTGGAATTTGAGCGTGGACATACCACACTTAGTGACAAATCTCGTGAAGGACGTCCAAAATCCGCCTTCACTGAAGATAACATCGTTGCTGTGAGACAACTAATCGTCGAAGATCGTCATGTGACATATCGAGAGATAGAGGCGTTATTAGGCATTTCAGGGACAACCATTCAAAAGATATTGCATGAGGCGCTTGGTGTGAGAAAACTAGTTTGCCGTTGGATCCCGCATTTGCTTTCCGACGATCATAAGGCGGCCCGCGTCAAATGGTGTAAGAAAACTCTTCAGAGGTTCAACCGAGGAGAGTCAAATCACGTCTACGACATCATCAGTGGTGACGAATCTTGGATCTATGCCTACGATCCTGATTCCAAACAACAATCTACAGTCTGGGTTTTCCAAAACGAGCCAAAGCCGACTAAAGTTGTTCGCTCTCGAAGCACTTCAAAGAAGATGGTGGCTACGTTCGTGGCGAAAACCGGTCATGTTGCGACGATTGCACTTGAAGATCGTAGAACGGTTAATGCGGAGTGGTATACCACAGTTTGTTTACCACAAGTCATCGCCGAACTTCGGAAATCTAGCCCAAAGCGACGCATCATCCTGCACCATGACAACGCAAGCTCACACACCGCTCGTCAAACGATTGAGTATTTGAAGCAGGAAAACGTAGAAATTCTTGACCATCCTCCATACAGTCCTGACCTAAGCCCTAACAATTTCTTTACATTTCCTAAAATTAAGAAAACTCTTCGTGGTCAAAGGTTCCAGTGCAGTGAAGAAGCGGTCGACGCTTTCAAGTCAGCCATTTTGAACACCCCCACTTTGGAGTGGAATAAATGTTATAATAACTGGTTCGAGCGAATGGAAAAGTGTATTAAACTTCGTGGTGAATACTTTGAAAAACAATAAAAGGTACTATAAGGTTATATAGTTTTTTTTTTCTTCAAACGACAGAACTTAAAAGGCATGCCTCGTATTGACAAATAGCCATGTCAATTGGTAATTAAAATACGGAGCGAACCCTAACTGGATAGGTTAGGATATTAGAACATGATTACAAAGAAAAACAAAAAATATAAAACAAATTATTTGGCCGTATGAATATTTTTGGACTGATATTCTATCATTTTAAAATACATCTAAATCATATGCGTAATCTGTATTTTGTTAAATCATTATGTGATTACATTACATTACAAATAATTGTTTGACAAAATACAGATTACATAGGTATGTATACGAAGGGGCCGAATCCTTTTGATAGTTTTTATGTAAAGTTTGTACTAGTTCGTGTGTTAACCCGTAATTTAAATAATGTTAAATTACACACTAACACACACACTAGCTATTTTATTACGTGTAGTAATTAACACCAAGACAAAAAACAGCACTCACCACTTCAAAAAGCTACTGAATCACATAAGTTAATTACATCCACAAAATCTAGGTAAGTAGGTAGATACCACTTAAACACAATTACTTTAACTACACTTTATGGATTTCCCGGACTCATTTTTAGTACACATATCGTAGTAAAATGAAGCGTTTAAAATCGTAAAATTCTTTATCAACGTCTGTTCATAAATGAAACGTGTTTAAATATGTAGCGTAGTATACTTGGATAGAAGTGGGGGTTAACTGCGCGTACGCAGGGATACCATCACAGGAAACTGATCTCTACCACTGCGAAAGCACGAAAGTTCTAAGTAGGAAGTACCTAATGTTTTTATGACGATGTTAGTGTGGACTGTGTTTTGATTTTCTTGTCTGATTCTTATTTTAATTTATGAAGAAAATTGAAAAAACCTGTTATTATATTAAAAGCATTTTAAAATTAAGTATGTAGTACTCCTCGGTAACTATTAATTAGGCCGCTAACTATCAAGATTTTACAAAACAAAAAACCCTGTAATTATGATTTTGAAATAACATCGTGGATTTTACTACAAATAATTACCTAGGTAACGGGGTATTTACCAAGTTTTCCTTTGTTTTATCGTGCTCATAAAAACAAATGAAAACATGGTAGCATACCCTAATATTTAATTGTATTCGTTTGTTTGAACGCGCTAATCTCAGGAACCGGTGGTCCGATTTAAAAAAAAATTCAGTGTTGGATAGTCCATTTATTGAGGAAAGCTATATTATATTTTCAAAAAAATTAGGCGGACGAAGTCGCGGGAACTGTTAGTAGGTAGGTATATATAAAAGAACAGTGGAGACCTCTTATTCTTACTATAGTTACATTTACTTAGTTTGGGTTTTAAAAAGTCTGTCTTTCTTATACTTAGGTGAGGACATTTACTATTTATTAAGAAACAGTTGCGTAAAAGGAAATTCTATGAACTTGCGTCATTTGGCATTCAATTCAATATTGCTTAGCTTTAGAAAAAATGACTCAGTCAGAATTTCAAACAATTTCGCCAAAGCGAATATTTGAATAAGCACTTGACGTAGACGTAGAAAGTTTTTTCTGCAATTGCTCTACAAATTCAAGAGATTTAAAAAGTAAAGAGGTATAGAGATAACATCAGCTACAGCAAAATAGGTACACCATCGCTACTGACGTGTAATCTTGCATCGTCATCTACCGAAAAAATGTCAATCCTAAATACTGCACTATACATGATCAACCAGCAAAGTCCCGCGGTTTCAACTGCGTAAGTCCTGATCCCGTAGGATTTTTCATAAACCCTTTCTTAGTGGATCCATACACACCACAAAGAACACACTCTCCAAATTTCATGTCTCTAGGACCAGCGCGGTTTGGGCTCTGCGTTGATATAATATTGATTAATAGGACATTTGTGCAATTTTCTACTTTTAAGCTTTTGTGGTTTATACTTAATGTATGACTGTATTATACCTACTTAATGTTGTGCAAATAAAGCGTTCATCTATCTATCTATCATTGAATTTTATACACATATATGTATGGAAGGCAATAGAAGGTAGATTAAGATGCTAAACATTCACACAGCGTGTCTTTTGATTTATTAACTTGTATTTTGAGTAACTATATGTTTGCTAAAATAATACTGAAAGTTCTTTTTCGAAATCTAGTTCTCTAGACCTATCAGTTTAAAATTAATTAACGTGAGATGACACTACAAAAGCGTAGCTGACGCTTGCTTAGGGTTATAGAGGCCAAACGAACAGAAATTCTGTAGCACAATAAAATTTCGGTCGCGTAGTTTTTGCTTTTTCACGTATGAATACAGAAACGCGACTTATTATTATTAATGGCTACCCAAATAATTTACAGGCTTCTAAATTCAAAATTAGTATGTGATTTTTCATGTTTGTTAAAGTAGACCTCAAATTTTGGGAAGCGTTTCAGTATTCGGCTGTCAGTTTTATAGAAAGCCTTTATTCATTCACACGGCAACGCAAAATTGGTAAAGGTACCTATCTCTTTTCCTATGAAAATAATTTTCGCTGCAGATTTTCTGATTCTTTGGTAACAAATATTTTAGTTTTCTTTTAAATATGCTCTCGATGGAGTCTCTACTCTGCTGTTATACTTAAAACTCTTAAAAAACCTCTTTGAAAAAAAAAGCTATTTATAGAAACGAAAGCGAATAAATTTCGATTTTATGATAGTAGAATTACAATAAACAATTGTCTACATTATTCTTTCATTTGTAAACAAACCGGGTTGCCTTCGGCGGTAGCCGGAGGCGCCTGAATGCCTGCATGGTTGATCACACATCAAACTAGTAGTTACCTAAACCTTATTCTTCTAGCAATAAGGTCCTAATTTCGTTGTAGCCTTTAGTTGATGATACACTTGGGAATATTCAATTTATTTTACTGACAACAAAAATAATCCCCCGAACGAATTGAAACCGACATCACATAGAACAAGATTTGGGAATCCATTACAAAATACGACACAAAGGAAAAAAAACTAGATTGTTTTTGACTGGTTTTCTTCCTGTTGATATAAATGTCTATCGTAGACCGCAGAATATTTTCATATAGAATTTATATTACGTAATATTGTGCGTCATGGACCGAAAAAGATAAATCGGATAGTTACGAAATTGATATAGAAAAACCAAAAGCGTTATGGGGATATTCGTTATTCGTTATTGACCATTTACACAACGACGTTTTTCCATCCGCTGGAAACCAATAGGCTAATATTATAAAGAGGAAAGATTTCTATTTTTGTGTGTGTGTGTATATTTGTTATGAATAAACTCAAAAACTACTGTACCAATTTCAACATTCTTTCACTCGATTCAAACTGAAAAATGTCTTTAATTTCAATTCTTTCACTATTAGAAAGCTACATTCACCCTGAGTGATATAGGCTTCTTTTGATCCCGATATTCCCACAGGATCGGGACTTAAGCGGGTGGAATGCAAAATAAAATAAATAGATTCTGTGAACATCACACAGCGCCATCGGGCTAGATGGCAAGGTACTGAGCTTGTGTTATGGCGACTAGACAATGGATATAATACTTGTGCAGTGTGTTTCGAGGAGTGGTTCTATAAGATAAGACGAACAACTTTTGTTTTAGAACTTTTAGAAATTCGATTTTTTCATGTTTAAAGTTTATTCGAAAATCAGCTGTTTCTTAGTTAGAGGTCATTAACCTTTATTTAACCTTTTATTTGGTTTCGTGTATGATGCTTGGATGAGGGTAATTTTCCAATGATTTTACTACCGTTGCCTGACACCAATCATCCTTGGGATCAAGCAGTTTACGCGCCACCTCGCGGGTAGAACCCCAGTTTCGCTAATCTCCTCCAGATCCCTTGTCATCATCATCATCATCCGAGCGATGTTCCCGGTTGCAATCCTCTCAAGAACCCGGGGTCCGTTTCTTGCTCTTACGTCTCCACTTCGCACGATCTTTGGCATGTTTTCTTCAGTGTCTAAGTCACAGATACTATGACTATAAAGACGTACCTATACAAAAACTCTCTAACCCTTGCCTTACTGTCAGACAACAAAGACATAAATAAAATAGAACGAAAATTAGAAACAGAAAAAAATCTAAATATAAGGGCATGGTAATTAATGGCAGAAGGTTTTGTGGCATAAACATATTGGCCCTAAATTTTTTATCCAGGGAGGAAAGAATCGACCACGTTTGTACTTACCTATGTGCGTAGGTAACTATACTTTCACGAATTTAAATTTTGATGAGCAGGTAAGCACGTCTGAGGTATTCGATTAACTTTTTTACGTTTCCTATAATCGCGCGAAGACAAAAAACTTTACTTCCGTACCTACAAAAGTCAAATGTAAACAACCTCTAGACACAGGTTCACGTGGTCACTAAAGATAGCATGTAGAATGTACATTATGTACATAATTATGTACATTTTACATGTCTGGCAAATTCGTAAAGATTTCGATTTATGTAGAACAGAACACTCAATGGTATTTGTGTAGTAAATAATTGAATTTAAGAAGGCCCTTCACGAGTTAAGACGTGCTTGACGCTAAATTGGTTTCGAAGATAATGTTTTCTTCTGAGAAAAGTATTTTAAATCCTTTGGATAGGTACCGTTTTTCTAGACAATTTCTGAAGAACAAAATATTTAATAGCAATTACTTTAAGCATGTATTAAAGATTATAATTTGATGAATTATTTACTGTTTTAATATGAATAGAAAACTACACTATTTCTATATAATAATTTAAACCTAAATACTTATTTTAACATTAACTGTAGTTAAACTTTATCTTAAAGTTATATTTTTCGCTGAAATCGTTTCAATACACATTGGTATGACATTATATAGCATTTTGGATTTTTTTAACGACCGTTAAGTTAACGACTGTTAAAGTTAAAGATCGATAATAATTTAACGACGAGGGCAAGTCCCAAATGCGTCAAACAGAGTTTTAACAAAATAATGTTAAAAAATAGGTATACAAATAATATCGTAGATTTTTTTTCGGTTTTTGCGGATCTGACATTTCTAAAATGCTGATCAGCAGCTGCTGTGAATTTCTCGAAACGTCGGACGCTGAAAAATAATAATAATAAAAGCAACGCGATTTAAATGGAAAATTGAGTTTATAATATTATAGTTAATAGATTGTATAAATAATGAACAATTTTGATTTAAGAAGCACTAAAACAACTTTAAAACCAATTTCGCGCCATACCTACCAATCGAAAGTCGTAAAGGTGCCTCTTAAATACATCGTACAGGCCACTTTTGGGTGTAGGAAGCGGATCTTGTTATCTCACAATAAGTATCAGTTAATACAACTTCCTAAACTTGAGCGATACTACGTAACAGTAATCCGGGTATGTACTGATCTATATCCGATATTTGTACGTCTAAAACTTATAAACGTAGGTACCTATTAGTATTTCCGCATGGACACAAAATCCTGCTACGAGTATATCTTACAAACGCAAAAGTTTGTTTGTAATATTGTTACGCAAGAAGCACTAAGCCGATTACGATGAAATTTGGTATACAGATAGATAGAGATCTGGATTACCATATAATTTTCATCTCGATATTTCAGCGGGATCGGGACTTACACCGGTGAAACCGCGGAGCGATGCTAGTCCTACAAACGCGAAATTTTGTATGTATATGACTTTGTTACCCTTTCACGCAAGTACTAAGCCGATTGCGATGAAACTTTATAAGCAGATAGCTGGAGATCTGGATTAACACATAGGTTACTTTTTATCCCGATATTTCATCAGAATCGAGACTTATGAGGTGAAACCGCAGGGCGCTGCTAGTAATAATATAATTGTGAAAGTAAGTAACCATACTTTGAAACTTACAAGATTTCTGTCCATTATTGTTATTAGAACTAGATTGTCTAGATTGTGTCACAGATAATTTTAGAATAAGAATAAATTGATTGTGCTAAGTGTGTAGGTACATAATGTACGAGTACTATACTATTGCAAAGTCTACTCATTTCGGGCATACAAAAATGTTTAAAAAATATTTAAACTAGAGATTTGTTTAAAAAGAAAAATATATTTTATTTAAAAAATTACTCACAGCGAGAAAAAAAAGAATGAAGATAAAGAAGAAGATGAAGATAGCTGTTAGATGTCCAAATAAATAAATAAAGATGTACTTTTCCTTTAAAAAAAATCTAGTAAAGCTGCCGAGAGTGATTAAAAACAACAAAACGAACTTAGGAGGTAGGTGCTTAAAAAGTAATAAAGTTAAGTCTAAGTTAATTTACGTTTCGGCACTGGTTGCACCGTCTGTGGTCGCCACGTCTGGTGTAACCTGTGCTAACCCTGTCTAATCTTTTGTAAGAAACAATAAGAAACCTGAAAACACTTTCCAAAATTCTGGGTCTCTTCTGGGAATTGAATTTAACTGGAGTTTGCGGATTCAAATTCCGTGGGGATAAAGAACTTTAGAAAGCATTTTCAATTTCTCTATTTTGTTTCGGTACCTACCTAGGTAATATATTTTTACAGTGAACTAACGGCCGAATACAGAAACGCAACTCAAAATTTGAGTTCTACTTAAACAACTAAGCACCTCTCGAATTCAAAAATTACTCAATTATTTAAAAGTAGGTACGTCTCGAATTTTAAATGGCGTTTCTGTATTCGGCTGTTAATCTTCGACATATTTTATTTGTCTGGATTAAACTGCACTAAAATGCAGAAAACAATGTCACCTTACAATACCTACACAAAAAAAACTTTTAACTAATTATAATTATTATAGTAAAAGAGTAGCTTACCACTTATTGGACTTAATGTGACGGAGCTCCTTGTGAAGTCTGAGGAAAGTTGAGAAGACTCCAGCTTATATACTGTTCCTCGTCAGATCCTTTAACCAACCATATCGGGAACCACGGGATTCTAATGGAGTACTCCATTACTTATCTGGTTTTAATATTAGTATGTACCTAATGCAGTAACTAGTAGCGCCCTACAGTTTTACTTGCTGAAATCCAAATCATATACATACATAATATAAAAAAAAACGGGGCAAGTGCGACACTCGCGCACAAACGGTTCCGTACCACTATCACAATTGGATACGGAACCCTAAAATGGTTTACAACAACCAATTTTTAAATTTTATAGGAAAATATGAAATAGGTATTTATCTTCGATTCTTACTCCAATCAAACGACCGAATCACTCAAAAAAAAAAAAAAAAACCTTGGCACAAAGAAAATCTGAAACTTCTATGAAACTCTTTGGTAAGTAAGGCAGACTGGTATAATTGACAGATAGGGCAGCCATTTTGAATTCCATGACCAACTCGATTTGTCCTGACCAATCAGACTCGACCTCACATTGTACTAAACTCCTTGTTATTTTTGAAACACGTTTGTTGTATGGGAGCCCCTTTTAAATAATTGTTTTATTTTGTTTTTAGTATTTGTTGTTGTAGCGGCAACCGAAATACATCTTCTGTGAAAATTTCAACCTTCTAGCTATTACGGTTCATGAGATACAGCCTGGTGACAGACGGACAGACGGACGGACGGACGGACGGACGGACGGACGGACGGACGGACGGACGGACGGACAGACAGACAGACAGACAGACAGACAGACAGACAGCGAAGTCTCAGTAATAGGGTCCCGTTTTTACCTTTAGGTACGGAACCCTAAAAACTATCCTGAAGAAGAGACCAGAAAAAGGTTTCGAATCGTTGAGCATTGAAATTACGCTCAACGTTTCGAGACCTTTATAGGTCCCTTCATCAGGGTTGACCCACGCGATTAAAACCGAAAAACAAAAGAAAAATAAGTAGTTTAATTATAATTAGTTGTATGTAACGTTTATTCCTCACATACAAACTTCCCAATTTATTATTCGAGTTACCTAAATGTATGAAAAGAAAATGTTTTGATTAATTTACGTGGTTTCATCTCGTTAAATAAATCTTATTGGATTTTTCCAGATAACAATGGGAGTGTATTCAGATATTTTTTTTTCTCATTTCAACAACAATGGATGTCGTTTGTGTTAATTTAATTCTATTGATAGAATGTGTTAGGGTTTTTCGTTAAAGAGATTTAGTCTGTCGATTCTGTAAAGAACTGACGGCGGATTCCGCGGTGAGTTTTCAAATTTTTGTTAATTTCATGGACCGAGCGTGCGAAGCGTGTCTACTTTAAGTCTGCCAAATTTTGCTTTTATCAGTATTTATAATGGTTTGGTATTCCTCTACAGGGCGTAGTGTTTTACCGATTTTTATGAAATTTGGATTCTATAATGATAATTATAGTTTTTTTTATCAATGGTGGAATATTTCACCCACAAAGGGGCTGCTTGTTATCTTCACTCTCGTTCCTCCCAATAATTTACTCGCGAAGTCTACTGTTCGCAGAACTCCTGCATCCTTGTGTCGATTTCCTCAATGCTAGGGGTCGTAACCCAACAGGCTTTCAGTGTCATAAACCGCTTCGGCAACATTTATGATAAATTAAATGCGTGCTAGAGTGGCAACTTGCGGTAAGTTACACTAAAGCTAGAGCAAGAGGGAGAATCCAAGGTCGTTTTGAATCTTGAAGAGAAAAGTGACTAGTGAAGTGATATTGAGTTTCATATAGAAATCCCTGCAGATTCCAGATTTCCTCGCAATTTAATAAAGTGATAGTGCGACTCAATTAGTGCGAGGCTCGGAGATCTTCACAGTGAACCGGTGTCTTCGATTTGTCTAGTTGTCTGCCAGTGAATGTAGATGGTATGATTAGATTGGACCGTTCAGGTGCACACTCCTCGAAATATATTCGATAAAGACCGACAAGCTAGCCACCCTAAGACGATGTTCTAGACCCTGAAGCTTAATTACTAACGACTACCTGAGCCACTCGGATTTACCCGCGTTGAGTAGGTATAATTTTATAATATTGGTGGCACTTTGTTAATTATAAACCTCGGCATAGAATATATAGGGTTACCCCATCTCTTCCCGTAGGTGTCGTAAAAGGCGACTAAGGGATCTGAGGGAGACAAACAAACCGTAGTTCTCCCCGCGCGGTGGCGGATGCACTGCTTCGTCTCTAGGAGGGTTGGTGTCAGTGTCGGTGTCAAGGATGTCTTACCTACTGCGCCGACCCCATACAAAAAAAAACAATTTGGAATTTTAGCAGACCCCGGGCACCTACAATTATAAGGACGAATAACACCACTTACAATTTGAAGACTGTGAAATAATTCAAGAGCTTCTGAATTAGAAAATGGTATAGGAGTTTTATAGTATAATTGCGTAAGTAGCTCTCAAGTTTTGAGTAGCATTTCAGTATTTGACTAATGGGATTTCAAACTTTGAAAAGTAAGAAAAGAAGAAAGAAAAGTAGGCAGATACTTGAACGCTTTGCGATCGTGCTCATACTTGCTTTCATTAGCCTTAGATTGCTTGACATTGTTCTGTCAGTACCTAATTTTAAATTGGAAATTAGCCGTCTGGAAATTTACTTGGTACGGTAAAAAAAACAATATTCACACAATAAGAGACAGTAGGTTGTTTTTTTCTATAAAACTCCTTCTATAATTTGCCTACACGTAAACAAACAGAACTATAAAAATATGGAAGTTGATCTTGATGTTTACAACATGTTTATATTCGATAATAAATAAGAGTAGGAACTTATGTACTCGCGCGTGGGTAAGAGATAGGTTTAAAGGCAAATACAACAATGAATAATCAGAACCAGAAACAAATAGCTATTGTTTCTGGTCCAGAAACAAATCTGTAGGAAAAAACCCGGCCAAGTGCGAGACTCGCGCACGAAGGGTTCCGTACCACTACCACAATTGGGTACGGAACCATAAAATGAACACTGGACTAACCATACTTATAAACGCAACGCCAACTTAAGAACTTTCTTTCTCCAGTCTTACTAGATGGCGCTAGTAGTCAAAATACATCGCGGTATCGTTGCGTTTTACTGTCCCTGAATCACGTTTGTCGTATAGAATACTTAGGTAAAAAATTGTTCCACAGCGGCAATGGAATCCACTACATTTGGCGTCGCAGTAAAAGCACTAAACACTCCACAAACATCGGTAACTTAACAATCTGTGTGGTACTGACTGCAGCCATCTTAGGAAATTATTCACTAGATTTTTCTTCTGTTTTCGCGAAGTTGTATTGATATTAAAGACATTTTTCGGTTTTAATCGCGTTTTGTTTATTACTTTTAGCATTGTTTCAACGCTCAACGTTTCGAGACCTTTACAGGTCCCTTCTTCAGGATTAAGAAAAATGTCTTTAATTACATTTATTCACTATTCTAGTAAATTACCATCAGCATAAGATAGAGGTATAGAAAAGAAGGTACCTATATATAGAAAGATAGATAACCTAACTAAAAATAAAATCCTAAAAATATGTAATCGAGGAAAGGGTAAAACGTTATTTAGAATAACAGCTTTCAGGCGTCCTAGACAACAAAGTTTATAACTATACCTACCCAAGTGCCCACCGTGCCGAGTGACCCGCTTCGAATAAGGTGAAACCTTATCCTATTACATTTGTTATGTACGAGACAGCCCGTTGAGGTACCTAGTGGGTTTTTTTGTCAACAAGACTATTTCGAGTAGAAAAGTGACTACCTACGTAATACAAAATATTTTATGTAACCTTTTAGTTAGAAGATTTTATTTTTTACTAGCAGTGACCGCGACTACCTATAATATTAGTAGGTATTGATTGTTACCCACTATTTAGGGACAATTTGTATTAAAAATAAAAGCTGGTATTTGTTTTAAAATTCATTGCTCCCTGTGAGACTTGAACCCACGACCTCCCGTTCCCTACTCCTAAATACGAATGTTTCGCGTAACACAAAAAAGGAATACAACATTTTCAATGTAAATAGGAAAACAGCAAACCATAGGATTTCTGTAACCATAGGATCCAAATTGTATTGTATCCAAAATTCAGGTGGATCCCACTATTTCCATGGAAATACAAAATGGAAATGTGGAAGTAACATTTTTAAAAATTATATCCTAAAAATGATTTCTATTGCGACAAAAAAACACACTTGTGTTATTTGAGAATCGCTTTCCACTTTAACATTTATGACGGCTTGATAAATTACTGATTCATAAAATTACTTGAAAATAAGCGGTAGTAAACCCTCATCCCTTATTTTTTGTTGCAATGGAAATAGTGGGAGAATCTATCGCAGTATTTCCATAAATTGAAATACATAATGGAAACAGTCGGATCCGCCCCGAAATTTAAACTGTATTGTTTTTTTCCATTAGTTCCTTGGGTTTAAAGATGGGCTAAGTTTCTAGGACACGAATAAAACACAAATTTTCGATCTCAAATTATATTCGGCTACTTTTAATATTTAACAATAAAGAGAAACACGAGTTTCAAAATTAATTCTAACACTAAATTTTAATATTAATGCCTACTTTGACACTCAATTCAAATACTTACCATTGTCCTAACCGGTTAGAATACTAACTAGAATAATTTAATAGAAGTTGAATCAAAGCCGGTTTAGTGACATAGCTATTTAGGTTACCTAATTTTTCGACTGTATATCTACGACTCATATCAATATTAATTTAACCTTTTAGTATAATTATTTTATTTTTAGATAGTGGTATTTTCATAATCCCAAGGTTTGAAAATTGATTGGAAATACCTTTTAGAAATCCCGATTTTCGCTTCGATACGAAAAATGTGGAGAATGAATGTATATTGGACGCATTTTTCAATATTTCATTTTATGGTTTTTTCCTTTTACATTTCGACTTTAGGTACTTCATCGGCCATGCTAGCGAGTACCAAGTTTTTGTCAGTTCCTTGGGGTCTCTTAGGTTCGAGAGCGGCCCTCATTTCTAAAGCTCGGGTATCGGTTTCCAAAGACTGATTCTTATCTTGGAGGTCCATCGAGATCTTGATAGAAGCAGCTTCAAGCGCATTGTATGTTGCTCTGTAAAGAACGAATTAATTATAATTCGATTCGAAGCATAATTATTATAATTAATAACAATACAACAACAAGTCTACCTTCTTCTCTATACAAACGTAATCGACTGTTTCCTCCCTGGATACAGACATTAGAGAAAATATGTTTATGCCATAAAACCTATATCTGCTGTGACCTTTCCATGCCCTTACGTTCCTGTTTTTTGTTAAAATTTTCTAATAAGAATAGAAATAAAAATGAGAGAAATTAGAACATGAAAAAAATCAAAACGTAGGAGCGTGGTCATGGTAGATTTTATTGCATAAATATATTTGCTTGGTCCTTAAGAGGGATAATAATATTGTAAAAATATTGCCAAATCTATTTGCAGAAGGTATGGTCTTTGATGGATGACTTACCTACTACGCCGCCCCCAAATTAAAAACCCGGGCTACCGAGAGGACCCCGGGGACCCCAGGCTTCCGAGAGGGATGCAACCAGGACCATCGCTCGGATGAGAAGACGAAGATAGCTGTTGAAGTTATGATAACAGGGCACAACATTTTTGTTTATTTATCTCCAGTAACGGGGGCATTGTAGCACTGTCAGAATCAACTTTTATTTTTGATGGCGATACGAAGTGGTGCCGGGTCACTTAGTAAAGAGATAAACATAAAAACCGATAAAACAATATAAACGCTAATATTATGCCATACTGCGAGCTTAGTTGCGTAAAAAATTCTAAAGGAACCGTGGATATTATTTACAACCCCATGTTATGTAGTTCCATTGCCAACAAAATATTTATAGGGTTTGTCCTATTGAGATAAATTGCGTACCTACTTTAATATTTTTCCTCTTTCTTAAAACTGTACGGTATCCAAACTTTTTAAGGCTGACTTGCGCATCTATCGTTCTCGAACTATTTAACTAGACCGATTAGCTAGTCTAGATCATTCACGAATTCGCCGTTCGAACCCGTGCCCCTCACTTGCCGGGCGAGTGTACACGTAACAACGTGAACTAACAATTATGATTTTTCGCTGTTTTGGAGTGTATTTTTAATTGTATGAAGTGCCCTATTGGGAAACTGTTATGGCATTGTAAATGCTCTGTAGTAAATAAATAGATAAGTGAAGATGATACTTTTCGTTAATTTTATAATAACAGAATTTCGAACTATTTGTCGATGCGTCAAATATTAGCATAAACATAGCAAGTGCAAGTCAGCCTAAATGTATGGTAAGGTAGGTAATGGTAAAAATAATTGTTGAATTGACTTAGGTACTAACCGTAAAGATCTCAGTTTCTCCTAAATATTCAATGAAAACGATAATTGTATAGCGAAGTTGCTCAAGACGATATTAACATTTTACCAAGATTTACATCTTTTATTATTTGAAATAACTTTGCCAATTAATACAATACATCACTTTTATTAGACTCTCATTTTGGAGGGCGAATCCTTTAAGAATCTGACAAATTTATTGTTTTACTTAAGTATAAGTTACTTAGTTAAATTGAAACATTGAGAGAGTGTTAAACTGTTAAGGGTGGTAATCAATTTACGACTTTTTTTTCAAAATACCTACTTTGTTATTCATTGCTGATTTAAGGCACGCAATTAAGTATTAAAACGATGCTTAAACAGCAATCGTTTTTAAAGAAAAATATTCGAGATTAGATAGGTACTTAGAATAAATCTAAGAAGCTTCTTTGAGATTATATTAAGTACCTATCTTTATAATTTAGGTTGTCTTATTCATAGTTAGCTGCGATCCGCGGTTTTACCTGAATTAGTCTCGATCATAAGCGGAAATCCAAAGATATATAAATTAGTCATCGCTAACTTGTCCGTGTTTCGACCAGTGCAGCCACTAAGGTACGGGTCGGATATTGTTCAACTGCCGTCTTCTTCTAGATGAGCGTGCTACATTTTAGACCAGATCATATCATCACTTACCATCAGATGAGATAGTGGACAGGTGGTTAGTTTATCTATCGTTAATTAAAAAGTAAAATAGTTAAGTTTAATATATACTAATAATATTATAAAGAGGTAACGTTGGTAACATGTAAGTATGTATGTATATTGGGGGTAATCTCCGAAACTACTAGACCGATTTCAAAAATTCACCATTAGAAAGCTACATTCACCCTGAGTAACATAGGCTACTTTTGATTCCGATATTCCCACGGGATCGGGACTTACGCGGGTGAAACCGCGGTAATCTGCTAGTTGTATCTATATCCCTTAGCATCAACTAATTGAATTAAAATAAAAGTATACTACCTAAACCCATTGATCTCAACCTTAACAGTAGATATTATGACATCAGAAGGAAGAAGGAAGAAGAAAAGAAAGAAAAAGGAATGCATTTGACGTTTGATTTCATCGACTGCATCTTATCGCCCGAGCGATGCTTATTTGATTTTTACGACAGATAGACGTAACAATATTGTCAGTACTGCAGCGGCTTTTTATAATAAGTTTGCGTAAAAGGTACATGAAATAATAGGCACAGTCATTGAAATATTATTATCTAGTTACTCTAGTACTGATATAATCTTTCAATGAATGACCTAAACCATGATTTTCTAAAGAAGATCCGGCTTTTAGGGGAAAACCATTTTATCCAGAATAAGTAATTATGTACCTACTTATGATAATAATATCAATCAACAAAGATCGGGTACTTTTAAGAGGAATTACAACGCCAACGACCTTGAAACTGAAAATCCCTGTCGGGCTCATCGAAAATTGTTGATTATTTCATAACGGAATGTCGTAGAACTTTTTTTGTGTACAGATTGTAGGTGACATTGTTTCCTACATTTTGGTGTAGTTTCAAGACAAGAACCTCCTATTGGTGCAAAGCCTATCCAAATTTTAGACAAAAAATGTCTGATTCGGCTAAAATGTCGATAGGCTTCAATACGTTTCGACATATTTGTATGGAAACTGCACTTAAATATCGGAAACAATGTCGCTTACAATCCATACACAAAAAAAAGTTCTACGACATTCCGTCATGAAATAATCAACAATTTTCGATGCGCCCGACATGGATTTTGAGTTAAGCAGGTATAGGGCCCTTAACATAAGTTCCAATGAGTCATCAAACAGTTTTCGACTTTTTCATTATACTAGGAGGAAATCACGGTTCAACAACTATTAATACAAACGAAAGAACTAAGTAGGTACCCACGGACAAGCTTTTCCTGTAATCTTGATATCAACTATATCCCAAATTTCCTCATCGACTACTAACTCTGCCCTATATCGGCATTGTCGGAACGGATATCAGATCTAGGTATAGTCAAGATTTTGGCTTAAAAAAATATATCTTTAGAACCCGCAACCTTCTGCGCTGCAGTTGGGGTTTCCTTCGCCCTCAGTGGGAAAAGGGCAGAAAAAAGAAGAAGAGTAATGAATTCAAATTTTATTGTGAACTAGCAGACTCCCGTGGTTTCACCCGCGTATGTCCCGATCCCGTAGGAATATCGGGATCAAAAGTAGCCTATGTTACTCAGAGTGAATGTAGCTTTCTAATGGTGAAAGAATTTTTGAAATCGGTCCAGTAGTTTCGGAGATTACCCCCAATATACATACATACATACATGTTACCAACGTTACCTCTTTATAATATCTATACTAATATTATAAAGAGGTAACGTTGGTAACATGTATGTATGTATGTATGTATGTATGTATGTATATTGGGGGTAATCTCCGAAACTACTGGATTTCAAAAATTCTTTCATTATTAGAAAGCTACATTCACCCTGAGTAACATAGGCTACTTTTGATCCCGATATTCCCACGGGATCAGGACTTACGCGGGTGAAACCGCGGGAATAGATAATAGATAGATAGATTATAGTATAGATGTGTGAATGATTCATTACTTACTTGGCACAATCGAGTTTTTCCTGCAATTGCCTGATGGTCTCCCTCAGGTTTCTGACTTCCTCCTTTAACCCTATATCTGCTTCATCAGATGCCAGTTCGATGCCAGGTCTGTACCCTCGGGTCTCGAGTCGAGTTTCAGCAACTTTCAGGGCGTTCACTTTGTCGGTGAATTGCTCTCCCATAATCTTTAGTTCTGTCGCTAACTTGTCCATGTTTTCTTCCATCTATGTTTAAATAATATGCATAATATTAAATTAATTATTGCAGATCGTTTCCAAAGATACTATAAATATATAATGCAGATAAGTAAAACAAACTTAATAATAAACTTTCGTGATAAATAAAATAGGAAAAGATAAGGTAAAGCACACCATAACTCAAATACCGACTACCCAATAAACATTTTGGAGTTTAAAAAACCACTACAGTCGCCATTACAGGTACTACGGGTGCTTTAGCAATAATAATATATCCAAATTAGCGCAGATATATCGTCAAACGTTATTACAAGTAACTGTCTTTGACACCGTTAAATCTTCAAATAACCTAATGTGATACACAATACCTAATACCTACAACCGAAAAAAACCTGGGAATTTTAGACTCAACGGAAATTAGTAACGAACTTTAAAGGGCTGCCAGAAAAGACCATCACTGGTCGATGTAGCAGCCCGACCGATCTTAACAGCCCATTCAACAATAAGAATAAGTAAGTACTAAAATCAATAAACTTAAGTTGACACCAAAATGTTTACTAAATAGTTAGTACAGTTGTCGAAGTTGTTTTGTGTTATTGCCGCAGCCCCGTGTACCTACCCACATGTTTCCTAGTTCAAATGTAGAACACGATGCTACAGCGGCATGCAATATGGATGCTATGAGCTATGACATGCTCAGCACTTGTCAGACATTTTGACGGCCTCTGGGGCGCGTCGGGGGAAGGTCCGACTGCAATGCAGAAGGTTGTGTGTTCGATTCCCGCCGGGTGCAAGTGTTTATGCTTAAAAATAAAATTTTGTTCCCAGTTTGGTATGGTCTGTAGTATATCCGTTGTCTAGTCCTAGTACAAGTTTAGTGCTTAGTTTGGGGCTAGATTGCGCTGTGTGCAACGTCGTGCAATAGTTATATATTTTATTATTTATATTTACTTAAAGAACGAATTTAACATTAATAATGTAAAAAATGTGAGAGCAAAAAAAAGTACTGTGTTATTTTTTTTTATACAAACCTAATTAAAAGATAACGAGAAAGCGTTCCGGATTAAGGATACCATCTTAGCTGGATATAATATTTGAGTTAATTTTAAAGCAGGAAATTAATTAGTTAAAAACTCAAACTTCTACTTGGTTTAAAATTAATCTCTTAGAACCAAAATCTCGAAACGATCAAATCTCAAAAGGTAATGAAGTTATTACTCAAAACCAGCAAATTTACTCCGCCACAAAATTATTGGAAAATGAAAAATTTAATAATATAGAACCTATTTAGTAGGTACCATCCTCTATGAACATTTTCTTATAATTTTTATTTGTCTGATTGACTGCTGTCAATATTGTTTTATTATTATTTGAATTACCAGTTATAATACATTAGAATTTCTTGTAATGCATTTTATATTTGAGTAAATAACTTATTATAAGTCTAATAGGTTATGGGCCCAGAGCATTAGTAAAATACAAAGAGCAGTTATATTTAAAACTCGGTATATAATAGTAAAGTGAGGGTCAGGTGGGGTAAATGAGTTGAGGTACACCGACCGGGGTATAAAAGTGTAATAGAAGTTTGTGCAGTGACTTAGTGTCTTGTATCTAAACAGTGATAATGGAATCTGTTAAAATGGATAAATTCAATGGAGAGAATTATCGCCAATGGAAGTTTCAAATTAATTGCGCATTGAAGGCAAAGGGAATAGATTTGAAAATTGCCATGACAAGTGACAATAAAGAGACTTGGCTGAAGAATGACGGAATGGCGATGTTCATAATGACGTCTGCCATGGACTTGAAACAAATCGAACTGATAGAGAATTGCAATAGTGCTCTCGAAATATTTGAGAAACTTGATGCTGTCTATGAACAAAAGTCTGAATTTAATAAAATTTTGATTCATGAAAGATTCTACGAGTATAAAATGAATTTAAATGAAGGAGTTGCTTATCATATTTCTAAAATAGAAAGCTTAGCGAAACAGTTGAGAGAAAGTGGTGAAGTTATTACTGATACAGCTATTATAACAAAGATTGTAAGTACTTTACCTTCGAAGTATCGTTCAGTACGACAAGCATGGTTGTCACTTGATTCTGCAAAACAAACGATTCCTAATCTAACTGCTCGATTATTAGATGAGGAAGCTAGTTTAACTAACGAAAGTAATGAGATGGCACTATTGGCTCTACAAAAGAAGAACAGAAATTATTCAGATAATAATGAAGACAAACGTCATCGTTTTGTTTGTTATAATTGCAATAAACGAGGCCACTTTGCAAAAGATTGTCGTTTTAAGAAAAGTACACAACAAGGAAATAAATCGTTGGCATTTAATGTAGAAAACGATTTTGCTAACTTCACTACAGATAACTGTGATGATATGTGGCTACTTGATAGTGGAGCGTCTGTACATATGTGTTTTAGAAGAGATTTCTTCAAACAATTAGAACTTTTCGATGAAAATAACAAAAGATCTGTTAAACTTGGCAATCAAGAAAGTTTGAAAGTTGCTGGTGTTGGAACTATCTTAATTAAAAAATGTTTTAAAGGACAATGGGAAGAGAATATATTAACAGAAGTTTTGTATGTACCTGATTTGCGCCGAAATCTGTTTTCTGAGGGAGCTGTGATGCGACTAAACTTTGTCATCATTAAGAAGAATATATCAGCATTAATATATAGAGACAATGATGTTGTTTTGACTGCTACGTTAAAACCAAATAACTTATACGTGATGAATTTCAAAACGATAATCAGTGACTGTTGCAATGCAGTGCAAATTCCGCAAACTAGTTTAAAAATATGGCATGAAAGACTTGGGCACATTAATATTAAAACTATTAAAGACATGGTGAAAAGTGGACTTATTAAATGTGATGATTGTGACTTTGAAAAGTTTGTCTGTGAAGCCTGTATGTATGGAAAACAAAGTCGGCTGCCATTTCATACATCTCTTCGGGGTGAAGTTAATCCTGGCGATTTGGTTTACAGCGATATTTGTGGACCTATGAGTGAGTCGTCAATTCAAGGTATGAGATATTTTGTTATTTTTAAAGATGCTGCTTCAAGTTACCTGTACGTATATTTCATGCAACATAAAAGTGATGTTTTGTTTTAAAAATTATAATGCCCTTATACAAAACAAATTCGGACATAACATTCGTATTTTGCATTCTGACAATGGTGGTGAATATATCGGTAGTGATTTCAAGAAATACTTAAATGACAGAGGGATTACACATGAGCGAACTGCACCCTATACACCTCAACAAAACGGAAGAGCTGAGAGAGAATTACGAACGATTGTTGAGAGTGTACGTTCTATGCTTTATGGTCGGCAATTAGCTTTGAACTTGTGGTCAGAAGCTGTGAGGTGTGCTGTATATTTACTTAACAGAACAATTTCTAGCCAAACTCCAACTAAGACACCACTAGAAATATGGTCTGGAGAAAAACCAAATCTTTCTCATATCAGAGTTTTTGGTTCTAGTGGCTATGTTCATGTTCCTGACGCAAGTAGAACTAAATTAGAAAAGAAAATCAATAAGATGCTTTTAGTCGGCTATGATAACAACAATTACAGAATGTATGACCCCTGCACAAAGAAAATTAGAATTTCTCGAGATGTTGTTTTTGATGATACTAGTTTTCCAATTATAGATAATTCTGTAGAAATAACGGTAGGAGAATCAATTTTCAAAACAATTGAACCCTCAACTAATCAATCTCCTGAAGATGTTGACAGTGATGATAGTCTAAGAAGTTGTAATGGTGAAGATGATGATGATGATGATTCTACTTATAAGCCAACTCAACCAATTGTTCCGGAATCTTGTATTATGAATCTTAGGCAAAGAAGAAACATAGATTATTCTGCCAATGTTACTGAATTTTACGAACCTACTACATATAAAGAAGCTGTAGGTTCTTTACTATTTTTAGCTTCTGTATCTCGACCAGATATTTCTTTTGCTGTTAATCTAGTATGCCGGTATATTAATAATCCTTCTTCTGATCATGTTAAAGCTGTCAAGCGAATATTTAAATATTTGTTAGCAACTAAAACAGTTGGCATTGAATATAGTGGAAATGTAGGTCTTGTTGGTTATTGTGATTCGGATTATGGAAGTGATGTTGACACTAGAAAATCTACAACGGGTTATATATTTTTGATGAATAATGGTCCTATAACATGGGCAAGTCGTAAGCAACAAACGATTGCTTTATCTACTATGGAAGCAGAATTTATGGCAGCCTGTGATGCTACAAAAGAACTTTTATGGTTAAAACAATTTTTGTTAAATTTAGGTGAACATTTACAGTCAATTAGTTTATTTGTAGATAATCAGGCTGCAATAAAGCTAATTAGTAATCCTGTATTTCATCAAAGGTCTAAGCATATTGATATTAAATATAAATTCATACGCGAAAAGGTCGAACAAGGTTTACTTATTGTTAAATATATTGAAAGCAAGTGTCAACTAGCTGATTTCTTAACTAAAGCCATAACACCTCATCAATTTTGTTACAATAGAAGTAGAATATTATCTTGAAAAGTATGTTACTTATTTATTTAGAATTTTTAATTTATGGTGTAGGAGAAGTTTCCAATTTCCTTTTGTTTTTTCTTTTATCTGTTATTCTTGATTATTAAATTAGTATTGGAAAATGAAAAATTTAATAATATAGAACCTATTTAGTAGGTACCATACTCTATGAACATTTTCTTATAATTTTTTTTAATAAAAACCACGCGATTCAAACCGAAAAATGTCTTTAATTTCAATTTTTATTTGTCTGATTGACTGCTGTCAATATTGTTTTATTATTATTTGAATTACCAGTTATAATACATTAGAATTTCTTGTAATGCATTTTATATTTGAGTAAATAACTTATTATAAGTCTAATACAGACTTATTTCAAATTATAAATTTTTTATTTTTTATTTTTGTATGTAGCTCAAGGCTATTTTATTTACAATATTTATTTTTAAAGGAAAAATAGCATTCAAAAATCAGACGCGAGTTTTAGCCTCGCCGCAAGTGAAAATTTTTTAATGCTATTTTTCCTTTAAAAATAAATTTATTTCAAATTTATAACTTTAAACTTTAGTAAAAATCAAATAAAATCTCCAAGGACAAATTCAAGTTTAAGTTATAGTAATTTAAAATTTTTCAAAGCAATATTTTATTGAACAATTTTAGTTTATTCATTTTTCACGTTTTGGTTTCAGAACAAAATTTGTACGAACCTTCATTTTTTCAGGATCCCATGGGGTGTAATAAAATTTCATTGTAAAGCGCGTACTATCATAAAACAAACATTCCTCGGGAAATTGGAAACCGTGTTGTACACAACGTTATCATAAAGTACTATACCTTATGACAACCTTATCTTATAGGCTATAATATAAAATAGAATTAAAAGTGCGCCATTTCGCCAAAGCGTCACAGGGTTAGCGTTCTGGATTTCATACGTGTAAAAGAAGAATATAGATGGATACTGGTTACGCTAGATATGGATTCAGAGATACAGATTTAGCAAAATTTTACTCTTTAATTTTAAGTGTAAAATGCATAAAATTATTTATTCGTCCCTTAAAATTCTAAAGAACGAAACATTTTTTTTTATTATGGACTTTTTCAAAAGTGATTTCGCTAATGAAATAGTTATACGTGTCCAGATCTTTATGATTTGATAACAAAAATTAGTTATGGCGTCTTTAATAAGTTTACCATAATTTATGAACCTAACTTGATTTTAGGAAATTTTAGAATATTGGTCAGGCATAAATGTAGAAAAACCTTTGTACCTAGCAAAAATAAATTGAGCCTTCAATCAACGAAAAGAAGTAGAAACAACGCATAATAAAATTTTGTAGCAGAAAAGGGCACAAAATAAACAAGGGTATTTTATTGAAAGATTAGGACGAAAAGTTTTTGGAAGTGACAAAGCCTAGGAAAATAAAAACAAAGTTAACCAACTTATTTTGATAGTTTGAAACGGTGCGGTGGGCGGACATAACTATACCCTATTTCAGAAACTTGGATCAAAAATGTAAACAAAAATCCCATACCTACATTTATTTAAAAGTGACAGCTCTTTATTTACTTTTCCTGTAAAAATGACAATAGTTTGTTTACATTTTTGATCTAAGTTTCTGAAATAGAGTATAGAATAACCACCTTTGTAACCTTAAATTAAACATTGGCTTAGATTTTGCTTCAGTTTTCAGGATGCTAATATGAAATTAAACTCATTTTTCAGTTTTAATCGCGTTGCTTTTAATATAATAAGCACTAGCGGATTCTCGTGGTACACCCGCGTAAGTCCCGATCCCGTTGGGATATCAGGATCAAAAGTAGCCTATGTAACTCCCTGATAATGTAGCTTTCTATTGGTAAAATAATTTTTGAAATCGGTCCATTAGTTTCGGAGATGACCCCCAATATACCTACATACATACACGTTACCAACGTTACCTCTTTATAATATTAGTAGGTATAGATTTTTCAACGCCCGACATTTCGAGGCGTTTTTGAAAAAACATCGAAACGTCGCGTCGAGCTTTGTAAAATGTTTATTATAAGATAAGCATTCGCGATTCAAACCGAAAAAGTAAGTTTAATTTCAAACATGTTTTTTTTTAAATTTAATATCTTTAGGATATTTTTACGCATAAGTATAACATTAATGAAATATAAGCTAATTAACGTTCATTAGCAATTTTGATAATTTGCCATTCTGAAATCAAATGTCTAACGATCCCCGAGGAAATATCTAGTTAGAAGCAAATAGCTCAACATAATAATAATTCTAAGGTTTAGATTCAGACCACGTATCATTTGGTCAGTCTGGTGTGGTTCGACGAACTGTGACTGGAGATACGAGGGGGTAGGTATCAATATCTATCTTGAGATCTGGGTTACACCAAACGCGTGTCGTGGCGTACACGCGTGCGTTTCATCCTCTATCTCTCTCACGTTGTATGAAACTTAATGAGAATGCTAGGCCATCGCGTGACGTTAAGCGGGGTTTACTTTACGAAACTAGTGGCATTTTAGAGTCATTTTAATAAAAAAGTTTCGTAAACAACAGTGCTACTACTTGCCTATTTGATATATTTGCATCCAGTAACTGCTGCAAGACTGATTTTGTGAAATTGACTCTATAATACATGCCGCTAGTTTCATAATGTAAATCCCGCAATTATGTACGTGCGTTTAACGCTTGCAGAGATACATACTGTCAAAATTAAGCGCGTGTGCACGCACCGTGTAGTCTTGCGGTCTTGCGTAAAGTGCGCGTTCGTACGGTACGCATGCGATCCTCCGCTCCAAGACGGTGTAACAGATTCGACGTACGTATTATGTAGGTCACGCCACGCAAACGTACACCACGTTTGGTGTGATTCGGCTCTCAATAACTCCATCTCAATCATTGAAGAGTTATGGTCTTTATGTGCAAGAAATAAGATTCGAAATATTGAATAGGGACATTAGTAGGTAATAGGTAGATAAATTTATCGTCTTAGAGTTCTGCCACAGAATACATAAAAGTTTCTGCTTAGATTTTCAAAAGCTTAGGCTTCAAAAAACCTTGCGACGGAGTTTGAAATTAACATATTATTGCAAACGCAAAAACGTGCTTTTTGTCTCATTTTTAATACCTACAGGATTATTTGAAAACAAAATATAAGCATAAATCACGGTTTATAGTAAAGTTTTAACTATTTACTAAAAGCTTTCGGTAGACAAAAGTAATTTAAATGTAGAAAACAAGTTAACTGATATTTTACCACATTTTAACATCCCTATTTCTCGTCTACCGGCTACAGGAAGCCTTCCAGTACGGTTACAGATTACACATAATAATATACTTTGTTCTCTATTGCCCTTAAAGTTAATTGAGAATTCTTCTTCTTATACTTACTTCCTACCCTTATCACAAATTATTTAGGTTCGGCACAGTAGACAAGTCTTCATTGACCACACCTACTGCAAATAGCTCGGGATACAGGTAGTAAGTTATATTTTTGAATCATAAATCGACAAAGAAGTATTTATTGTGAAAACTTGCCTTCAACTTCTGCCAATCAAGCTCATTCCTCGCTCGTTGCGTATCGTAGATGCGTCTACGCAGCATATAGTTGGTCACATCAGTCTGAGCTCTTAAAGCATTTCTTGCGCGCCCTCTAGCCACAAACAATGACTCCCGAAGACGAAGAGTATCTTGCAACTCATCGACGGCCATTTTTTTGGTAGCTTCGCATTTTTCCAGCCACTGCTCACCGGTTATCATTCTGGAAAGATAAATTGGAAAGATAATCTGAAGTCGGGCAGCCAAACTACAATCCTACCCCACCTACATAACAGATAAGTCGATGGCACTGTATGTAGGGGAGGTTATTTTATGCTTTTTTTGAAAGCGGTTTTTTTTAAATTATCATTTTTAACTAATCCAGTGAGTTTGTGTGGAAATTGGTAAGTAAGTGTGTTTGATATACCGTAACGCAAAAACTACTGAACCAATTGCGATGAAACTTGGTATGGAGATACTTTATATCCCGATATTACTAGTACAAGATAAAAATAGCATCAGCAATTTTACCAAAGCTTCTCAGATTCAAAACAGCTTGGTTTTACGAAACCCTTAAATTCTTTCTGAAACTAAGTAATTCATATCCTTTATCAGTAAGTATAGACCTTCTTCAGAAATGAGATAAAAATACCAGTTCATCTCAACCAGCTTACTTCGAAATCTTCGGGTCACTACTGCAATAAATTTACTTTCATGGAGGGATATTTATTCGGTTTTTAGGACGTTCAAATAATAAACTTTTTAAATTCACACGATTTGTTAACATAGTTACATTTTTCCGAGTCTTAATCGCGTATTATTATTTATTTTCTTACCTGGACGTTTCAACCATCTCACAATAATCTTGATCACGCAATTAAGACCAGGGAACATGTAACTAGGTACGTTCAAATAATGTTTTAAGGACGTTCAATGTCATACAAAGATGAAATTAAAAATGTTAATTAAAAAAATCTGTTTCCAAAGCGTTACTTTTAATATTTTAAACCAAAAAAATCTTTAAAACTTCTGGGAGAACCCCTCGCTCTGTTGATAGTTGAGTTAGTCAGCTGTGTGGCAAAATCGACATAAGTATTTCAGATTTTATGATCGACGGGATTCGAACCAACAACGCATCTTTACTCAATCCGCGAGCACTGAATTGACCAATTAGTCTACATGTGTCGGTGACTCATACGTCGAATCTAAGCTTCCGTATTGTTCTATGTAACACAACTTAGGCAATTTAGGCATGTCACCCCGATGGCATTGAATTACACCAATGATCGCGTCCTAGTTTGTTAAATTAATTAACACACTAGCCAGAAGATGTCGCTTCTCAAACTTAATATTATATTTTATTTTTAAGTGCTTAAGCCTGCACTGGGCTTTCTTAGAAATATTTTAAAGGAACATTATTTCTGCAATGCCATCGGGGTGCCGCAAACATGCCTAAGTTGTGTTATATAGAACAATACGGAAGCTTAGATTCGACGTATAAGTCGCTCTACACCCTTTTTAAATTCTTGAAGTTTCAGCTTTCTGTCACAATGCATTGCTGAAAGCTGAAATTCGAGCCGTCAAAGCTTCAGTAAGCTGCAGTAAGAGACCGGCTTGAAAATACGACGCAAAGCTTTGAGAAAAGAAATATGGCCTTATTGCTTGTTTCCAGTATAAAACGAGAGCATTATACAAGGTGTTCCGCGGAGAACAACCTCTAGAACAACCTCCTTTCGGCCTAATACCCCTCCTCGGAACACCCCGTATAGTGCTGTTGTCAGTGTCACGTTTTTTTTTATTGCGATAGGAAGTAGCGCCGAGTCAGCTACATCGATACTAATATTATAAAGAGGTAACGATGGTAACATGTTTGTATGTATGTAGAGTATGTACATTGGGGTAATCTCCGAAACAGCTGGACAAATAATTCTTTCACCAATTAGAAAGCTACATTATCCAGGAGTAACATAGGATATTTTGGATTCCGATCTTCTTACGGAATCGAGACTAACGCGTCTGAAACCGCGGGACGCAGCTAGTTACTGTATAAAATCCTTTTTAAAAACTAAACTTCCGAAAACTCTTTCAGAATCAATACGAATAAAAACCCATCACAGCCCGTGCCAAGACGTAGGTAAAATATTACACCTTTAGAATTTCAGGTGATAAAAATATAGTTAGGTACCTGGTAGGGTAAGATGGTATAAGAGTACACAGGAGATAAGAGTGCGCACTTAAAGGTTGTAGAGTGCGATCTGCATCATGTATAACGCGCACACTCTTGTCTTCAATTTCCACCAAAACTATTGTTTTTAGAGATATACTTTCTATTGTGATTTTGTAGGGGAGAGATGAAAGATTTTTATAACTACGATATTTTATTTTATATAAGTTTCATTTAAAAAATGCGCACACCTATACCACCTTACCCTACATTGTTGAAAGAACTTGTATTTCACAGGTAATTTCTTTATCCGATCGTTAAGCTCTCAAGACCTGACTAAGTGAATAGTTAGAAGTTAGAACAAACTCATCTAGGTACGGAGTTTGAACCTAATGCTAAATGCGAAAGTTCCTTTGGCTGTTTGTAAGTTAGTTGAAATAATAAGGGATCGAATTGTATGTACCTTAGTTGGTTGAATAACGGATGAATAATACAGAAACGCAACTCAAAATTTGAGTTCTTCTTCTAGTTAAACTAAGCACCTCTCAAAATCAAAACTCCCCATACTAATTTTTAATTTAGAAGCTGTTCAATTATTTAAGTTCCTCTCAAATTTTAAGTTGCATTTCTGTATTGGCTGTTAGTTGGTTGAATAAATACTTAGTTTAAAATTATGAATCATTATTATTGTTAACCCTTGGTTTCTTAATTTTTTTAACGACCTGACTAGTGTAACAAAAGAGCGTGCAGTGTGCAGCGTGCAAAAAGCACCTTCTTACCGCTCTTTGCATGCGTCATAAAATATGCTTTTGTGATAATAGCACAGTGAAAATCTAGGTATAATTGTTTGGCCGTTAATTTTAACAGTCGTTAAATTCAAAATCCCTAGAATAACAGTGTGCCATCTATGAAAAAATCACTTGTTAAATGATGACACTTTCTTATGAAATGATTTCGTTAGAAATTATATTATAGAAAATATACTAGTTTAACAATGGCTAAAGGTTAAAGCTTAACTTTAAAAATCTCGAGAAACAGAGGATTATACCGCTATGTCATTTTTCATGTATTGGTAATGTAATTCATTCGAATTTGGAATAGTTTCAAAAGCTACAATAGTTAAGAAATTAAGTCTGGCACGTTGCATAATTATTTGGCGAGCCTGTACCCTTACTTATAAACGATGATTAACTTATGACTAGGATAGATAAAGTTTTCCTCTGTCTGTCACCTTTGAAATTTCATGTCACAGTAAAAGACAAACGATACATAGTTTATGAGGCTGTTAATCAGCGTTTATAAGTAAGGGCGTAGGTGCTTAACAACAACAAACAACAACAACGTAATAAGTTATTGTTTTGTTCCCGAAATTTTCAGAGAATTCAATACCAGTAAAACCCATGTAAGCCCTAAATTAAACATTCCAGTGTGAGCATGAAATGGCTATGTAGTAGTAATACTACACTTGGCAGGGAATGGATTTTGTTTGGTATGGCACAATGATAGTTAGTAAAAACAAAGGTGTAAAATGTCACTTTAAAAAAAAAAAGGGTTTCATTAGCCCCCAATGCCTTGCTTATACCTAACAAGAGTTTAATAAACTTCTTGTCCTAAGTTACTATTACAAAAAAAAAAAACCTATTATTGTTCCTTACATATTAAAAAAAAAACACAAATCTACTTGTCGAGAGAGTAATAAACAAAAGAAGACAAAGTATCAAACATTTTGATCAAAGTAACCTGATTTCACGTTCACGACCTACACGAATGAAATCACAATCACAAACAGCTAATAAAACGATAAAAATTTCAACAATGTCTCATTAGCTACCTAACTACAAAGACTGGGGAACATTCCAGCTAAAAAATCTAGATTACTTACTCGAACTGGCTTTCAGTTTCCACAAACAAAAGATTTGTCTGCGGGCGATATTTCGCTGATAATTTCACATTTGAAGACAATCTCTCTTTTAAAGTTGTCTTAACAACCGTCCCTGTTTTTGTCTAATATGCGAATATCGAAATATATAGAAAAACTGCGTCCCACGGTGACACGCGATAAGTTACGATCCCGTGGGAATATCGGGATCAAAGTAGCTTATGTAACTCCTTCATAATGTAGCTTCCTATTGGTAAAATATTTTTTTAAATTAGTCCAGTGGTTTTAGAGATTACCCCCAATATACGTACATACAAACATACACGTTACCAACGTTACCTCTTTATCTATCTAATCTCTAATATATAAAATTTCCATGTCACAGTGTTAGTTACCGTATTCCTCCGAAACGGCTTGACCGATTTTTATGGAATTTTGTATACGTATTCAGTAGGTCTGAGAATCGGCTACTATATATAATTTATAAGGCAAAACAACGTTTGCCGGGTCAGCTAGTATTAGTATAGATATTTGCTATATTTAAATGTACGCACAATTATATACTTCTTAAACCCTTTGTAGTAATAAAAATAAAACCCATAAAATTTTCGATTTTGGTTCTATCCACAGAAAACTAACTGATAAAGTGCTGACAGCAATCTATCAGCCGATTGAGACTTCTGTTGTCTGCGGTCAATTTGAGCACAACGTATCTCATTAAGGTACGTCAGGTGAAACTAAAGTGTTCCTTTTAAGGAAGCCTCAGGTGCCACCGACTTAAGGGTATGTCGTAACTTTAAGATGATATAATTGTTTTAAACCGTAGTGTTACAAGTACTAGCTGAGCCCCATGGTTTTACCCCGGCCGCGCCACGACCCAGAAAAAAAAAGAAATATAGCTCGTTAACTAAAAGCTTTTTTTTGCCAAGCTTTTTCTGTTTAAAAAAAACAAAGTAAGTTTCTTTATTCTGTTGATTTTGTTAATGAGAAGGAAATAGATACAATTATTTATTAACGAATTACGTTTAAGTACTTGCTGTGGCATGATATTTAACACGCATTCGTTCCAAATCTGTGACAGTATCGAGAAAATTAATTGTCTGTACCATGAGTGAGTTGATGCGTGAATATACGTGCACTGTACAAAAAATATCGTGTGGACACCCACGGCTTAGTTAGCTCCAGACGTATTGACCTGTTCTATCTTCTGGGCATAGCTGACTATTACAAGGGTGGTTTATGTACTGGGTAAGCTTACTCCAGGTAACAATGTCCCGGGCATTACACAATACAGCGCTATTAATATCCCATGTGGAACCCCGCGAAACCCCTGTGAATAACCCCGTGAAACCCCTGTGAACAACGCCATGAAACCCCTGTGAAAAACCCCGCGAAACTCCTGTCAATAACCTCGTGAAATCCCCGTAAATAACCTCGTGAAACCCCTGTGAATATCACTTAAGGGTAAATTATCACTTTTCTACATTTAGCAACGTCAAGCAACTTACCATAATTTGTAAATAATCTAAGAAGATTAGCCAAGAGTCTAGTCTTGATAGCCAAGAGGCTATCAAAAAACTAGTTTCAATTCAGTTCTAAAGTAACCGAAACAAGTGCAGTATTTTCAACATTATGGTGTATAAATCTAACCTTTTAGGAGTCTTCAGGGAGTCAGTTTTATATGTGATGTTGGCGCAGTCCTTGTCTAGTCCGAGCATGTCCTTATCTATCTCGAGAGCCTCGTTTTTATCGTTCAAGTCTAGCTGCAGTTTGAATTTTACGACTTCGAGTTTATTGATTTTCTCCCAGGCGGATTGGCAACGGTCTATCAACATTTTTTTGTTACTTTCCGTTACACAGAGTTCCTGAAAGGAGAAATGATTTAGAATTTTATGTTAAGGAAAATTATGCATTAAAAATTTTCGGTGGGGCGGCAAGGCTTGAACTTGCGTCTTTGGGTCTGTACCCCAACGTCAATTTCCAATTAGACCACAAGAGCCCCTGCCTAGAGCGTCAAAAATCTTGAAGCGTATCTGCCCTTGTTTTGTTCACAATTAAGGCTAAAAAAAACGAGCGGACATTTTTGAATGAGAATTTTTCCTTTAAAAAAATCTAGCTAAAAGTGCCATGTGCAATAAAAAGTAATGAAGAAATATTAAGAATTTTTTTTTTTTTAATTTTAAAGATTAATATTGGTATCTATTTTCGGGCAGTTGTTTAAGTTCGGAAAATAATGTGGAATCTAATATTATGTTTACCAAAAATGGTCTAAAACAAGTAGTACAATAAAATTTGATTTTAAAGTTAAAATAACAACTCTTTTCAATGCAGTTAATAGAGTACAGATTAAATTACCAATTACTTCAAATTGCTAAAGTAAAGTGTATTTTTTCGTTTTAACTTTGTGCTAAATAATATTAAAGTAACATAATATACAATTTTAAAATGAACTAAGGGAGAAGCCCTTCAAATAGAGAAACTCTATAAATATTCAAGCACCCATTATTATGCAGTGTTCATTTAAAAATAAATTCGTTTTATACTCCAAACTAGTTACAATGTAAAACGAGGTAAAGTTAGTGAAAAAATGTGTTTTTATTTTTCTTAAAGTCAACCAAATTAGGACCTTTTCTTGCAAATCCTTTTACATTTTAACCTGAATTTTAAAAAAGGCACAACTTTTTAAACCGACTTCAAAAAATGAGGAGGTTATCATTTCGACTCGTATATTGTTTGTATGTATGTGAATATGTTAATTGGTCACGCCGTACTCACGTATATGAAGTCCGATTTCGATAATTCACAAAATGATGATCTCTGTGATGCAGTGTAAAACACACCAGACAGTCTCACAAAAGGTAGCGTCACAGAATATACAGGGTGTTTGGTGGAGGGTTAGACAAAATTGGTGGGCGTGTAGCTGGACCTATTTGTAAAATACAATTTGAAGTTTTTTCCCAAATTTTACCTCTTTGCCCTTACAACTTTTTTTTGAACATGTTTTCGCTTAAACTTTTTATTCGATTTTGGTCGAAGGCATTGTTAATCCAAAATAATGACAAAATAATTAGTTATGGGCTCTCAAAGTTAAGAAAATAAAAAAATGTTGCCCGAAAGGTCAGCTAAACATCATTCTAAAAAAAAAACTAATAGTGATCGAGGAGTTCAAATACTCTTCAAAACTGCTCTTGACATCCCTTATTACAACGGTGTATTCCATGTAGCATAAAAATCTACCAACTTGTCAAAAATAAGGCTTATGGGGAAAATGGAGTGAAAATTTAAAGGAAAAAATACACATTTCTATTTTGTTTAATTACGAATTTTGTTCAAAAACATCTCCCATTGTTCCAATACATAATGTGCGCTACAGGTGGAGCCCATGAAACGAGGCCAAGTCATCTAATCCACGAGTTTGTGAACTCTCTAGTTGGGAACGCGTTGTCTATGAACTCTCTCACTGTGAGACCTGGCCAAACGTTGACGGAAAATCGCGTTTGGTGCGATGCTTGCCTAGTTACATATGGATTTTTTGACCTGACACCCTCAACGGGGACTGGAATTCTTGGAATTATTGCAAAACGATCGCCCTGGAGTGATGAGCGACGTGCTGATATTTCATGAAGATCGACTAGTAGTATTTCAAAATGAGGGATGTCCGGCATACTATCGTCTCACAGTAAGAGAGTTCCTAGACAGAGCGTTCCCAACTAGAGAGTTCACAAACTCGTGGATTAGATGACTTGGCCCCGTTTCATGGGCTCCACCTGTCGCGCACATTATGTATTGGAACTATGGGAGATGTTTTTGAACAAAATTCGTAATTAAACAAAATAAAAATGGGTAATTTTTCCTTTGAATTTTTACTCCATTTTCCCCATAAGCCTTATTTTTGACAAGTTGGTAGATTTTTATGATACATGGAATACACCGTTGTAATAAGGGATGTCAAGAGCAGTTTTAAAGAGTATTTGAACTCCTCGATCACTATTAGTTTTGTTTTTAGAATGATGTTTAGTTGACCTTTCGTGCAACATTTTTTTATTTTCTTAACTTTGAGAGCCCATAACTAATTATTTTGTCATTATTTTGGATTAACAATGCCTTCGATAGATCAAGGATACATCTGGGACCAAAATCGAATAAACAGTTTAAGCGAAAACATGTTCAAATTAAAGTTGTAAGGGTAAAGAGGTAAAATTTGGGAAAAAAAATAAAAAATCACAAAAATAATATTTAAAAAAAAAATGTGAAGAGTTAGGGTTTTTTCCTTGAAATTGTATTTTACAAATAGGTCCAGCTACACGCCCACCAAGTTTGTCTAACCCTCCACCAAACACCCTGTATAATAGTACTGTAGCGTGTATGGTTCCCAGCTCGAATATTTTTTTTCATATCAACCAATGAATCGTAAGATGTCTACCTACTATATTCTACTAATATTATGAATGTGAAAGTTTGTGTGCATGTAAACGAGTATGTTTGTTACTCTTTCACGCAAAAACTTCTCAACCGATTGTGATGCAACTTAGTATGCAGATAGCTGGAAACCTGGAATAACACGTAGGGGGTTAGTTAGGCATTTAGTTTGCGGTTCTGAATGTTAGATTCGAAAATTAGATACATACTCACATAGCCATACATACTCTCGAAAAACATAACCCTCCTTCGGCAGTCGGGTAAAAAAGAATTAAGCTTAGGGTAAGGCCAGACGACCGTAAATTTTTGAGTTGTGAGTCGCGTAATTTAAGCCGCGTATTATATTTCGTAAAAATTACGTGACCAAAAAACGACTCCAAAACTTACGCTCGTTTGACCGTATTTAATTCATGCAAAGTGCATAAATTAAAGCAAGCTTTAATTAAAAACCTACATTAAATAAGAAAATAAGCTTCGATTCTGCCTCAAGTAGCTTTTACTGAATGCTTTTAAAGGGAAAGATAAGCTAAAACTAAATATTTAAAAACTGCATTTTCTCTACTTTCAGCGGAGTTTAGAAAAACTAGCAACAGAGATAGTTTCAATTTTATTTAGTGAGATAGTTATTTGATATAGAGATGTTGGTATATTTCTCCAGTATTCTTCAGAAACTCCACGATATCGTATTTGCGAAGAAACTTTGAACTAAGATCAGCTGAATTAAGACTAGACTTTCAAGTGAAAATGTTATTGTGGCAAATGTCATATTATTATTTTATTTTTGTGTAGCACTCTAACTCTAATATTAACAAATTGCATATAACTTTTATCTACACTAATATTATAAAGAGGAAAGATTTGTATTTTTGTGCGTATGTGTGTCTGTATGTTTGTAATGACAAACTAAAAACCTAATAGACCGATTTCAAAAAATCTTTCACCTTTAGAAAGCTACATTCACCCTGAGTAACATACTTTTGATCCCGATATTCTCACGGGATCGGGATTTACGCGGGTGAAACCGCGGGACGCAACTAGTAGCAAAATAAAACGATAAAAAAACACAGGAAGGAAAAGAAAAAATATATGATAGTTAATATGTAGGTATACATTCACTAAGAAAGAGTTCTTGGAAAATCCGCGGGATTCTGGTATAATATTAAATTTAATGAAAATATGTAGTGTAAGGTGATGCCCATGTATAATTATTTCATTATGAAAAATAATTGCACGTGTTCAAATCATAATTAAATGTAATATGAGGGATTTATTAAGATTTTGTAACGTAAAACATGATCGCAAAAAAAAGTAAATTCCCACGGATTTCTTGTGGTTTCCTCTCATCGGATGAGAAAAAAACACATGAAACTGACGGGGAAAACCACACATTATAGCATTTTTATAAGACGATTTAAAATGATAATGCATTAGTAAACGTCATATCCTAAGTTGATTAAAATATTTGACTATTCACGCACATAGGTACAACAAAAATAACTAGCACATTACATTTTAAACTTCTTATGTTTTTATTGCTCAACCGCATTTTGCCTCACCAACAATTCTCCCGAGACAGGATTCGAACATGTGCCCCTCGCTTGCTCCACATGGGAACCCACGTGACACGGTGAATTAACGATTATGCTTCTCCCTGTTTTTTTACCAGCTAACAATTACCGACGATTACATTTATTTTTCGACTTTTAACGCATTAAATTTCATATCATCATCACGAAAACTGTAGAAAAATCTACGATTCCATTTTTACAGTTAAATAAACCGTTCCTAAACGAAAGAATGAAATAGATTGAAACTCAAAGAATTTGTCGAGAAAACTTAATAATAAAAACTGCAAACTGTCAGATGCAATGAAAAATACAAACATTTGAACTCTAAACTCAATACCTACTGGTATTGTTGGTAACGTATTTAGTTGGTTTTTTACTTTTTGTATTGTGTTTACTTCTGCAAGTACAATATCACTACACGTATTTTTAGCTGACTGCCGTGTAGCCCGAGCATCGCCGTGTAGCCCGGGCATCGCCGTGTAGCCCGGGCAACGCCATGTACCTCAGTGGCGCGTCGGGGAAAGGCCTGACTACAATGCAGAAGGTTGCGGGTTTGATTCCCGCCGGGTGCAAGTATTTATGCTTAAAAATAAACATTTGTATCTGGTCTGGGTGTTTTCTATGTATCATAATTATGTATGTATTTACAAAAAAACGTATTATATATAGTATATCCGTTGTCCCATAGTACAAGCCTAGTGTTTAGTTTGGGGCTAGTTTGCACTGTGTGCAACGTCGAGCAATAATAAAAAAAAAACTTCTGAACAATACAATATCAGTACCTATACCTACGTATTTTTAGTCGACTGCCGTGTATCCCTGCATCGCCGTGTAGCCCCGGCATAGAATAGGGTTACCCCATCTCTTTCCGTGGGTGACGTAATAGGCGACGAAGGGATCTAAAGTAGACTAGCAAGCATATGTTCTTCCCGCGCGGTGGCGCATAAACTTGGTCCCTTGGTGTCAGGCAGGCGGCCGGCCGTATAAATATTGCCAAATCTATTTGCAGTAGGTATGATCAACGATGACTTACCTACTGTGCTGACCCCAAATAATTTGGGGTTTAGCGGACCCGACAACGAAAGAAGGAGGTTCCTAATTTGGTTGTAGCTATTAAATTATCCATGGTATTTTGTCACACGTCGACGGTTTTTTGATACTGCTTTTTAAAGCACCTAATATTATTTATTAAGTTTTTTCCACTAGGAAGTGAAAGAATGACGATGACGTCGGGTAGGTAGATATGTTCTTTTGGGGAACCAGATCAGTCTATTTTAGTTTAGTTGTTAGGAATTTGCGAAACTCTGAAAATCTACAATACATATAACACAGTATAAATGGCTGGTTATGTGTTCTTTGTTATGTGTTAGTATCAATTTGTATTAAATAAAATAAATAAATAATTTGTATTTATTGCGAAATCCCGCGGGATCGGGACCTACGCGGATGAAACCGCAGGATACTGCTAGTATTTCCATATAATAATGTCAAACTTACTGGCGAAATATCGAGCTCCGTTAAAAAACAAATTTAAACATGGTAAATACTCCGTTTTTTAACAATATTTGTATTTCAAAATAACCATGTAAGTTTAAAATCGTATAATGTCAAACTTAATTCAATAATACAATATTTCGTAAATACTTTGCAACAATAAAACTTTTGATCCACAAAAGACAATTTTAATCAAAGTTAAGCAAAACTTACGATCGAATGATTACCTTTAAAAGCTCAGTTCTAATGCAACTAATTGATTTATTAGGTTATTAGGTGCTTAAATAAGTTACGCAATGGCTTTTACAATATTTCGTTATTAATTTAGACCAGGTTTGTTTTTCCAACCGAGTGAGTTCTTCTACGTCTACACTAATTTTATAGAGGAAAGATTTGTATTTGTGTGTGTGTGTGTGTGAATGAATAAACTCTGAAACTACAAGACCGATTTCATTAATTCTTTCACCAAAAAGAAAGCTACATTATCGAGAAGTAACATAGGCCCGATATTCCCACGGGATCGGTTACGCGGGTGAAACCGCGGGACGCAGCTAGTAATGAATAAACTCAAAAACTACTAGGCCGGTTTCATAAATTCTTTCACCAAAAGAAAGCTACATTATCAAGGACTAACATAGGTTACTTTTGATCCCGATATTCATAAGGAACGGGAATTACGCGGACTAACGCAGCGTCCTACGTAGACGATTGGATGCGAATGCGATTGCGATCCGATCCGATCCGGTGCGGTGCGGTGTGACGCGGCGACTCTGTCCTACGTGCGCGCGTGTCGGCGGCGCGGCGTCGATAGGGTTGCCAACAGTTTTTTCGAAACATATAGTATTTGTGGCTAAAAAATATAGTACGACCCAAAAAAATATAGTACAAAAATTAGAGCGGTGTTTTGTAGAATATTTCGAAAAAAATACGTATTTTTTGGACTTAACCTTTTTTTCACACTTTCAAATACTCTTTCTTTCTTGAATATAAAAAAAAATGTTCCCGACATTCAATCTTTAAATTATGAGCACCTTTTTTATGGCTTTTCCTTTTTTCCCTCTACATACTCGTAGAAAACAGTCCTCTGTAAATGCAGAGAGGAGAAATTTATAAAAGAAACAACTTTTTACAAAATATGCCAGAAATTTAGTATTTTTGCGTACTATATGTGCTTTCAAAAATATATAGTACGCTGAGCTGAAATATAGTACAATACTATATATTATAGTACGGCTGGCAACCCTAGGCATCGCATCTAGTTCGGACGTAAATGTCAAGTCGACAGATCGCGTTCGCATCAATTCGTGCCGCGCCGTACGCACGTAGGCCACTTCAATGGCTATCGACTGTTTGTTTTTTCCGCACCGCATCAGATCGGATCGCGTTCGCATCCACGTATCCACGTAGTACACTGCGTTAGCTATAATGAATAAAAAAAACTTAACGTTTTTACTGAAAAGTAGTCTAAATATTGTGAACTATTTTGCGGTTTTGAAGGAAGGAAGACAGATTTTCTTTCTTTTGTTCGCTCGTTTGTAGAATTAAAGTTCTCCTCTAGTTGTTTTAGCGGTCAAACGCTGGTCTAATTGTAGATATGTTTCTTTACATTACTCGTACATAAGTATCAACTTAACTTTCCAGAAACTTCTGTTTCGGAAAATATTAATCTAATCAGTAAATGGATCTCGAAATAGAGCACTAGAAGGCTTAAGGGTCGGCTAAAACAATAGTTAGGCCACTAAGAAGGTTGAGTTAGGTCTAAGTGCCTCACATAGTAATCACATAAACCTACTAAGTAAATGTTAGGCTAAAACAAACAACGTTTGTTTAATATTCATGAATTCAGGAATTAAAGTTTGATTTATGATTTTAGTTGTAAGACTATAAACTAACGTGCTTAGGTAACAATAAGGCTATGATAAACTCTTAACTTTGAGTTTTCATATTCAAATACTTTCTAAATTAAACGATTTTAAACTTATACCTATAGCTGTTTTCACTACAAATATTGCCATGCAACATCTTTAAACCAGGAGGGTTACTTCGGTTCATTTCGATACGACAACGATACTGTCATAACGATGGTTCTACTGTCACCCTACTATCAGAATGTGACAGTAGAATCATCGTATGACAGTATCGATGTCGTATCGAAACGAACCGCAGTAACCCTCCTGGCCCTTTAGCCCTAACAACTGTACGCTGGCTGATTTGATGGCAGCCAACAGCAAAGCCAGAAGCCTCGCAGTATGCTGGAGTGGGCGGATCTAACGTGGTCAAAAAATATGCCATCGACACGACGAAGACTACAAATATTATTAAGTAATGGGGTATTAACCATGTTAAAATATCCAGCTTCGTAAAAAAATAAATTTAAACATGGGTGATAAATCCCCCGTTATTTAATTTAATTGTGTGTAAAACTAATCAACTATCAAACAAAAAAACGATAACAAAATCGCTTTATCTGTTTGGGGGCTAAGATGCCACAGACAGATACACAGACACTTCAGACTTATAACACCCTACTTTTTCTATTGGAGGTTAAAAATAACAACCCTCTATCTAAAGATGGCTAAAGGTCATAGCCCACTTACACGACTCTGCTCCCATCCAGCTAAAATAATATAATTCAAATATGGGCTTTAAATATTGCTCTTTAGATATATTTTACACTGACTGACGAGCAGTCTGACGGCGGTAAGCTCGCTGAAAGCGAGCTGTCTGCTAATTTATGATGCCAATGTAAAATATATCTAAAGAGCAATATTTAGAGCCCATATTTGAATTACATTATTTTTGCCGGGTGGTAGCAGAGTCGTGTAAGTGAACCAGATGAAAAAAACAAAAGTCCTGAGAAAAGTCCTGATTTCCACCAAAAAATCCTGAGATTTTTCACACTTTTTTCCCCCCTACTTATTATACTCGTAATGGGGGGGGGGGGGGGGGGTGGCAGCGTTATAAATAGATGTTAATTTAATGCAACTATTACCAAAGAATGATTATTAGAAGATACCAAATGATTCTGACCAATTATTACCAAAGGATAAGTTACTAAATATTAGGTATGGTAAAACTGATTAAGTAGGTATCTCTTAGCAGCACTATTTATTGAAGTACTATAAAATACAGTCGTAAAGAAATGCTGATTCAATTCAGGAAAAAATGCACCAGTAGTCGGTTTCTAATTAGATAAATAATGAATGAGTATTTTTAGTTTGTTTACTTTTTACTAAAAAAATCTTTAATTAAGTTGGTATTTTGTTGAAAATTCCAAAAATCCTGAGATTTTAAGAGATTTGCGAAATCCGGAGAAATGTCCAAAAATCCTGAGATCTCAGGACAAATCCGGAGATCTGGTAACCCTATGTAAGTGGGCTATGACCTTAAAACGGTTAATACAAGCAGGGAATCTGCAAAGAAGCCGCTTAGCTGAGGCACGTATGCCTCAGTCGTAAGCGAGGAGAGATACAGTCCAAAATTTCATTACGACAGAACGGGCGCCTGTGGCACAATTGGCTAGCGCATTACACGCAATACAAATGCAATGCAAAATGCAAATTTTTGAAAAACATATCAAATAATCATGATTAATACATTTATTATTGTTATTTTAATATTATGTCTAAATGTAATTAAAATTGATCATTCTTTTTAAAAGCTTTAAAGAGGCGCATTTAGCCTGTATAGTATTTGTAAGTTATGTTTAGGTCAATAATTAATTACTGTATTGTACGAATTGCAATATTTTATGATAATAAAGACTTGAAATTAAATTTAGTAATTAATACATTTATGTAAGTAGTTGGCGTTACAAAGCGCCTGATGAAAACCAAAACTCTCTAGTCAGAACAAATCTTGACTCGAGAACAATTTATAAATTGAACTCTCAAAGGCAATTCACTAAAATCAGTACAATATGTTGCGGTTACTTAGAAGTGCTAAAGTTTGCCACGATCTATTCTCGACGTTCAAGGAAATCTGTGTTTGAAAGGATCTTACTGTCGCAAGCTCGTAGTTTGTTGAAATATTCTAATGTAAATAGTAGAAGCCGAGCTTTTCAGTATTTATAAGTTTAGGTAAAGTTTTGAGTCTCTAAAAGATAAAAGGCTTTCTGGAATTTAGTTTGAATAGAAGAGCTGTTTCGGTTTGCATTTTTTATTGAAACTAAGTTGCAACAACGGCCAGATGATTCCGAAGTATCTTTTGTTATTAATCAATAATTTATGCGGGATCTCGTACCTTTAAAATCAAATTGAATATAAATCGCTCTTTAAGTATGGTGTCAGGCAGGCGGCCGACGGTAAACATATTGCCAAATCTATTTGCATCAATATGGTTGATGAGGAGTTATTACTGTGTTTACCCCAAGTAACTTGGGGTTTTAGCGGACACCGGGCTCCCGAGAGGGATTCAACCGGGAACGTAGCTCATATAAAAACGTGAAATGTTTAAGACACAGATTGCTAAATACTAACGGTTTTACCTACAAAACGCTATTTATTTTTCTATATCATACAATGTATACTTACATAAAAATAATTTAAAAAACTAGTCTTGACCGACTGACATATTTTTCACGCACAGTCTAAACGGCTGGTCCTAGAGACACAAAATTTGGACGATGTATTCTTTGTGATGTTTGAGTAACTTTTAAAAAAGGTAGTTTTAAAAATTCCCACGGGATCGAGGCTTAACCGGGAAAACTGTGGTATGAATACCTTTTTCAACTCAGTATCAGCGAGATCATAAGTTAGTTCCGTGCTTCGTCTCCCATCCCTATTAGACAGACATTCCGAACACACCAACAGCGGCAAGTTTAATTGTTCCAACTCTCTCTCAGTAGATGCTTTCTCTTCCTTCAGGCCCTTCATTTCACGTTCGATACGGTCAAGCAAGTCTTGGAGGGTCGACTTCCACTGTTCAATTTCGTAAACTCTGTAAGGAGAAGAAGCTCATTGGCCTAGCTGTACCTGCCGATCTTGAATGATCGTGCGTGTTAAGCCACGCTTGGCGCGGCTAGTACTTGGATGGGTGACCGATAATTTGTGTGGTATAAAATCATTTTCTCGAGCTCCTCCGTGCTTTGGAAGGCACGTTAAGCAGTTGGTCGCAGTTGTTATTTCTGATAGCAGTCGTTAGGTCAAGTTAGAGGCTTTAAAACCCTTAACCTACTAGGTGAGGAATACCACTATGCACAAAGAAGAAGAACTCTGCAAGAGCAAATTGCATTTATTACTGGCTTGGTTTTACTGATAGAAGTTCCAATTCTGGGTAAAACGGGTTAAAAGAAGCTTAGTGATTGCTAAGAATGGATAAGTGGTAATTTTCAATGCAGATGAAGACGTAGGTAGGTATTACTTCACTACAAAGATGACTGTCTCAGGATTTCCTGCCTGTATCGGTGACTTTGTTAGTCATTCATGAGTGAAGGCAGGAAAACCATAGCATATCTACCGAAATATGGTCTAATTCTTTTGGCCATATTACCTAATAAGGCTTGTGGGTAAAAACACGACGCGGCAGAATGTATCGGTATCGAAAGATAGTGGAAATTTGGCATCATCATCATCCCAGCGATGTTCTTGGTTGCATCCCTCTCGAAAGCCAGGGGTCCGCTTTCCTTCTTTTACGTCTCCACTTCGCACGATCTTCGTCATACCGAATTTTGGCAAAATGTCTTTAGCCTTAATTTTGGCAAAACTACTTATATTCTATTTCAGAAACTTAGACCTAAAATGTTAACAAAGAAACTGTCAATTTTAAAGGAAAAGTAAATGAAGAGCTGTAACTTCCAAATAAATGTACCCACAGGAATTTTGTTTACATTTCTTGATCTTAGTTTCTGTAATAGGGTATTATAGGCTGGTTGGGAGAAAAAACGACGTGAACTTTTTTTGGTATATTGTTCCAAAACTAGACACGTACAACCATACATTTTATTATTTTCAAATTATGTTGTGTTCGCTTTGAATATCCCCAAATTGAGCCTACATCTTTTATTAAAGATTCATTTATCAAGTCAGAGCAAAGGTACGCACGCAGTTCACGTCAATCGATTGAAGCTTCTAAAGAAAAGTGCCATCTATGAATTCTTATTAAGTTGTAAGTGATTGATGAATTTCTTTTCCAACGCAAGAAAACCTTCGTAAATTTGCTGCTAGTAAGGTATTCAGATCTTGCATTTTTAGGGTTCCGTACCTAAAGGGTAAAAACGGGACCCTATTACTGAGACTCCGCTGTCTGTCTGTTGGCTGCTCACAAATCACGTTTGTTGTATTCCCATACAACAAACGTGATTTTTTAAATATAAATGTAACGTTACTGCGATTTATTTATACCACTGGCGCCATCTAGTGATAGACAGGCGCCAGTGGTAACTCGTGGTATTAGTAGTGTTGACTTAGATTTCCTCAGTTTCTTCACGATGTTTTTCTTTACCTATTGATACGCTCATTTATTTTTTAACTCTTAAATCATCATCATCCGAGCGATGTTCCCGGTTGCATCCCTCTCGAGAGCCCAGGGTCCGTTATTCCACTCTTACGCCTCCACTTCGCACGATCTTCGGCATCTCGCGTAGTGAGGCCATTTAATTTTGCACGCATATCCGAATTTACGACGTCAAGCCAGCATTTCTTGGGCCTTCTCAATCTGCCGCGGCCGGGCTCCTACACTATTTCATTTCTTAACTCATACACTATAATATGTCTTTTCTTACCTAGCTCGAAGACGATTGTTATTGTGGTAACTATCCCATTCCGCCTTAATTCTGGTCTCATTGCGAAGCTGATGGGCGCCATGGCGAAGATCGAAAGCATCAGCTCTTCTAGTATCAGAGGTTACCTGGAATATCACAAAATCGGACTAAATAAGTATGGTATACTTGTATGCTATGTAGGAACTTGTAATATGTCTTGCTTTGGGAGGAAAATTATAAAATAAATTAAAATTGTCGTAAATAAATAAGAACAGGTCATTTCGGATCCAGTAAGAACCCGAAATGACCTGTTAGTGGTCAGTAGTATATTATTTGTATGAACCTAATTCTGTAAGTATTAACTACTCATTTAATTAAACTTTATGACTAGTTATGCTCAATTCAAATTTATTATTTATTTTTATTTATTTAACATTTACAGTAATTTTTACAATAAAAGCATTTCAAAAATCACAGAGATTTGTTCGAAATAGGTAGGTACCTACCTAATATTTGTAAGTTTTAGAGACTAAAAAATTATACCTATTTGTTATCTTCGAGAATAAGACCGAACGATAACATTATTAATTTATACAGGGTGTTTCGACGAGGGGGTATTAAGCCGAAAGGGGGTTGTTCTAGGGGTCTAGGCAAACAACTTTTATTTTACGACTTTTGGAAATTCAAACTTTTTTTTCGAAAATTTTAAAGTTGTATCACTAAAAAAAAACAGCTGTTTTTGTAAAAAAAAGGCAATTAATGTTTAAATTGTAGTGGTCCAAACTAAATAAAAGAGCACCTCAAGGCCAATGACCTCAAACTCTAAAAAACAGCTGATTTTCATGCAAACTTTAAACTGAAAATTTTCGAAAACTACTTCGAATTTTCAAAACTTGAAGAACAAAAGTTGTTCGCCTCGACCTCTAGAACAACCCCCTTTCGGCTTAATACCCCCTCCTCGGAGCATCCTGTATAGCAGTCGAAAAACTGAGTTTATTTTCAAAATTGAACTTATTATTGTACTTTCAATTCTATTAAAATAACCACGAGGCGCAGCTACTCGCACACAACAAGTGCGCGAATTTACTCCAATACTTATTAAGATATCCGATATCGAAAAAAGAATAGGTTCAACAGAATAGCAAGGTCTTGTCAAATTTAACTAAAAGTAACTAAAAGGAAAAGTTAAAAGAAAAAAAATCGTCGTTCTCTACCTGTAGTCTCACTTTATGACACTTCTGAAACGGAACCAAACAAACTTAACAAAACTTGAGCAAACTAAAACGACCAGAAAATTGTTGGAAGCACTAAATTTCCACTTTCGTGTCGACTTTACACAATGTAGGTACAAAACGTATATTAAAAGTAATAAAGTCAAGTTTATAGGATACCTCCGGATTGGCAAATGTCCGCTTTAGACGACTTTTTAATCTTTACCCTGGGTTCGTCCTTCATACCTACTGCCTTCGTGGGGCAAGTTTTGGGCATCAAATATAAATATGTTTTCCATCCTCCATTTTTTGTACTACTTATTATTTATTTTTGGATTCATAACAAACAGACGCACGCACACACACACAAAAATCTTTCCTCTTTATAATATTAGTATAGGTATAGATTTATTTAGTTGTAAAAATGTTCTGGTAGATGACGTTCAAATCGAGCTTTAGTCAAAAAACCAGACAGGGAAATGCATGCATAATCATTAATTAACCGTGTCACATGGATTTCAGTGTGGCGTGATGGTAGCCGCACTCGACCGGCTAGCGAGGGGCACGGGTTCGAGCCCCGTCACGGGGGGATTTTTGATTATGCATTTCCCCTTGTAAAAACCTTTCTTTCATCTGAGCACCAGTCGTGCGATTGCTAAAAGAAAACATTATAGCAAATGCATATTACGGGAGATGCTCTAGTTTTAAATTAAGTTTTCAATATTTTACTTTCGAGCGGAAGCGACGAGTTTCCAAGAAGTTATTTCTAAGTGTAAGTTGATAAAATATTTAAAAGAAAATTTGTGTGGAAGCGAAACTGGGATGATTGGTCTGACGGAATAAATATCAAAGTCAATCTTTTAGTGCGGGATTGCGTCGGGAGATAACGGGGTTTCTTGGTGGGAGCTTGTTACCACCCACCAGACTAAGTCGTAGCACTTTTTACGAAAATCGGCTAGTTACGTGGGGAACAAATTTCTTGCTATGGCGCCTCCGATCGGCCGCGGCAGATTGGGAAGACCCAAGAAAAGCCGGCTTGATGTTGTTATATGCGTGCAAATGGCCTCACTACGCGGGATGCCGAAGATCGTGCGAAGTGGAGACGAAAAAGTAGGAAAGCGGACCCCGGACTGGGACGGAGAGGGATGCAACCGGGAACATCTCTTGGATGATGAGAACTAAAGGTCATAGCACACTTAAACGACTCTGCTCCAACACCGCTCCCACCCAACACTGCCCAAAACTAAGACGACTGCTGCTCGCAGTCTACGCGGCGACAGCTAGCAGGCAACCAGCAGTCCACGCGGCGACAGCTAGCAGACGGCCAGCTGTCCACCCGCCTACCGCTCTCGCTTTTCGCGAATACGATTTAAATCGTACGGTTGCCAACACTCCGCGACGGCGCGCGCGGCTACTGCTAGCAGACCGCTCGGCTACAACGTGCGGCCAGCGAGGCGTCGACTCCCGAGCAGTCTGACGGCAGTAAGCTCGCTGTAAGCGAGCTGTCTGCTAATTTATGATGCCAATGTAAAATATATCTAAAGATCAATATTTAAAGCCCATATTTGAATTATATTATTTTTGCCGGGAGGGAGCGGAGTCGCGTAAGTGTGCTATGACCTTAAGTCGTAGGGCCAAGCGGACTCGTCCGTGTTCCGATACGGTGCAGCCACTAAGGAAGACGAGTCGGTTCTTGTTCTACTACCGTCTTCCTTCTTCTAGATGAGCGTAAAACCATATCATCATTTACCACCAGGTGAGATAGCGGTCTAACGCGCATCTATCGTGTGTAAGTGTTTAAAAAAAGTTGTTAATTTAACTCCAAGGGTTTGCTAACAATAAGTAGGTATGTAAGAACAATAAGAACATTATGTTGTTTAAATTCAGTTTTTACATGTTAGTTAAAATAATAATATTTCATAATAGCTGACTCTGGGTACCACGTATCACCATCGATCATATTCAAGTTTTTTTTTATTTCTCCCTTTCATTTAATAAGCTCTGTGGGAAATATATGTTTAATCTTACCAAGCCAATCTAATAAAATTGAATTGACCGTTGCCATTCTTATCAAAAGTTATATTGCCCATTGTTATAGAAAGGAAGGAAGCAGTACAATTTTATTATGAGTTCCTGATCTAGTTATAACTAGGTACGTACATGCAAACAACGACAAAAAGAAGGAAAGGACAAGAATCTCTCTTTATTTACGTCTTCAAAAAAGGAGCCGGTTCTCAATCTGGTTGTAGATATTTTTTGTGGGTGTACCTTACCATAGTTATTAGTTACATTCACTATGTTTTCACTGTTTTATTTTCACGACGAAGTAAGTGCCAAAACGTGAAACCGCGAAGTACTGTTAGTACCTAACTAAGTAAATAGAAAAAGAAACAAGGACCGCGACTCACACAGCTAACGATGATGGAAGACGTCGTAAAAAACTGTTTTGATACAAATTGGTGAATTATGACCCCACATTAAAACCGACAGGAAGTTAAGGAAAACTATTCTCAGAGAAATGAAAGAGGGAAAAAATAACGTTATATTTTCGCCCATTGTGAAGGACATAGAACGCACACTGGCCCTTATCCGTTGTAATAAAAATAAATAAATATTGCACGACGTTACACACAGCCTAGCCCCAAACTAAGCACTAGGCTTGTATACTAATGGGTAGGTACTGGACAACGGATGTACTACATAGGATTCTTTTTTTTTGTAAATACATGGGTACAAAAAAAGTATTAGGTAAAATACATAGAAAATACCCAGACCGGAAACAAATATTAATTTTTAAACATAATTACTTGCACCCGGCGGGAATCGAAACCGCAACCTTCGCCAAGGCAAAGGGCCTTCGCCACATAGGGCACCAAATAGTTGATCATTCTCTTGGTGGCAAGGTTTTATGGCATAAACATATTTTCTGAAGTCTTTATCCAGGAAGGAAACATCGACAACGTTTGTAAATTTGTATCAAATAAAAAAATAAAAAAAATAACTAAACATTCTACGGCGTTACACACAGCAATCTAGCCTCAAACTAAGCACTAGGCTTGTACTATGGGTACTTGACAATGGATATACTACATATTTTACTTTTTTTTGGAGATTAAAGACATTTTTCGGTTTGAATCGCGTGGTGTTTCTTACTTTTAGCATTGTTACAACGCTCGACGTTTCGAGACCTTTCCAGGTTCCGTTTTCAGGATAGACTGAGATGTGATTTGTCATTCTAATGTAAAAAAAATGTAGGTAATACCTAAGTTTTTTTGGATGGAGGAAAAAGCAGATATCCTTTCTATTTTAGCATAGCAAACATAGTCGCATAGAGTAGACGGAAACTATACGCAATAATATAACGTTTACGACCTCTGATGTGTATCCAAAAAACCGACAAAGCTTAAAATAGTACAATGGGATTCTAATATTATCCAAAAACGTCCTTCCACCTTCACAATGTACGAATGGACCATTTCCACATTTTGTGATACTGCCGCCGACATTTATGACCTGTGCATTGCACAAATATACCCATCTACCTATCTTTAGCAAATCCTACTAATATAAATAGAGCGGTGTTGGTCTAGTGGTAGATACCCTGACTTTCATTCCGAGAGTCGTGGGTTCGAATCCAGGCCGACCGCGCCTTAAAATGTCTTTTTCTGTAAGAAAAAGCTATATGCGCTAATTACATCGCTCTTACGGTGGGGGAAAACATCGTGAGGAAACCGACATGTCCTAGGACTTACCACGGTCCGAAGGCATGTGGTATTCGCCAATCCGGAGTAGGATACCGTGGCGTCTTACTGCTTAACCCCTCCAAGAAATCACGTACAATGGCCCAATTGTAAGGCTAAGTGCGGAAAAGACCAAGCGAAACTAACTAACTAATATAATAAAGGTAGATATGTATCATTCATGTTTATATTAACGCGCCACACGCACGCGGGACGCGGGTTGGTCGCGCGAATGCGTGCCACCCGTGCGCGTGTGGCGAACCGTGCCAGTGATAGCCAGTGTTGTTTTAATTGTCCAGCGGATCTCACGCATTACTTTCTTTACATTCATTTTGACACGAGTTCTCTTGTTGAGGACCCGCACAATACTGCGGCGTGGTGAAAAATCTTTGCTCTGCGGGCCTGGCCCGCGCGCGGGCGCAAACACTCGTGACAATAAAACGCCTTAGGTAAATGACTTACGGCCGAATACAGAAACGCTACTCAAAATTTGAGTTCTACTTAAACAATTAAGCTTCTCTCAAAGTAAAACATTCCTATACTAATTTTAAATTTAGAAGCTGCTCATTATTTAAGTAGGTCTCAAATTTTAAGTATGCAAAAAGCGGTGGGAGGGTGGTGCTCTTTGCAAGCTGCACACTGCCTGCTGTATTAAAACACTAGTCAGGTGTCGGGACTAAAAACTAAATATTAAACTTTAACATGGTATATTCAATTATCCCAACTTTTACTCCTGTTTCCTTCTACAGTAGTTATTGTACACTTGTAAAATACTATTAATAAATTCTCCTACAGATTTGTCACTGCAAATAGCTACACAGTCGATTCTGAATTCCGAGTAACTTTTGCGTAGGCGTTGTTGACAGACAGTTTAACAACTCAGTTGCAAACTTTCCGGAATCTATATTTGACGGCCTCTGTGGCGCGTCGGGAGTAGGCCCGACTGCAATGAAGAAGGTCGCGCGTTTGATTCCAGCCAGGTGTCTTAAAGACATGAAAGGTGGACAGTGTGTTCTTTGTGGTGTGTATGAAAGGGTTTTTTGAACCCTTTCTTACACCCACACATGTGATCGGGAATTATTCGGGTAAAACTGTGGGTCATTGCTAGTGATTTACAAGTAAGGTGTCAGAACAAAAATATTTCATTTAATTGTTAATGAACGAACTTTAAAATACACTCCCGAGAACTTAAAAACCTATCAAACTCTCGCGCTATCATTAAAAAAGTTAAAAATCCATTATTCAAAGTAATTCGGGTCTAGATATCGGCTGTCGATCGCCTACAATACCCCGGCAAGCAATTTAAAGCGAATTTGGCGACATAGAGAGAATAAAACTTTAGTAATTTGCCAACATAATCAAACCCAAAGAGACTCAAATAATAGGACATGAATTGAACATAAATTCATTTAAAGTTTGCATTTTTGTAACTGACCTTCACGAGTAGGCAATTTCAAAGGTACAGTGTAAAACGTTGCTGGGTAACTTAATATTGTACTATTTTTCTTTTTTCAAAGAATTACAGGTGTGGTATTTACAGTGGCCCCGATCCAAAACCGATGATGGAAATGACTGTGCTGTCTCTGTCATATTGAGTCGGGCTCAGCGAGACAGAGATAATACGTTTCCGATCTTCGGTATCGGACGGATGCTCTATGAATACTGGCTGAGGGCGATCAGTCTTCTGTGCTCTTAACTCCTTTTTCAGAATCTTAGTTCAAAAATGTAAAAAAAAAAACTCAGACTTTTATTTGAAGTGCATCTCTAGTGGAAATGCAGCCTTAAAAGCCGAGCTGAGGTTGTGAATTTAGGTATAAGACAGGCTTGCTTTGACCTCATCTCACCGGATGGGAAGCGACGATGAGGTCGATGGTGTAATATGTTTGCCTAGATGAAAACTATTCACTCCAGATTAGCTCCAAAACGTAGGTCCTCGTGAATTACGAAATAGAACAAAATTTCTGCCATAACTTACCTGCAGACCGTAGAGCCTGGCATCCCAATCCGGTAGAGTTAAGTGAGGTAAAGGTTTTTCAAAAGTCACAACAGACTGCATTTTTTACAAAATCTATAAATTTTGTAAAATATCAAACGAGTAAAAAATTTTCACCTGCAAAATAAAATACCACAAAATTGTCAAGTTCGCAACGGCTGTTCTGTTACGTCAATGCCTGTCAAGTTTTATGAAATAAAATGATTATCAGATTTTTATTAAAGAGTTCCATTTCTATAAAAAGTTTTAATATCTTAGTTATGTTAAAATATTTGTTTGATTCGATGTTTGTGATTCAGTTACGCAATAACTACTAAACCGATTGCTATGAAACTTGGTTTGCAGATAGCTGAATATCTGGATAAACAAATTATTTCTATCCCGATATTCCAGCGGGATTTGGACTTACTTGGGACGTTGCTTTACCTAATATTCTACTTACACTTCGTTTTTAGGGTTCCGTACCTAAAGGTAAAAACGGGACCCTATTACTGAGACTTCGCTGTCTGTCTGTCTGTCTGTCTGTCTGTCTGTCTGTCCGTCCGTCTGTCCGTCTGTCACCAGGCTGTATCTCATGAACCGTAATAGCTAGAAGGTTGAAATTTTCACAGAAGATGTATTAAAAACAAAATAAAACAATTATTTAAAAGGGGCTCCCATACAACAAACGTGTTTCAAAAATAACAAGGAGTCGAGTCAGGACAGGAGGACAAATCGAGTTGGTCATGGAATTCAAAATGGCTGCCCTATCTGTCAAATATACTAGTCTGCCTTACTTACCAAAGAGTTTATTTTATGTTTCAGATTTTCTTTGTGCCAAGGTTTTTTTTTTTCAGTGATTCGGTCGTTTGATGGGAGTAAGAATCGAAGATAAATATTTCATATTTTCCTATAAAATTTAAAAATTGGTTGTTGTAAACCATTTTAGGGTTCCATATCCAATTGTGATAGTGGTACGGAACCCTTTATGCGCGAGTGTCGCACTTGCCCCGTTTTTTTTTAATTTCAGACTGTGTACTGTTTCTAGTTTTCACTAATCTTACATAAAATATTTGTAAATGAGCATATTCACAATGAATAAATATATTATAATGGATGACTACCTATGACTAGGTGTATTTATTAAATAGGTAGGTATCCACAAAAGTCCTCACAGTAACATGAAAAAGCAAATGAAAAGCAAATTTTCAATATCAAAGTTATTTCCTGACCTGTACACAGTGAAGTATAAATCTCTAACGTTAAAAAAACACAATATCGGGCACGCTTTCCCAAGCGCATCAAAAAGACAAAGCGCAAAAAGAATCAAAGCTGTGTTTGCTCGACTTCCTAATCAAGGCAGTCACCTACCTACATACGTACAGTTCTTTGCAAGGCAAACTTCAAAGCGAATAGGTACAAAAAATGGGAACACTGAATAGTAAGGCGAACCACAGTGTACTGTTTGAACGATTACACATGGGTATAGAGTAGACAGCTTTTAATATGTTTTACTTCAATTATACTACACATGTCACACATGTCCGTTCTGGGGCGTTCCCGCTGCATAGTTTGTCTATTACGGTTCAACGCGGGAATGCTGCTAGCATTTTGGGCAGCTTTGCATAGGGAACGCATGGGGATTATTTAATGATTTTGTTTTTCTTTGTTTTGTTTAGGTAAGTTTTTTTTAATTAATATATAAAACTATTTTTTATCTTTCAAATAAATTACTTGATTCTTATGTTACAGATGAATGGAATGGAATGAATATGATACAATGTAATATTTTTTGGGGAGAGGCTTCGGTAGTGGCTTGTTTTGTAACTATTTAAGTACTGATTTTATTTAGGTAATCTATTTTAGCCTTATTAATAAACGTGGAGCGTAAAAAGCGAAGTTTGTGCTAGACGTTTGGAGTAACAACTTTTGTTATAAGGAATTTTATAAGTCAAGCCTTACGGAAATCAATTTATTACTAAGCCACGGCAAAAATTGGAAGGCGGATTCAGAGGAATTTATTTCAGAACAGACTATTGCTGTTAAATACTAATTAAAAATCCCTTTTACCTTTACCTTTTTGGAAAATTCGATATAACGTACAACCCTTCAAACATAATCTAGGTTATCCATTTGTTTTCACTGATAGGATAGCAAGAATCTTCAAAATCGGTTTAATGCTTAGTTTTAAAGATTAACTATCGACGAAGGTTCTTCAGTTAAACGTTATATCTATAAAATACAAGCCTAACAGATAATGTCAGTCCTAAAGTATTCAACACACATTAGATTATTATTATGAAACACTTACTACCTCACTAATCGCGCCGTGAGTGGCTGCTAAAAGCGTTTTATATACGCTAATTTCGCTAAAACAACCTTAATACCAGTCAGTACTTCACATTGTAAGCTTGTTTTAAATACACTTTGGAAGACTTTGGTAACACGTTTTATGGGTAGGTAAGTACCTGAGCACTTACATTTTACATAGTATATTGGAACGAAGTTTTTGAACGCGTTTTGGGGATGGAGTGACTTGATATACATAAATCGTAGTGTAAAGAACATTGTGCGTATGTTTTTGGGGCACTATTTTCTGTAAGCGCTCACACCTTAAACCATACAATTCTATTTTTACTAGCTGACCCTGCAAACGTAGTTTTGCCTTATAAATTATAGATAGTAGCCGATTCTCAGACCTACTGAATGCGCATGTGGAGTTTGGTGAGATCGGTGAAGCCGTTTTGGAGGAGTACGGTAACTAACATTGTGACATGGAAATTTTATATATAAGACTAGCTGACCCGGCAAACGTTGTTTTGTCTTATAAATTATAGATAGTAGCATCGGCTACTGAGAATCGTCTCAGACCTACTGAATGCGCATGTGGAGTTTGGTGGAGATTGGTGAAGCCGTTTCGGAGGAGTACGGTAACTAACATTGTGACATGGAAATTTTATATACAAGATTAAGAAAGAAGATAGATAGATAAGTAGGTATCTATATAAAGAAATACAAATATTTTCTTCCATTTACCGAATAATGGTGTAGTTTACCTAGCGTTAGAGTTTGCAGGCCTGTAACTTGACCAAACGACTGTTACTTATCAGAAATAATATTCTGGACCAACTGCTTAACGTGCCTTTTGAAGCATGAAGGAGCTCAAGAAATAATGTTATGCCCATGTTATGCCACACAAATTATCGGTCACCCATCCAAGTAATGACCGCTCCAGAAGTTGCTTAAACACACGACAATACAAGATCGGCAACCACAGGCCAATGAGTTCCTCAACTGCAACTATAAGTTAGATGAAGTAGCCATTAAACCAGCTTTTCAATTTGTTCTTAAAGCCGTCAAAAGTAAATGGTATTTTCTTTTATTAAGTTAAGTAAACTAAATTAAAATAATTTTCACAGAAACCTCCAGTAAGTTACAATTCAAGTTACATAATGTTATTTGTTTAGGACGATTTTGGAAAATAACTCTCTCAAGGTTATTAAGTGAAGTATGTAATAAATAAAGATATTATTTATTAATTAAACGGACTTTACATTGTCCGCAATTTCTTAAAAATAGTACATAATTATCTAGACTTAGACAAGAATATACACACACAAGTATTATTCAATAACGGGGTATTTAGGTACCATGTTTAAATTTGCTTATGACGGAGTTCGTTCACGAGACTGGAGATTGCGGGTAGGTGATGACAGTTAGGGGCGTCCATATCGAACTACCTCCTTCCTAATTCGCGTGCCTCCCCTTGTTATTAATAACACTTGTAGTGAAAACAAGCATCTAAGTTTAAAAACGTAAAAGTTCGTGCGCGAGTCCGACTCGCACTTGACCGGTTTTTAAATTCCCGCCAAATATTTTGTCTTTGTGTAAACTTTAATGAATTTTACAGTTGAGGAGACGAACCCTTTACAAGATCACTTTGTTGTCCGTCCGTCCGCGTCCATCTGTTAGATCCATTCTCTCAGGAACGAGTAGAATGTCAATTTTGAAATGTAATAACAAATACTGTCTCTCTCCATTAAGAGGACAGTCTACCTACTCTTTCTCCATACAAACGTAGTCGACTGTTTCCTCCCTGGATAAAGATATTAGTATGCCATAAAATCTATATCGGCCATTAGCATGACTCTCGTCTTTTTTTTTTAATTTTATTTATTTTCTAATTAGAAAATGAAAAAAGAAACCGCATGGGCACGGTCATATTTGCTGTAATGTCTTTAATCCAGGGAGGAAACAGTCGACTACGTTTGTATGGGTCAGTAGGTAGACTTTCCTCTTAACTTGTTGTCCTATGTGAGCAACGGGATGCAATCAATGCGACGACTCTTCTGAAAATTTACTATTAACGCGACAACGCAGGTACCAGCCCATTGGAAGTTGTACCCCTTGTCTGTCTGGAGAGCAGAGAGCAGCTTTTTACCCCTATACCTATTCCCAAGGAATCGAAACTTACGTGGGTGAAACCACGGGACGATGCTAGTAATAATTATAACTATCGCTCCAACATCATATGTTTGCAATAAGCTATCAAGTGACTATCACGCTATCAAAATTAATTCGTATTTATAGACATTCATGTTTGAATGCATAATTAATGTACGTTCATGATACCTACAGTAGGTTTCGACAGTAGAGCTTCGAAATTGTAATTATTACTAGAGCAAATAGCAGTAGTATTATTATTCTTTGAAACTGGAACATCACTTCAATAGTTCAGTCTTTACTTACACTTCACTTATAATTCTCCCTCCCTCTCGCTCTAGCTTAAGTTGATGCTTCTGGAACTCATCGCGGAGCCTTGTCATCACACACCTTTCTTAAGGGCCCTATACCTGCTAAACTCAAAATCCATGTCGGGCGCATCGAAAATTGTTGATTATTTCATGACGCAATGTCTTAGAACTTTTTTTTGTGTACAGATTGTAGGCGACATTGTTTCCGATTTTTTAGTGCAGTTTCCATACAAATATGTCGAAACGAATCGAATCTGTACACAAAAAAAAGTTCTACGACATTCCGTCATATAACCAACAATTTTCGATGAGCCCGACAGGGATTTTCAGTTTCAAGGTCGTTGGCTTTGTAATTCCTCTTAAAAATCTACTGCATTTTTGAAGGTGGTTAAATAAATTGATTGGTAGGTTTTTAACCCCCGACGGAAAAAGAGGGGTGTTATAAGTTTGACGTGTCTGTGTGTCTGTCTGTCTGTCTGTCTGTCTGTCTGTGTATCTGTCTGTGGCATCGTAGCTCACGAACGGACGAACCGATTTGAATGTAGTTTTTTTTTGTTTAATAGGTGTCATTTGCGCGAGTGTTCTAAGCTATGTTTGATCAAAATCGGTTCAGCCGTTCATAATATATGTTGTTTGAAGCTCGGAAATAAAAACCGAATGTTTTCAAATATGCCCGAATGGGGTATCAAATAAAAGAGCATGACTGTTGTGACAACAATATGCAAGCTTCATCAAAATCGGTTCAGCCGTTCAAAGTATATGTAGGGTCAAACTCGGAAATAAAAACCGAATGTTTTCAAATATACCCGAGTGGGGTATCAAATAAAAGGACGTAACTTTTGTGACAACAATAAGCATGTTTAATCAAAATCGCTTTTACAAAAAGGGTGAAATAAAAAAATTATATTAAAAATTTAAAAAACCCTCGACTTAAAAAATCTTCAAAGTTAAAACAAAACTAAACTTTAAAAAGGCAAAAATAATAAGCCGAAAACAAATTTAATGTCTCTGAGTAGGTACGTGGTACCTTACGTTCCCGCGTCGGGGGACGTGGGAATGTGTCACAGAAGTTGATGGTAACCGACCCGTGCTTATAGTATCTAACGTTCCCGAAAATTTGTTTTCGGCTTATTATTTTTGCCTTTTTAAAGTTTAGTTTTTCCAATGAAATGCTCGCAAGGTCTACTGTTCGCAGAACTACTAGTGTATGAATTATAAAGACTGCCAATTTGAAAACTCACCACTCACACTTTAGATAATAAGATACCTGTTTGCATCAATCCACATGGAAACTTTATGTACATTTAGTACATTTTTTATTTCCTGACGTTTTTGCTCTTTGTATTTGTCATTTTTTCTTCAGGAAGGTGTGTTAAATAATAGTCTACAATTCAAATCCCACGTATTAAAAGGTCCATGTAACCAACTACAAACAAAAAAATATGGTTATGAGTTCTCTACAGAATCGACAGGCAGTTTACATAAATACTATCATAAATGTAGCTTCGTAGGAGTTCATGAATTTATCCTATTCTATCCTACTAATATTATAAACGTGAAAGTATGTATGTGACTCTGTTTTTATTTCACGCCAAAACTATGGACCTGTAGTTTACTCCGGGTGAAACCGCGGGGTGCAGATAGTCGTAGATAATCAAGTTGTTATAGTAAGCCAAGTAACACAATTTGGATTTACGAGGGTGGAAGGCAAGCTTTTCATTGATTGGTTTCAAAAACCTATCAAAATTATATAGGTGTAAGTAACTACAAAGTTTCGATAGGTTTAACAAGCAAGGATTTGTGTCATTTGATTGCAAACTAGCGACCCGCCCCGGCTTCGCACGGGTGTGTATTATACATTTAAACCTTCCTCTTAAATCACTTTATCTATAAAAAGATCCGTTGCGTAGTTTTAAAGATCTAAGCATACATAGGGACAGACAGACAGACAGCGGGAAGCTACTTTGTTTCATAATACGTAGTGATGATAAAGCAAAAGTAACTACAAAGTTTAATAGGTTAAAATTGATATCTAGCAGTAGCGAAAAGTAATATTTTTGTAAAAGGAATTCAGCTCAACCATAGTTATACACACCATTTATTTACTGTGTGAAATTAGGCATAACTTGGTATACCATTGGATTACTTGAAATTCCTGTTCGACCACTAATCGAACAAATGCTAGTCAAAGGTTCTCGTAAAAATGACTTTGTCATCAACACACTCCCCTTGACTCCCTTAGAATATTGGCAACTTAGGAGTAACGCTTATAGATAGTTCGTGGCGCCAAGCGAACTCATCCAAATTCCAATACGTAGTCGGCGCAGTCACTAAGGAAGGCGGGTCGGATCTTGTTCCACTGCCATTTCCTTCTTCTAGATGAGCGTGCCTACATCATCACTTATAATCAAGTGAGATAGTGGTCAAGCGCTCATCCGTCACGTATAAAAAATGCGACTACACTGGGTAAGCCACACCGCTATACAGAAAGTCGAACAAATGCCCGTCTTAAAAGGCGACCAAAAGATGATCGTTAAAATGATTTTATCATCCACACTACCCTTGGCTCCCTTGACTACTTAGAAGTAACGCTTATAGATGCGGACTCATTCAAATTCCGATACGTAGACCGGTGCAGTCACTAAAGGAGACAGATTGGATCTTACTCTATAGCTAAATTCCTTCTTTTAGATGAGCGTGCCTACATCATCACTTATTATCAAGTGAGATTGTGGTCAAGCGCTCATATGTATAAAAAAAAGCGACTACACTGGGTGAGCCACTCCGCTATACGAAAAAGTAAAGAAGTAGGGAATCGAGTTGTATGAACAAAATTCGAGTGTTACCTAGTTTCATCGTAACTAATTGCTGATTAGACAAGGGAATTTGGGAATATGACCATACTGAGACGAGAAATTTTGTACGCTCGTTACGTGTTATTTTAGCTGAATTTGTTTTGGAATAAAGAATATTATTTCTGTTTACCTAATTTTATTGTGAAACTTTTAGTTATGGTGGTTGTAGGATGAAGGGTCAAATACAGAAAAGCCAATTTAAATTTTAATAGCAGCTTCTTTCTAAATTCAAAATTAGTACGCGTTTTTTTAAGGTTTACGAGACGGCAGTGGCACATGATCCGAACCGTCTTCCTTAGTGCCTGCACCGGCCAAAGTATCGGAACACGGACTACGCTTGTCGTTACGACTTAGACCTGACCTATCTCTGACAGCAGTCGTAGGGTCAAATTAGAGGCCTTAGATCGACCTGAAAACTCTAACACTAAGTGAGCCACACCACTACACGGAAATAATAAAAAGACCCATTACTGCAATAGCGGCAGGATTAGTGTCTATCAATAGCAAGGTGTTAGGGCACAAATTGGCCCTGGAGCAGTTGCTCCATATACTGCGGAGCCTAACTCAGTATATATTTTATACCTAGGGCATTGATCTCAACTTTAAAAGTAAGTAAATGTGACACCAGAAGGAAGACATTTGCAAACAGTCACTGTGGTAATGTTACTCAATGATGCTTTTGACTTTTTAATTCTCATTCATTTTAGGGACCACGGCGATACTGAAAACTCCCTACATCATAATTGTGGGGTGTCAAAACAAGACTGATATTCTAAAAATAAAAAGAAGATAGAGAGTTATCTTCAGAATGTCTGTCCTGTTTTGAAACCATATCTGAATATGGCCATCGACTTTTGATGCTGACCATACCTAAAAATATCTCAATGACCTAGGACTAAATTCACTAAACGCGAGTAATAGAAAACCTTCAACTTAACTTAAAAATTAGTCGCCAATTACCAACGTCACGGGTTTACCGGCGAAGTAATTGAGTTAAAAACTTCGTCAAATCGAATAACACCGTGAATTTGAATTGACGGTCAACACTACGTAACTGCTAAACTAAATTAATCCAAACTATAATTTCTGTTGTCAACTAGACTAGACAACTTTTCCGACAACTTGTTTTAAAATTAAACGTTTCTGTTTTCTAACCGAGACAAGTAGAGTTTCCGGGACTATTCTGTGGGGTTTATATTTTAAATTAGGTAGTTCACAATAACTGTGCACCTGTCTAATTGCCTGCACTAGGGTGGTATTTGAATATAGGTACATAATTCCCGGTCCCGTGGAAATGTTCAAAAATCCTTTCTTATCGGATCCTATATCATTTATACAACACTCTCTCTAAATTTTAGCTCTTAACTATCAGCGGCAGTCAGTCAGTCAGGACAAAGCCAGTCAGTCAGGACTTTTATAGAGTGATAGAAGATAATAGATATCCATAGCTAGCCTGGAAGAGATCTCTTTCATCAAGTCCCATCAGATGTGATGAAGTCAAATGCTAGCCAATCTCATGTGAAAAAAATGCTGCCAACAACCTCGAATTAGTATACCTAAATTAAACCAATTAACACCCAAAGAATTTATAGCGGAAGAATAATGATTTATTAGCTAATATCTATTAGTGTTCATATTAGCATTGACTAATTAACAACATTGTGATCATTCATTCATTCAAGGACACTCAATTGTCCAATGTTTATATTTAGAAGCAAAATACAAATGCAAAGGTATAACTTTGCTTACATAGATGACTAGAAGCAGCTTCCCGCAGATCTCGTGGGAATATCGAGATCAAAAATAGCCTATGTTACTACTCGATAATGTAGCTTTCTATTGGTGACACAATTTTTGAAATCGGCCAAGTGGTTTCGGAGATTATCCCCAATATACAATATACATACATGTTACCAACGTTACCTACCTACGTACGTACGTTACGTAGGTTAAAATACCCAAGTAAATCCTGGATAAGGGGATATTGCCCAATCAATGCACACGTTGAAACTGCAGCACCTCGTAGTATCCCCTCCAGCCTCCAGAAGTACTTTGGCTGAAACTATGTCAGCCAAAGAAAACTTGTCTTACCCCATTCCCTTAATTTCCCATGCCGAAGCATTGTTATGCAATTTAGTTATAGAATACGGCCCTATATGACCTTCTTAATGGGGGTAGTGAATTTTGGAAAAGCATTTTTAATATTGAAATACCTTAAAATACAACTACCTCGATGCTTAGTGTTTCCTACACTTGGATGACAGATTATTTGAAGAAATGCTTGCAAATTTTTGGAAAGCATTTCTTTAAGGAAGAGTACAGCATCATTGATTGTCAGGGTGAGGGGTAGTACCAATAGCTACCTGAAGGCAATCACTCACTGACTGGATAACCCAATCTGGAGCAATTGGGTCAGGATCAGGACTCACACTTTATAATAACAATGTTACCAACCATATTTTATAAGATTTTTATACACTAACGTTATGAATGGCCTTGTCGCTGAAATAAATATTTCGAATTGAATTGAATTTCTTTATATTATAATCCTACCTACTTACTTATGTAACGACGCTACACACATAACGTAGTCCTTGAATGTTAGGCTATATCTAAATGGTAACAGGGTAAATCTGATGCTAATCAAAAATTGTCGGTCCAGAACTAGAAAATTTCTTACTTATCGCACTAAGCTGGGTTTTCTTGTTGAGGTTCCGACGAGATCGGGGCCTAGATAAAAGATGAATTTAGATCTAGATTCCCAACTAAAAGTAGACCTTCGTGAGCGAAAAAAACGCTAATAGTAAAACTTAAAAAACAGTCAGTTGAAAATCTTGTATTTTAATAAAAAGAAATAGGAAACTAATAAACCTAATAAATTATTGATGATAACTATCGTCATCTACACGAAAATGTATCTTTTCTTCTTCTGCAGCAGCACGTATTTGCCCACTGCAGGACATATGCCTCTCCAAACTTCCACAAAGTTTTATCGCTGGTTTTCCGACTGCGACGCCATTTCGCATGTCGCTTCACCATGTAATTATTATAGTAAGCTAAACTAACTAAGCTAAGCTGACTAAGCTACATAAAAGGGTTTTTACAAGCTTTTATTTACCTCGCAATGTACCTATGTGATGTGACTAAGTTTGGTCGGGTAGAATCTTGCAAGTTTAATTCATTTTGTCGGCTTCATTTTGTCAATTATTGGTCTTATCGATTTTGTTTTGTTGTTTAAGAAAATAGTTGTGTAGTCAGTGTAAATTACTGTTTATAATTTGCATTAAAATGTCGGGCGATGTTTTATGGCACAAACCGAACGAAGGTGAGAAAACGTGAAAAACAAAACAAATGTGGTTTAATGCTTATCATGAAATAGTCACACAAACTCAGTTCCATCTGAGAGAACCAAAATTGATGACACAACAATCAACTGAAAACTAGACTTATGTACATTAAACTATGCAGCCACACAATTGCTTCACTATTACTTACTCCAATAAATCTTGAACACACGCTCAATGTAAGAGTCGTTTGGTCTGACAAACGACTCCACTAGATAAGACACTGAACATCCCTGTTAATTGTTGATTCTACCCTCTTTTTATTTTATTGGCTACTTTATAAGGTGCTCCAGTTTTAAGAGTTTGTCAACTCCTTTATTGTTTCCGAGTACTTGTTTAGCGGAAGTTGGAATCAAATCAACTACACATTTGACATCTTCTACTGAATTACCTACTGAATAATGTTGGTGATGATAGTTACCGGTAAAGATAAAAAGTGGGATGTGCAGATACTGAGATGAACAAGTGAAATCATCATCATCCTTGCCTTCATCCAATTGATTTGGGGTCGGTCCCTATCCTTTGTACTAGTGAACAAGTAACAACAAGTGAAATGTTCAAAATATTTTACTGACAACAGTATTGAAAAAGCATGTAATAGAGTGGGTAGAGACAGCGAGTAGAGGTATGCCTTTACTCGAATACTAGAATGCTAGAATACTTTACCACTTTTCACTTCGCAAAGGGTCAGTGACTGTAATCTATTTATTTTCCACCTATGTGGATAACTGACCATCAAATAGGGTCATTTTAGTAGAAGTGATTACTCTGAAAAATATGGTAAAGAATTCCTTAGTTTGGAATAGTTCGGTTGATTTGCACACAAGTTCCTAAATATTCCTGATAATCCTACCTGAAAATGATTACTCATTCGCTAGTAGAAATATCAGGTGTAATATTTACCTACTCTATTTTGGGAGCATCACTCACTCTCTTTTAGGACTATAACAATCCAAAAAAGTTTTGGTTACAAAAATGTTCTGCTATAAGAGCGCCCTTAGCGCTTCCTTGGTATGCTGATGGCGTCTTGAATTTGATGGGATAAAACATTTAATTTTTGCAGAGGTCTCGGTTTGTAAACGTTCATTAACGTTTTCAATTATAATTTTGTTGACAATGTTCACCTTTTCCTTTATGTTATAAGTAGACTCAGCTACAAACAGCTTGGTATTTATCGTGCTCGGGGTGGTTGAAATGGACCTTAATTACGTTGTTAGAAATCATTCATGCCATATGCTAATTTCGGTAGGTACATTTCAATGATCCGGTAGCGAATTTAGCCTCACATTTTACAGGCATAATTTTGTAAATATAATACGAGTGAGTACGTAATTTTTTAATGTCATAATCCTATCATAATATCGTTCTTACGGTGAAGGAAAACATCGTGATAAAACCGACATGTTACACTCACCTTACACTCACCACGGTTCGAAGACATTGGTACATTCGCCAATTCGGAGTAGGCTCACGTGTCATCTGCCCTACAGTGGGACAAATTAGGGGGCTAACAAAAAAACCGCTAATTTGTTTAAGATACAAATTAAACATAAGTCTAATTCTACCTATAATTTAATAAAATGATGTACCTACCAAAATTCTTCATACTTTAAACCCTAATCATAACTCCATACTCCAACACGACTAGAATCAGTATTCATTATACCTAAGTCAAAGTCATAAGCAGAACGCGGCACCGTGAAATCGCGTGAAATGTCGTGACGCGTGAACTCATCTCATGAAATTATTATTCACAACCAAATCCGACCACATTCGTTCAAATACTAATGAGAAAAATATGGCTCTGTTTGTTCATTTGACCAAACATTAAGGTTTTATTCTAAAAACGACTGATATCACCCCAGTTGCACGGCATAAAGATTCTTACGTGACTTAAGGAAGAAACATGTAGCGCGTGCGGGTTTAGTATGTTTCCACCTTAACCCTCGGGTTTTCAACATTTTTAAAGACAATTAAACCTAGAGTGAGATTCCACTTTTTTATGAAACTTAAATAGTATACAACAGGATCCTTCTTCTTCTTTTCATATAGTGGTGTGACTCACATAATGTTACGAGTTTTCTGTCTCTTTATGTTTTATGGTCACTAGTTTGCTGTAGTACTTTCAAGAAATAACATTTCTTGAGTTTAAAACTATACTGAGATCATTTTTCAGATACGCAACGAAGATGAATCAGATTGTATTTTTTTTTCTATTCTAATCATTTTTCATACATTAGTATTCTCATTGGCCCCTAGAGACGAATAAAATGTAGCAGTTGTACTTTAGGCATCCTTTGTGCTTAGACGTCTGTTGTACTTAGGCGTCTATAAGTCAAATGGTAGTGTATTTTTCCAGAGTTATGCTTAATAAAATGCATTAATAATACAGTTTTATGACTTCGTTTCGTTGGGCACTTCTTATCTGTTGTGTAAAGGTAAAGTAACGGTATTTTGCAGTCTTATTTTACTAAACATTGTGAGTAAAGTCGACCGTGTTGCCACCTGTGATTTTGCATTCATTTATATCGTGTTTAGAGTGTGTTACGAATAGGAAACAATGAAAACGTTTCCGGTGAATTATTATGAATAAATATTGTAGGATGTTGCACACGACTCAATCTGGGCTTGTACTATGGGCAGGGGGAGCGGTGTTGGTCTAGTGGTAGATACCCCGACTTTCATTCCGAGAGCCGTGGCCGACCGCCACGACCGCCAGAACACGACGAGCTCTTTAAAAAAAAGTTATGTTCACTAATAACATAGGTTCTACAGTGAAGGAAAAACATCGTGAGGAAACTGACAATATGTCCTAGGACTCACCACGGTCTGAAGGCATGGGATATTCGCCAATACTCAGTAGGCTCCCGAGAAATCACTTACAATGGCCCAAAATTGTGAGGCTAAGTGCGGAAAATCCCTAGTAAAACTAACTAACTATGGGCAGGTACTAGACAAATTCTGTCAAATACTTAGTAGGATGCTTTTATCGTCCTCGACAAATCTCCCGAAGTTAACTTAGTATCATTTTACTTCAATCTTTAGATTTTTTGTTTTATATAGACCATACTCCACGTATGGTCTATATATTTTTTACTGTCAATGTATTGTCTATCTACCAAGATAAAGCGTATAAAAGTAGATTTTTATGAACATTGCTACGTATCTATAGAATAAAGAGCTATCCGAGATTCAGGAAAACTACTAAATTACACGTATTGACGTCAAAATCTATTTCACAATACCGACACATTGATAAACGATGTTCTTCATACGCAGTATGATACTCACCCTTATAGACCAAGTAATAAGGAACAGAATTACCTACGCATAATTTATTTTCGAGGAATTAGATAAGGTACCTATATATGAATCGCTTGGGAAATTCGCGTACCAATAAATAGGTATCTCGTATTTACGTTGAAAATATGAGGAAAACTTACGTATGAATATTAAAATGTTATTGGGTTCGTAATAAAATTACTTATTAAATAGGAAAATAAGTAGGTAGGTATAACTGTCACTAAATATCTGTGGTGTTTGGTATACACATGATAGGGGCAATTTACCGGAATGTTTGATTTTTGGTCAACTATATATTATTTAACCAACGCGGCTACTCCGCTTCGCCCGGGCTAGCCGTGGTAAAGCGGTTAAACGCGTTGGTTCGGATTACCAATAGTCGCGGGTTCGAATCCCGTCGGGTGCTAAAGTTTATGTAAGCATTTAAAAAAAAAAGCAGTATTTTCTATGTGTGGATTAATACTAAGAAAAACTGTTTACATGTTAACATTAATTTGTTTTATTTCCAATTCGATTTGTAGTGAAAGTTTTATGTTTAAAATGCTTATAATACTAAACAGTGAACTAACAGCTTTTTGTACTTAACGTTTATAGATAGGTGGTAGGTACATAATATATCTACCAAACACCACAGAAATGAACAGACACTTTGTTGTTATTCACCGCGTTTTAGGAGGAGCTCATTGGCCTAGCTGTACCTGCCAATCTTGAACGGTCGTGCGGGTTAAGCAACGCTTGGCGCGGTCATTACCTGGATGGGTGACCGATAATTTGTGTGGTAAAAAAAAACAATTTCTCGAGCTAATCCGTGCTTCGGAAGGCACGTTAAGCAGTTGGTCCCAGTTTTTATCTTGGATAGCAGTCGTTAGATCAAGTTAGAGGCCTTTTAAGGCGATCTGAAAACTCTAACACTATGTGACCCACACCACTACACGAAAAGAAAAAGACCGCATTATAGTAAGTAGGATAGTTAGTAATTCTACCCGTGGACGTCGGGTAAACTCTAAATTTTCTTACAAACAACCCTATATAATTATGTTAATTTAAGTTTCGACAAGGTCCCAACTATGCTTGGAACGTCTTTCAATTTAGGCACTTCATAAACAATTAATTACTCCGCGCTGCCCACGGACATGAACTTAGTCTATGAACTTAGAACTCCCAATCAATTAGCTAAGAGTGTGTATAGGGGATTCATAGGAACTTGTATACTTACCAAATTTCGGTTTAAAAATAAGACCTGTAGAGGAGAAGGAACATACATTCATTATAGACTTATTTAGTCTTAGATTTTTTTTCTGTTTTCGCGATGTTTTTCTGTATTAAAATTAAAGACAATTTTCGGTTTTAATCGCGTGGAGTTGACTATCAATCGTGAAGAAGGGAACTGGAAAGGTCTCGAAACGTTGAGCGTTGAAACAATTCTAAAAGTAATAAAAACCACGCGATTAAAATCAAACCTAACCGAAAAAGACATTTGTCCTTATTTTTTATAGTCTTATTAATAAACGCGGAGTAAGGTAATTTTACCTCTTTTTGTTTCTGTCTGTCAACTTTTAAAGTTCTTGTCACGGAAAAAGATAAAGCATGTTTTCACTACTCAACGTTTATTAATGAAGCTAATTAAGTATTATCATAGAGTAAATTAAGTTAAGCAAATATTGTGGTATTATATATGAACGTATACCATATATTTTGAACATTTAAAAAGAAAGAAAGAAAATACGTTTATTCAGGCAGGCACACAACTCACACAGTACATAAACACATTAGTAATAGACACAACTATAGCAATAAAAGGCCAAACATAAAACAAAAAAAAATTGGAAAGAAAAGTAAGTAATACCTTCAAATGAAAATTTCCTATCAGATGGCAAATGACGGTATGGTCTAAGATGTAGCAAGACTAAACTAGAAAAAGCCAGATTTTCTAGTGACTTAAGTACCTATTGCACTTGCAGATCGAGATAGTTACTTATCTCATCATCCGAGCGTTGTTCCCGGTTGCATCTCTCTCGAGAGCCCGGGGTCCGCTTTCCTACTTTTACGTCTCCACTTCGCACGATCTTCGGCATCCCGTGTAGTGAGGCCATTAGCACGCATATCCGATCTTACAACGTCAAGCCAGCACTTCTTGGGTCTTCCCAATCTGCCGCGGCCGGGCGGAGGCGCCATAGCAAGACATTTGTTTCCCACGTAACTAGCCGGTTTCCGTAGAACGTGGCCGTACCACCGTAAGCGGCATTCTTGCAGTTTGTCTGCAATGTCTCGGACATGAAGGCTGCCCCTGATGCGGGAGTTTCTGACGCGGTCTTTTCGCGTCACTCCACACATCCAGCGCAGCATCTTCATCTCCGTGACACGCAGCTCCTGCTTATGTCGCTCAAGCAATGGCCACGCCTCACTACCATACAAAAGGACAGGTCTAATGATCGTTTTATAGACCTGTCCCTTCAGTTTAACCGGCATTTTCGGGTCACAGATGACACCAGTTACCTCTCGCCACTTGGCCCAAGCTGCCGAAATGCGGGACTTGACGTCACAATCGATGTCGCCGGACTCGTGAAGCACAGATCCCAAGTACTTAAACTGGTCTGTCCGCTCGACCATGTGACCGTCTACGCAGACAGGTGTGGGATCTGTGGTATTGCTAGCCAAGTATTCGGTCTTCGCTACGTTGAGTTGCAAACCGCCGTTCTCAAGTGACTCTTTCCACGCATTTACACGCCTTCCAAGCCGCCCCTTATCCGAGTCCGCTAGCGCAATATCATCAGCATACATGAGCATCCACGGGGGCTGCTCGTGTGCGTCTCGGATGATTACGGACAGTGCGTCCAGTATTACGCTAAACAGAAACGGACTTAGGACGGATCCTTGGTGGACTCCGACTGTAATGGGGAAAGATTTAGTGTCACCAACAGCAGTTCGCACCACTGAATCGGAATTTCGGTACATGTCCCTGATGGTTTCAATATAAGTTTCAGGCACCCCTTTGGACCGCAGCGCCCACCAGATCATCACGCGAGGAACACAGTCGAAGGCCTTCTGCAAGTCCAGGAACAGAAAATGCAGAGGCGTATTCTTCGATCTGTATTTCTCCATAACGATCCTTAGGGCGAAAACAGGGTCCATGGTACCATGACCGGGGCGGAAACCATACTGCCCCTCCGAGACAGTGCACTCCTGCCGGATCCGAGAGTCAACTATACGCTCGTAGAGCTTCATGGTGTGGGACATGACCTTTATACCACGATAACTTCCACACTCCTGCACAGATCCCTTGCCCTTGAACACTGGAGTGATAACACTCAGTCTCCATTGGGCGGGGATTCTGCCGGTCTCGAGTATACGGTTAAAAAGGTTGGTTAAGATGCCCACACCACGAGAACCCATAGCCTTCCATACTTCGATGGGGACTCCATCGGCGCCGACAGCTTTCCGATTCTTCATGCAGCGAAGAGCCTTGCGCACCTCCTCAGGCGTTATCAGTGGCACAAGTCCTAGATTCGGAGGGAGTTCCGGTGGCTGCACCTCTTTATACTGCTTATTGAGCAGCTCGTGGAAATAAGAGCGCCACCTCTCCTTCACCGCGAGGTCCTCGCATAGCAGGTTATCATTAGGATCTTTTACACAGCGGCACTTGGATATGTCCTGTGCCGCTTTGATCCTAGAACGTGCCAACTTATAAATAAGCTTCTGCCCCTCAGACGTTTCCAACTTATCGTACAATGGCTGTAAGTGGTCCCGTCTGGCTCTGGCTACTGCTCTCTTTGTGGCACGTTTGGCAGACCTGTACGCGTCGCGATCTTCAGGAGAGTTGGACGCTTGCCACTTTTTAAAGAGGGCTTTCTTTACCCTAGTCTCCCTCTGGACTGTGTCGTTCCACCACCAAGTTTCCTTGTCACACTTGCGTCCTCCCTTAGACATACCGAGGACCGACCGCGCCGAATCAGCGATAGACACCTGAATCCGGTCCCAGTGTTCCTGCACCGATTCGCCTTCAGCATTGGCACATTTGTCGCCGATTGCTGAGACGAGCATCTGGGACTTGACTTCATCAAGCATCCACCATCTGATTCGGCGCTGACATGGTTCCGGTCGTTTGTCTTTGGTCTTTACACAGAGATCCATGACAAGGATACGGTGTTGGGCAGTGAGACTCTCACCGGGTTATGACTTTGCAGTTGGCCACGTTGCCGATATGATGTCTCCTAGTGATTAGAAAATCGATTTGGGTAGCGCGCCCCCCGCTCCTGTAGGTGATCAAGTGGTCGGGCTTCTTTTTGAAATATGTGTTCACGAGTGCCAGGTCGGCAGTGGCACACGTACGCAGAATTTCTTCTCCTTCCGCATTCCGACTGCCATACTCGTAGCCTCCATGAACACGTTCAAATTCCGCCCCCATCTCACCCACATGACCGTTCAGATCACCACCCAAAACGATTCCCTGTGACAACGGGATAGCCCCAAGGACCTCGCCGAGTTTATCCCAAAACGACCTCTTATCAGCGTCGCTACAACCGACCTGTGGCGCGTAAGCACTTACTAAGTGGGTAGGAACCCCCCCAATAAGCACCTTCACGCACATAAGTCGGTCGCTAAAGCGATTCACCTCCAAGATATCGTCATGCAACGTCTCAGCGAGTACCACAGCCACCCCGTTCTCTCCACCAGGTGCACCCGTGTAGATCAGCTTGTAGCCATTCCCAATAAGCCGGGATCTGCTGCCTTTCCATCGAGTCTCCTGCAGGAACGCCACGGCCACCTTCCGCCTGGAAAGTACGTCGGCTAGCTCCCTCGCGCGTCCGGTTAGCGTGCCAACGTTCCACGTTGCGAAGCGGAGTTTCACATCGTGTTTAGGGGCTAACGTCTTTGGCCGTGCCCGCCCGTGGCACGGTAGCCCTCGTCCACTTACCACAGGAGTCAGGCGAAGCTCCTGCGCGCCGTTATGCGGCGGCGCCCTATCCCTGTGGCCATATCTTTCTCGACTTTCCATACTAGATTTGGCGAATTTCGACTTTTACGGGAGCGACTGCCGTCTGACCTCCCAACCCCGAAGGGAAAGTCTGCGCCAGAGCCTCGTCCGTTTATCAGCAGGTGCACCAAGCTAGCAGGTGAGGTTGGCTTGGGCCCAACGATCTTAGTGGGCCCCATACACACCCTAGTGGGCCCCATACACACCCAGTGGGCCCCATACACACCCAGTGGGCCCCATACACACCCATACTTACTTATCTACTATATAAAAATAAGTCGGGTTTTCCTTCCTGACGCTATAACTCCAGAACGCACAAACCGATTTCCACGGTTTTGCATTCGTTGGAAAGGTCTCGGGCTCCGTGAGGTTTATAGCAAAGAAAATTCAGGAAAAATTTAATTATCTATAATTTATAAGGCAAAACAACGTTTGCCGGGTCAGCTAGTTGAATATAAGAACGTATCTCTAACCCCGCTAGTCGCGTAATCACTCCAGTTTCAGAGTCCGCAGTTCGTTCTGCTAATAGAGTTACAAGTATACCAAATCGTATTTATGTTGTGCCAGACTGAGTTGACAGAACCATTAGTTAACGTTAACTTGGTTTACCAACTTGTCATATGAAGCTTAAAGTTCTTTTCTGAGCACGCTTTCTTCTTTTCAAGTATAATGGGGTAGGTCTCGTAATAAGTTGCGTATTGTCAATCAGGATGGAGAAGTTGGTCGTGGTACTATTTGTTGGGATGATTGAATGTGACAAGCTTTTTGTTTGATATTGTGTTTTATTTTGTTTCGTTTCGTTTAGGGTTGACAGCGCGCATCATATCGTGGATTTGGTGGATGATTGAGCGGTTAACTCAAACTCAAAAATATGTTTATTCAATAAGATAAATAATAAATAAATTCTGTAAACAACACACAGCGCCATCTAGCCCCGTGGTAAGAGACTAAGCTTGTGTTACGGTGACTAGACAACGGATATTTATATATTTTTTCTTTTGTACATACATACATAGAAAGACACTCAGACCAGGTACAAATATTTATTTTTTAAGCATAAATACTTACAAGATATTCACATGATCACACCGAAGACACACTAGCTTACTTTAAATCGTCAGTAAGCTAGTGTGTCTTCGGTGTGACCTCCAATGAGAAGAATTCGCAAGAAACTCATCGGTTTTGGCCTATTGGAGGTGCTCATTATGTGTGTGGCAAAAGTTCATTTTCTCCAGACCCTCCGTGCTTTGGAAGGTACGTTAAGCAATAAACTTTTTAAACTAACACGATTGGAACTCATAATTTTATTTTATACGTACGGGTTTGAACGTTAAGCAAGTGGTTGGAACTCTGATAGCAGTCGTTAGGTCCAGTTAGAGGCTTTAGAGAGACCTGACAACTCTAACACTAGGTGAGCCACAAGACAAGTTAGCCTATCGCCATGTTAAATTAAAATTCTATAAAATGATTATATATACACCCGATACTGGGACAAATTGCCCTATATTGCTGGCAGACAGGCCATAAAACTAAAAAATTGAAATTGAAATATAATATTATGCTTGCATTATGTATGACCAAAGAATTAAAACGTGCCGCGTTCCATCATTCACCCTAAAATGTGTCCTGCAAACGCCGTGTGTTACTGCCGCGCACTTGACGCGCTATATCTGGAGACACCTTATGACAGCAGGCTAGATCCGCTCATATAAAGGCACTCATAGATGTCTTGCTAGATCAGCGTTGCAGACCTTAACATAATAAAAAGTTTTTGCAATTTAAGCGGTTGTCGCGGAATCAAAATGGATCTTGATGCTAACAAGGACCTCAACTTCTTTGCGGATGTTTTTTCAGTACATTAAAATTACATTAAGATCAGCGTTGCAGTTATTTGCAGAGCTTTTGGAGGTAATGGCTGTTTGAATTTTCGGGAAAATTTGTTAGTTTCACTTACTTAATTTTATTTTCTTGGCTTCGTCGTTCCTTGTTTATTTTATATCTTAGTTTTGACTACTTTCTTATGTCTGTTTATTTGTCGTGTGTTTATCCGGAATAAATGATTTTCTTTTTTTTAAACTAACACTTGGGAATATTTAGTAATTGAAATTGGTACTCTTCAAAAACGTTGTGTTTTCTAGACCGTAAAATCTTTACCAACTTATTTATGCTACACAAACATTTCGTGCGAAGAAAATATTGTGATCGGAAATAAAACAATATAAGTATCCAATTTGTAAATGTTTTTGTATCATGTTTTTATCTGCTAACTAGTGAGCCCCGCGGTTTCGACCGCATTAGTCTTGATCCAGTGAGAAACTCAGAAGTTTCCAAGAGCGGGTGGCTGACTCAGTTATTCGTTGATTAGTCGGGTTCTACTTGTTTGATTTCGATGTTAAGTATTCCTTGACCTTGATATTCAATAGAGCTAACAATAGATTACTTTGGCTAAGTAACGACTTAACTAAACAAATCAATCAGATCCGTCTATAAATACGGGTATCAGAATTCTTTTGCAAGCAAATGTTACTTTTGCATTAAAAAGCTACTGAACCCATTGACATTTGCTTCACTATTTATTTATTTATTTTTTAGTTTTAGACTATTTTGTCCCACAGTAGGGCAAAGGCCTTCCTCCCTTGTCTCCACTTCTCTCTTTTTTAGTTGGGTCCAGTCCCTATTGTGCAAGTCCAATTCGTCCCGCCATCTAGCTTCACTATTAAATAAGGCCGTATACAGAAAGAAAGCTGGGAACTTATAAGCGCTGACAAGCGCTTACCAGCGCTTGTCAGCGCTGGTGACTCGCGCAGGAAAATGTATGGACCCGCGCCGATAAGCACTGATCGGTGCCGACAAGCTTCAACACGCGCTGGTCAGCGCTGGGCTGCTGACGTCATAACATCGTCCGATGAGTCCGACATTCTGCCTCAACCTGCTTCCTTTGTGTAGAACGGACCAGCGCTGACAAGCGCTTGTCAGCGCTTATAAGTTTCCAGCTTTCTTTCTGTATACGCACTAGTTCTATTTTATAGGAAGGGGGAGGAATACTTGACATCGAAAACAAGTAGAACCCGAGTAATCAACGAAAGACTTAGTAAGCCACCAGCCCGTGGAACTTCTGAGTCACTCAGGACAGGGCATTCACTGTCTCGCTCTAATAGTGATTTTTAATGTCGACGAAAATGTGACAGACACTTTACTTATACAAGTAATTACTTAGAATTGACTATACATACGAGTGTTAGATTTTGACAATCATTAAAATCGCTTTATGTAAATACTAAATACCTCATTTAAAACACCCAAGCGACTTTAAACCCCGATATCCCAATATTCCCAAATGTTAATTAATTAAGTTGAAATTCAAATTACTTTAGAAATCTGAGATTACTTCCATGATTTGTTTGACAAGCTCTTCTGGACAGGTTTATAGGTTGACGACTTAATTTGCAACAGTCGCGTACAAAATTAACTAAAACCAAACTATTAGTCTTTGCTTTTTTAAAATTTCCTTCATGAAAGGACTGATAGTTTTGTTGAATGATTTTAATTTTAAAATCTGTTTTTATATGGTGGGAGAATTCAGTCGTGGCTTAATTTCTACTTAAGCATTGTTTTATAATTTGTAGACTACGATCTGACATTTTGAGGGTTTGTTTTTGACATTCATTCTATATCAAGATGTGTCAAATAGTAATCTACTATAAAAAACCGAGATGTTTAGTTAAACGATTTTTGCCGTGTTTTACATAATACGTCAAATGTTCGTATTATTTTAGGTTTTTTTTGCTATCTTATTATCAAATTTGATTGCAATTAGCCAAATATTTTTTTCGTGAAAGAATATCTAAGATCTAAAAACAACTTATCGAACAATTAGGCAACTTTCTTTACATCAAGTGGCCTGCCAAATGTCTTAAATATATTTTTCAGGCCACTTTAAAGTTTAGTAGAGTTGGGTTTGGGTTTGGGTTTGAATATCTCACAACGACCGTCACAAACAAACGTGAAGCGTTATAACTAACACAAGAAGTTTCTAGAATATCTGCTCAAGCCAATAAGTTGGGTTGTCTCTAGTCAGGAGGCTGTTCAGCCATGAAATTAAGTCACCTGAGATCGGTCACTTGTTCATATAGAAGCGCCTGTTGCTCAGTAGATACTTACTTGTATAAATGAACAAGGGTTTGTATATAAACAGTCTCAATATTGGTAGAAGATAGAACTATATGGCTTCTAACGTTGTGCTTATATGAGGTTTGTATTAGCGCAGAAAAAATGTAAGGTGGTTTTGGATATTGTATTGACATGCTTACAACTAAATATTTATGAAAATGACCTGGGAGTAACCAAACACAACATTTTACAGTTATAAAATTAGTCAGACTTTAAAAACGTAGGCTATAGCGGCTATAGTGGCTATAGCCAATGGCTATAGCTACTGGTTATTATAGTCGGGACCTTTCCACCTTTACCTTTAGGCATGGTCAATTATGTCTTACTCGTACCTACTGTGCCGACCACAAATAATTTGGGTTTTTAGTGGAAAATCGCTCAGATGAGAAGAAGAAGACCGATAAACACATAACCCTTCTTTGGGTCGCGCAGTCGGATAAAAAGGTCAATCACATTTTTAACAACGTATACCAACCAAGTCAATTTCGCCATACTTGAAAACGAAGAATAAACTGAATCAATTACTGCGTAAAATCAATTTAAACTTTTATTTTGACCTTGCTGCTTGCTGGTTGACAAAAGATTTTTAAACTAAAAACGATCTAAACATTATTTCTTAGTGTTAATCCACACTTAGGAATACTGCTTTTTGAAAAAATGCTTTTAAAAACTTTAGTACCCGGCGGGATTCGAACCCGCGACTATTGGTAATCCGAACCAACGCGTTAACCGCTTCGCCACGGGTAGCCAATAGTCGCGGGTTCGAGTCCCGCCGGGTACTAAAGTTTTTAAAAGCATTTTTTCAAAAAGCAGTAAAAACGATCTATCAAAAAAATTAAAAGTTTCGTTCCAAACCTGCAGAGCGTTTTCATTTATTTTCGGTGGCGTGGCAGTCGTATGAGTCAGCTACGCTGTTAGAGAGAAAACACTGCACAAACTAGATGAATCAGTCGCACGACTTTAGCTCCGTAGGTTCTACTTGATTACATCAAATTAACAAGTAGATATGTCGTTGCATAGATGATTCATTTCATAGATAATTTGTTAGCTTTGTCTATAGTGCGTTTTAACTTTAAATTCCTATGCCGTTATGTTGGTAGCAAAACAATAAGTGCTGCCTTAATTTATTGAATGTACTACCTTGAATTTAGGGAGATTTGCTTCTGAATAAATGAATGAATGAATCTACCTGAATTCAAGGTATAAAGTAAATTCACTTATTTGTTTTGCTTTTTTGAATTTAAAGATAAAACGCATTATAGTGACAATTTCCAGTATGACATTAGAATAGACCATCATCATTTGCATCTTTTCTCATCGGCCTCATCTATACTCTATACTAATATTATAAAAAAAGAAAAATTTGATTTCTGTGTGTATGTGTGCATGTGTGTCGTATGTTTGGTATGAATAAACTCAAAAACTACTGGATCAATTTCAAAAATACTTTCACCATTAGAAAGCTACATTTACCCTGAGTAAAATAGGCTACATTTGATCCTGATATTCCCACAGGATCGGGACTTACGCGGGTGAAACCGCGCGAGGCAGAGCTAGTATATCAATAAGTTAACAAAGGCTTATTTATTTTTCCACAAGAATGTATGTACATAAAGTAAGCTAAACATAAAGTAAGCTTAACGATTTGTTAATTTGCAAATCCCCTCATTGTACACATATCGAAAACCCAGTCATCCATATTTGTTCAAAGTCCAAATTCCATCAACTGTAACTGATAGGTACCAACCTAAATTGAATCTACCTGTTTTCCGCTCTCACAAAGGCGGGAAAACTCTTTGTTTATCTGACCGTTCGCGTTCGCCTGTTGATGGAATTTGGTTTATTACACGTCTATCAACTTTGAAAAGACGGTGGAGTAAAGATAGCACTCTATTGAAAGGGTCGTAATAAGATTGGTATATTTTTTATTCAATGAATATCCTGTTTTTTTGCTGTAGGTAAAGGTAGGCTCTCATGTGATAAAAGTAGTTTAGATAACTAAACTTTGTGAGCAGTTTTCGTTGTACTAAAAATCTATGTAGAAAATCGTGGTTACAGTATTTATAACTGATCGCCTGTTGATGGAATTTGGTTTATACACGTCTATCAACTTTGAAAAGACGATGGAGTAAAGATAGCACTATATTGAAGGGTCGTAATAAGATTGGTATATTTTTTATTCAAAGAATATCCTGTTTTTTTTTTGCTGTAGGTAAAGGCTTTCGTGTGCTAAAAATAGTTTAGTGTAAACTACCTAACTTTGTAAGCAGTTTTCGTTGTCTTAAAAATCTATGTAGAAAGTCGTGGTTACAGTATTTATAACTCAAGAACGGCTAAACCGATTTTGCTAAAAATTTGTGGGTAGCCAGGAGAAGGGTATACTTAGCATTTTTTTAGATCGTACGTAGTAGTAGAGTGGGTAATCCAGTATCTATACTAATATTATAAAGCCGAAGAGTGTGTTCGTTTGTTTGAACGCGCTCATCTCAAGAACTGCTGGTCCGATTTTAAATTTTTTCTTCGGTGTTGGATAGTCCATTTATAGAGGAAGTCTTATGTGCTATTTAACAAAAAAAAATAGGCGGACGAAGTCGCAGGCTCTGCTAGTATTAAATATCTTAAAACGATTGAGATGAACAAATGATCACGGTCTCACCTGAATTGATGATATGCTCCAAGTTGTAGCATGCTCGCTCATGTAGAAGACAGAAAGACGGAAGGCTTTATTATCATAAAACTTACACTAACATAATACCTAAATTAAAGGCAGTTGTAAACATACACTTAAGGTGACTTTATCAGGCTAGCAGCGCCTACAAAAGTTTACAAAACAACCTACCTAATATTGTATTTGTACCATAAACAATTTTACCGAGACAAACAATTCAAATGCAGGAGCTGCTGCCCGGCTTAAGAACTGCACAAGCATGTGAAGAGCCGAAAGTTAGACCCCTCTATGATAAAAGGCCTAGGTACCTACTTAAGCACTTACATATATCGTAACATTAACACGAATCTAGGAAGCCATAAAGCTTGAGTGTAATGGTGTGAAAGCAAGATAGGTATCTTAATGAGCTGGTAATGTTACAAGGACTGGGTGACCATAAAAACAGATTAAGGTTTTGAGGGTAAATTTAACAGCACAACTATCTATCTGCATTTATACAAGTAGGTACAGTAGACTCCGTTTGATATTGATATCGAAGTAAGTAATAACCCACGTCGTCACGTGACGTCATATAAAGCCTTCTTCGAATACACACAGCAAATTTAGCAGGACGTTGCAGACAGCACCATCGTACCCCAAATTATGTAACTAACTAGGCTTGTGCAAAGCGAACTTGTTAGTAACGATTGTTTCTGAAAATAAGCGCCAGGTCGTTCCGATTTTTTTTTATAACAACTAGCTGACCCGGCGAACTTTGTTTTGTCTTAGAGGCAAAGAAATAGAAGTATTCTATGCCCGTCTCCTGGTTCTGAGCTACCTCCCATCCCATGTAGCATCAACCAGGAGATTTTCAGCCAATTCGGTTCAGCGGTTTTTGAGTTATAAATAGCGCAACTAACACGACTTTCTTTTATATTATGTAGGATATAAGGTTTTCATAGAAAATCTATCTTATTTTCTATGAAAACTAAAGAAAGCTGTGAATGTCATATTAAAGATTTGGTCAACATATGTAAACTTTCACTATACTTACCTGCCTATGCTATCAAAAGTGTCTGAATAAGATTGAAGATTTCATCTCCTTGCAAATTCAACATTTCGGTATTCAGCATTCTGCAATTCAACTTAATGGTTACGGCATTGAAATATGGTACGAGATATTGTTAGACTTGTTCCTCGAATATGTTTTCGAATAACGTTGTTTCTGTTAACGATTTACTATAGTCCAAGTTGAGATATCAATGTCAGTTGGAATAAATAGCTTTAGAGGAAAACCCTACTCGGACCCTCAGAGACTGTTCCGTACGCTTCGAGATATCACGGGATTGGAATCGTAAGGTTAAGGGTTAGGTAAAGTAATGTGTAACAATAATGGTAAGAACAATGAATATTTTCGGGTAGTACCTACTTGAATATAATGGAATTGTAAGCAATTTACTTGTTTTTGATAAATAAGGTTTTCTCTTCAACACTTCAAATATAGTCATTAGATGTGTCCCTAAATTTTAGGAGACTCATTTGTTTTTATCATATTCTTCTTCTCATCCGAGCGATGTTCCCGGTTGCATCCCTCTCGGGAGCCCGGGGTCCGCTAAACCACAAATGTTTTTTTTTATTTTGGGGTCGACGCAGTCGGTAAGTCATCATTGACCTTTCCTTCTGCAATTGGATTTGGCAATTTTTATACGGCCGGCTGCCTGCCTGACACCAACCCTCTTAGTGATTTTATCATCATTGATCACTACTATCGTTTATATTAAAAAAATATCTAATTTTTGAAATCGGATTTTATATGGCCGAAATATCGATTAGCCTTCTTTTCTCTTAGCCACACTGCAGGTAAATGCCGTTAATTATGGTGATGGTCTCATGTTACATCTAAGATCCCATGCCAGATACGAGATTGAAAGAAGTTCCGGCCTATGCTTCGAAACACGATTAGACTGGTCTATGTGACGAAACATAGACGAGACTTAAGCCGACCGTCCATCTAAACTACGTTACTTAAGAGGGTGAGTACTGTTGCCATTTCCATACAAAAATAATACCAAAATAGAATTTTGAAAATTTTTGTTTTCTACCCTAATATCGGTATTATTCGGATTAAGATTTTATTTTTACAGGGTCCCCACCACAAGGTTTTCCAAAATATTCATTCGAAATGAAATAAAACGGAGATACATTTCGTTCATTTTTACAGCGTAAATTACTTTTTATTGGGAATAATATAAAACAAATGAGATGTAAACTAGTAAGAAAACCTTGTGGTGGGGGCCCTATAAAAATAAAATCTTAATTCGAATAATACCGATATTGAGGTAGAAAACTAAATTTTTCATAATTATATTTTGGTATTATGATTGTATGGAAATGGTAACATTACCCACCTTCTTAAGTTTAGCTTAGCTTGCCAGTTTTTCAAACATAAGCTGGTTTATTTTGCGGTGGATGCAGATGTGTAAAAACTGCGGCGTAGAAGTTCGGATTTAGTGACAAGCCCCACAAGTAACGTAAGGGTTTGAGCCCGTGAGCAACACGAACACCCAAATCCGTCATTCTACTAAAACGCTTTTCCACCACTTCAAGTTCTTTAAGCGTGCACATTCCATCACCAGATCCTGTAGAATTTGTTTTAGACACGTAACAAATCTCTGTTAATCTTTGATAAGTAAAGCTCGCGTCTGCCTACACCAGGGGTTCCCAAACTTATTTTATCTACTGCCCACTTTGAGAATATTTTTTTTAGCGCCCCCCATTTTTTCATCTCCTTAAAAACCCCATCGTTTATTACATACCGAGTTAGTTTGAGTAATCTTTTAATTAATATTAGTTGATGTTCTAAATTGTAATCGAAAGTCGAGAGCTCCTAGATGAAATTACACAACGCACCCATTTTGTTTTCTGGGCGCTCCCTTTGGCCTGCAGCGTCCACAAGGGGGCGTTATCGCCAACTTTGGGAAAGACTGGCCTACAGTAACGGAGTCGCAGGATACAATAACTTACGACCTTACGTCTTAACTTCTTGACAAATTTCACTCATTCTGAACACTTAGGTGACTCCACTCTACACATTTTTATGGATGGTTCGTATTATAAAAGAGAAATGGCCTCATATTTTGAGTTACGGTATTAAGTCTAAGGAAACAGAATGAAATAAAAATGGCTTTTGGAAAATGTTAGATATTACGGTGGTGTAATAGTTTTTTGTGGTTTCGTAAGAATAATAATTTCTCGATATTTTTATGGAAATATATTAGGCGTGGTACATACTAGTTCCATCTATAGGTATTGGGAAATCGAAGCGACTAAGGCTTATGATATGGGGACCTTTTAGCCCGATTTTAGAATAAATATTATTCGTATTATTTTTTTTAACATAAATACAAAATTTTATACAAACCATAATCACATAGATCACAAAATACAGGTTTCAGAGCATGTTTTGTGGCGGAATTCGATCCCACAATATTAACCTGAAAATAAGACTACGAAAAATTTAAAGAGTATCTTAGTATTTTTTATCTCAATGTAAAACACGGGAACGGAAAAGACACAAGTGGCGTGAAGTTAATTTTCCTCCTCAAAGTAATTAAGTTATGCTTGCTTTAGTTTTAAATTATGAAGTTTTAATGGGGTACTTCGTGTTGACTTGTGACATTATTCTTGTTCTTGCTAGCTCATCGAGTTCAAGTAAAAGCGTTTATTAACAAAATAATATCTTATGGTTCCCTTTATTTGAAGCCTTTGGATACAAGTAAGTTAGGTTTTAAAAACATAACAAGTGGTAAGCTTAGCCATGGTAAGCGGACTAAGCTTGTGTTACGGTGACTAGACAACGGATATAACGGCTAATTCTACCTCTTTATTAATAATTCTGTAAAAGAGTTCACATGGCCGTTTTGAAACGTCTAATTGGTGTCCGTGGCATTATACTGAGTATGTTGGTACTTAGGTATACCTAGTCAAACTTTTCGTATTTTTATTGGGTTCTTTTCTAAAAAAAGAAATAATTAAGTAGGTAGTAATACTATGAAATTGTCGGCAAGGAACATATCTCGCCAAGTTTGATTAGGTACTAGTGTAACCCGTTTTCTCGCAGTTGATTACCAATGAATTAATTTGAGCATATACGTAAAATGACACAAAACTTATAGCAACTAAGTTCCAAGCTACAGGGTTATGTATAAAGAGAAAGATCTGAAAATTCCATAAATTAAACATTAACGAAGCAAAGATAAACTCAAGATTTAAAGCGAAATTGTTCAACATTTGACTTATGTAAAAGAAGATTTATGCTACGTTCAGAGGAAACATCGTATAATTTAAGTAGGTAATTTGTCTCCATGTAGGAAGAGAAGTTCTTTAAAAAATTCAGAGTTTGTTGGTGTTTCAGACGAGTTTATGTTTAACACACATTGCTTTGGAACTTTACAAACTTTGGTATTTTGGTGAAGGTAAATTATTAACGCGTTAATAGAATGGAAACTAACATTCCGCCGTGTAGCCCCAGCACCGCCGTGTAGTCCCAGCGTAGAATAGGGTTACCCCATTTCTTCCCGTGGGTGTCGTAAAAGGCGACTAAGGTATCTAAGGGAGATTAGCAAACCTTAAAATTTCCCCGCGCGGTGGCGGATAAACTGCTTGATCCCCAAGAGGGTTGGTGTCAGGCAGGCGGCCGGTCGTAAAAAGATTGCCAAATCTAATTGCAGAAGGTATGGTCCATTATGACTTACCGACTGCTTCGACCCCAAATAAAAAACCGGGAGCATCGCTCGGATGAGAAGAAGAGAAGAATGAAAAACAACGTCCAACGACCATCATCGCGTCATATTCGGGCCATAATTACGGGAAACATCAATAATTATAATTAATAATTTTCCCGATAATTATTGCAATAATTGTTGCGATGTACACAGAATAATAGTTCTGTGTACATCGCAACCGATCTAGGTACCTACTATATCGTTTAGGTGTAGGTAAGTACCTACCTATAATATATGTATATATGTAGTAGTCCAAGGTCGAAGATTTAATCTCTTTTTGGGTTCAAATGAGATTATATTTGAATATCTTATTCCATAAATTTGAACATTAAACTGTTTTATTCAGTTTCCCTAACTTCGTAACGGTACGTCACAAATCTCATCTGAATAATTCCATAATCCTGCAAATGATTCTTTGTTTTACACAAATTTTAATTTTCACCTGAGAAGTTATAAAGCGATTCGCATTACGAAACTAGTAGTATGCGATATAGAGTAAATTTCACAAAAGAAGTCTCGCATCAGTTACTGGAAGAAAATTTACCAAATAAATAGACGCCGCGCCGTACAGTAGGTACAGCCGAGTCAACGCAACTTTTTTGTGAAATAGAATAGAATACGACTTTAATACATTAAAATAACAAATTACATCTCAGTCAATCCTGAAGAAAGGACCTGTGAAGGTCTCGAAACGTTGCGCGTTGAAACAGTGCTAAAAGTAATAAACACCACGCGATTAAAACCGAAAATTTTCTTTAATTACAAAATACAAAAAAAAAATACAAAAATGATTTATTACCAAAATTACGTAGCACTATTTTAATACAATATAATTCTACCTAAATAATTTATAATATGAGACATTAACAACAAACAGTACTAATCTAGAACATTGCCAGTGAGCCATAAACTAGACGGTTAAGGTCTGTATCTTATGGCTCTGGAAGTACCTATTATTATTACTTAATTTACAGTACAGGTTAACATGGATCAAAATATTATGCGTTCCAAGTAGCGCTAATCAGGTAAATTGTCTAATAAAGTAAAACAAGGATAAATATATAAAAGTACAGGGCAAAACAGCGGGGGGGGGGGGGGGGGCACGTTGGAAGGAGATAGGTATTAAGCTTTCCGCCTCACCCCAGTGTCAAAAGACTCTGGGTAAGCGGGTTTGCTCAAAACCTAAAACATGGAATGTGAGATGTGTGTATGTGTATGTAAAATATATGTGTGTTTGTGTGTATCTGTATCTATCAATCAATAATTAACTTTAATACTTAGATATGGGATTCAGTTTCATCATAAGAGATATTCAGTAGCCATTGAGTAATTTTAACTTTCACTTCAGAAAGAGGTAGGTCATTTATTCTACACGACTTGTTCACCTTACAGTAGGTGTTTAAGAGGGAAAAACTTGGTCTGCGTTGTCCTAGAAGGGACGTAGCAGAAGGCAATTGAATTCTAAAAGTACGTTTACTTCGAATCCTGTCACAGTCACGTCTTATAGCTAGAGCTGCATGAGTCTTCAGCACGGCCGCCAGAATGAACAGCTGACGCACCCTCAAGACCTTTGCCTCAGTATAAAGCGCATTTGTCGAGTAGAGAAATGGTTTCCTCAGCATGACCCTGAGAAGGGCGCGTTGCGCTCTCTCTGCAGAAATGAAGTAAGTTTTTCCAGCACTGCCCCAAACGCTAATGCAGTATCGTATTACTGATTGACATAGGGATATATATACTAGCCGGAGAATTTCTGGGGTGGCACAGTCTCTTAATCGTCGCATAATATTAATTAATTTCCTAATTCGGCCTGATAAGTTAGAGAGGTGTTCCTTATAGTTTAGGTTTTCATCTATAGTGATGCCTAAATATTTAATAGACCTGGTGCGGTCCAGATTCACGCAGCTGCAAGTAATGACACTGGTTTCGCTAGTACATGTGTGTAGTTTTAGATTGAAGCTCGGCGAAGGCGTGCTTGCTTTAGTCTTTGAGAAAGCTACATACTTAGTTTTCCCTACGTTGAGTGTCAGAAGACTTTTATCTAGTGCTTCTGCGACCCTCCTCAAACCTATTTCTGCTAAATCGTACACTTCATTCCACGAATTTTCGTGAAATATGATTGCCGTATCGTCAGCGTAAGTAATGATATCAGCTTTCTGTAATGGCAGATTCACTATATCATTAATATATAAAATAAAAAGTACAGGACCCAAAATACTTCCTTGTGGGACGCCATATTGGACAGCAAGCGGGTCACTTCTGTTGTCAGAGAGTTTGACTACTTGTCTGCGGTTTGTCAGGTAACTTTTAAACCAGCCTAGGCAGATTCCTCTTACTCCGCAGAATTCTAGTTTTCTCAGAAGCAGGCCCACCGAGACGGTATCGAAAGCCCTAGATAAATCGAGAAAGGAAACCAGGCAACGCTCTCCTCCCCCGACATACCCAGAGACTTAATTAACCAGCAATGTTGCAGCGTCTTCGGTCGACCTACCCTTTCGAAAACCGAACTGGTTATTTGAAAAGACAGAATTGCCCTCCAAAAAAGAAACAAGACGTACACACACTACCTTCTCCAGTATTTTGGATAATATACTCAACAGGGCTATTGGTCGGTAATTGACGGGGGAGTCTTTTGACCCAGACTTGAAAATAGGCCGTACAGCAGCCATCTTCCAGCATTCGGGAAAGGTTCCGGACTCTAGGCTTAGATTAATTATGTAATTGAGGGGAATAACAAGAGAGGCTATTGTTCGTTTTATTAGGACAACTGTACAGTTATTCAGTCCTGGGCAACTTTCGGATTTTAAATTTAAGACTATGTTTCTGATTTCGACTGAGTTGGTAGGTTGAAAAAATAAGGAGCTCTCTACAGAAAAAGGTGGCCGGTATGATGCTATGAGAGATTCTTGTGTTACATTCAATTTATTTAATATAGAGTTTGCTAATTCACTGCCAATGGTAGCAAAATAATTATTGCAATGATCTAAGGAAGTCTTTATGTCTTGAGACCAGTTTAGAATAGGAGAATCACCCTTATTTTTATTGGACGTATAGGTTATGTCTTTTATCACCTTCCATAGTGCTTTTGGGTTCGACTTACTGTTCTCGAGTTGCTGTCTATTATAACTAGTTTTAGTTTTGTATATTAATTTATTACAGAAGTTCCTGTACCTAGTATAAACTATTTTGCGAACTGGATCATCGGGGTGACTCCTACATGCTTTATGCAGTTTATCGCGGTGATGCATGCACCTTAAGAGTCCTGGTGTTATCCACGGTCTCATACCGACCATTTTTCGACCGATACGTACCAAACGTGTGTGTTTATGAATTATCGTCTCTAACGTTCGATTAAAGTTGTTTACAGCTGAGTTTAGGTCCTGTTGATTTGTTATATTATTCCAGTCAACGGAAATTAACTCTTTTGCTACTAAGTGGTTTATTTCGTGCCCTAACCAATCTACCAGTAACCTGCTTCTTTAGGGACATGCCGGCCGCGACAGTGTCATGATCTGTAATAGAAGTTTTACAGACGGTACCTTGAATTTTACCCGAATTTCTAATAAAAATATGATCAAGACATGAGTTTTCTCTCGTGGGTTTGGTTATGGCAGGTATGAGCCCATGAGACGCCATCACACATAAATAGTCATTGGTCTTATTGTTTTCACCGTCACATATGTCTATGTTCATATCACCTGCAACGATTAACGACTTTTGATTTGTGAGAGATTGCAGGACTGAGTCTAAAGAATTGGTAAAGTTGTCGGTGTTGGAGTTGGCCGGCGACCTATATACTCCAAGTACAGCTATATTCTTGTTAATAGTGATTAAAAGTCTGTCGGCATCTACAATGTTAGGTTCTATGGAGGTGCAGTTGAGGTGTGATTTTGCGTAGATGACTACCCCTCCATTTTTGTTCAATTGTGTGGTGGATCTAAAAGAATTATATCCCGGTATATCTTCTATTATTTGTCCATCAGATAGCCAACATTCAGTTAGGACAATTATTTCAAATGACGTTTTAACACGCTCCAGTTGAACGGCAAGTTGGTCGAAATTGTGGTTAATGCTTCTGATATTTAAAAGCATAATTTTGAAGTTAGAACCTAGTTTATTAAAAACTGTATCCCATTGTTGCATCGAATCCAACACTAGACACTCGGTGCAGAGATTATTATCGAGATCGTCTGCTAAACTTAACGAAGTCATTATAAATAAAAGAATAGATGCGAAACACCCATAAATATTACAATTAACCTATGCATGCGTGCTAATATTGTCCCTTCTTTAGGTGTTATCGCATAGAATAAATGTAAACAGCCGCGCTGACTTATTATAGCCAGGGCGCGACACAGGTATCCAACGACAACTAACTTAAGAACGCGAAAACTTAATCGCATCGAATGTCTTGCGTCTGTTTTGTGATACAGTTTATTTGATACAGAGTAAAGTGAGTGTCGGTATTTTGATGGTAATATGTAGGTACATAACTTATTTGTGACTTTTATTTAGTTTTGCGTCCCAGCTCGGAAGTGAGGGGTGAACAACAGTTTCTGAAGTACTTTATTGAGTGAAATGTATGTGTGAATGTGGTTGTGTAGATGTATCAGTGTGTAAAGTTCGGGAAACTTAATGGGATTATTTGTTATTATTTTACTGATCTTAGTCTTAGATAATATGGGATATGATAATATATTAGGTAGGAATAGGGAATTTATGCTGTTGATACAAAGAAAAGTCACAGACACAGCAAGAGGCCGGACAATGTCTTTTAATGACAGGCACGTATTTATGACCATATAAAAGTTATTAGTCATAAACACGTATAAAGTTATTATATAAAAGTTATTATAGTGCTGCGCATGTGACCTTATTAGTAATATGTAATGAAGCGGTATAGAGCCGCAGGATAAAATAAAACATAAAAAACTATAACTAATTAATTTGGTTATTGAAAAGCCAGAATAAACCATATCAACTACACCTATAATGAATTTGTTCTTATAATCTATTAGTAATATGTAATGAAACGGTATAGTGCCGCAGGTTAAAATAAAACATAAAAAACTATAACCAATTATTTTGATTTTTAAAAAGCCAGAATAAACTATAACATCAGCAATACTAATAACCAATTTGTTCTCATAGGTCGGCCTTTGTGGGTCCCACTCGTGAATCAATCTCCTCAAATCTCTGGATGATAATAGCTGGTTTCTTAAATTGTTCTCGTACATAGACAGTCCCATCGCGAATCCAACAGTAGCGGAAGTTGTACTGCTTACATCGGGCGCGGGCTTCGCGAAATAACAAGCGGTTGGTCTTCGTTAGACGCTCATTGATATAAAGAGTGTTTGAGGAACCCGGGACAATGTCTGCCGTGGAAAGATTGCGGCGGCTTCGAGAAGCCTTGAGAAACTCAGCCTTTTTCACTCGGCGGCAGAACTTGACCACCAGTATACGGGGGGCATCTCTTGTGTTTAGCACCGCCGACGCCGACGCAGGCGCAGGGCGACTCCTCGGTCCGACGCGGGTCACCTCATCAAAATCCGACTCGACGAGGTCGATACCTAGTTTTCTCGCCGTAATCAGGGCTACGTGGTACGGGTTTTCATTTTCAGATTCCGGCACACCAGATATCTCAATGTCATTCCTCATGGAATATTGATCACGTGATTCCAACTTATGCTCGATATGGGCCATAGCAACTTTAAGGAGGCTTATTTCATTATCTTTATCTTGAAGCCGTTTATCATACTCACTAATTTTCTGTTCGACTGAAGCCGTGAGTGATTCAAGCTTGTAGGTGAGCTCCTGGTTCTGTTTCACCATATCGCGACGCAACATTTTTATTTCCATGAGAACACGAGACATTTCGGAGTCTTTCTCAGGAACCGAAATTTCAATATAATATAAATTTCAATAGCACATCGCGAAAAAAGAAGAAAGATCCATGAATATCACTAGCTTCTTTTTTTAACAGACAGACAGAGTTTCTTTCGCACTTATAAAGTTTGTAAGGATTGTAGTATAGATTATTGCGCTGGTTACACTATAGTTCTAAAAATGCGACAATGTGAATCACATGATCACTGCAATAAAAACCACATAAGTTTCTTCAGTCTTCTTCTGATTGGAGGTCACGTTCCGAAGATATAATAGATTATCTACTGGCTGACGATTCATCAAAATGATGATGCGAATAATATGTTATTGATTAATCATATTTTTGAGTTTGACTTTCGGAATTCGGAAAGCCCCGTCGTTAGTAATATGTGATCTGTGACCCAGCTAATGCTTTTACTACTGTATTCTAAGAGCGGTGTTGTTCTAGTGGTAGATGCTGATTCCGAAGATCATGGTTTCGAATCCTGGCCGATCGCGCACCAATGTCTTTTTCTTTAAGAGAATAGTCTCCATTCTCTTCCTCCATACAAACGTAGTTTACATTTTCCTCCCTGGATAAAGACATTAGAGCAAATATGTTTAAGCCATAAAACTTATATCTGTCATGACTATGCATCTAACTTTTCATTTTTTTCATTTTATTATTTTTTTATTATTATTTTAATTAGAAAATAAAAAAAAATAAAGAGGTAGATGCATTGTCATGACAGATATATATAGGTCCATTTGCGCTAATGTCCGGGGAGGAAAATGTAAGCTACGTTTGTATGGAGAAAGAGAATGGAGACTATCCTCTTAAAAAAAAATTAAGTGCGCTATTAACATCGCTCTTACTATGAAGGAAAACATCGTGAGGAAACTTACGGCTTAAAGTAACCCAAAATGGCCCAGTTATAGGGTTTTACTGTGTGTTTGCGGAAACACATAGTAAAAGCAAGAGTAAAGTACTGCATAGTGACCGGCAGATAAGTTGAAATGTTTTGTCGTGGAAGGGGAAAGTTCGCGCAGTACATTTTACATGCGCTTTCAATGAAAAATCGACTTCTGCGCATCCGCCATTTTGTTTCAACTAATCTGACGCCAACTGTATTCTATGGTAAAATTTAAGTTTGGAGAGTAACTTGATATTCGTTTGTTTGTTAATCGGGGTAGAAAACAGGCTAATTCCTCTACAAAACCATTACCAAAATTAATTCAAAGGTTACAGGGCTTTGAACTTCAACTTAAGTAGTTTACTTCAAAGTATCGTTTAAATTGAATATAATATTACATCCTACTTATCCTTCTAATTGTAAAGTAAAGTTATAACTAGCTAAAAGCTACAACTAGCTGCGTCCCGCGGCTTTACCAGCGTAAGTCTCGATCACGTGGGAATATCGGGATCAAAAGTAGCCTATGTAACTCAGGGTAAATGTAGGTTTCTAATTGTGAAAGAATTTTAGAAATCGGCAAAGTAGTTATTGATTTTATTCATTACAAACATACGACATACACACACAGACACACACACACAAAATACAAATCTTTCCTCTTTATAATATTAGTGTAGATTAGAAGAATTAGAAGGAAAAACTTTGATTGTAAAGTGGAAGCCTGGTTATGGGTTCCCTACCCAAAGGGTAAAAAAAACCCTATTATTACTGAGACTCCACTGTCTGGCTGTCGGTCCGTCTGTCACCAGGCTGTATCTCATGAACCGTAATAGCCAGACGGTTAAAATTCTCACAGATGATGTATTTCTGTAGCTGCTATAACAACAAATAACAAGGTAAACCAAATAAAACAAATATTTTAGGGGGAGATCCCATATACGCGTTTTTTGACATGAAAACGCAACGATTCCGTGATGTATTTATACCACTAGCGCCATCGAGTGATAGACTGGCGCCAGTAGTAAAATAAAATTTAACGTTCGCGTTGCGTGGGGCTAGTTCCAACATATATTTTTGAATTCCACTGTGGATGTTTCTTATGTCGTCTTACTGTAAAAAATAAAACCCGACGAGTTGAGAACCTCCTCCTTTTTTGGAAGTCGGTTAAAAATTAAAAGCAATGTCGACGTATGTACGTTTACGTACCTATTTTGAAAAACATTAGAAGAAATTTTCCTTAAAAATTAATAACGTTTAAATTAATAAATATGAAGTGTAAAAGTGCTCGCTACTGTTGTACCTAATAAATATTCATTTTAAAAGGAAATACTTTTCAGAATTAACATTTATTAAACTTAATTACATCACGAGATGATGTTTTTAAACGTAAAAAAGGGAAGAAATAGTTCAAACCTGAAAGAGTGATAGAGAGAGAAAGAGTCTTAAGAGTTACCTATAAAGAATTTAGAAATACACGCAATCTATCAGTCAAATATAACCAACAGGATTGGTCGTAAAAGAAAGCTTCTCTTTTCTTCTCATCCGAGCGATGTTCCCGGTTGCAAACTTCTCGAGAGCTCTGAGCAGCTTTCTCGCCACGCCGCGGAGAGAACTTAAGGTTTGCTAGTCTCCCTCAGATTTCTAACTCGCCTTTTACAATACCCACGGGAAGAGATATGAGAACCCTATGCCAGGCCACACGGCTTAGAAAGAATGCGTCTGAGTCCGAAATATTAGTAGATGCCTTGCCTGCGATTCGGTTTTGTTTTGAAAATACATGCAATACACGCAATTGTTTTGAGAATACATGCAATTTTCTTGTCAAGTCAAAATGTCTACTATGCATTATCACACTGTAAAAACCGCATACAACATGTCGTGAAAGTTAACTTACTTACATGAAGCGTACACTGTTCAAAATTAGGTCTGCGTTTTACCCGAACTTTACGTACTTATAACTCGTCTTTATGTCTTAAGCCTTAGAGCTTAATTTCGTAAAAGCAATTTGCGAGACAGTATGAAACTTGAGAGCTTTTCTGTAAGTGGAAATCCTCTTTTGCCGAGCTGTTTACCAGTTACAACCGCTTTTTACCGCTTTTCTTAACAACATGACCGCGTAAGGATGAAAATTAAATTGGTGTACACGAGTGTTCTTCGGGTAATCGTGTTAGGGCGCCTATAGGCTTGTTGTCTGTTTGATTTGATTTTTATTCTGATTTTGTTTCGTAGAAATTGGTTAGGAAATTATGATGTAGGTATAATCAAATTCGGAAATAATATTTTATAACTAAACTTTTTCAATTTCGATGTTTCTACTATGTTACAATGGTGTTGGTCGCGAGGGGACTGGAGCAGCGGCGGGCGCCATCCCACGTTTTAAGCAGTTGGTCGTTGTTATCTTGTTAGAGGTATTATATAGAGGGACTTCAAAACTCTAGAAAACTGGTGAGCCAAACCACTACACGAAAAGAAGAAGAAGATTAAGTAGGTGCAGAGTTTCGCCATCGTTCAACAGTTGGTACTAAAAACGCTAAATGTTAGTTTAATAAAAATCTTTTTGTTAAATATTTTTATCGAACTTCAAGACATCAAGACTATTCGAGACCCACACCATTGGAGAAAATAAATATTTCTTTTTTTATCGCTCGAGGCAGTTTTTCTATAAAATATTTTTGAGGAAAAATACCCAAACAAAAAAAGCGCGACGAGTAAAATTTCTGAAAGATATTTTTCCTCAAAAATGACGCGATGTTTGATTGAAATTATACTCAATTTTTGGTTTAATCGCTTTGGTGTTTATTACTTTAAGCATTGTTTTAATGCTTAACGTTTCGAGACCTTTACAGGTCTATTTTTTAGGTTTCTTCAGGATTCACGATTGAGTCAATCCTGAAGAAGGGACCTGTAAAGGTCTCGAAATGTTGAGCTTCGAAACAATGCAAAAAGTAATAAACACCACGCGATTAAAACCGAACGTTTTTCTAATTTTCATTATGATTTTTCAAAAGCATAACTTAAAACAAAATGCTTAATAAGTCTTGGTGGTGTCAAAATTTCCTCTACTGTAATTTACAATAATTTCTAATAATCACCAAACTTTGTTGAAGTTATTAGAACACGCCCATCAAAACACTCTAAAAATAACGAATATGAATGGTATTCTTTTGTAACGAAATAAATTGGCAGATTTTCGATTTCTCCAGAGAAAAGTGAGACCAATTTGTAAATACTTCCATCCGATAGAGAGTCTAAAAAAATTCGCCGCTTAAAAAATAGGGCTTTTACCGCTAAAAGCTCCCGAGCGACAGCCGATTTCCTGAGGACATGGTAGGTAGCTTAAAACTTTCTTACGAACCAAAACCGACAAAATAAATTGGTATTTTATAATCTTTGAACAGCTGTTTCTTTGAAATTAAGAAAATGGAATGCCTTCAGTGGCTGCCTGGTACGTATAAGGTAGGTAAGTTAGTATTTTGGGCAGACGCGAAAGCTTCAGAGCCATTTTGAAAGTTTCTTACTTTATAAATTTTTAAGTTCGGTACATTTTGAAACGGTAGAGTGGAGTCAGGTAAGATCGGAGACGGAGGAAGATCGTACGACTCAAATATCTCCCACAATAGGTGACATTGCAACTACGGGGTGCCACAGATCGATGCGGGGTGAATTGCTCATGTGAACACCGTGGCTATCATTAGTGTTTGTGTGATTTTTTAGGTTAACCCGCGCCTATACTGGTTACACATCAAAAATAGCACCTATTTTGGGAGATATTTAAGTTATACGGGTTTCCCCCGTATCCGATCTTTCCTGACTATTCTCTAACTGGCAAAGTACGAAGTCTAAGTCCTTGATGTAGCGAGAAAATGTTAATCAATAAATAATGAATAATACCTACTTAATAATAAGGAGCGATGTTGGTCTAGTGGTAGATACCGCGACTTTCGTTCCGAAGGTCATGGTTTCGAATCCTGGCCGACGGAGCACCAATGTTTTTTCTTTAAGAAAAAATTAAGTGCGCTATTAACATCGCTTTTACGGTGAAGGAAAACATCGTGAGGAAACCTACGGCTTAAAGTCACGCAAAAAGGCATAGTTATAGGGCTAGTTGCGGAAACACATAATAAAAGTACCTAGGTACCTATAAATCTAGGTATCTAGATAGTCAAAACGATCTCAACATTTCACTCAATTCACTTTGTGTAACGAGATACTCGTATTTCTGTGACAATTTTGTTAAAACGAAATTCAAGAATTCCTTTGCCTTTTTGTCCGCAAAAAAACACTTACATAAGTACAGCTTCCCTAAATTACTTACTTCTATTAAATTGAACCACAAAGGCCAGCGAAAACCTTAAATGTTGTTATTCAGTTGTCTCCCTATCCGTAGAAGATAAATTCTTATTTCTCTACCACTTGAGCTGACCCGGATCGACCCCATTAAGGGTCAATGAAATTTAAGCTCCCGTGGACCATAAATGGTGTATTTTTACGGTCCCCGTCTAGGCTTTCTTAAGTGAAATCAATATAAATGGTTTCATTGTCTAGAGGATACAAGTATGAGGACTGAAATACATGAAAGAGGCGAGGACGTGGCGCGGGCTTGAAAAATAAATGGATTTTGGTAACAATAAAATACGTCTATTTCCTTAAGTTATAGTCAGAATTTGATCGAAATTATTTTATGAGGGTTTGATATTTATGAATTTAGTAAGTTAATTCAAATCGCTCTCCTCGGAGTCCGCTAACTTGACTAACTTAGTTCACATAGTTAAGCCAGTTTTTAATACATGTGCGTCACAGCAAATTATGAAAGCTGCTATGCTCACTTGTTTAAAAGACTGGCGAGCTAACTTAGTTTAATTGGCGGTGGCGGGAGATTAATGTGGTCCTTGTTTGTTTATAACAAATAAAGACTGAAAACAATATAGATATATTTTAAAATTCTTATGACTATGGTTTATCAATTTTATATAAAGTAAATATTATAAAATATTGATTGTGTGTACTGTGATAAAATACTGTCTGGTTATGACCACAGTGCCCACACTATCGCAATGGGACAGTTACAAAAGTCAGTGCTTCAAAATTTTCGAGTTTAGTCACAGACTTCTTTCACTGACTTATGTAAATCAGCTGTTAAGATGATTATTATTTTATTGCCACCATTTAAGCGACACTTGTCTTTCCTATACATTCGAGGCTTAAGAGTAAGTAAATAGGGCATTTGGCAAGGATCCAGTGTTCTTGGTCAGGATGTGAATTTATGTGTACGCATGCTAAGTCGTATCGGTTATGAGTAGCCAAGTTAGGGAATTGAGGAAGTTAGTTCGACTTACTGCGGTAAGTTACGCGGGTGTTTGTAAAAAGACAAGATGTATTTGTTTGGAGAAGACAGAGTGGGGTAATAAAGTCTAGATACTTGCGAACACGGCCACTGAAGATTTGAGGTGAAAGGGCGAATTTGAATTCCTTTGTGACTGCGTTGTCTATTCTGAGAGAATGTGCCATCACTTACCCCCAACGTTAGGCGTGATACGTAGTGATAAGTCGCTGCGTAGTGAAGGAGGCGCGGCATTAAGTTGTTTTCGCTGTCACGCCGCGACTTATCATTACTGAGCGTTTCGCCTTATACAATGGTCACTTACAATAAACCCTTAGGTATAAAGCTATTGCAACTTAATAAGTAGGTAATGATTTTGAGAATGAGATATATGTCCCAACCAAATACAGAAACGCCACTTACAATTTGAGAGGAACCTACTTAAATAATTGAGCAGCTTCTAAATTAAAAATTAGTATGGGAATTTATGAGTTTGAGAGCTGCTCAACTCAAATTGTAGAACTTAAATTTTGAGTCACGATTCTGTATTCGACGGTTAGTCTCATAGTTCATTTTTTTACTGCAAAACTCGACAAATAAACACAACCACAACACAAAATCAGATGTACAGTACAAGCACTGTTAACCTAACCGGCGCTCTGTAAGCGAGTTAGAGTAGCTTATATTCCGATTGTTGTTTACAGATTAGAAGCCGTTGCTCTCTGATATTTTAAGAAAATTACGGAAACTCATATATTTTCGTAAACGTAAAACTTGATTATTTGAAGTTAAAACTTTTCATTCAGGTTTGGCGTAGATACATTATTATTATGAGACACGGGTCTAGATCGCGTTACAATGATTATCTATAACGCGATCTAAACCCGTGTCTTATAATAATGATGGACGGAAATCGTGTAAGTTTAAAAAGTGTGTTGGCGTAGATAGATAGGTAAATTAACGCTTGATTGTACCAAAAAGACAATTTATAAAAAGAAAAAATAAAGTGACACAACGGGCGACCTTATCGCAGATCTCAATCCATGGATGACCTCTTACACGCAACCATTGAAAGGATAATACTCAAGGGATGGGTGATGTGCAATAGACAGCGCGACAATCTTCATCCAAACTTCGATACCAATTCTTCTTTTTTTACTTACCTGACTCATAATAAAAATGTCTCAAAACAACAAGCAAAAAGAAAAAGTTGTCTATTATCATAAAATCAATAACCAAGGCTCGTATCTGAATACAATCACACGTTGTACGGTGTAAGATACGTGTTGTGTTCTATATTTACCAAACGTATTAGTCTGATGGGATATTCTCAAATGTGTATCTTCTCAAAATGTGGTGGATTTGGATATAGAACTTTCAAAAATTTTGAAACAATAAACAAAATGAACCAAAATATTTGGCGCCATTTTAAATGTTAAAGTATTTGTAATTTAATCCATAATGTAACGATGGATGTAATTAAACAAATTAAAAATATTATTAGACGGGAAATATTATATTGTGCCGCGGGCCGCTTAAGGGCTTTGATGTATCCTATTCTCTTAAGCTAAGTCAGTCCAATTTGTATCGCCCAATATGTAAGACGTGGATTAAATTAGTTGGCATACCTACTATATAAACATTCCTTTATTTTAAAATCAGTAGCTAAAACTACTTGAACAAAAATCGTAGAGGTACCCACAATCCGTGCGGGAGTGGTATCTACTACAAAATATATTTTTCAGCTAACCAGAAATTAATTCTCAATACTACTTTTCAAAATATACTTTCAGCTCATGAATACAATGAGAGTATATTTTGAGTTTTCTTTGTAATTGTGTTGTGCCTGCGTTGTGTCTGCACTGCGTCTGTCATCGGTCTGCACTGTCTGTGTCATCGAACTGGTATGTAATCATTTACGAGAATACATCATCTGTGAAAACTTCAAGCTATCACGGTTCACGAAGCCTGGAGACAGACAGATAGTCGGACAGTGGAGTCTTAGAAAAATAAAAATAATATTTTTTTTACTGGTTTTTATTAAAAGCTGAATTCATTTTATTGTTTACTTTAATTTAGTATCTCTTTTGTACTGTATTTAAGTTGTAGAGACTTCAAAACGCAGTTCACATTATTTACTGCGAATGTTTTGTTTTGCGAATAACCCGCCTGTTTCACATTTCGCATTGCTCAGAGAATAAACAGTGTGAAATGGCATCTCATTATGGTATGGAATAAAATACCTACGTTTTGTACGTGTACTCATTTAACTACAATTATTTCTGTTCTCTCATTTTATTTCAATGGATTTATATTAGTTAAAGTATTTTTTAACAGAAATTCAGGAGCGGATACAGATATAGTCCAATGATTAGTTCTAATAAATTATAATACCTAATAATAAATTTAAATTAATTAAATTATTTTCTATTTCACTAATTTAGTTCTACGGCTCTCGATGTAGAAACAAAAGATCGTCGAATTAGAGAACCGGAATGGAAGCAAAAGTCTACGGAAAAAATAACGCAGCGTCCTACGTGGACGATTGGATGCGAACGCGATTGCGTAGCGATCCGATCCGGTGCGGTGCGGAAACAACGAACAGTCGAGAATCGCACCGCATCGCATTTTACGTGCATTTGGTCACTTAGGACACTTCAATAGCTATCGACTGTTTGTTGTTTCCGCACCGCACCGGATCGGATCGCTTCGCAATCGCGTTCGCATCCAATCGTCCACGTAGTACGCTGCGTTAAACGTGTAGGTATAGGGCTGCTGCATACTATAATTTTTAATTTAAAGATAAAGCTTAAAAAACATAATGCAGGGCAACAATCACCAAAATTTGTCTAACGTGCATCATAAATAATAATTGAGTGGCTTCTAAACTCAAAATTAATAAGATATTTTTCTGGCTTAAGACCTGCTTCATTGTATCGCCCTCAAATAGTAGCATTTCTGTATTCGGACGTACAAGTATGGTAATAAACCAAATTAACTTACCTACCATAAAACAGTTTCTTCTCTGCCCGAAGCTATTATTTTTTATTTATAGTAAAACTTAGTGTTTTAGGTACAGGTAATTAATTTTATACAGAAAACTTTATAGACTTATCCGATACGGTTTTTATTGCATTTCCAGCTGCTGCACGACAAATTACGATGCATTTCTGCTTTTTATTTTATGAAATTTTATTTACCTACAGCTGTTTACTGTTCTCGTTTATGATAGGGTTTAGAGTAGAATCGTTTCTAGAGTTACATACATCTATCTAAGTAATGACTGCGCCAAGCGTTGCTTAACCTGACTATTAAGATCGACGGCCGGTCGTAAAAATATAAAAATATTGCCCAATCTATTCACAGAAAGTATGGTCACTGATGGATGACTTACCTACCGACTGCGCCGACCTTAAAATAAAAATAAAACGATTTGGGCTTTAGCGTTTAGCGGACCCCGAGATGGATGCAACCGGGAACATCGCTTGGGTATGAAGATATATTTTTAAAATGAGTAATGAGCTATAGATAATAAGCTCCTATTATACCTACTCATATGACGATCGGCTGATATTTTCGAGTATTTCACCGAAAGAGACCGAAAGGAACCCGCGCTTCCGCCACGTCTTATCTGTGCGAGTTATAAATTACTAGCTGCGTCCCGCGGTTTCACCCGCGTAAGTTCCGATCCCGTGGGAATATCGGGATCAAAAGTAGCCTATGTTACTCAGGGTGAATGTAGCTTTCTAATGGTGAAAGAGTTTTTGATACCGATCCAGCAGTATTTGAGTTTATTTATTACAAACATACGACACACACAAACACAATTAATATTTTTTTTCCTCTTTATAATATTAGTGTAGATGTAGATTTAAACAAAAAATAGATTTAACTCTTTATTCTAAGTATAGTCTAGTAAATATTAGGTTAATAAACCTCATCGGGTTTAAATGCAAACAGTTGCGAAATAACTACTAACGTAGCGTGATTTGGCTAAAATTGACATCATCTTTGGTCCATCCATCAAGTCGGCACCACTATTGTCTAGATACTTCTTTCAATATCGAATGGTTCTACAAAATACAAAGTGTGTAATTTTCCTTTGAGACGTTTCTTGTCAGATCATTAGGCACATTACGTATTCCCTAGATATTTTAGGCTTTGTCAAGCAAAGGCACTTTTCTTGAGGAATTGTAAATTTTTAATGTGATTATTAAAAACAAGGTTTTTTTTATTAGAATTTGAGAGCCCACAGGAGGAGGCAACTGAAATTCATTACATCAGCTTTGAAATTTTCAACTGTCTATCTACACTATCTACACTATAATATAATACTGAGGAAAGATTTGAATTTGTGTGTGTGTGCGTTTGTGTGTGTAGGTATGTTTGTAATGAATAAACTCAAAAACTACTGAAACGATTTCAAAAATTATTTCACCGAAAGAAAGCTACATTATTGATGGTTCATATTAAATATTCTTTTAAAACTGATAACGTGTGGGTATGCTAAAATGCTAAATATATATTTTACATTTGTTATTCCAATAATTAGATATTATTTACATTTCTGTTTGCTTTTATCTGTTTGAGGGGGTGGAGCGTGGGAGTCATGTATTTGCTTTGAATGAATCGACGTCTTTTCCAACTGTAATTTTCCTTAAGCGAAATTCAATTAATTAAGAGAAGTAGATACTATAGTCCAATGAGATCTCCCACCACTAGATACTTCATAGGTTTCATTTTGACGTCAGTTGTGCTATTTTTACAGGTTACAAAGAGAAAATTAGATTTTTCATCTGTTTTCGCGATATTGAAATTAAAGTCATTTTTCCGGTTTAGCAACGCGATCAAACGGCCAGTCCTGCTTGACAAAGCCTTCTTGGGGCTAAGTAGTTTATCCGCCATCGCGCAGGGTGAACTCTGGGATCGCTAGTCTTCTCCAAATCCCTTAGTCGTCTTATCCGACACCCATGGGAAGAGTTAGAGTAGCTTTATTCTATGGACCACATGCCAGCTTTTAAGATAATACAAAACTCTAAATTACAGAATCTTAGAGGCAGTACACACGGTGAAAAAAACATTCGTGTTCAGAATAAATAAATAGGGGGGGAAAAGTTTAGTTTGTTTTTCTAGGCTCGGAAAACTGTTCCGTTTGTTATGAATGACGTCATCCCGGTAGTTTTACTACCAAGTAAAAGCATAATAGAGGTCAAGGTGAGGAACAGTTACTATTGAAAGAATCAGTGTAAGGAAATCAGAAATAATAAGTGGATTTAGTTGTAAAAATCCGTGGTTTATATCTAGCAGTGCCCTTTTGTTTTGCCGACTTAAGAACGTGGCGACTGTTACCATTTCCATACAAACTTAATACCAAAATAAATTATGAAAAATTTAGTTTTCTACCTTCTCACATTCAAATAAAACGGAGAAACATTCTTCAATGAAAAAATGTTTCTCCGTTTTATTTCATTTCGAATGAATATTTTGGAAAACCTTGCGGTGGGGACCCTTTAAAAGTAAAATCTTAATCCGAATAATATCGATATTAAGGTAGAAAACTAAATTTTTCATAATTTATTTTGGTATTAAGTTTGTATGGAAATGGTAACAGTCGCCACGTTCTTGAGGCAGCAGATTATGTAATCTGAGTGACTGACTGAGAGTAATAGAATTTTTATAGTTTCGTTTCTATAGTTTCGTCTATAGAAACGGGAGTTAAACTCATACGTACTTACTTAGATGAGCGTTCTAACTTAACTAGTATCCTAATTAGTGAACTATCGAAACCGTACCAACCAAACTCGCGGCTGCTACTAACGTTACGCTCAGTAACGTGTTTGTCAGAACTTCATCATCATTATAATATTAGGTGGTAAAAGGTACGAGTAGGCAACGGGCGCCATGAGGCGGCAGCGGACGACGTGTCGCGGCGACACTACTGCTTCCTATGAAATTCACTACGCTCGCTCGACGACGCGTCGCTAGCTTCGTGTCGCTGACTACGTAGGGAGTTTCATAGAAATAAATAGAAACCAGTAGTGTTGCCGCGACACGTCGTCGTCCGCTGCCTCCTCAAGTCGCCCGTTGCCAACTCGTACCTTTAGGCTCACTTGCACATCTATTTAGATCAGTTAACTAGTCCGGAATAGCTAGTCTTGAGCATCCCTATTGTCCGTCTTTCTGACTCTCTGTAACTGATGATACGAGATAGAGAGCGCCACGAGGCGCACTACCCATTAGATACACTAATGGTGATTGCTACACGATTAAAATGTTTACAGATGATGCATTTCTGTTGCCGGTATCTACATCTTCTCTAATGTATAAAATTTCCATGTCACAATGTTAGTTACCATACTCCTCCGAAACGGCTTTACCGATTTTTAACAAATTTTATATGCGTATTCAGTAGGTCTGAGAATCGGCTAGGTACTATATATAATTTATAAGGCAAAACAACGTTTGCCGGGTCAGCTAATAATATTATAAAGAGTGTGTGTGTCTGTATGTTTGTTATAAATAAACTCAAAAACTACTAGACCGATTTCAAAAATTCTTTTACCATTAGAAAACTACTTTCACCCTGAGTAACACAGGCTACTTTTGATCCCGATATTTCCACGGGATCGAGACTTACGCGGGTGAAACCGAAGGACGCAGCTAGTAATAAATAATTACAAAATAAAACAAATATTTAAGTGTGTACGGTACCCTTTGTGCGTGAGACCAACTCGCACTTGGCCGGTTTTTTTAATTAACACGTGATCTATCTTCTAAGCCTTTGGTCTCTTATTCGTCTAGTAACTAGAAAAGGTTGGAATATTATAAATTCAGTAGGGTAGACTGGGTACAGATGTGCCAATTTTCATTTGACCGACCATAATTCTGAAAATATGATACTTAGCTAAAAGAAGTAACGTTCATATATAAATATAAACATCTGGCTACATCTGAATACTAAATTTGTGTTCCTAAGTTCAACGGTAAACTCACAGGAGCCAGTTGAAAAAAAAAAAGAAAATGTCACAACCGCCCTGACCCCAAGGACATTTGTGACAGTGCCTGGGGATGATTGTGACAGGTACAAAAATACACCAAAATGATTACAAAGTGGTTTTAATGTAAGATACTCTGCCTTTTATCTCATTTCCCTAATATTCGTGCCAGCTTCATTGCATTTTCGGATGTACCTCGATAAGGACATTTGATTATTTTGGTGGCAGCACTGGGCCATGAAGTGCTGCTTTTTAAATGTATGTATGTGTCCTAATGCTGGCTTATTATTAGGCTATTCGAGCACTGATAAGTTGTGGCGGAGGCGCGTCGTCGTAACGTCGCGAATTTCTTTGTGATTCACCTATTTTATTGTTATGTCGACGGAATTCGGGATGAGACGACAACATGCCTTCGCCACGACTGATAATTGCGAGTATAGCCTTAGCCTTGCCTTAATTGATTTTGCTCGTGAGCTTTCTGGTCACTAAAAAGAAAAAATAATAAGCTTACCTTTGGTCACAACCGTACCCAGCAACAATGGCACAACTATCCCCAAAATACTCTTTCGTAAAAAAACAATCGTCAAGAAAATACAAAACTATTTACATAGATAGCATAGACTGATATTTAGTCGCTAATGTTTAACTTATAAGTAGGCAAAACACTCATACTTGTACCTATTTTTATAAAGACACAATCACAAAAATAAGTCGAACAAAAAAAGTTGGTTTTGACTACCAAAAAATATATTGTCTCCTACACTCGTCAAAGTCGCACAATGGCTGACGCAATACTGTGACACGTAATCAAATGCTCTTACCGCTCCTCTATTCCCTTGCACCCCCCACGCTATCTCTTATAGTTTCGATAATATAGCGACTGTCACTTTCGTCCTGAGGCACAATCGTACCCAGTCTACCCTACACGACATTCAGAAGCAAGCACCTACCTTCAGAATGTCCATTAATAAAGTTTTCGGATTCATTTACGCGCTATGCGATTTGAATAAATTATGTTTATTATTTTATTTAACTAGTTGTTTGTAAAGGAATTTTTGACATCTTATGTATAACATCTTAAGAACGTGAGTAGGTACTGTTACCATTTCCATACAAACATAATACCAAAATAAATTATGAAAAATTTAGTTTTCTACCTTAATATCGATATTATTCGGAGATCTGCAATTTTCCTGTAGATCCTAAACCGCAAAAATATGCAACACATAGCTTTCTATACAAGCCCACGCATAAGCGTTTTATTCAATGACTGATTTTGCGTGTTAATACGCGGTTCTGCGTTTTCAGCTATTCGTAAACCGCTTGCGATTAATCGCAGTGCGTTCTAAGCCTTTGGGTATTATGTTTGTATGGGAATTTTAACAGTACCCGGCTTACTAAGCTTAAAATACACGATGACACTTATACTTAGGTATACAACACGCATGCAGAAATTGTGTTAAAACCGAAAGATAAAAACCGAAAGATAGCACTGGCTGGAGCAAGTATAGGGAATAATGAGAAAATATAGATATACCTACAGATAAAACAAACAATATTATTTTTGCTATGCAATCGTGATTGATTGATTTTTTCTTTGATTAAAAACTTCCAAAGTGACATAAACGGAAAAATGATGTCGGCGATGAATTTAGATTGAGGTAAAAAGTAATCTAGAAATATTTTAAAGGAGTTTTGAGGTTTTGTAGATGTATTTTTTCTTTAGAATATTTCTATGATAGCGGGCTCAAAATACCTTTTTAAAAAGGAATACCTAGACTATTTTATTTTTCAGTAACATTTTAAAATGGGAATGAGTCTTCTATATCGATAACAAATTACTATGGTAGATTTTTCTTCTGTTTTCGCGATGTTGCATTGAAATTAAAGACATTTTTCGGTTTTAAACGCGATTAAAACCGAAAAAGGTCTTTAATTTTATGTACTAATAGCTGCGTCCCGCGGTTTTACCCGCGTAAGTCCCGATCCCGTGGGAAAATCAGGATCAAAAGTTACTCAGGGTAAATGTAGCTTTCTAATGGTAAAAGAATGTCTGAAATCGGTCCAGTAGTTTTTGAGTTTTTTCATAACAAACATACAGACGCACACACGCACAAAAATATTAGTATAATAATATTAGTACCTATAGATGGTATAAAACTTGAGTAAACTAACCCCGATACATTCGTGAGAAAGCAAGAACCATCAGAAGATTGGGATTCAGTACCTCATAGATATTTCAAAAAGCAAATGGATATTCCAAATTATATCACCTCTAACAAAAGACAAAGGAATTTAGTACACCATGCTAGTACGGGTTGAAGTACTACTGTATTCTGTCCCAGTTTATTGTCCCTGGATAAAGAGATTTAAAATCGAAGAGAGAACATCATAGCATTTACAAAGAAGTCATAGGGTAGGTAACAGTTAAAAGGCCGAATACTTCAACGGTGCTCATTGTAGGCAATAAGCAACACAAAATAACAAAGCATAGTCCTTAAACTAAAAAAATGCAAAATTATTTTCAGTTTAGTAGCTGCTCAATTGCAAGTAGCCCGAAACTTTTAAGTGGCTTTTCAGTTTTCGGCCGAAAGACTTAGAAATGAAGTAAATGTAAAATTAGATTCCTTTAGAAAACGCCCTTCGATTTCATTCGATGAAGGTGTCGAGGGAAAACTAAGGGAAAAAGCAATTACAGTAATTGTAATGACATAACGTTTAAAATTCAAAATGTTGAATCGCTATCGCTATTAGTAAACGTTGGGTTGACACACAGGGTTGACACATTTTCCGATATATTTTGCTATAGAAAAACTATACTTGTGATATTTTTTAATGTTTCAAAACTCTTTTTACCTGCCGTACTGAATTGGAGTATCCTGTAAAAATAGCTGTCAGGTAGTTGTTTTTGAAATAAAATATGTTCGGTCCTAGATTAAAGACTCGGATGTTATCTTTATTTCTACTGTAACGTTAAATATCTTTATTCCCGGATCGATATTTGTTTCTTGAACTAAACAGTCGATGTCGCCACGCTGACGCCTCGAGATTTGTCATAATGTTGTCACTCCAACTAGGTTCCGAGTTGTTTGAAGATTAAGATAGTTGCCAAGTTTTATTTGAGTTATACGGGCGGAAGATGCAACTGTAAGTCAGCGGTTAAGTTGTCGATTGTCGACACTATTTAATGTCGTAAACTCTAAAGCTGAGCAATTCCCACTATATAAAGTAAGTTGAGCTTAGCTCGTCAGTAGTAGTTTAGTAGTTTATTTTACAGAACGGCACGAAGTATACTTCATCACTAGGCACGTCCGCGTGGATGCGCAGGTCCCATGGTGGCAAACATGTCTCTTCAAACAGAGTAAGCGACGCTGGTATAGTTTGCGGAGGAAGCACATGTATGAATAACTGGCTCGACTATGCTTAGCTAAGCTAAAATAATTTAGTTTACTAAGAAATTGAGCTTCGATACGATAAATTAAAATGCAGCAATGCTCCATGGGCTCCCTTGGATTATTTATTTAGTATAAGTTTGCCCTGCCCCATACTGCAATGCAAAGAGCTCTCTTCTTTCTTGCCATTTATCGGGGTGGGCTATTTGTGGATCAGTTACGTTTAAAGGAGTCAAAATCTTCTGGCTTTCGCCATCTTGGTCTGCCGTCTGGCCGTGTCCCAATAGGAGACCAATCAGTTAATATTTTGGCCCAGATCTAAAACAGGCATATAGATGTGCCTGTTTTAGATGGGTTGATGGGTGACCGATAAGTGTCTTTTTTTGTCTTCCAACCTTCAGAATGCACGTTTTAAGCAATTGGCCCCGGTTGTTATTCCAGATAGTAGTCGTTAGATCAAGTTAAAGGCCTTAGGCCTGAGAGAGAACTCTAACACTAAGTGACCCACACAACTTTACCAAAAGAAGAAAGAAGAAGACCGGATCCGAACTTACACAAGTGAAACCTAGGGACGAAGTTAGTAACATAATTAGGTATTTTTCCTTACCCTATCGTTCCCAACATTCAGAATATTATGTCGAAATTTCTGAGAGTTCATTAAAACAAGATAGACCCTTTGTAGGTAAGTACAACAAAATACGTAGGAAAAAACTAAAACTTAAAAGAAAAGAAATGGAAAACTCGTTTCCATTTTTCCATTGGAAAATCCATCGCAAATGAGCAACGGTAATCCTAAACCAAACAGAAATAAAGAATTAATACAACATTATTGAAACAAGAACAAAAATTCGTCTTCTTACAAGCAAATGAAAAGAAAACCGGCCAAGTGCGAGTCGGACTCGCTCACGAAGGGTTCCGTACCACTAAAATGAACACTAGCTAGACCAACCAGTCCGTGAAACGCAACGCCAACGTAAAGTCTATCACCCTTCACTAGATGGTGTTAGTGGTCAAAATACATCGCGGTATCGTTGCGTTTTTATGTCAAAAATCACGTTTGTTGTACGGGAGCCCTAATTAAAAAAATGTTTTATTTTGTTTTTAGTATTTGTGTTACAGCGGCAGCAGAAATACATAATCTGTGAATATTTAAAGGGTCTAGCTATTAGGTAGGTACGGTTTATGAGATAGGTATAGCCTAGTGATAGACAGACAGCGAAGTCTCAGCAATAGGGTCCCGTTTTTACTCTTTAGGTACGGAACCCTAAAAAATATTGTTCAGAGCTGAATTGTATCGGTACAAATATACATTTCGTTAAGAAGGGTCGAAATTGTTTGCCCTTTTCACTGGCTCCTTTGTTTTTTATTAAAAGCGCTGTTTAGTGGCCTAAAGAAAGTTGAAATATTTTCTGGCGTCCTCGAAACACTTATGAAGGTACAATGGTCCGGATTCAAATGGTTTGGTGCTTCCATTTTACTACAAATGAAACATTTTAACAATTAAGTCCCCACTTAATCGTTCCTTGTTTCCCCTGATACAATGTTTTACTCAATATAATGATTTTAATTATAACCTCACTCGGTACCAAGCATTTATTTTTAGATGTTTCGGAAGCTGTTGCCTTTACCGCCACTTGTTTTCAATGCCAAATATGTTTTATCTACAACTCCGATCGTCTTTTGTTTCAGTTTCGATCATCTTTGCCATTGTTTTATATTAAAATATCTAAAAATACCTTATTTCAGAATCTCAGATCAAAAATTGAAACAAAAATCCCATACATTAATTTGGAAATGACAGCTCTTTATTTACTTTTTAGGGTCCCGAAGTTTCCTTTAAAATTGACAGTTCTTTGTTTACACTTTTGATCTAAGTTTCTATAATAGAGTATAGTGACAATGTACCTTATTAGATTAGACCATCCGAGCCGGCCGAGGGGAACAAATGGCCCGTCCTTTTGTTCCCATCGGCCACCGATAATGTCAAAATTATCTAAATTAAAAAGTTCCAACAGCCACGGAGGCAGAGCATTGGGCTCCTGTTGGGAAAATACGTGCTAAAGTATAAACCCTCTAAATGCGTCCAAAAACGATCTGCCTAACAGTGAGCTGCTTGTTAAGTACTTGTCCCCGGCGGGAATCGATGCTGCAACCTTTTCCGTCTAAGTAAAACTGTTCGCTTCACCCGCGCCACAGAAGTCGCCATTATATCCAGCGACAATTGCTTTCGCTCCACTTTGCTTGCGGCACGTTTATTTGATTGTCACTGGGCAATATGCCGCCTGAAACCTTAGATGAAAACAAAAAAAGTAGATACGGTATATTCTAACATTGCGTATTCGAAAAATGAGCTAGAAACACCTACATGCATTTTCTTAAAATTATTGTATTTAAAAAAACATTTGTCTTTAAGAATGATTCAGGCATTTGTAAATAAGCAAAAAGGCATTCTTATGAATTTCAAAAAGACAATCGTAGTGTGACATCACGTGCTCACGTGGCAACGGTTCGACATACGACTGAGGCTAGTGCGTCAGCTAGACGCAGTTGTATCGTCTCATTTTCCGAGACTAGGTAACTGCTGTTTTTTGTATCTGCTGTTTTTTGTTTTCATCTAAGCCTGAAACGATCCTTACGATTGTTAAACTAATTAGAGAGGATGTACCTACTCTGAGACATGAAAAGCGAGATTGTATTGAGGCTTTGTCAAAGGACAGACTCTCAGGCACGTTTCGACTGCTACGTTTCTGACCCACTTGTGTTAGCGGTCGATGGGTTTACCCTTTTGAGTTAGACGAGTATGGAGTTTGAGTGGGTATCTAACAGTTTAGCTTTTTGTCATTGATATATTTGTAATTTGTGTAAATAGTTAGGTACTACTAACGGACCGGCAATAAAAAACCTAAAATATAGGCATTGGCAGTCTCTGTGGCACGGTCGAAACCCCGCAGAAGGTTGCGGGTTCGATTCGTGCCGGGGATGCTGACTATAAATACTTGTTTCTGGTTCTAGGTATTTAAGTATAATTCGTAGTATATCCGTTGTCTAGTACCCATAGTATACACCTAGTTGCTTAGTTTGAGGCTAGGTTGTTACACAGTTTTTCTCCGTCCCCCGAAGAAGAAACACTCGAAGAAATGGCTTTTAGTGATAAAATAGCCCATTTTTGCAACATTCTAATCCTGTTTATTTTCTGGTTGTATTGTAACATTTTGGGTTGTACCTTTAAGCAGAGAAAAGTTGTTTACCTGGGACATGTCTTGCGCATGATTGGTACGATGCAATAAGTCGTACCAATCATGCGCAAGACATGTCCCAGGTCCCCATTGATGATGGACAATGATGGGAAAAGTCGCGGGCAAAAGACGTGTAATAAATAAATAATAATGGAATATAATAAATAATAATAATGGAATAAATCTTGGTTACGTAACATCTGGGAATGGACGAGGATAGCGAGTGCAGCCGAACTATATCGCCTCGCTAGGAATAGAGAGGAATATTCCAAGTTGACTTCGTTCATTAATCGGAGAGGCACCTCAAGAAGAGAAGAAGTATTGTACCTTGAGTTACCTATCTATCTAGACTATGCTGTGTGCTAAGTCATGCAATAATTATTTATTTATTTAGGTATACAGTAGCTAAGTTAATCTGGGATAAAACATACACGCTCATAAATCGTAATGCCAAATGTAAAATATGGGTTTGACGAAGCGAAACAAACGACCCAACAAAACGTTGATACAGTAATCGTATTCAAAAAGATTTACTATAAAAATCGACAGTTGACAGGATGCTGCCGAAGGATTGATGTTCCTAGAGATATCATTATTTTTTTCCCATTTCAAACTACCGGGGGGAGAATAAAAAATGAATATTTGCAGTTTCAGCTTCGGTTATCGTGTTACGTATGTTTTTTCGATATGTTTTTATTGAAAACAAATACGTAAGTGGTTTTAAACCAATTATTTCGACGAATAATGTAAAATTTTAATTGCAATGTTGTAAAATAATCTAGAGACAAGCTTGGAAACATAATAACGGAGATTTTGCTTTGCAGCGGGATATAAATGAATTGTCAAAAATCTATATCTATACTTCTATACTAATATTATAGACAGAAAAGATTTGTATTTTTGTGTGTCTGTGTGTGTGTGTCTGTATGATTGTAATGAATAAACTCAAAAACTACTGGACCGATTTTTAAAGTTCTTTCACCATTAGAAAGCTACATTCACCCCGCGGTTTCACCTGCGTAAGTCCCGATCCCGCGGGAATATCGGGATAAAAATCCTATGTAGCCTATGTGTTATTCCAGGCCTTCAGCTATCTACATACCGAGTTTCATGGTAATCGGTTCAGCGGTTTTTACGTGATTAAGTAACAAATACACACACATATATACATACACACATGCATAGATACTCACAAACTTTGAGCTTTATAATATTAGTAGGATTTACAAAAAGCAGTTGATCAGAGAATGTGTGAAAAATTAAAATATCTATAGACCAGGTCCAAAAAAGTAGACTTTACACCGACTCGTCCTTTTTCAAAATGTGTGCTGAATAACTTTTTATTTAAACTCGACGCAACGCGACGGTGCAGTGGTGTAGTGAGAGTTCGTCGGAAAATGGGGAAAATTCGTTTCCGGACGTTTGGTCACGTGTCATGTTATTTGATGCCTATTTTGGGTGAAGTTTCACCACACAGGGCGATTGAAATTGGCGTTGATTGTTGGAACCTGTGGTTGAGACTTCTATTCAGTTCAAAACCAATTTGCCAGATTTCGGTTTTGTACAGTTATTCAACAATAGGTATTACTATACTAAGGTCGTACGATATAATCAAAGTAGCCAAGAACTATTGGTGGCGCACGCCGAGATACCGAAATTCAGCGCATTGAGACATTCTGTACTCTAAGGGCAAAGTCTACCTACTGTTTTCTCTATACAAACTTTACAAACGTAGTCGACTGTTTTCTCCTTGGATAAAGATATTAGAGAAGATATTATGTTTATGTCATAAAACCTATATTATCCATGACCATGCCCCTACGTTTTTTAGGGTAGAAATAAAATGTAGCAAAATTAGTAGGTACTACCTACACGAAATAAGTCATGTGTGTAATTACTAGCTGCATTCCGCGGTTTCACCAACGTAAGTCGATAGATCCAGCGATCCCGCGAGATTATCGGGATCAAAAGTAGCATAAAGGTCATAGCCCACTTACACGACTCTGCTCCCACCCAGCAAAAATAATATAATTCAAATATGGCCTTTAAATATTGCTCTTTAGATATATTTTACACTGACTGACGAGCAGTCTGACGGCGGTAAGCTCGCTGAAAGCGAGATGTCTGCTAATTTATGATGCCAATGTAAAATATATCTAAAGAGCAATATTTAAAGCCCATATATAAATTATATTATTTTTGCCGGGTGGGAGCAGAGTCGTGTAAGTGGGCTATGACCTTTAAGTCCTCCACGTTAAAAGGCAGGTTTTAACGTGGAGAATTTATGCTACTTTTACCCTAGGCATGAAAGCATTTTACGTACAGACAGAATTACTTCCGCATTTATTACATAAATCCACAACCTGTCAATAAATCAGCTTCACCTTTGAGCCTTTAGACCTCAAGTTAAGCACGTTCTCCAAACACTGTCACCGGTCACATAGCTCCTGAAAATGCTTACGAGGCTCATACGTCACATTTGCAACGACATCCCCGTGACGTCACACTGACGTAGAAGCCATTAGAACTATTAAGAACTGGTGATTTAGCTTTTGGGTACTTAGTTAAGTAGAATTTGTAGTATATCCGTTGTCTAGTACCCATAGTATGAGCCTACTTAGTTTGGGGCTAGATTATGCTGTGTGTTACGTTCTGCAATGTTCAATTATTTATTTATATGTAGCTCTGTCGCTGACAATGCTTACGAGGCGCATACGTCACATTTGCAGCGACGTATCTGTGACGTCACACTGACGTAGAAGCCATTAGAACTGGTGATTGATGTCGATAGTCGGTGCGGAGATGTTGAATTGATAGATGAAAGTGCTAAGTTTGAATTCAAGTTGATTTGTGTCTAGCGCTTCGTCTTTGTTAAGGAATAAATAATAAATGATTTCTATTGTTAGTTTTCCTTTTGCTTTTGAATACAATGTTGCAATATGGTTTTCTTATTGAAATTTTATTCCTACGGCGTGGCTACGAGGAAATTCATTATGAAATGTGGGTATTGAAATTCACAGAATCAAACCATGGCGTGACAAAGGTAGGGACGTAATTTTTTTTCATAGATTGTATTTAGGACTATGACGTATCTTTATATTATTATTTTATAAGAATGTTAAATAATAAATTAATATTGCACGACGTTACACACAGCAATCTAGCCCCAAACTAAGCACTAGGCTTGTACTGTGGGTACTAGACAACAATTATACAAAATTTTATACTTTTTTTGTAAATATTTACATAGAGAATACTCTATTAAATATTTATTTGAAATAAATATTTGTTTCTGGTCTAGGTGTTTTCTATGTTTAAAAAAAAGTATAATATGTAGTAGGTATATCCGTTGTCTAGTACCCATAGTACAAGCCTAGTGCTTAGTTTGGGGCTAGATTGCCTTGTCTGCAACGTCGTGCAATATTTATTTTATTTATTTAAAATCATAACCCCCTTTTTTCGTAGTTGGGTAAAATCAATAAAACATAGGTATTTTCAGCTCCCATTCCTATACCGACCAGTTACAATATGTCTACACAACAGAACTGTCAAGATAAATGCCCCCCATTATAGTTGTTGTTATGAAAATTGCTCAAGTAACTACCGTCATTATCTTAAAGCACAAATCCAGCTAGCACTAATGAAGGTAGTCCAAAACAATTCATAAATAATTACGCGGCTAAATGAACGACTGAATTCAATCCTAAATTGATACTTCGACTGATTTAATAGGTGGAATTAGGGGGAATGGGACGATTTAGCTAAAAAATATACCTAGGTATTTATACCTAGCGGTAACCTAAGCCCTGAGTTAATGAATGAAATTTAGGACAATTTTATTTAACATAGATTTTTCTTGTGTGTTTCGTGATGTTGAATTAGAATTAAACTCGCGTGATGTTTAAAACTTATAAGTATGCAATTAGCATTGTTTCAATGCTCAACGTTTCGAGACCATTACAAGACTCTTCTTTAGGATTGTCAACATTAACACCATGCGATTAAAACCGAAAAATGAGTTTAATTTCAAATTTATTTATTACTGGCTGACCCGGCAAACGTTGTTTTGCCTTATAAATTATAGATAGTAGCCGATTCTCAGACCTACTAAATACGCATATGAAATTTGGTAAAAATCGGTCACGCCGTTTCGGAGGAGTACGGTAACTAACATTGTGACATGGAAATTTTATATATAAGAAAGATAGAAATTACAGTCTAAATACTCCCCAGTTAAAACTCGTAGCGTCCTCTTGACGATACAATTTAGGTTAGGGGGTGGTAAAGCTTTTCGCCAAGTAGGTACTGTACAAAAATAAAGAGGGATGAACAGGCATTTTTGTCGGTGAGAGGCTTCATCCGCTTGGTTACCACCCACCGGTCTACGTCGTAGCGCCAATCTGATTTGCCGGTGTTCTAAACTGTTGGCCGTCAAGTGGGGATGCTGTACCATATTGTCAGTTTAGTTGTATCAAGTGTTAATCCAAAACGTTGACTGGTGCAGCCACTAAGGAAGACGGGTCAGATTTTGTACTACTGCCGTCTTCCTTATTCCAAATGAGCGTGTTACATGTTAGGCCAATCATCACTTATCATCAGGTAAGATAGTGGTCAAACGTTCATCTATCGTGTGTAAAAAAAACTTTTTAAAATAAAATTTAAGCAACAGATAGGTACTTGATGTTTTTTTTGTTTTCGCGATGTCAGACACATTTTTCGGGTTTTAATCGCGTTGGTTTTTTATTTATTTACAGACTTCTTTCTCAGAGATAGACTGAGGAAGAGTACCTACTGTGAAGATCCCGAAAAGTCGGACATTTAAAAAATGCTTAGTAACTATAATAAACACGTTTAAAACCGAAAAATGGGTTTAATTACATAACAACTTTACATTGTAATGTAGATTACAATTCGAGGATTAAACATTAAACAGCAGGGGAACAATTCAGCAGCTGCAGTCAACGAGGGTGATTAAATTATACAACTGCATTTACCTTTTCATTCGGGTAGAGAACAATTTAACAGGTCACTTCAAAACAAGGAGAAATGTTTTCGAAATTAGGTGAGAGGTGACTTGTATAACTGTAGCGGTGCTGTTGGTAAATGTTGTTAGCATTTGGTGGAAAATAGTTTGTGTCACAATGCTTTGTACCTACTTACCTCTGGGAAAAACTCCCAGAGTTTTGAACGAGCACAATGCAGTCATCGTCATAAAGAATTAAGGTCTCTGCATACGTAACCTTCCTCGGACGGGACGTGTCAATTTCTACATACAAAAATCCCGTCGGGGCGACGGTGGAGGGGATGGCACGGGTTTTTTGTATGTAGAAATTGACACGCCTCGTCTGGGAAACGTTAGGTATGCAGAGACCTTTAGTTTTGGAGGCGCTTTCTTCAATTCAGCTACGAAAGCTTAAGATAATTAATTTTTGATTATCTTGACCTACCAACTATGTTTTGTTGCCGTATTATTAGAACAAGAATTCTATGGTTACAAATTATTCTGGTAGATGATGTTTTATATTTATATTACCTAGGTAATCTAAGAATAAAACATTACCTAGGTAGGTATTCTGACAACGACCGACGTTCGAATTTTGCTCCATCTTTTATAAAGGTGTGTGAGAAACCGTTAATGGTTTTATCACAATGTGCCTTCATCTATTTTTCATAGTTTTGAAAACCCAAAACTAAAGTAAGTACCTAGTAAACACTATTCTTTAGTTTACTTTAGTTGTTAAAGTAACTCAGTAGCCTAGACGCGCCGGCCTATCTTAGATCCAGATCCTAGGTCAGAGACCTACATTATTTCAAAGAATTCGAAATCCAAGAAACAACCAAAAATTACACCAACAAATTATTGTATGGTGATGCGTAAGTTAAATGTTTTTAATGAAAACTTTGCATTGTATTTCTTTTGATGTTTTGTTTAGAATTAATTGCGAATGTAGTCTTAATACCTAGACGATTAACAGCACGCCAGACAAATCCTCGAGATTTACGGCCTGCATTTTGTTTTTTTAAGTATTTTATAAAATTATTTCAAAAAAAAAAAAAAAAAAAAAAAAACCAGCGAGAACATTTACATTTTTATAATAATACAAAACTTTGTCTGTTACGTGAATCAAATATTCAATTTTTGTTCTGATTCTACATAACATAACATTTTATTATGTAAAATAACATTGTTTCTGTATAATATTTCTGCAGGCATGGGGTTGAGGGTAACGTGATTGGAGTCAGTTGGTTTCTTAGGTAAAGTCAGGGTTAGTAACGCCTGAACATATTTACGGAGTCATACAGGCCGTAGGGTTGTAGGTATGTATAGTGTAAATATCATTTTATCCGTTGTCTAGTACCCATAGTACAAGCCTTGTGCTTGGATTGGGGCTAGATTTCACTGTGTAGAACGTCGTGCAATATTTATTTATCATCAGTTTTTAAGTTCTAATTTGACTTTTGTATACAGTATGGTTCCACAAAGTACCTACACTACACATTTTACTCCTTAGCACTTTAGTGCAAAATTGTACTGCAAACACCACACACGCGACTCGATTTTATTTGACTACAAATAAATAACGACGAATTTAGGAAAATAATTCCTAGTTTTGTACTCAACTCAACTACTTTAACTAACGAACTTACTTATTATCTAACTGGATAATATATTATTTTTGGTCCTGCGAGCCGGATACACGGAACAGTATTCAAATTGGTTCAGTCAATCCGGTCGCCACAAAGGCACAAAGGAATGAAGGCTGTTTCATTCCTACCCTGCACGGTTTATTCTGAATTCTGATCATGAAATAGTGAACGTAAAACTATAGTTTAGTTGGCAAAAACAAACGATTTTTTAAAATATATTAAAGGTAAAGTACACTTACAAAAACAAATGCATGGCCGACACTGAGCGGGATTCGAACCACGCATCTTTTCTTAATCCGGGAGAAGCGACTTGAATCCGATCTTGGATTGCAAGTAGTTTCTCCAGAATTGAGACTGACGGGAATACGTTGTGTTTTGTAGATGCATATGGATCTATATAACACTAAGGGTAAAATATTTTTCCCTCAGATAATATTAAAAAAAAAAACATTTTGCAACTTGCATATGCATCTAGGACATAAAATAAGGGAAAAATATTTTTTCCTTAGGTAGTAGGTATTTCTGAAATATTTAATTTTGCAACTTGGATTTCGTGACATTTCTCCTGGATTGAGAAAAGATGCGTGGTTCAAATCCCGCTCAGTCAGTGTCGGCCATGCGTTATGGTTTTGGAAACGTATTTTTCCTCTAAAATATTTCAAGCACTTAAAAAATAATAATAGGATTTTTTACTGTCTGCAAACAAAATACAATTTAATATTCAAACAGAATCAGAATATTTTAGTCGGATTGTAATTGTGTGTATCGCATGAAAATCTCATAGGGATTTTCATCAAATTCGTGTACATAGGTATATGTGAGTAAGTATTCATGTTTCACACACAATGCGGAATGTTTGTTTGAGCCAACGGAGGCTCAAGGGATCGAAATATGGTCACCTTTTCCTTGTTTCGGTTATCATTGTCTGGCTTGAACTTAGATGAAAACAAAAATAGTAGATACGGCATATTCTAACATTGCGTACTCGAAAATTAAGCTAGACACACCTACATGCATTTTCATAAAATTATTGTTTTTAAAAACATTTGTCTTTAAGAATGATTCAGGCATTTGTAAATAAAAAAAAGGTATTCTTATGAATTTCAAAAAGATTATCGCAGTGTGACAGCACGTGCTTACGCGGCAACGGTTCAACATACGACTGAGGCTAGTGCGTCAGCTAGACGCAGTTTTATCGTCTCATTTTCCGAGACTAGGTAACGTATCTGCCTTTTTTTGTTTTCATCTAAGGGCTTGAATAATGTTTTGTTGTGGAGAGTAATCTTGGGCACAGTTTACCTTGTAGTTGGTGCCTCGACGCTTTATACCTTGGGTTTCTAGGGTACGGAAGGAAAATGTTGGCATCAGGTTAATAGTTTCCGCTTTGTTAGGTGACTACCTATAACAGATATGATCAGGACAAGTGTTGCTTAACCCGCACGACCGTGATTGATAGGCGAGAGTGGCTAGATTTTTACTGTTGTGTTACATTTTTATAAAAATGTTTCATAATTTTCAGTGTTCGTTTCTGGTGACTAAAGGGCTGGCTGCTACTTTGGCTAACGAATAGGTTTTGATGTCTAAAGAGGCAACAGCCAGCCTTATTAAATTATAATTTTAATTATTGTAGTAGGTACTACCTATTTTATTTGTAAGTAATTTTGAGTCCTGTGGGTTCACCCGCTTAAGAGTAATTACAACGCCAACGACCTTGATACTGAAAATCCCTGTCGTGCTCATCGAAAATTGTTGATTATTTCATGACGGAATGTCGTAGAACTTTTTATTGTGTACAGATTGTAGGTGACATGGTTTCCTACATTTTGGTGTAGTTTTAAGACAAGAAAATTGGTGCAAAGCCTATCCAAATTTTAGACAAAAATGTCTGATTTGGCTAAAATGTCGATAGGCTTCAATACGTTTCGACATATTTATATGGAAACTGCACTAAAATATCAGAAACAATGTCGCCTACAATCTGTACACAAAAAAAGTTCTACGACATTCCGTCATGAAATAATCATCAATTTTCGATGCGCCCGACATGGATTTTGAGTTTAGCAGGTATAGGGCCCTTAAGTGCGAATACCTTGGGGCTTTCAAAAACCATTTCCTACATCATATTATAAAGAATACACTCTTCAAATTTCAGCTCTCCTCTACCAGCAGTTTAGGCTGTGCGTTGACCCATCAATTAAGCATTAAGCAGCATTTTTAAGCATTTAAATAAAATAATAAATTTTGCACGACGTTACCCACAGCGCAATCTAGCCCCAAACTAAGCACTAGGCTTGTACTATAGGTACTAGACAACGAATATACTACAAGTTAGATATACCTTTTTTTAAATACGTACATACGATACATAGAAAACATCCAGACCAGACACAATTATTTACTTTTACATTAAAAAATTACCTTTATAACTAATAATGTTGGTATAAAGATAACGCTATGAGGGACAAAAACAGTTCCCATTAATTCTTCAACATAGATATTTTTAAAATTGAAAAGCTTTTTCCATTAGGAAAAACCACACAATATTCTGTAAAACTAGCAATGTAATTACCAAGAAGGCAGTAATGTAATTGAGGCTGCTCTCAATTACAGTAATGCATTACATTTGTTAATTACATTTCTCATAACCACTTGTGATGTGACCTGAAAAATTTGAAATACAAGTCACAAGATCTAGCAAACTTGTTATAACTAGGTTTTGTTTTAGATTTGTCTTATATTTTCGCGAAGTTGGATTTTAGAGATTATTTTGCAAATCTACCTAGTAAAATCGCGATTCGGAGGTAAGTTTTTCAGCTTCACAATATACGTACGTATTGTATTTTTACAAATGAAATAAGAAAGTACGATGTAAGTTATCGTTCATTGTTGTCAGTCCTGGATTTATCACAAGGCCGTATAGGCCGCGGCCTAGGGGCGGCAGCGTCCTAGGGGCGGCAGATTTCAGAGGACGGTCACTCGATTTCAAAGGATAAAATTCAAACACGTCCACTGGTTTTTTCGTGGTTTTTATACTTTAAATAAATCCCTATAGCAACTTTTTCTTTCCTATCGAAACCTATATTATCGCGTGAGATGATAGAGGCGCAGGCGCGGCCTACGGCCGCACAGTGTACGGTATTTTGAGCTTCCCTTTCATAGAAATTTTAGTTTAACTAAAAAGTAAAGTTTCACATTATTAAGTTTTTTTTTTGTATTTTATTTTTTTATTTATTTGTTCCAAAGAATCAACAGCACTTAATACTAGTTTAAAATAGCTCTTAGAAAAAACAGACTGCCAATAACAGATTCCTACTTTTTAAAAAACTAAATAACGGTTTTTCATTCGTCGCTTCCAAGAAAACTACTTAAATACCTAATACATATTATGCAAACAGAGAAAAAAAAAGTAATCAAAATTTATAATAAAATACGTACGCAAACAGCAACCCATCGGGAGGGGGGAAGGAGAGGGAAGTGAGAAGGGACAACCAAGGGAGGGGAAAATCGACATAAATTATACATGTAAATAGATGTGAAGCATAATAATAAATTGTTGAAATATGTGTCATTAAAATATTAAATGTTTAATAAGAAAATATACAATAAAAATAAATATTGCAAGCAGAAAAAATATACCTACATACCAATTTTTGATTTGATTTTAAAGCTCATCCAGCAACCCAATAATTTGAGATTTAAAGATGTTCTTAGACACGTGGAAGAAATCCAGCGCCTAGAACTTCTCATTGTAGCAATGAAGGGTGCGAGAAACAATGGAATTCCTGCCGTAGTTGGTGCGAGTTCCAGGGATGGAGAAGAGCGTGTGTTGTGTATGTCTAGTGCGTTTTGAAGGTGTTCTTAGATGTAGAAACAAATTAACTAAGTAAGAGCTGTCAATATTATTGCTACATACATCATACAGAAACAGCATTTGTAGAAGAATGCGTCTAGCCTGTAACTGCATCAGACGATGCTTCTTACAGGACTCCTCATACGGACTAGGCGGGGAGTGAGTACGGTAATTTTGAGTATGCAGTTTTGTTGGGGGCGTCAAACCATGTAATATCCATGAACAAAACATTTAAAAAACCCTTCTTTGCGTCGCGCAGTCGGGTAAAAAATGACTTTGTTGGTTTCTAATGTATGAAAACGTAACTTGTTTGGTCTATAAAAGCTTTCGTCCCCGTACGGTAACTGAGCCTATGATGAAGCTTTGTAGCATAAGTGGTTGATCACATCCCCGCCTCTTTGGACGCTCGAAGCGACCAAGTTAACTTGAGACTTTTTGTCAAAGAAATTGTTTGAATGAAGGGGGTCCCCCCTGTCTGGCATAAACTTTTTTGTCATAAACACGAAAGGCATAAAACGTTAAAACAAAAAAAAATTACGCATAATACTCATAAACCATAAACACAACGCGTAAAATTTTTCGTCATAAAAAATATGGCATGACACTCAAAACGCATAAAAATTTAAGTGGTTTACCTAAGAGAATCGTTTGATTCAGTCTAAAGCTTCGGTTAATTTCATTGTTGATGGTCTTTTTAGTAACATTTTATATTTTATTTTATTAGTTTGTACGAAATTGCTTAATGGTTTTTTTGCCAGTAAATGACTAAATAATAATTACGATCTCTTATTTCTTCAGGATCATATGTACTAATAACTTAGAAATATTTAAATATGGTTCAATCAGTACCATACGGTTCAAACGATACCACCCCCAGGTTCAAATAGTACCACGGGTGGTACACTATAAACCACTTCCCATTTTTTTTTAAATCCCGTTTTACTCTGAAAACATTGAAGATTCTACAGTTTCTATAATAACAAATGATTTCTAGATATATTTTTTACAATCTTTATAAAATTAAATGAGTAAAAGTCTTATAGAAAATAAGTTACATCCCTTCAAATTTTTAGGTAGTTCATTGATGCCCACCATACCCTACATTTTTATGCGTAATGAATATTATGCGTAAAATATTTATGACCAACATGTTTATGATAAGAATGATGAGTAAAGTACCTATTTATGGCTAAATTTTTTATGCCAAATGTCGGTTATGCCTAAAATATTTATGTCAAAAGTTTTTATCCGTAAAAATTGTATATATTGTGTCTTTTTTACGTATTTTTATGTACGTTTTCGTCTTACGAAAGTATGTAGGTACATAGGGCGGCAAAAATAAAGTGGCCTACACTCATAAAAAAATATAAATCCGGCACTGATTGTTGCGTATCCTCGGCATAGAATATGGTTACCCAATCTCTTCCCGTGCGTGTCGTAAAAGGGATCTAAAGAAGGCTAGCAAACCTTTAGTTCTTCCCCCGCGGTGGCAAATAAACTACTTGGTCCCTAGGAGGGTTGGTTTCAGGCAGGCGGCGCAGGCCGTACAAATATTACCAAATTTATTTGCAGAAGGTATGGTCAATGTTGACTTACTTACTGGGCCGACCCAAAATAAAAAAAAACAATTTGTGGTTTAGCTAACCCCGGGCTCCTGAGAGGGATTCTTTTAGTCGTGTTCTTCCAAGTAAGGCTTCGTAGTAACACGGGAGAAACCCTTTCTTAATTTCGGCTTGGCGGGAGGCTTACCCGTGGCGTAGCGGCTATCGCGCTGGAACGGAATACCAGTAGTCGCGGGTTCGAGTCCCGCCGGGTACTAAAGTTTTTGAAAGCATTTTTTCAAAAAGCATTTTTATCTAGTGTGGTAAACACTAAGAAATAACGTTTATAAGTTATACCTAGTTCATAAAGGCAATTAGTAAAGGACCACACCGTTAACTTAGCCTCTAAACTGTTATCTAAGTTGTGTCATAGTTGGTTGCGAACATTTCGCCAATTAACTTAATTATATCGGAGATTATGTTTGCTAAAGCATTTAGCGGAGAAATTAGTGTAATGAAGCTTAAATCCTAGTTCTCATTAAATTGGTATTAGTTTTGGTTCCCTTAAACTCATTCCATGTGGGTCATACATAACGGAGATTGCTCACGGATGAATCGTGGAAGGGGAGTGTGAAATACTTTTATAACTTTTGTATATTTTGTGGGAATGTACCATATTAGACAATAATTAGTATTATCCAAAGGTATTTCGAGTTAAAATGTTGCTTCTCCTCTAAGGTTGTTTCTCAACCGATCTTCATACCTTAAATAATATATATATTTCGTTTTCCCACTAAGTCGTGCGAGGTACTGTTAGCAGAATTAGTAGTTAATAATGTCGTTAGAAAAAAGTTGTTTTCGAAACCTCCCGCCAAGTATTTATTTATTTTATTTATTTATTTATTATTTATTAAGTGATTGTTCCCTTAACAGCATCCATGGGTCCCGTTAAATTATTACGTTTAATTCCGCTGAACAATCAATACGATTATAATATTAAACATAATATTTCTTAATAATAAGCATATTTATTTATTTCATGATCGTTATTACTTTTCCGGTAACAGACGGAATGTATAGAATGAACGAGGTGCACAAACAGGCACAAACAAACAAATATATTAGGTACGGTACGTTTTACATGATAACCACACAGGATCAAAAACAAAGGAAGATTGAATGAAAGGCCCGCGGCCGCAAAGGCCGGTTTGTTGTTCTAAATTTTATTATTGATTAAAAAAAAACCATACCTACACCAACAACAAAAGAAGATCAATCAGAGTTTGTACCTGCGCTACCAGGAACAAATAGTCCGATTTCGCTGTACTGCAGGTACGGTTAGAATTTTCTGCATACCTATATGAAAAAATATATAGCAGTCACAAAAAACGTTTACAAAACTTAGATAAAAACAAAAATAGTAGATACGGTATATTCTAACATTGCGTATTCGAAAAATGAGCTAGAAACACCTACATGCATTTTCATAAAATTATTGTATTTAACAACATTTGTCTTTAAGAATGATTCAGGCATTTATAAAATGAGCAAAATGGCATTCTGATGGATTTCAAAAACACAATCGCAGTGTCACAGCACGTGCTCACGCAGCAGTGGTATGACATACAACTGAGGCTAGTGCGTCAGCTAGACGCAGTTTTATCGTCTCATTTTCCGAGACTAGGTAGCGTATCTGCTGTTTTTTGTTTTCATCTAAGTTACAAAAAGCCGATTTCAAGCTATCTACATAGGTACCGAGTTTCATTGCCTTCAATCACTTTAGCTATTTCTGCAACCAACACACCCATACACAAACTTTCCCCTTGTAATATTAGTAGTAGTAGGGGTTAATACAAAAAAATACCTGAACCGTAGTATAGTCACAGTCTTAATGGTATTCCATCAACAGGAAACTCAAAAAAATAAAAACTTGTGGCACTCGGGGACTGACGCGGTAAAGCTCTATTACATAGTGTTAGGTTTTATTTTCGTTACGGAATTTCTTGATTCGGTCGCCGCGCTCAAAGCCCGCAATAAAATCTATGCAATAGCTTAATAATAAACCTGTTGTTTTAAAAAACGCCCGTATGCGTGTCTTTTAATATTTTGTCTTGCTCTTGTGAGTGGTAATTAACGTCAGCGAAAATGTGACAAAAGCTGACTCCACGCATAAGGTCGTTTATAATACAGCTGTTAGATCTCTGAGCCTACTAAGTTGAAGAAACAAAGTCGTCGACAAACACAACCGTAATTGTAATTCCAATGAATTGTAATTTTCTTTCTCGACGACATGTCCATAGCCTGGAGGTTAGTAAAGCTTTGTTTAGAATTATTATTAAAATTTGTACCCATTTCACTCAAAATTTATAATGTCATGAGAAAATGATCCTGTTTCCAAATTCAAAACGAAATTCAAACAAGGGTCACTTGCAGGGATAAGTGTTGATATTTTTTTATTCCCAGAGCGTTCTTCAGATTAAATGTTGCGTATAATTTTATGACCTCTCCACGGAAAACAACGTTTTCTTTAAGATTAAGGCTCTTGAGAAACCGACACAATTAATCGCGCCCACAACAACTGAGTAGGTAAGAATAGAAAGACCTTGGGAACATTTTTAGCCAGCTTTTCACTGAAATGGCGGATTGAAACGAAAATATCAAATTTGTTCCCATATACACAACACACTATCCTATATAGTAACTATAGTATGGTTTCTCACTCGTTGCACACCGCGGCTTGCAAAACGTGGGGAATGCTAAAAAAATTAGACCCCAAATTGTACTCATCTGGGTCTTCGGCAGATTCCAATCTCTGGCGGTGAAAATGAGGAATGACGATGCGAAATGCTTAGTGCGGATCTCTGGAATCTCCATCATTAAACGATATCCCGTAGTTAGCTTGCGCATCCAGGGCGCAAATATTTCTTAGAAAATTTTGATGCACTCGTATAGATGCTTATACACGGACAGCTTTCAATAGAAAACGCGCGACAACAGCGCAACATGGCGCAAATCAAATCGGCACATAGATCTAATGTCATTTTGTATAGTAGGTATATCAATTCCAGCGTAGGTTGTATAGTTTCATTTAATTCGCTTCATACACTTGATTCGATTTACCATACTCTTGTAAAACGGCGCGGCGCGGCTAGAAGTAGTAGACATCTAACTAATTGAATAAATTTGCACCATTTCGCCTCTAGCAAAAACACAAAAACAAAGATAAATTCGATAACTTATGACTTCAACTTGGAACCATTTAGAAACTTTCGAAACCACGCCTGAGAATTGGTAAAAGTTTGATTACCATCGGTAACCAAATGAAAGGCTGTGCAAAGAAAATTGTAACTTGTAAAGTTGTTACCGTATTCGTAATAGATATTGTAAAATATGTGGTTAACTTTAAATAGAATGTACTCGGTGGGGCGTTTTAGGGTTTCGTTTTCAACAAGAAACCCATATAGCCTTATTAATAAACGTGGAGTAGGGTCGGAGTAGTGGGGACATGGTTTGTCTTTTTCCGTGACAAGAACTTTCAAAGTTGATAGACAGGAACGAAAAGTGGTAAAATTATACCGACCTTACTCCAGTCCATGGCCCAACTTAGAAACCTATAGTAAGTAGGTATAAGAAGCTGTATATACATATTAATAAGGCTGACTAAATCGTACCTGTAGTAAAAAAAATAAAGAACTTTTTTTTTATCTGTAGAAAAAAAAATATCATACCCCAAAAATAGGGGATGAAATCTACCCAATCTTGATATTCCCAGCGGGATTGGAAATTACGTTGGTGAAACCAAGGGATGCTGCTAGTAAATTATAAAACACACACTTCATAAATTATTTCTGTAAAAAAAGATAATAAGTAGGTAGGTACTTAGGTTAAAAACAAAATAATTAAATACTTAAAAAAAACTTTTGCATTCAAAATTGAATAAAGTACCTACTTTCCTTTAAGTCATTTATGCATGACAAATACGCACCGCTTAGACCCCAGCCAGCGACAGAGTTAAAAGTTAGGGAAAAAAATTAAACGTCAGATAGAAAAAAATCTCATGCCATTTATCTCAGAAGTGAAATCCCTTGAGTAAGTTGCAAAATGGTATGTACGAAACGAAACCTGCGTAGATTGTAAAAGGGGTATGAATAATTTATTTTCGTCAAAAGTGTAGTGCTTAGACATCTCACGTACTCACGTTTAGATGTCTAAAGTAGAACAAACTTGGTTACGTGGGTGCTGACTTGTTTGTATTCTGTTGCCAGAGTTGTGTGATATCTAGAGCAAAATTAAAGATAGTTTTCGGTTTTAATCGCGTGGTGCTTATTACTTTTAGAAGCGTTCTTTAGGATTAAGAACAATCAATCCTGAATAACCTGAAGAAAGGACCTGTAACGTCTCAAAACGTTGAGCGATGAAACAATGCTACAAGAAACAAACACCACGCGATTAAAACCGAAAAATGTCTTTTATTTCAATACAACATCGCGAAAATAGAAGTGACAAGAGTTTCAGTTCTTGTCACTGGTATCCTTGTTGTCTTGACAGTCTGGAGGGTTACTGCGGTTCGTTTAGATACGACATCGATACTGTCATACGATGATTCTACTGTCACATTCTGATAGTAGGGTGACAGTAGAACCATCGTTATGACAGTATCGTTGTCGTATCGAAACGAACCGAATTAACCCTCCTGGTAGTACTGGTACTACCGATACCATCAGAATAACCTTTTTTTTAAACAGTTTAAATTGGGTTAACGTTTTACCATTCAAGACTTCGTTTCTCAAAGTGTTGCCTCACACTTAAGAAATGTAGTTTTCGACAAATGTTATTCTAATGTTTATTCCGACGGGACGGGATGTTTCGGAAAACTGATAGATAGATAGATCAGATGTAAACTTTATTTACACAACAAACAATATACATATTAAATTTCATCGCTAAAAGCAATAAAAAATGCTATCCCAACTGAGGTCTTACTCCAAAAACGTGATGAGACTCCAACCATTACCTACTTTTCCTATATACCTAATAAGTAGGTAATTTTATTATGATCCAAATAACGTTTAAATATTCATACGAGAGCCTTCCTCATATTTTCTACTTAAGTACCTACGGGATACCTATTTATTGGTACGAGAATTTCCCAAGCGAATCTTATTAGTAAAACCTTAGGTACCTATCTAATTTCTTGAAAATAAATTATTCAAAATTCTGCTTCTTATCGCTCTGACAATAAGGGCGAGTATCATCGGCAATACAGAACGTCGTTTATCAACGTGTTTAGTGAAATAGGTTTTGACGTCAATATTACCAGTAATTTGGTAGGTTTTCTGATTCTTTGTTAAGTTTTTTCATTTTATAAAAAATAAAGAATCATTTGAACGATTCGACCGATTTTTATCAAAAACAAGCTGTCCCGGCGCACTTTGTTCCGCCTTAGAGGCAAACGAAAAAATAGTGTAAATAACACGACTTTCTTTTATGTAGATAGATAGATAAATAATAATAAATAAATAATAAATAATTTCTCCGAACAACACACAGCGCCATCTAGCCCCGTGGTAAGCGACTAAGCTTGTGTTACGGTGACTAGACAACGGATATAATACTTATATTTATTTTTCTTTTGTAAATACATACATATTATACATAGAGGGACACCCAGACCAGACACAAATATTTATTTTTTAAGCATAAATACTTGCACCCGGCGGGAATCGAACCCGCAACCTCCTGCATTGCAGTCGCGCTTTCGCACGACGCGCCACCGAGGTCGTCAAATAGATATCATATAATCAAATAGATAGCTATAAACACTAACGAAACATGCGATTTAGTAAATTGAAACCCATTAAAAGCACCGTTTCTTCGTGAGAGATACTTGAACATTTACCCCCTTACTATAAACGATGACTAAGTTTATGTAACGTTTGTGTTTTACTGAGACATGATTTCAAAGTAACATAAACTTAGTTATCGTTTACATATGTATGTATCTACAAAAAAAAGTATGATATGTATATTTAGGTAGGTATATATATCCGTTGTCTAGTAGTACAAGCCTAGTTGCTTGGGGCTAGATTGCGCTGTGTGTAACGTCGTGCAATTTTTATATTAGTTTGGTTTTATGGCCCTAATCCAAGTTGTACTGAGTGAAACCAGCGAGTCAAAGCTACCATCGTAATAAATTTTATATTTACATCTGATAGCATTTCCTGATATAATGGAAGTTGTCCGTCCCACGGCGATCGTTAGTACAGCCACTCGGGCCACAGAATAATGGAATAGTACCCATTTTATATCTGCGATTAATTATGCGTGTGCTGCAATGCATTCAAATTATTTTAGGGGATAACTGCGGAAGGAAAATTTTTCTCATTAGGGCTTTTGTAGAATACCGACTTGTGATTGGGCGACCAAAATGTAAGCAAGTGTGTATCAAGGTGACCAACCCTCCGTCCAGACTAATAATCAGTCATGGTTATGGTTTCATGGCGAGGGCCGCTGTACCATCAGGTTCTCAACAGAGCGCCCGCGCCATTTGGGATCAGATATAGACAGATCGCGTCCCGAACCGTAGCATTCAGTTCTCTTAAAGGTGTTTTAAGATCATAGTATTAGGAACTCCAGAAGTCAATAGGTACCTAATAATTCAGCGTCTCTAAAGTCAATGCCTTCGTCAGGGTTCCTCTGCAGTGCATGAGTCAACACTTAAAAAATAAAATCCTGCATGCAACCTACCTTTCTGAAATATTTCCGTGGAATTCTAGATATTTCAAGATAGATATTATAACCCATTTGCCACTTCCAATTATAGTTATTTATTAGGTACCAAGATAGGATCAATTAAACAGCTCTACACAATACATTACGTATGTAAATAGGGTACCTACTTACTTGGTTAGTATCTATAGCTAACGTAGGATATTTTAGAAAGCAGTCACGATTTCCTATCGTCCCACACGAGATTTTCTGGCACGAAGTACCAAGGACGCTTGGAATTTTGGCAAGGTCCCATTATTAGAACGGATAATATCTTCCTTAAATGCTTCCATCGATCCGGCCTTGACCCTCCTGTTAGGTGAAAAGTGATGTGATATTATGGTAAACCCAAACCTTACCATGTACGGTCTCGGTAACACACTGAAACGTGTAACCTGAACTTTTGGAATCTTTAGTAGAAGTCGAAAAGTGAGCGATTTATCACTTCGAACATCCTCGTCAGATTACTAAATTTTTATAAGATTAATAAGACTAGCTTATCAATAAAACGGATCTCATAATGCCGAGATATTAAGTATTTATACCCCTTTTTGGGAAAAATGCCCTACGACAAAATAAAATATGCTTATATTATACTTGTATACCAAGTTCCATAAAAATCGGTTGAAAAACGCAACCTGTAGACGAGAAGGAACTGACATACATCCCTATATCCCTATCCCATACAAACGAAAATAGTATATTATGCAACTAGTGAATAAAAGACGGATTTAGTGCGAGGGCCGTAGATGAATCACGAGCAAGTGAAGGATTCTAACGACTGAATCACGACCGTAGGGAGTGATTCATGATGATTGAATCACGAGCGTAGCGAGTGATTCAAGTGTTAGAATCCTGAGCGACGCCAGTGGTTCATGGCCCTCAATCTAAATCCGTACTTTATTCAAGAGTTGCATACTATACTTTATACCATGACTACGAGGAAAAAAACCGGTCAAGTGCGAGTCGGACTCGCTTCGCGTACGAAGGTTCCGTACCACTATCACAAATTTCGGCAACCAATCCGTGAACGCAACGCGAACGTTAAAATTTATTTTACCACTGGCGCCAGTCTCAATTCATCACTAGATAGTAAAAAGTGCTAGGTGTGAAAATACATCACGGTATTGTTGCGTTTTTATGTCAAAATCACATAAAAGTTTTTTTATCTATTTGTTGTTATAGCGGCTAAAGAAATACGTCTACTGTGAAAATTTCAACTGTCTAGCTATCACAGTTTATGAGATAAAGCCTGGTGACAGACGGACAGACAGACGGCAAAATATCAGTAAAAGTGTTCCGTTTTTATCCTTTGGGTACGGAACCCTAAAAATAATTTGTATGTCGAGTATTCTTAGCGCAAGGAGTTTGTATCAAGTTTTTTTCACGCAAGGAGGTTGTATATGCATTTAGTTATATGGACGACGAGTAAAATTGTGTTCTAAATTCAAAATTCAAACAGCGTGAGTAAAAGTCGTTTTTATTCACTGTTTAGCGTAAATAAAATAAGCTGTTTAGAGTGGGAATGGTATAAAAAACTTTATCAAACTTGACGGACAGACAGAGACGCTTCGCTCGCTCTGTCAATAAATGGCCATTTCCATCGCACCCATTCTTCGTTTCCGTCGTTCGAAGCGTATTTTTCGTTTTTCTAATATTCCGAATATATTTATTATGAAAATAATTCCTTCAAAGAAGAATAAAAATATGAGTTAAGCTTCCTATATCAATTCAAAATTAATTATTCCAATTGATGCTAAATGCTTAATTGTCTAGTGTATCAGTGAATATTTACTATAATATTATTTGCTATCAGCTAGGTAATTAATTCGATATTGTGACAGTGTCCTAAATTAGGTTTATTAACTGAGAGTAAATACTGGTATAGAGTAACGAGACGGGGTTTTTATTTGTACTAAAATTAAAAGCATCTTATCAAATCAAGTGAGGTTGCATGGTTTCTGGTTCGAGAATTAATTTTAGAATTAAAACAGTTGGTATGCTACTTTTGTTTTTGTGGGACAAACGATGGCTTATTCCCATTCGGGCCATTTTTTTTCCCATTCGGGCCAAAACAAAATTTCGAATACCTAATCTTTTTTCCGCAACGGGCCAAAATGTTTCAAGTACAAACAGCAAGAAAATACTGCGATACAGATACACAGATGTCAGATGTTGCTAGTGTTACCGTTCGATAGTTCACTATCGATAGGCTATCGATAGTAGTGGCAAATCAATAGTATCGATACCATCGATACGGTTTTGCCTTATCGATAGCGTAAAACTATCGATAGTGTCGATTGTTGTAACAGTAGTCAAACCTGAATTACGCTATCGATAGGGCAAAACTATCGATAATACCGATAGTTTCGATACTAACGATAGTAATTTCTATATTGAGCGTCGATAGTATCGATAATATTGTAGTTTTCGATACTATTGTACTGAACTTAGCTATCGATAGTATCGATACTATTGATAAGCTTATCGAAATTATAGATAATTTTTGACATTAGCAATCGATTGTAAAATTATCGATAGTTCGGAAATGGTAGATGTTGCTTTTAACTCTGCGTTAGTCCATAGTCGAATACTAGACTAGAGTCTAGTCTAGACCCTAAACTAGGTAAAACATAATGAAATTCATAGAATTCATACTACCTTTATTATATTGTTTCTCTCCAAAAAATGGTGGTTTACGTACCTACCTACGTAGTAAGTATATTTTCAATTACATTTTTCCATCAATAGGGCTTTTGTTTGATGTTTTACAAATCTTTTATACGTTTCCGGTATTTCGTGCAATGAGATTCTTTTACTTACGCATAGAGACGACAAAGTAAAGTTATAGTTCTCGACCAATTTTGTGACTCATGTTTTTAACAGCTGAATGTTCGTTTCGCTATCTTATAGTTTAGGAAGTTTTAATTGATAACAATAATACTGTAATATTCTATAGTTTTTATCGATAGTTAACTTTAGCAGTCGTTAACTAAAAATCTGTAGAATTTAACTGTGTCATCTATCAAAGAGTCCTGAAACTATGTCATAACAAAGTGAGACGGTCACCTATCCGTGGTTAGTAAATCGCCATGTAAGTTAACTGACTTTAAAAACCGCAGCGTTACAAAGATTTTGCTTCCGATGTCAGCTCCATAGTATTTTATCTTTACGATTTCGTGTGATATAAATTGGAAATGACAGATGCAAAATAAAAAAATATTGTTACTATATTGTACCTACCTTTTACCACATATTACTTGTAAATACATCCTAAGTATATATCGTGTTTCGAGGACGGTTCTAGACGTCTAGGCGAACAACTTTGTTCTACAGCTTTTAAAAATTCGAAGTGGATTTCAGAAATGTTGAGTTTCGAGGTAGGCGGAGACCTACCTACATCAAAATTCCTTTCTTATCGGATGATAAGAAAGAATTTTTTAAAATTCCCACGGGATCGGGACCGCTGGACCCAGTTAGTTTAAATTTACTTTAAAAAAAACCGTGTTTTTGTTTTTTTATTATGATTTAATTTTATCGACGAAAATATAGGTAAATGTTCATAACATTACGCTGTAAGGTTAAAAACTAATTTACCAGCTTCTGTTGCATATAAATAAAGGGAAATTACATGGTGAGGCCTTACAAAGGCAATATCGATAACAAATTACAGTCTTCATGAATATTTCATAGTGTGAGCATGAACGGCACGATATTTATCTAATAAATTAAACGTGACGTCATGGCCTTGGTGTAGGCTAGTCTAGTGTCTAGACTAGACTATCAAGCAATCAAGCTTCAAGCATGACGTTTGCACGTTTGGATTTTTTGTTACCGTCAGGATAGCTGGTTGGTTTTAACGTATGGCACTAAGAGTATATTCAAGAATTGGTATATATTTGCTAGTTTATTTGTTAGCTTAAAATTGCTACCCATATAATATTATATTCAGTAAAATTAAAAGATTTTTGGTTCAGCCATTCTGACGGTACCAACGATTTATTACGTCCGAGAGATGTTCCCGGTTGCAACACAGTAGGTAAGTCTTAGTGACTATACCTACTGCAAATAGATTTGGCAATGTTTATATTGCTACTAACCCTCCTTGGGATCTAGGATCTAGCAGTTTACCGGCCACATCGCGGGGAGAACTCCAAATTCGCTGGTCTCTCCCAGACCCTTTACTCGCTTTTTACGACACCCACGGGAAGAGATGGGATTGGCCTATTTTGTGCCGGACACCACAAATCCAAAGGGAGATACTGAACCAGACTAATGTAATAATAGAAGATAGTATACAGTAAGTACAGTACTAATACAGTAAGTATAGAAACACAAAAGCTCAGAAATAGAATGTTGCACAAATGGGCGTATTTATCGCTAAAAGCGACTTCTACCAGGCAACCTCAGGATGGAAATTGACTGTTTAGAAGCGCCTTGTTTTAACTAAATGGTGACAAAATGTTGACATTAAAATTCGAGGTCTGTCTTTTTTGCTCTCACTATGACTTATAAGTAGATACATTTAGAACTTGCTTTAAACTCAAGGTACCTTATTTGGCGAACTCAGTGGCGCGTCGGGGGAAGGCCAGACTGCAATGCAGGAGGTTGCGGGTTCGATTCCCACCGCTTTATGTATTTATGCTTAAAAATAAATATTTGTACCTGGTCTCGATAATTTGTATCATATGTATGTATTTACAAAGAAAAATAATATGTATGTAGTAGGTATACCCGTTGTCTAGTACCCATAGCACAAGCCTAGTGCTTAGTTTGGGGCTAGATTGCGCTGTGTGTAACGTCGTGCAATATTTTTTTCGTGCAATATGTATTTATTTAATTTTCCCTTACTTTTTGTAGCCATCAAAAACCAAAGAATGCGTATCCAAAAATTCTTATTTGACATGACACATTACAGGACAGAGCAACATTATCCCTCAGCAGCGATTTGTTACGGAATTGGATTTACAGACAAACGTTTAACCTTATTTTGTTTCCTGTACGTGCACTCTGCTCATTTGTGATTTAAAAGGGGGTAGCGCATAATTGAATGGCGAGGCGTGACAAAAGCGAATTACAAACTAGAAAAGACTATAAACAGCCGAATACAGAAACGTCACTTAAAATTTGAGGCGTACTTAAATAATTAAACAGCTTCTAAATTTTAAAGTCGTATGGGAATTTTTGAATTTGAGATGTGGTTGGTTGTTTAAATAGAACTCAAGTTTTGAGTTGCGTTTCTGTATTCGGCAGTAAGGAGTCGTTTTTAACCCCCGACGGAAAAAGAGGGGTGTTATAAGTTTGACGTGTCTGTGTGTCTGTCTGTCTGTCTGTCTTTGAATGTAGTTTTTTTTGTTTAATAGGTGTCTTTTGCGCGAGTGTTCTTAGCTATGTTTGATCAAAATCGGTTCAGCCGTTCATAATATATGTTGGTTGAAGCTCGGAAATAAAAACCGAATGTTTTCAAATATGCCCGAGTGGGGTATCAAATAAAAGAGCATGACTGTTGTGACAACAATATGCAAGTTTCATCAAAATCGGTTCAGCCGTTCAAAGTATATGTAGGGTCAAATTCGGAAAAAATAAAAACAGAATGTTTTCAAATATACCCGAGTGGGGTATCAAATAAAAGGACGTGACTTTTGTGACAACAATAAGCATGTTTCATTGTTGTACTAATTTTAGGTGCTGTTTGTAACCTTACTTCTTATCTTATCTTACTAATCTTATAAATGTGAAAGAAACTCAGTTTGTCTGTTACACTTTAACGCCTAAACCCCAAAACCAATTTTAATGAATCCTGGTATACAGATAAATGGGATCTTGGAGAAAGGCATAGGCTACTCTTGATCCCGTAAATCCAGCGGGATCGGGACTTACGCGGGTGAAACCACGGGGCGCAGCTAGTAAGAGTATAATAATATTAGGAAAACTGTGGTAATAAGTACCCGTTAATAAATAGCTTTCTTATACAGTGTGTTTCTAGGACGGTAATTTAAACCTAAAGGAGATGGTTCTAAAGGTCTAGGCGAACAACTTTTGTTCTACGCTTTTGGAAATTCAAAGTACGTTCTCGTAAATTTCGAGTTTATGTTTTTCTATTTTTCCATGAGTGACAGAATCCAAGCTCAAATCGCTATGACAGGCTCAAATCAAATAAACAAATCACCGCGATCGTTTTGCATGCGTCCCGTTTCTCTGCATTTTGCGTTGAAACCAATTTGCTAAAGCACGTTTGTAACGGAGGGTTCGCGTTTGGTTGAACTTTCCAAATGTCAATTACGTTTAACGTGACGGGAATTGACGCGGTAAGGAATGAGTTGACGTTTGACGTTGATTACTGTAAAGATCAACACCCACTGTGCCCTATACCCACGGAATAGATAACAATAGTAGAAAGGGCATAGCAATGTGTCAATGTCACAATGTGTTAGCAAATATGAAGCTACTGAGGTGAGGTCAGTACAACTGTACTGACGTATGGCACACGCGCCACGCCCACACGCCCCTTCCTCTAGCTCCAGGCTCAATAGTCTAGTAGGCACCAGAAAATAAGTAAGTCGGTCTGTTCTACCTTTCACCTGTCTTAACTTCTTGTCCATCCAAAGGTTACCTGGAAGAGATCGCTATAAGAGATAAGGCCGCCCATTGTGCCACCTAGTTTTAAGTTGTGTATGTTTTCTTTGTGATGTTGGTAATTTATTTGGTGTGTACAATTCAGAATTTATTCATTCATTCATCCTGCAGCACTAGTGTATGTACTTTATTATATAATAAACTACCGGAAGACGTATGTGACATGTCCATTACAAGATTAAAAAAATATATTAAACTTAAATTGTCTAAAAGAAGAAGTAACTGTAGGTACTATAGCACGTCATCAAATTTTCATGAAAAGAATCCATGGACATGATTGTTAACTGCTCCTGTTAAAATTACAAATATCTGCATTATGACGATTGTAATTTAACACAATGATCACAAAAAAATAATACCCATAAGTTTTTTGTGGTTTCTTCTCATCGGAGGGCGGGTTCCGAAACCACAGTAAAATCTCGACTTTTCTAAACGTTCATATAACTTATACCATATTTGAATTTAACTTTGACTTTACTATAGCCACAAGCTTACAACTATTGAGCCAAATACCGGAACCTACTGGTCTCTTCGCTACAGACTCTCACGTGAAACTAGCCAAATTACTCCTAGCTGTTAGCAGAAGGCCACAAAGAAGAATCTGAATCTGAAGGAATTCATGTGGTGACGACAGACTGACGGACGACGCCTTGCGTAGTCTTGCAGTAGGTAATAAGGTCCCGTTTTTAACCCCCGACGGAAAAAGAGGGGTGTTATAAGTTTGACGTGTCTGTCTGTCTGTCTGTCTGTGGCATCATAGCTCACGAACGGTTGAACCGATTTCAATGTAGTTTTTTTTGGTTTATAGGTGACTTTTGCGCGAGTGTTCTTAGCTATGTTTGATCAAAATCGGCTCAGCCGTTCATAATATATGTGGGTTGAAGCTCGGAAATAAAAACCAAATGTTTTCAAATATGGCCGAGTGGGGTATCAAATAAAAGAGCATAATTTTTGTGACAAGTATATGCATGTTTATTATATTTTACGGAATCCTAAAAACTATAGTAGGTAAACTGTTTTATGGTATAGATATAGTCGTAGAAGGACGATCAGAAATGGACGAGACGCTATTGAGAACTGTTAACAGAGAGAGATGGATTAATAGTGAAATGAGCAAGACGGGGCGAGACGAAGAATAAATCTTGTCTTTATTTGAGTGCCACTACTGTTTGCCTGCATAATAAAATTGATCCATCCAAGCCGTTGTTCTAGGTGAGTGACATATCAAGACGCACGCGATGCGACCCAGATACATGTCACGTCGCCTTCGGCTTTTAGTTTCTGACAGATTGACGGACAGATCGACAACAACGTAGGCCACAATCACAAGCTAAGACTATCTGAAATCTTCGCGTCGTCGCATCGCTTTGCGTTGCTCAGTTTGTTACATTTACCTGCGAGACTACCATGACAGCACGAGTAAAATCATGTCGAGTCGACATAAAGGTTCAGTCTCTTTCTCTCAAACGACGAGAAAAAGAGAAAGAACCTTAATGTCAGTTCGACAAAATGTATCTTATGCTGTCATGCTAGTCTAGCTGGACAAGGACAGCAGGTTAGTTAGTTATAACTGTGTCTTTAATTAAACCTGATTTAATACATATTTATTTAAACACGTGGATTACTAATACCAATAATTTGTTTAACTAAGCTTTTATAAGACTGGGTTTTCCCATAAGACTAAATGGCTTTTGCATGCATAAGGTGCAAGTATAAAAGGAAAATGGTGTCATAAAACATATCATTGCAATAAAAACTGTGAAAATGAAGTGTCACATCTTTTTCTTGGTCGGTCTATTGTTCATTTTGTCTTCTACGAAAGCAGTAGAAGAATCGGAAGAATTGTCCACTGAAGATCCGGTATTAAGTTTTGAACCGGACCATGAAGTACCTGATGATTGGATTAAGGAAATTTTCGATACCGTTGAGAAGGAAAATGTGTATTAAATATCATTCTTTAAATGGGTACGTATTTATTACTAGCTGTATCCTCAGGTTTCTTCCACGTTAGTTCCTATCCGGTGAGAATCACGAAAGACCCTTTCTTAGCGGATGCTTACATGATATCCAACACAGAAACTTCAAATTTTAGCTCTTTATTATCGATTTCGGCTGTGCGTTGATCCATAAGTCAGGACAAAACTTTTATAGTTAATTGTTTACAAGTTTTTGATTAGTTTTTTTTTAACGGCTGTGCGTTGATCCATAAGTCAGGACAAAACTTTTATAGTTAATTGTTTACAAGTTTTTGATTAGTTTTTTTTTTTAATAATTTTATATTAAAATTCATACTGGTGTAACTTATGTCGATTATGGCTAAATGTAGGTGTACCTACCTTACCTAAGCTCGGTTTCTCGAGACCGTTACACTTTCTTAGAAATGTTAGTTTCAAGACTTGTTTAATAGATGGCACAGTAAAATACTACGAACGCCGTGCAAAATATCTTGAATGTGCCCAGTTGCCCACCTATCAATTAAATGTAATGAGACTATTTCATAAGAAAGTGTAACTCTACCCCTGACTGAACCAATGTCAAAGAAAATGGTCTATATCTCGAAATACTAAAGGCTTATTATTGATATTAATTAATGTTTTTCTCTGTTTTCAGCGAAACCAGAATTAATGATAGCGGTTAAATGATGAAAGAATGTTTAAAATAATAAAGTAACATTCGTGCTATTTATAAAAATAAATATTTGTTTTCAACATTGTGTCTGTGGCTATGTATAATTATTATTATCCATTTTAATGTCAATTGTATTCTCAGGCATCAAAAGTGAATATCCACTGTACAGTTTTCAAAATGACAATTAAATAGATTATATTGCAGCTATAGCTAAGTTTTCTGAATCACAGAAAAAGCATAATAAAAGAACTCTACGGTGGATACCAATTTTCTTTACCCACTGTACTTAATACGACCGAAGTCCATTCAGGAGGTCACGAAAAGGTCCACTTTCTTGCCTCTTTTATGACACGAGTCCGTATAAAAGCGCGCTACGCTATATTTTTGTAAGCCCTCGATTAGTTCCAACAAATGACAGAAAGGAATGATGAAGGGGCTTGTCGAAAAAAGTTGTGTTATTAGAAAAAATGTGTACAATCATTCACGGCTTGGTTCGATCGGAGGCAATATTTCACCTCGTACTATAAGGAAATAGGTAGGTACTTAGGTATCTATTTTTGCTTGATTCTAATGGCTCGGACGTATTTCTAAGTGGAACTATAATTGAATGCTTTGTTTTGCTAAGTCAATGCCCAAATATAATTATACGTATATAATGCAGTATATTATACAGGATGTTTGGCGCATGAACCGACTGGATATTTTGGAGGATTGAGGGGGTCATGCGCTAGTTTTCCTAACTTAGGACACAAGGTCTACTGTATCTAAACAACTGTGACACTTAGGACTTCTTAGTGTCACAGTTGTTTAGATACATTTATGTGATTTTATAGTTTTGTTGAAAAATCACACGAAATCACCCCAACCTTTTTGTTTGTGGTTGTAACACCACAAAAACTTTACGCTTGTATTCTGCAATGTATTCTTATTTTAAAATAATCATTATTTAATACGATTCATCAAGTAATGATCGGGTGATTTTTCAAAGAAATTAAAAAAATCACATATCTAAACAACTGTGACACTTAGGACATAGTGTCTACCGGGGAAAACTTAACCATGACCCCCCAAAAATCCTGCCGGTCCATGCGCCAAACATCCTGTATATACCTACTTGTTTTTTTATTTGTAGACTACGATTTGACACAAATTCCTGACGAAAAAATGACAGATACAAAGAACCAAAAAGTCATATCATAGTCTTCAATTAAAATACGTACCATAGTTGTAGGTAGGTACATTTAAGAATCCAGCTTAGAGAATTTTTTATTGCATTAAACGCTTCTACAAGTTGTATTTTGTTATTTTATTTTTATTAAAATTAAAGCTATTGATACAAAAGGCAACCAAACTTCAATTTTATTTATAAATCGTTTCGTTTCAGATGATTAATAAAAATACATTAAATACGCAGATTCAGTTACCTATTGACTACAATAAGGAATAAAATTATCTACCTGCCTATTTACTTACCTACATAAATATTTTTTCTAATAACTGAGAAGGAATTAGAAATTCCTGTTCGTCTAAAAGAATTTCCCATAAAAGTAGAAAATCTGAGAATATTTTCGAAATTGCAAACAAACAACAATAAGAACATTAAATTAGATTGAAACGCAGAAGTTTTGTCATTAAACCTTGTGAAAAAGTTCACGAAGCAATTCCGGTGATCTTAAGAGCTGAGCTGCAGATGTATGGTGGAAACGGCATTACGGTCGTTGTCGTTGTCTCTGCTGCTGCAGTTGCTACTGCCGTTACCTTTGTAGCAACTGCAGCACCAGCAAAAGTAGCAGTGGTAAAGACTCATGCTACTTTTTCTGTCACACATCGTCGAATATTCCCGTCGAGCGGTGTTGGTCTAGTGGTAGATACCGCGACTTTCATTCCGAAGGTCGTGGTTTCGAATCCAGGCCGACCGCGCACCAATGTCTTTTTCTTTAAGAAAAATTTAAGTGCGCTATTAACATTGCTCTTATGGTGAAGGAAAACATCGTGAGGTAACCGACATGTCCTAGGATAAACCACGGTCCGAAGGCATGGGATATTCGCCAATGCGGGGTAGGCTCCCGTGGCGTCTTAAGCCCTCTAAGAAATCACGTACAATGGCCCAATTGTGAGGCTAAGTGCGGAAAAGGCACAGCGAAACTAACTAACTAACTATTCCCGTCGAGGTAAAAATAGACTATAAGCAAGAAAAAAACAACATAAGCTAACGTAATCTTAAATTTTATTTATAAATACTAATAGGTATAAATACTAGTCCTGGATATAATACATAGCTGCGTCCCGCGGTTTCACCCGCGTAAGTCCCGATCCGGTGGAAATATCGGGATCAAAAGTAGCCTGTGTGACTCTACGATAATGTGGCTTTCTGTTGGTGAAAGAATTTTTAAAATCGGTCCAGTAGTTTTAGTTTATTCATTACAAACATACGACTCACACACACACACACATTCACACACAAAAACAAATCTTTCCTCTTTCTAATATTAGTAGATAGGTACCTAACCTACATAAAATTGAATACAACAGTGTCAATATTATGTAAATTACACGGCGTAAGCTATTTTTCTAACTCTCCGCTATGGCGTAGATAAGCAAGTCTTAGTAAAAATTCAAAGGAAAATAAATTCAACCTAAATTGGATTTGTTTGCTTGTCTTAGATGTTGATCTAATTATGAAAGAAAACTGTTAATGTATAGCAACAAATGATTACCTACATATATGTATCTTCTTTGTTTTTTAATTGAGACTATGATTTGATACATTATCCTGATGAAAACACGTCAAAAATGAAGTAACGTCAGATTGTAGTCTGAAATAAAAAAATACCTCGTTTTTTTATCTTTACCTTTACATATTTAATTGAATCCTTTTCCACTCGCCTTGGCGGATATTCATGACAATGCCGATCCAACGAACTGCAGAACGAAGCTGCGAACGGCAGTCGAACTGCACCTATTTGACTGACTGCAGTTTTATCGCCATACCATTCTACTCGTCTGTTTATTCGAGATTTTTCAAGAGAATTCATTAAAAACATTCGAATTACGATAAGTCTTGTTTATAATTCGTACTTTTTTGCAGCCGTTGTCGTAAAATTGGTACCTACCTATTGCAGAAATCTTATGCACCTAGGTAGGTACCTATTTATATTTACATATTACAACCATTATTACTGGGTCCGTCTACACATAACAATTTTAATAGATAACAAGGACAGATAGGTAAATACCAACAGCAAATACAAATAAGAAAGACTCAGCTGTAAATAATCATTATTTTTTTCTGCCTCTGTCATTTCCCAAGAACCTTTTTGATCAAAAAACACTTCGCAGTCCTCTGTCGTTTTGCCAAAAACACTTTCCCAACCAGTCCCCTAGAGAAAAATTATGTTGCATCTAAAACTGAACGTTATTTCTTCCACATAAACTGTTTGAGGAATGTATTTGGCTCCCTTAGATGAAAACAAAAAACAGCAAATACGTTACCTAGTCTCGGAAAATGAGACGATAAAACTGCGTCTAGCTGACGCACTAGCCTCAGCCGTATGTCGAACCATTGCCGCGTGAGCACGTGCTGTCACACTGCGATTATCTTTTTGAAATCCATCAGAATGCCTTTTTGCTTATTCACAAATGCCTGAATCATACTTTAAGACAAATGTTTTAAATTACAATAATTTTATGAAAATGCATGTAGGTGTTTCTAGCTCATTTTTCGAATACGCAATGTTAGAATATACCGTATCTATTATTTTTGTTTTCATCTAAGGCTCCCTCGTATTTCTTGATAGACGTTTGATGTAATCGTTTCGGCATTGTATAGGGGAATAAAACAAAGATAGACGCTTGCTTGCAGATTTGATACGAATGGAATCGAAGGGTTGATAGCGACTAAACGTGCCGAGTTTTAAGTAGGTAGGAATGGAGCTATGTATTACTTTTTTCCCGATTCCCCTTTCCCGTTATTGATTTTAGTAAAAATGGTCGGTTTATAATTTTTATTTTTCATTTTGAGGGTTCCGTACCGAAAGGTTAAAAACGGGACCCTAATATTGAGACTCCCCTGTTGTCCGGCTGTCATCCATCAGGGTATGAACTGTGAACTCATGAACTAAAGACAAAATAAGAGTAATATTTAAGGTCACGTTTGTTGTATGAGACATACAACAAACGTGATTTTTGACATAAAAACACTGTGTAAAAACGCTGTATGTCGAAATGTTAGACAAACATTAATACTATGATGTATGTCTTATACTGGCGCCATCTAGTATTGATGTGTTAGACTGGCGCTAGTGGTAATATTTCAAATGTTAACGTTCGCTTTGCGTTCAAGGATTTGTTGGTCCAATGTTCATTTTAGGGTTCCGTTCCCAATTGTAGTGGTACGAAACCGTTCGTGCAGGAGTCCGACTCGCACTTGGCCGTTTTTTTAACAAATACCTAGACCATACTACGTTCATATTTCTCATTTACCTAAGTTATGGTATGACTACGATGTTTACGATTCTTTGTTTTAGCTTAACTACGTTTTTCTGCTTGTTATCTCGACCTAAATGTAGAACTGTATGTGTTTCTTCTAATTGCTGATAAAGAGCTGCGTGTCAAATAGGTCATATTCATGATCCTCGATAGGAAACAACTTTTTTAATAACAGTCAAATTACTTTGTCGGTGGCACTTTCGATTTCATGTCGATGTCGATGTCCCTAAAAGTTTGTGATAATAGATTTTAGAGATCCGTGCCTCAAAACGTCATAATATTTTTCTTTGAAAGTAGACTTTGAGTAGTAACATTTACTGGGTCTTAATCCAACGATGGTCCGGTCTAAAATAATATGCCCGGGTACCGTATGTCTGACGTAAAAAGCGACCAAAAGGGCTTTCTAGGTGGAAGGCTTTGGCCGCGTCTTGTTACCACCCACCGGTCGTCGTAGCGCCAAGCAGACTTGTTCGTGTTTCGATACGTTGGTCGGTGAAGCCACTAAGGATGACGGGTCGGATCTTGTTGCACTACCGTCTTTCTTTTTCTAAATGAGCGTGTTACATCTTAGACCATAATATCGTCACTTACCATCAAGTGAGATAGTAGTCAAACACTCATGTATCGTGTGTAATAAAATGGTATTCATAGGACGATAGTGTTCCAAGGAGTTGTCTACAAAAACGATAGTTGGATGTTTAACGGACCTCTGTTCGTAGAAGAAACCTAGCTTTTGACCGACACAAAACTGACCCACCCAAATTCACCACTACCTATGTATCTGAGTTTAATCTCTCTTGGCTACCTTTTGAATTTTGTACAGAACCCCCGAACATGTGATTAAAAGTTTGTAAGATATTTTTATCAGGTTTAGTGTTCGAAGAGTTTGGATTCTTACCGCGGGCTTCTACGTTTATTACAGCCATTTGATGTTATGTTGTTTGGAAAACACGAACCATTATCTCTATCAACATAGTTTCCTGGAAACGTGTTGTAGTTTTTACCTATCTTTTGGTGGTTTAAGTCATCGGTAGTTAATTGGATTTTTTCACGTTTAGCAGATCAGTAGGTTGTTTTTGTTTTAATTAGTATCATCCACTGTCAGCGATCAGCGTATCATCCACTGTGAGCTAATCTAAACTTAGCTTACTATGCATAACTGAGCCAGTTTTTCATGCACGTGTATGTACGTGTACGTGTGTGCAACTCAAACTATGTCACTAGTTACATTAAGGGTCAAATCACACGTACCACAACCACACCACGTCGCAGCGACAAAATGTGGTCAAGCTGTGGTTACGTGTGAATAGTGTCGCAGCGACTTTTTGCAGTTGCGTTGTGGTACCGACAAAATGTCGATGTGGTGTGGTTGTGGTACGTGTGAATTGATTCTGTCATGTCGCAATGTGGTTGCGATGTGGTCGTATTACACAGGTGGTCGATAAACAACGGCAAAATGTGGTACGTGTGAATTGTAATATTCATTTTCAATACAAAATATACGCCCGACCACGTGGCGTCGTTGTGGTGTGGTTGTGGCTGTGGTGTGGTTGTGGTACGTGTGAATTGACCTTTAACCGGGTCTATATCACGTTTGCTTTTTATTAGCGTTTTCATTTATTTTTTGAATTCGACATGGTTAGCAAAATATTGTGAATTTCATAAGTGTATATGCCACATATGCATGGCATTAGATCAAAAATAATTGAAAAAAAAAAACTTGCTGCTTCATAGAGCTCTAGAATTTAAAAATTATCTAAAAATTGAACTCTTCTCCCTTCTCTCTTTGTCTACGTGTTTTTATATAAAAATCCTGGGGTAAATTCACCAGCTCACTTGATGGTAAGTTATGATGCCTTTTCTTGGATTCCTCAGGTTCCACCTACTGAATTTTATATAAAAACTAGCTGCCGGGTCAGCTAGTGTCATAAGTGTATATGCCACATATGCATGGCATTAGATCAAAAATAATTGAAAAAAAAAAACTTGCTGCTTCATAGAGCTCTAGAATTTAAAAATTATCTAAAAATTGAACTCTTCTCCCTTCTCTCTTTGTCTACGTGTTTTTATATAAAAATCCTGGGGTAAATTCACCAGCTCACTTGATGGTAAGTTATGATGCCTTTTCTTGGATTCCTCAGGTTCCACCTACTGAATTTTATATAAAAACTAGCTGACCCGGCAAACGTTTGTTTTGCCTTATAAATTATGGATAGTAGCCGATTCTCAGACCTACTGAATGCCTATGTGAAGTTTGGTGAAGATCGGTGAAGCCGTTTCAGAGGAGTACGGTAACTAACACTGTGACATGGAAATTTTATATATAAGAAGATAAATTATAGATAGTAGCCGATTCTCAGGCCTACTAAATACGCATATAAAATTTGGTAAAAATCGGTCTTGCCGTTTCGGAGGAGTACGGTAACTAACATTGTGACATGGAAATTTTATATATAAGATAAATTTAGATAGTAGCCGATTCTCAGACCTACTGAATACGCATATAAAATTTGGTAAAAATCGGTCTTGCCGTTTCGGAGGAGTACGGTAACTAACATTGTGACATGGAAATTTTATATATAAGAAGATATACCCAGCACAAACGTTTACAAACTATTAAAATATCAAAAAACTGATACTAGGTACCTACATTATCTTAAAATGCAGCTAAAGTGAGCAATTAATCAGAAGCTAATAACTATGCAACATCTGGTGCGCTTGCTTTAACTTCAGAGACCCAGTTTACTTTATTACATCTTCATTTTACGATCTTGGGATTTCATTACTCATACATTTCTTGCTCAATAGGTAATATTTTTAATCGTTTATCTACGAGTACAGGATGTAAAGTGTTTTTATTGCGTTCGATGAATGATTGCTATGATTTTTTAGGGTTTATTTGTGTAGAGCTGATTCAAGCTGTTTTACCGGTATTAGTGTTGAATTCAGGAGAATATTAGACCCTGTAGCCGTTAGTGTAATTTATTAAATAAAATATTAGTATTGCAGGACGTTGCACACGGCGCAATTTAGCAACAAAATAAGAATCTAGGCAAGCCTTTAAGAGGAGTATATACGCCAACGACCTTGAAACTGAAAATCCCTGTCGGGCTCATCGAAAATTGTTGATTATTTCATGACGGAATGTCGTAGAACTTTTTTTTGTGCACAGATTGTAGGTGACATTGTTTCCTACATTTTGGTGTAGTTTTAAGACAAGAACCTCCTATTGGTGCAAAGCCTATCCAAATTTTAGACAAAAAATGTCTGATTTGGCTAAAATGTCGATAGGCTTCAATACGTTTCGACATATTTGTATGGAAACTGCACTAAAATATCGGAAACAATGTCGCCTACAATCTGTACACAAAAAAAAGTTCTACGACATTCAGTCATGAAATAATCAACAATTTTCGATGCGCCCGACACGGATTTTCAGTTTTTCAGAATAGGGCCCTTAAGCCCAAGATTCTTATTTTGTTGTTATAACCGTTGTCTAGTTAAGTACCCTTACTACTTATAGTAAGGGTGGGTACTTAACTAGACAACGGTTATTCTACATATATTATACTACTTTTTTGGAAAAACATACACATAGACAACACACACTTGTGATCAGCATCAATACTTGTCTTAGGCGGGAATAGAACCCGCACTCTTCTGCGTCGCAGCCGGAGCTTTGCTCGACGACCGACAGGGGCCGTCAATTTTTGAAAATTATTTTATTTATTCTTTACCTAATTTATTCAAGTTCAATTATCGTTAATACATTCAGCGTTATTTTGTTGTAACGTTAACGTAAATTAATTTATTAATTGACAGACAAAAGATTAAAATTCTAACTCTAGAGAAAGGACGACAAAACAAATTCCTTGTTTCATATGTGTTGCACATATGTGAGCTCAAAATACACGGGCGACACTGAAATTACAACTTACTTTACCCATAGAGCCCACTTGTTGTAGCACACATGCGTGAATTTATTCATAATATGTACTGTGGGTGTGGGCTCTGTAGGTGAAGTTGCAGTGTCAGTGTCGCCCGTGTATTTTCAGCTTTACAGTCTAGTATCTGCCAAGTCGCTCATTTTGAGTGACGATGTCCTACCGTGAAGCCTTTACCTACTAGACGACATGGCGAATGTGACGTGTCATCGCCCGCTGGCTACTTATGGTAACAATACGTATTGAAATGTATGGCAACGTTGAAAAAATTGCGTGACTTTCAACAGAAGCTTAAAATAATATAAGAGAAGTTTAGAAACGCAGTAGAAAGGTCAATACGCGGATACCCGCCAGTCGATCGGCTCTTTGTAACCCTACCGTGAGTTACCTACTAAGGGTGGCTCGGTAGGGCCCTTAGCGTTGAAAATATTGTATGACTTTCAACAGAAGCTTAAAATAATATAAGAGAAGTCAAGAAACGCAGTAGAAAAGTCAAAAGGCGGATCCACGCCAGTCGATCGGCTATTTGTAATACTACCATGAGTTACCTACTAAGTAAATACCTGACTGTAACGTTAACAGTTTGACCTTGCCGGGAAAAAGCCGGGAAAGCTCCGGCTTTTCCCGAGCGGGGCGTACCGGTCGCAGCTTGTCGGCCGCGAAAGCCGAGTATTAACTTATAGTAGGGGTACTGATTGCGAGTGGCGGCGGCGGTAACCGGACCCCTTGCACACCACAGAACACACAAAACCACAGGATCACTGGTACAAAAACTCTTGCCACACGCGATGTGAACCGGCTATGTCATTATGGTTTTTAGTAACTTTGTAAGGTATAGAAAATTCAAGAGATGAGCATATTTTGGTTTAAATTAATGCGTTGTCCACTCTGTAGTGTTTAAAAGCTTAACCTTTTTTGCCAGACATTACCTTTCAATTTAAATATCTGCATTTTAGAAGCGTTAAGGTAATTTTATTCTGTGGAAATTATCTTTAACGACAATGTAGATTGTTTGAAATTACCTAATGTTCTGGAAAGTTTTTTGTTGGTATAATTCGATTTTACACGCTATATTTAATTTAATAGCTGTTGAACTGTTCGTGTTTAAATAAGGTACTAACTGTGCCCGCGACTACGTCCGCGTTGCTCGAATACCTACCTACCGCTGTGCAAAAATCCACACTTAAACGATCGCCCATCGAAGTACAGATATAAGGTATAAAATATTCGTAAATCATACATCCATTTGTTCTTTGGAACCGTCTCCTTCATCACCAGTTACTGCGATAGCAAGGTTGTAAAATTTATTGTTTTAATTTGTACAAAAACAATAAATTAATGAAAAAAAAAAACAGAATATTAAAAGGCTAAAAAATGGCAGTTTTATCACTCAAAGCTCTACTTCCCAAAGGCAACCTCAAGTCTGTATTAAAGCTAGAAATAATTTTCTAACAAAAACCTAATTTTTTATAGGTTTAAAATTTATTGAGTAAAATAACAACTATTTCATTTTCACAAGAACTTTTAGTGGAGTAGGTACGGGGCAAAATCATGCCGCAATAATAAATCATCTCGCAAAGAGATAAGTTCCATTTCATTTGGTAAGGGAATACTTTTCAGGAGCCCTTTTCTTGATGGAGGTGTAAGTACCTACTTACATTCCGCTTACTAATAACATTTTAGTCAATTAGTGAAATGATCAAGTTATAGGCCTTAGGGCGATCTGATAACTCTAACACTAAGTGAGCCACACCACTAAACGAAAAGAAAGAGAGTGAAAAGATTTTGAAGGAAAACTAGGTGAACTGACGCACTTAGTTTCGCCATCGGTCATAATTAAAAAAAAATCGACACTGGCAGATGCGATGGTGCGATTTCTTTGTGCCCGGTTTTCGTATCATAATTTTTTTAGGTCAGTATAAAATTTGTGATAAAATTAATGATCCTAATTTATTGAAATTAAAGACTTTTCTCGGTTTTAATTGCGTGGTGTTTATTACTTTTAGCATTGTTTCAATGCTCAACGTTTCAAAACCTTTACAGGTCCCTTCTTCAGGATTGACTGAGATGTGATTTGTCATTCTAAATGTTTTGTAGGTATGTCTTTAATTTTAATAAGGCATCGCGAAAACAGAAGAAAAATCTAGATTCTAATTTATATATTTTTTCTAATATACCTTCTTCGTCGTGTCGATGGCACGACGTTTCTAATTTACCTAATGGAAAGAGCTATGACAGGAAAAGAAATGTATGGATTTGATCTAGGACCAAGTTTATGGATATGTGGTTAAAGTGATCGCTGAATGTAGGTAAGTGGAGGGAGCATATTGTAATCTGAATGAGCGACCCTCTTAAATGGGGGGGGGGGGGGGGGGAGGGGTGTAGCTAAGAAACCAGGAGACGGACATAGGAAACTTTTTTTTTTGTCTCTAAGGCGAAACGAAGTCCGCCGGGTCAGCTAGTTTTTAATATAAAACGGCCTAAACACAAGTGTGTTATTGCTTCACTAAATTATTTCTGAGGTAGTTTTCTTTCATACAACAACACAGTGGAAGATAAAAATGAGCTCTCAGAAACTTATATCACAAGATAAATCAAGCTTTATGTCCAACAATGAAATTTATTTCACTGCAGAAGTCGTAGACGGGTGACATATACATAATATGGGATGTCCGGGATCACTTTCCTAGTTTTGGCGCCTTCGCTTTGCACGATCTTCGGCGTCCCGTGTAGTACCTAATACCATTTGCTTGCATACCACCCACGACGTCAAGCCAGCACTTCTTGGGTCTACCAATGATCCAAGAGAACAAGCTCTGACACGAAAATAAGAAAAGAGAAAATAAGAATAAATAGACAACATTTTTAAGGAAAAAAACGCATTTAAAAATGCGATTTTTTACCGAGTAATTTTCCTTAAAAAATCTAGATAAATTAGTCTTGAGCTATAATACAAAAATTAAGAAATAAAAGAATTTATGTCAGTAGAGCCATTAATGGTACAAATGACACAACCTTGTATCCTTAGTACAATAATGGTACTAGTGACAATTAGTTCAGATCAGTAGTACCATCATAAATATAGATGTATCGCTAGTCTAGTACCATAATACCCGCGCCGATGGGTCAGTCAGTATCCCAGCGACTAACCGAACTACAATGTTGTCTAGTTCGTTAAGACACTGGGACGCGTGTTCGAGCCTCGCCGCGAGTGAATTTTTGAAGATGTATTTTTCCTTTAAAAATATTTCTATCCTTTAGCCTCTTTGTGCTTCTTCTTCTTCTAAGCATTCTTTCTTTCTAATTACGAAATAAGATAATTGTATTCTAGATAGAAAGCGGTATTTCGATTAGATTGTTAATAAATTAAGCACATTAAAATTTATATGACTAGTATGTGTGTGTGTGATAGATAGATTTACAAAGGCAAACGGAACCATTAAACAAATACCCTTTCAAATTTATGATCCGTTGCATAAATTACAAAACATAACACAGGTAAAGCCAGGGGACTGTTCCACAATTTATTTTTGTTAATTTATGTTTGTTCTCGGTGGTTGGCTTTGGTAGCAGCTATCTACTAAGGGTAGGAAATCACAGCCTTTTGGTCTGATACCGATGTTGGCAAGGCTATCTCTGTCTCGCTCAGCACGATCCAATAAGACAGTGACAGATATGGCGAGACGATTATCGGTTTTGGACCGAAGCTCTCTGAATAGCCTCCCAGTAGGCGTATGTCACAGCATTTCGGTCCAATATTGTTATGTGTATTATACTCAAACTCTATTTCAGAATCTTACATTAAAAATGTAAACAAAAAACTCATACATTTATTTTAAGTGACCGCTCTTTATTTACCTTTTCCTTTGATACTGACAATAAAACTCTTTCTAATGTTATCAATGTTCTACCTACTCTATTGCATTGGGGGATTCTGTAAAAAGATCTGTAGTTGTTTTGGAAATAAATAAATAAAATGTATAGAAAAGGCGGGGCGCGGCCATTGAGTTACAATACCTATAGAGCCACAATATCTAACTGATAACACGCAAAAAAGTCTGAGCGCCCCGTTCTACATACCTTTTAAAATGATATTTGCTCGAATTTAGACTTTATCCTACTTGCATAACGTTCAAAGTCGCTCGGACGAAGTAAACAAAAACTCTGCGTGCGCCGAGTTTTGGCGCGGACATTTTTTTCTTCAGTTTGTGACTCCATAGGTATTGTAACTCAATGGGCGCGGCACATACACAAAAACTGCGGAGCGGGCGAAGTACGGGTGCCGCTCGAGTACACTTCCCGAGCTAGCCCTAGCCCGCGCCGACCCAACGACGCCGTTTGTATCTGTTCCACGCCTTAGAAAGAAGAAGGATAAGCAATAATAATTTGGCAACACATTTTGCTAAGAGTTGCAAATTCTGTACGAGTAATGGACCCCAAAGCCCTGCGGACACAAATGCGCTTTATTATCATGAGCATATAAATCAGTTGCCACTAGAAAACCAGGAACCGCGATATCCTTTGTTCACGTTTCCTTTAGTACAGTACGGTTTGTAAAATCTGGCGTTATGAATTTAGACACACTTTAACTGTCACTTTTTATTGTTATTAGAACTACGGGCCTAGATTGAGTTGTAGATAACTTTAGATTTAAATTACCTCATCATCGATGCCGATTACACCAGCTGTGGTCGCTAGTAGACTCGTAGTTCGATTTTCAATTTCAATTTTTGTATGGACAGAATATCTAAACATTATGATCAAACTAATTTTTCGGTTTTATTCGCGTGGTGTCTATTGCTTTTTAGTTTTTGGGTTGTTTCTATTATAGTTTCGAGACCTTTACAGGTATTTTCTTCAGAATTGAATTTGATGAAAGTTAACATTCATATTTCTTATAAAACTTAGGAAATATTGTTTTTTGAAAAAATGGTTCTTAGAATTCGTACTCGGAGGGATTCGATCATGGTAACTGTTCTTGTATTGTATTGTATGCCTTTATTTGCCAAAAATCAATTAATACATTTTTTTTTACAAAACTAATTATTAATTACCTATATTAAAATTTACTTATTTTCACTTTACTTTTCTTAACTAAAGTATTTATTAATTTAGTTCCACATCGGTTTCTGGATTTGGCGCATCTTTCGACGCAAAGGCCTCTTCCAACTGCCTCCATTGCTGTCTGTCTCTTGCTTTTCTGGTCCACAACAAGCCTGCTGTTTTTTTAATGTCATCAACCCATCTTTGTTACCGGGCGTCCTCTCTTTCTCTTCTTGTTAAATCTTGGTGTCCATTCGGTGATTATTTTTGACCATTTCTCTCTGGTGTCTCTTATTGTATGACCTGTCCATCTCCATTTTAATTGTTTTATCTTTATTGTAACATCTACTAGTTTTGTCTTTTTCCGTATATCTTCTGCTTTTACTTTATCTTTTAGTTTTAGTCCGAGAATGCTCCTCTCCATTGATCTCTGACAGGTTCTTAGTTTTTTATAATGGTTTTTTGTCATTGCCCATGATTCACAGCCGTATGTTAAGCATGGTAGGATGCATGTATTAAACAGTTTTCTTTTGGTTGATATGGGATAGTGTTTGTTTTTCATAACTTCTTTTAGGGCCCAGTAGCTTTTCCATGCATTAGCCACTCTAGCATCTATTTCGTTATCCATCTGATCTACAAAAGAAATGACCTGGCCAAGATAAGTGTAGGTGTCCACATAGTTTATTTCTTCTCCTTCTACTTCTATTGGTGTACGGATTGAGTTTGATGTCATAATTTTTGTTTTTCCTTTGTTCATATACAGGCCGACTTTCTTACTGTTTTTCAATAGTTCTTCCAGCATCTTATGGAGCGTTTCTGCGTTATCAGATATTAATATTATATCATCGGCAAATCGGAGGTGATTAAGCTTGGTTCCGTTGATGTTTATGCCGATATTGTCCCACTCCATCTGTTTGAAGACTTCTTCCAGGACTGCCGAAAATAGTTTAGGTGACAAGGGGTCTCCTTGTCTTACTCCTCTGCATATTGGGAACTCGGGACCAGTAGACTCTAGTTTTACTTTACCTGTGGTGTTTTTATATATGTTTTTAATTATTCTTATATATTTTTCTTCGACGCCTTGGATTTTAAGGGCCCTCCATATGTCTTTATGGTAAACGGAGTCGAATGCCTTACTGTAGTCAATAAATGCTAGGTAAAGTGATGTATTATACTCTTCGCATTTTTCAATTAATTGCTTTACAGTGTGGATGTGATCTATAGTGCTGTATCCTGCCCTAAACCCAGCTTGGTTAATAGGTTGGTTTCTTTCTAGTGTCTTAGATACTCTGCCCAGTATGATTTTCGAGAATATTTTATAGATATTGGACATCAGGCTTATCGGTCTGTAATTGTTTATTTCCGTTTTGTCGCCTTTCTTGAAAATTAGGGTTATTTCTGTCTTGGTCCATTGTTTTGGAATGTATTCTGAGCTAAGTATTTGATTGAATATTTTTGTTAGGACTTTAGCCGATTGTATGCCTGTAATTTTAATAGTTTCATTGTATATGTTATCAGGTCCAGGTGATTTGTCATTTTTTTGGGATCTTATTGCTTTACATACTTCACTTTCCAAAATTGGTGGTATTTCTTCTTCTTCATCTGAAGTTTGGTTTGTTACAAGTTCTTCCGTTTCGTTTAGTGAGTATAGTTGTCTATAAAATTCAGTAGCGACCTCTGATAGTATTTTCCTTGAATTCTCGTTTTGTCCTTTCTTGTTCTTAAGGCTCGGTATCCATTCTCTAGTTTTTTGTAATTCTTTTAAAGCTTTCCTTATTCCACCTGATTTAGCAATGTATTGACCAATACAGTTTCTTCGTCTTTTTTCTTTGTCTTTCTTAATACTTTTGGTTATTTCTTTACTTATGCTAGTTATTTTTTTGAGGTTAGTAGGATTCTTTTCTAACTGGATTAGATTTTTTCTTTCTAAGATCAGCTCTTTCGTTTCTTTACTAAGTAGTTCTTTCTGTTTACTTTCTTTTCTTTTTGTTTTAAATAGTTCGTTTAATTATTCTTCATAGATTTTTTGGACATGGTGTGTAACTTCGCCATTTCTATTGAGTATCTTTGTGTAATCATAAATGTTTTTATAGTTCTTAACATGTGGTCTTGTTCTGCATCTATTATCGAGAGCGAGTGTGGCTCGAACCATTCTGTGATTTGTTTTGAAATTTAACTTTGTGATTACCTCGACATTGTAAAATAGTTTCCGTTTGTTGGAAAGTACGAAGTCTATCTCGTTCCTATATATTCCATCTGGGGAGTGCCAAGTCCATCTATTTCTCGGCCTCTTTTTGAAGAAACTGTTGAGTATAGAGAGGTTGTGTTGGAGAGCAAAATTCACCATTCTTATTCCATTTTTGCTTTGGGTTTCTGTTCCATATGTTCCTAGTGTATTTTCCTCTCCTTGTCTCTGTGTCCCTGGTCTTGTTAACTGTTCTTACATATAGAAATTAGATAAAAATCTCGATCGTCCTACACTAATTAGTAGGAGACCTTTTAGAGTTAGACCCTTTCGAATCTGAACGAACGTGCCAGATCTTTATGACCAAATCTTCATTTAACCTACATACTAGTGATCTTTTTGGCTTTCCTCCAATTTTGGTTCGTGATACCAACTGGCTTATCAATGTAAGCGAAAATTAGTTTTCCTCATCGTTTTGTTTCTTTATTTGTAATAGAATTTATTAGGCGTAAGAAATAGGGTAGGTATAGTTTTGTGACTGATGCCAAGTTTAGTATTGCTCTCATTTGGTCGTAGGTATTAAAAAAACCGGCCGACTCCCACTCGCGGGTTCCGAAGGTTTCCGTACCAATTAAACAAACGGTACGGAAACCTTAAATAATAACTGGACCAAGTGAAATCTGTGAACGCAACGACTGACCAGCGTCCTACGTGGACGATTGGATGCGAACGCGATTGCGAAGCGATCCGATCCGGTGCGGTGCGGAAACAAGGAACAGTCAAGAATCGCGCCGCATCGCACTTTACGTGCATTTGGTCACGTAGGACACTTCAATAGCTATCGACTGTTCGTTGTTTCCGCACCGCACCGGATCGGATCGCTTCGCAATCGCGTTAGTAGTGTAATAATGGTGACTTTAGCTCAATACACTCCTAGCTCATCACCAGTAACCATCAGGTCAGTTTTTTATTACCTGATGGCTTCTGAATGAACAGATCACTATAACTGTTTCAATACAATTTGATCTATTCAAACCGGTTAATATCTAAACTAGTCTAGTGGTGATCTTAGCTCAATACACTCCTAGCTCATCACCAGTAACCATCAGGTCAGTTTTTTATTACCTGATGGCTTCTGAATGAACAGATCACTATAACTGTTTCAATACAATTTGATCTATTCAAACCGGTTAATATCTAAACTAGTCTAGGTACTGTTCACCTGATCATGACCGGATCCTCTAGATGAATAGTAAAAAGATCCATCAATATTCTACCTGATGACTTTGATAAATTATTCAATAACTGATAATCAAATGAGTGTATTACTCGTATAGCTTGATCAGGGTTTACTTTACTCTCGGAATGAAACAACTTAATTCAACAATTCACATATTTATTAGTACTTTACATAAATTAACATTACGCTACACCACACCACACTACACTATATAGTTTATAGGCTACATATCGCTAGATATAGTCTCACAAAATTATTTTCTAAACTTACGCCAAATGATGTAAAGCTTTAAAAGAAAAGGTAAGCTCACACATTTACAGTGACAGAAACCATATGCTCGACAAAAATGACAAGCGATCCCGTCGACACAATCACATCCAGTCATATCGATACATTTCTTTGAACAACAATAAAATCCCTCCATTGCTATGTAATTGCGGTTTCTGTTGACTGATCATCTAAGATTTCAGCATAAGACTGACACTTATGAGGTAGATGAAAGTAGATTTATACGATGAGATTAAAAAAAAATAAAAACATAATTTGGTTATAAAACTTTATTATCAATACACCACTTTTTCAAACAAATTACATTTTTTACAGCACAAATATTCTTATGATAGATACATGTGTAGATATCGATACATTCACTGTAAAGATCAGATAAAGTATATAAATTAGGACAGCTTAAAGTTTCTATATTATCAACATTACAATTATTAAACATTTCTTTAAGCCACTTAGCTTTTTCTTCGCCTTTAACATAAATAAATTTATCATTTAGAAGAGGTGCGATACAATATTTATATTTTGAAAAAGAAATGTATCCTTCCTTCCAATAAATATTTCTATTTCTCTCAATCCAGTCAACCTGTTTCTTTTCTTTTGTAGTTAAATCATAAAACGGAAACGGTGGTCGTATTAAAAAGCTTTGTATCCCTTTGCCATCTAGAATAGCTATTTCTTTAGGTATAAACTGATTTAGCTCAGTTTTGAAACCTTGAACATCAACTATTAATTTCATGATATCTTGCGAACTGTGCTGCTGAGAGGTTTGTATTCTATAATTCGATCGTTGATTATGAGGCAATACGCGCTCGTTTTGTCAGGAAAATCTTTATCGCTTTCTATTTCAAGCCTGACATCAACTGGTCCACTTTTTAATGTTTCATTTTGTCTTGAACAGTCTATTATAAACAAAGGTGCTTTTTCTTTAAAGTCGATGATATTAAGCAACGGGTCAACTGGAGTGTTGTAGTAAGACTGACGGAATCTGATGTACATCTCGTATAATATGCGATATTTATCATTATCAAAATTGAGTTTAAGTGAATCATATGGATACGCTTGCGAATTTAATAATAATGTAACATTAGTTAAATTACAATGATCAAACAGTGAACAATTTTTATCTTTTAAATTTTTCTTAGTTGTTTGAAGGCCTAATATTACATATCTAGGCTTCTCAAGTTGGGAGGCAGTTTTAATGGACCATGAATGCTTTTTCGTTTTAGGTAAAAGTGGATATTCATATGTGTCCCAGTTTCGAAATGCTATTTGTATCGCCTTATCTTTTTCTAATTGTTTTAAAAGCAGCAATCTTTCACGATCGGACACTTTAATATGAGGTACACGCCATTGAATTCTTTCAATATTAACTGACACATGATCATTATTATCAAGTATGAGAGCATCAACATCGGATTTACATCTTGTTAATATTAATTCATGTTTGCAGTTTAATACAATCTTGTTATAGTCTTCGGCAAATCCTAACATTTTACTAAGCGGTAATATTACATTAAAAAAACCATTTACAGATTTTGTTCCATTCAAGTTCCAACCCCACAAAGCAGCTTGCTTACTTTCTCCCTCATTCATTGAAGCATAAGATTTGATTGTAGAAGAAATACCAGCATGTCTAATACGATCAATTTCAACTCCATTTATCTCATATCTTATATCATGAAAAAGAAACGGTATGGGGTTATTGTTTAATTGGCATTCCTTTCTGACTTGTTTTCCTGCAGCATCCTTCGTAAATACTTCTATACGCCCTTCAATTGAAATCGAACTGGCTGAAGGTAATACATAGATGTCTTGTTGATTAATCGGTATTCGTATTTCATCGTTTTCTTTGAAACTATTGGTGTACGGAGTATAAGAATGCACTTCATAACCTTCGATAGAGGTGTCGAAATGTGGTGCTTCATTAATTTGCAAGATACTCATAGTTGAAATCCCAAATTTCTTAAAAACTCTTTGTTAATCTCACTGAGAGCTGGTACACGTGTGTGTTTAATGGAGTCGTGATCTGAACTATTAGCTTTTGTTCGCTTACTGTCACTTTTCTTACTTTTTTTAATATTGAAATCGATCATATTTTGTTGCAATTTATATTTGCAGTAAAAAACAAATGCTGGCTACCTATTCAACGTATATACTAAAACTGATCTATGAAGCTTCAGTCATATAATTTATTTAAAATTAAACAATTTTCAAGAAAATTAAGACATAAATGACCACAGTTATATGGATGACTTCCCTGATAATTGATATAATTATACTGAATGTTGTCACCCACATAATCAATTAATTCTGTTGGTGGTTTTAGATCACCATAACTGTCAAAGTATTCAATATAGTCATTTTTCTTAACATAAGCTACCCAATGCGTACCTTGATTTTCAGAGCTATCCAAATTAATTATACCACATTCGATTTTGCGAGGATGTTTAGGTAATCGATCTCTCATAAACACTCCTCGAAAGTAGGGAATGCGGTTTTTTGAATATTTCATTATATCAATATTGGTAAGAGGACGTTTAGGTAGCTGCTTATTCAGTTTTTTGACCTAGCATAAATGCCCAGACCGTCTTTATACGGTTTGAGCTTTAGTCCTCTCCCTAAACATACTGGCTCGAAATTTTGTTTAAGTCTTTTCACCTCATTCCAAGTTTTTTGAGCAGTTTGGAATTTCTTTACCATTTTTGCGATTGCAGATGATTTATTTACAATAGCACCAGCTGCAGATAATCCACTAACTAAAGCTACCAAAGGCAAGAATCCTCCTGTTTTCGGAAGCGGTATCACACGAGGGATTTCTACCCCAGAATCAGATACAAGATCTTTAATAGCAGCGAAAGCTAAATCAATAGCCAACTTTTTACACTTTGGTTTTGCTTTACGAATATTTTTTTTCGCATAGGCAACAACATTTTTGAAACTTTTTTTAAGTCCAGATCCATTTGAAACTTTCATCAACATTGCATTTTTAACAATTTTTGCAGCCAATTTTTCTCCTTTACTTGCTCGGGATGATGATGCTCTTTTGTTTGCCATTTTCATTAAGATCTTATCTGCTTCGTGTCTGGCTTGTAAGTTCTCTGTTTTCATATATGAAATATCGTGTTGTTTACAATACTCATCAAGTTCATTCACGCCTTTATCACCTCTGCTAAGTCTCTCACGTAATCTTGTTCCTGGTCCACAGTAGTTATAGCCGGGGAGATGTAACTCAAACGGTAGATGATTTATAATACTATTGACAAGACCTTTCCCTTCCATAAGTAAATGAAGAATGAGAGCGACTTATGCTCACACTTTATAATATATTAGTGTTACTTATCCAACTATTTTCCTGAGATGGTAATCCAAGCCATTTAACAAAAACTTTATTCCCTTTCTTCTTAAGAACTTTTTCAACTAAATATACATCAGGATTTTTAGTTTTCTGAAGCTCTTGAGCATAAAATGATCCTAGAATTTTATTTTTTGTTGAGTCTTCTAATAAATAAGTTGGTGGATCAGTATTTTGAACAACAATTACTTTGAATAATTCAGTAGACCAATTTGGGGTGTATCCCTTCGCAAAATTTGCTTTATGCTTACTTATTCGTACTACATCACCAACAGCATAAGGACATTTTCTTTTAATTATTGGGTTGGTAAGGATATTGTATCTTTGCATTACAATGTGTTTTGTATGTTTATTCACTTTCGCTGGACACATTTGAATAGTTCCATGTTTTGTGTTATTGTAATCACTCACAACTTTTTCTAAGGTTCCATCAACCCATTTGAAGTTACCTTTCAAACTAAACGTTTTATAAAGTTTACTTTTTATAGTACGTATTACTCGTTCAACTATTGAAGCCTTTTTTGTTGAATATGTTGAGTAATGATTTATTGAATGTGTCTGCATCACATTTTTAAAACTTTTATTGTAGAATTCCTTACCCCAGTCTGTTTGTAAATTTATAGGGACTCTAGCATTAAATAAAATAGATTGAAATGCTTTTGCTACAATATCTTTAGTTTTATTTTTTAATGGTCTGGTCCAAACATACTTTGAAAAACAGTCAATCACGATTAGTATAAAATTATAATTTGAATTAATATTCGATATTTTTTGTACATCGATCAGATCAGCTTGCCAAAGATCGTCAATGTCTCTGAGTGTAACACATCTGCGAGGAAAATTTACTCTTGCATTTTTATGTATTTCGTTCACCACATCTTCTTTACTCATCTTTTTAGCTTCTATAAACCTTAACAGTTATTCGTCAACTGAACTAATCTTTAAATAAACAGCGTTATTTATGATTTTATTATACCCGCCTCTTCTAGTTCTTCTATAATCGAAATAATTTCATTATCTTGATTAGTATTTCCAGCCTGTTTGGAGGCGATAAGAAGCTTTAATCTCTCAACTAGCTCATTAGGATCATCCCAATAGACAAAGTCAGTATTTTTTCTATATCTCTTTAAAACGTTTAAGTTACCGCCGTGTTTTTGAGCATTTTCAACTGCTGATGTAATGAACATAGGTTTAATAATTTGTTTATATTTGTCACCTTTATCTCCTTTTAACTGCCCATTATCATCATAATCACGCTTATGAGCATTCGTTTTTAACAAAATGTTTTTATAAACCCTTTTATCATTTTCAGTAACCAATTCTAGATTCGGTCTTCTATGTAATAATACTTCTTTCAATCCCGCAGTTAGCCGATATTCATCATTCTCAATCTTGATTCGACATGGTTCCTGGTCGCCATCGATAGAAGAAAGTATTTTAACCGGAAAATTACCCATCATCAACTGATCACCTACTTTCCGAAATCCGAAAGGAATATTTATATCATAAAGACTACTCAAATATTTTTTAGTTATGGATACATCTTTGTTATCGACATTATCGCCATCAGTATAATATTCTGAGTCCGAATCAAAATGCTCTGTTTCTGAATCCTCATTCGATGATTGTTTATGTACTCTTGACGGTGTAGAGGTACACGCATCATCTAACTTAACAGGCACTCTTATAGTACTCACATTTAAATCACATTTCACCTTATTCGGATTTGATTCCAGCATTTGTGTTAAAGGTTCGGTAACGGGTTTGAATATTTTACTGAGTTCATGGTTGTTTTGATCTTCTATATCTCTCAACTGTTTTAGCTTATTTTTTATGATATCTGATGATGTAATTATCTGTTCTTTAATATTAAGACTCATTTTTGGTCTATTCACTTTCAATTATCTATCGCAAATGACAAATTTTCTGTTAGGGCAAGCATATAAAGGTGTCTAGATTTTTTCTATATCTCCCTTTATTTAAATCAGAGTCTTTATTTATGGTTAAAAAACTATGTCTTTCGAGCCAAACATTATGACAAATATCTCTAAATGTTTTCCATGACATATCTGAATTAACGTGCTCATTGTATACATGCTTCAAGTTGATTTCATCTTGTTTGAAGAGCAATAATAAATTTACGTTATCTCGAATCAACTGTTTAGGCACCTTTGAGTATGTTTGTGATAGGTAAAAGCAATCAATTTGGTTATGTCTTCCCATAGCGAAATAGTTACGAATGTTGATCTGATTTTCACAAACCACATCATCAAAAATTATAACGGTGTTTGGTGACACATTATTTGGATGTATAACTTCACTATCATCACTCAATACATGATACTTGATTTCGGGAACTTTTAAGAGAATTTCTTTAAGAAAACAGTATTTACTTTGAAATGGGGTTTTTGTGTACAAATATAAATTCTTAAATTTTAGACCATGTTTATGTAATAATAAAGTGATCATTACATTAGTTTTACCACAATTAGATGGCCCACAAATCAAACAACGAATACTATTAGGTAACAATGCACTATGTTGTATGACCTGTGATTTTGGCTCAATAACAATAGGGTTAACATTCAAGCTTAGCGAGTGTTTTTTAAGCTTCATTATGGCCAAATGATGAAAATTGCTACTTGATTGTCATTTTATAGGTATTGTACTCAGCTGTACACTGAATTCAAGTAGTATAATTAATCATGAGGTATAAAATAAAACACAGTATCAAATAAGCATATTATAGATACATTTATTAAATTTAACTTTTAATTTTAAATGCTACTTAAACAATAAAATACATATTTAATTATAACTAAATATATGCATAGTGACCCCATGCTACAGTTTCAACTTGATTCGGTAGTATTTGACGTTTATCGTCATTTCGATTTAATACTAACTTATTTACTTCTTGTGAATACAAAGTATGTTTCAGAGACTTTATCGTATTCATTTTACATTTTAAATCGTTATCATATATTAAACAATCTGAATAATGTTTCATATTTAAAGATTTCGTTACAGACTTAGACACGCCTTTAGCTTTTTTGATCTCATTACTAGTACTTTTAATACAGTAAAGTTTAGCTCTCAATCCAACAAACTCGGTTATCAATTCACCACCCATTTCATCTTTGAACAATCCAGGTATTTTATTGTTTACTCTAGGCATTTCATATGGATTATTTTTATCAAAATTACTAGTATCGAACTCTTGAATGTCATGCTTAATATCTTCATACACATCATCTGTGTAAATTAAATATAAAAGACTATCTGTATCAGTGTAACAAAGTTTAGCATTTCCTCCATATTTACTTTTGATATAATTATAATGAAATTGATACAAATGTGTTTTTGCATACTCTAATACAGTGAATCCCACATAGATTGGTTTATCCAAAATGATTTTTTCGTGACTTAACTGAATTGCTAGGAAATTTTCAGAAAATATTGAAACTGATTTTAAATTTGGTTTAGCAATTAGTTTTCGAGCACCAACACGTTTATTAGTTACATTGTTATTGTCTTCCCATTCAGATACTAGTTTAACAGTCACTTGTTTTCTCTTATTCTCTATAGTTTTACCAAAGATTGAATTATTCATTAATTTGAAAAAGTCTTTTTCAAAGTCAGATTTCGAGGACTGACGCAAACATGTATTGAGATCTATATATTTCTTTAGAAAACCTTCTTGCCTAAAGGTTATAACACGATAAATTTTTTTTAATATGAGTCCTTGTTTTAGACATTCCTTTAAATGAGTATAATGAATTACATAACAGTTCTTATTATATAGATTTGCTACTAGTTTTGTTGTTTTACTACTCCCCACTTTAAGCTTCTCAACAGCTAGAGGTAGGTCACAGTGCGTATCATGAAGATCATAAGGATATTCTAAATCTACTTCTAAAATGTATCCGTATTCACTGTCATCAGAAATGGTTTCGATATTTAAATTGCTGATTTGTTCTGGTGATAAAAATTTAAAATCCGATATCGGCATTTTTTTCATCATAGCAAAACCATATAAATTATTACAATCTAAATATATTAAAAAACTGGATGGTTTTGAATGGTCAAAATTTGGTAAGTATTTATTATTAGCTTGGGCATGTCTCAGCGTACATTGCGCCAAACCACCTCGAACACCTTTTTCTATCATTTGATATATTTCAAGATTAGTAACTAATTCTAATCGAGCATCAGTATAAAGGAGCATCGCATCCCAGCTAAAGCCTGGAGCGGTAACATAATAAGCTGGATCTAACTTATAGTAATGCAAACTCATGTTTCTAAAGTTTTCGAATATATCAGTCAATAATAAAATATCACATTTCAAATATAAATCAGTATATTCACCCATGTCCTTTACATTAAAATGTTTCCAAACATTTTGGGCATGTGTGTATTCACTATCAGATATATGTTCTTTTAATAAACTGTTATAGAATAATCGTTTAGGTGGTAAGCAATCATCATCATATTTTGAAAAACTATTCATATAGTCATAAGGATAGATTCCCTTTCTTCTCATTAACGTAAATTGACTGGAAGTAGTGAAAAATTTTGAAGTATGGATAAAATTATTATCATTTAAACTTTTACTCAAGTTATCTAAGCTTGCGCTTAAAAATAGATAAGAATCAATAAATTTAACTTGTATGGAAGATTTGTTTTCATTCATATTAAATGACTTTGTGATTGTTATGTATTTTTCTTTTGTCTTTGGTATAACATTGATTGAACCATCATATTTAGTTAGCTCCATTATGAATAAATGTAAATCATAACCACATAAATTATGAAACACCACAGGTATAAATGGGCATACTTTGAATCTGAGATTGCAATATGAATGTGCAGGTCCTCTATACTCTCCAGTAACATGATCATGGTCGCGAACTTTATCACCGAACAATAAATGTTTACAAATATGACAATAAACACTCAAATCATAATCATTTTGCTGTTTTTCAGTTAATTGTTTCATTGGTTTGTTAGATGTAATAATATCGTTAATGTATTTTGTATCTTCTATTAAATATTTTATAAATACTTCAGTTGCATTTGAACCTCGATATGAAACAAATTTGTTCAAAGAGCTATCAAATGAACAACATACATAGTAAGCAAAACATGAAGGTTTATGAATCTTGAACTTGTTAGTATTTGTGTTCTGTGAATTATCTGAATAGTTCTCTAACAAACTCTCAAAGTCAGCGTATATTACAAAATGAATCTTTTGTTGTCGTTCAAAATGCTTAAACGATAAATAAGTATCAGGTCTTGGTAACACTTGCAAAACTTTGGAGCAAATATGTTTTTTATATTTTTCTTCACTGGTAAAAGTTTGTAAACATGATTCGCACAAATAAATACGGCCTCTGTGTTTTGTTACTTGACTTCGTACTAATTTCAATAGATTTTTGATTAAACAATAGTGACCTTTTCCATTATTTTCGATATATAATAAATTGAAATGATTAATTCTTTTATTTGTAGTTATATATAACGGCCCAGTCACATGTTTATTATCTTTGTCAAGACCAAACACATTAATACTTATATTTATGTTGTTCTTTTCAAAGATTTTAATATCTTTAAATGATGGGGGGAATGTCATTCCCTTTACATTGAATATATTTGAAAAATGTGGATAGGAGCTACATCTATCCATGTTTTTGTTACATGGATAAAGCCCCGCTAAGATGCTCCAGAGAAAACAAAATTCATCATTATTTTGAACGTTAACACAGCTTTTAGTATTACCTACACGAGGAGGTAGTTTTATATATGTACCTCCTCGCAAAGGGCAATATTTGCTTATGTTAATATCTAAATGGCTTAATGATAAAAATGTCCAGCCGGACTCTGAGTGCTCAAACTCAGTGAGTTTTCTTTTCATCGTATCAATAGTTATCATATTAAAAATATCTTTCAGTTCGTTAATATCATGTATGATTTCATATTTCGTATTAAAAGATTTCAATTGTTTTACTTTCGTTTTCGGTAATAAATAAAAAGCATATAATTCGAATTGCACCTTAAGACATGTGTGTTTTTGTAAATTCATTTCTATAAGTTTATAAATATTGGCTTCATTGTCATATAAAAAATCTTCTGGTATTGAATAGATCTTGTTAGTATCAACTTTAATGCAATAAGTAATTATTCGATTTTTAAGTGCTGTATTAATAACATAAATATTGTCAAATTCTGTTGCAATCAAAGTATTCAATTTATGTAATTCTGTTTTCAAATGATATTGATATTTATTTCTCTTTAATCGTATGTAACATATATCGCATTTAAAAAATTCATCATTATTTTTAACGTTAACACAGCTTTTAGTATTACCTACACGAGGAGGTAGTTTTATATATGTACCTCCTCGCAAAGGGCAATATTTGCTTATGTTAATATCTAAATGGCTTAATGATAAAAATGTCCAGCCGGACTCTGAGTGCTCAAACTCAGTGAGTTTTCTTTTCATCGTATCAATAGTTATCATATTAAAAATATCTTTCAGTTCGTTAATATCATGTATGATTTCATATTTCGTATTAAAAGATTTCAATTGTTTTACTTTCGTTTTCGGTAATAAATAAAAAGCATATAATTCGAATTGCACCTTAAGACATGTGTGTTTTTGTAAATTCATTTCTATAAGTTTATAAATATTGGCTTCATTGTCATATAAAAAATCTTCTGGTATTGAATAGATCTTGTTAGTATCAACTTTAATGCAATAAGTAATTATTCGATTTTTAAGTGCTGTATTAATAACATAAATATTGTCAAATTCTGTTGCAATCAAAGTATTCAATTTATGTAATTCTGTTTTCAAATGATATTGATATTTATTTCTCTTTAATCGTATGTAACATATATCGCATTTAATATATTCATTATTAATATTGGATTCCCGAGTATCGATGATGCTAACTGTAAAGAAAGAAAAAAACTTTTTATATAAAAAGATATAAATAATATATTTTAATGATAACAATCTATTATTACAATATTAAGCTTACATTAAAATTATAATGCTTATACTAAGGGTTTACCTTTCACATAGGTACCTAATACGTAAAAAATAAAAGTTTATAGACTTCATGCCAATATAGTTAGTTATCAAATACTGTTACATACTAAACTTAGTTGCCCCACTACTGATGCATACTAAAGTTAGATGTAAAAGTATTCGGCATGCCCCGGAATTCTTTCCTAACAGCACTGACTACATTGGCAAGATTTTGCCATAATACAGTGTCCGTGTCTGTCTGAATTTTTAAGGACGACACTGAGTGACGCCATCTATTTATTGGCATCACGTTGTGTATGTCACTAGATCTATAAACTTTTATTTCTACATAATGGGTACCTTTTTTGTCAGGTAAAACCTGTTTGGAGAGTCCTGTCGCTAATCTATTAATAAAGACTGACTCCAACGGTGGGACGGTTTCAGGTATCGGTTGAGATTGAGACTCCTCACCATCGCTCTCGTCGCCGAAGAGGTCCATCGCCGTCACTCTAACAGGGGTGATTGGGTTGATGACTGGCGATGACTTCTTCTTTCGGGGATGAGGGACCGAAGACGTTTTCTTCGCCTCTTCTCCTGAAACCGCTGAATAAGATCTGTGAAAAAAAACAAAAAAAATGTTAAAAATATCTATGTTTACGTAACTGAGTTGAACATAAATCGTCTAACAATATACACTCAGCTGGCGAAAGGGAACAGATTGTTATTTTTTTTTAATATCGGTAACTCACCTTTTGGCTGGTTTTTTTTCTGTCTCATCTTTGACGTAGCGACTGATTCTCTTATGGCCTGTCGCTTCCACCATCAGCTTCGATGCCCCCGACTCATCTTCTGATGGGGGAAATGCGTCATCTGTCAGTAGTGGCATTGATCGAGACCTGTAACAAAAAAATAACCCAAATAATAAAACATAAGTTTTGATATGCTGGGGATAAGAGGAATTAATTAAATTTAAAAATAAGAATACTTACATGTTGTTGCGGCTGTTTGGTGCTCTTGAAACCTTGTTGACTTTCCTAGGTGATTGCTCTTGTGGCTAATGATGTCCCATAGTGATTCTTCCCGTATTTATTGCAAGTAAAATCATTGTGTGTGTAACGTACTGACAAGAAACCTGGATGTGCTTAATAGATGACTTTGCGAACAATCCATTTATAGGATGCTAATAACAACATAGGCTGCCCTAATTTAGAGAAGTATAGTCGAATACAAACTTCATAGCATTGTGTGTGTAACGTACTGACAAGAAACCTGCGGATGTGCTTAATAGCTGACTTAGCGAACAATTCATTTATGGGATGCTAATAACAAACATAGGTTGCCCCTAATTTGGAAAAGTATAGTTGATTACAAAATTAATAGCAAAAATTTTGTTTAAAAAATATATGTAGTTACTTAGTATGATATAAGAAAAATACTTACCTACAATCACATACATAATTAATGTATTTTATTGACGAGATGAAAATATTGATAATTTTTTCAAGCAAAAAACACATTTGAAATTCATACTTTGATTGAATCGCTGACATCGATTGTACCTGGATCGTTGGATGTACTTACCAAGACAACAATCTGCTATCAATCTGGTTAACACCGCATTTACCTATCCGTTCTATCTATTTTTTATGAAGCTCCATACTATGCATCGACGAGCTTGATATAATAAATACCACACTTACAATACCTAATAAGAATTTCATCAATTTTGAACTATCCATACTACAAACAAATATCTATTACGTTAATATTTTTTGAGGTGGGAATCGATCCCACAACCTTTTTGTAACATCGCAATTGAGTGTTCGCCCGACGCGTCGCCGAAGTCGCCAAATAAGGATGTCCAATGCATTCCATCTAAAACATATTAGGATATGCTTTATGTAATCTCTTTGATTTTGAACCTTATTATCATTGATATAATGTTCCAAAACGAATGAATATTCGGAAGCTGCATACAGCCAGGCCAGGCGCCGCTTTGACGTAAATAGGTACCTGTAGAATTACTCAATAAACATTTTTTGAAGTTATTCGTAGTTTCGTTTCAAATTTGAACTTTATGTTTTATGTGTGAAAATCTGGACGAAAGTATATAATGAGCTTAGAAAAGAATAATATAATTCAATTAAATCATAGCAGCGAGTGGAAACGATCGAGTGCTTGTAAATATGTCGGTAAGTAAATTTATGATTTAATTTAATAAATATATCTCTAATTTTATTATATTACAAAGACCAATATTCATTTTTTAAACGTTGTTTGATTACAGGACTCTGAAAGCGAACTATTTAACTTCGTTCCTATGAATGCTGTGGTGGAGCAAGCGAAGGAAAGGCAGCTGAATCTCGAACTTCCCAAGCAACGAAAAAGACCTTGTTCGACAGCTGCATATACCTGTGTTAAAAAACTTATACGCGGGGCGAAAGTGATAAGAATCGAGGTTTATGATGTAGAAGATTTTCCAGATCATACGAGTTCGCTATGTAAATGTAATGCTGAACTATGTGTACAACATGTTGTTAAAAATGTATACTTAGACGATATCTACAAATCTGTAAAAGAAATAGCTAGTAAGGTTGTTGATTATTCAAAATAAAAAATGTATTTATCTCATAAAAAAGATTTTTATTGCTCTTGTCTCCTCACAGATGCGTCTTAATTTTAAATAGCAATTTTTAAGAAAATTACTCTAGCAAAAAGAATAGGTGATCTAGGTTTTGATACCTCGAGCGTACGAATCAAAGTCCGAGCGTCTATCCATTCGACCACATTTGAATTATAAGCAGGCATCGAAAATAAACATCGGTATCAGTTGTTCGGCTGTCTGACGTCGACAACGTTTGTGTGTTCTATACCTCTCAAGGATATAAGATATTATCGTTGCCAAATGATTGATAAGAATAACACATAAAAAAATATGAATAGTATAACCTTTTGAACTCTTTGCAGAGTTGAGTCTATTAGGAACAAGACAACTTGTCTTCATTTTATAATCTTCATTCGTGAGCGATCAATCTGATGCATAATGGCTCTCTATTAGGGAGTAGGTACATATGCAATTCTTTTAATTATATAGGTACTATTTTAATCATTATGAATACTTTTGTGAATGAATAGATAGGTTCATAAGTAATTTAAAATAGAGCTCTTAAAAAACAATTTAGTTGAGCTTTTATTATCCTCTTTTAACTAAGTTAATATCGGAACACTGATAGACAAAGAAAAAAATGTTTCGATGTAGATATTTGCAAATCATTAAATTGTTTAGTGCAGGTAGGTTAAGTAGGTATGTATTTATGACGAAGCGGCGTAATCAAATGAGCGTAGGATCATTGTGTTGATACGAGATACTATGTTTATATTTTGTTATCTTCGCTTCGTATAAAGCTAAGTGGCTGTCGCTTGCTTTAAGCAGATATATTTCATTCATCTTTATGAATTGTTGTGGCATTGACTGGTTTGAATAGATGAAACTTTTCCGAAACTGGTAATGTTCTATATGTATTCAAAAGTCATCAGGTAGAATATTGATGGATATTTTTACTATTCATCTAGAGGATCCGGTCATGATCAGGTGAACAGTACCTAGACTAGTTTAGATATTAACCGGTTTGAATAGATCAAATTGTATTGAAACAGTTATAGTGATCTGTTCATTCAGAAGCCATCAGGTAATAAAAAACTGACCTGATGGTTACTGGTGATGAGCTAGGAGTGTATTGAGCTAAGATCACCACTAGACTAGTTTAGATATTAACCGGTTTGAATAGATCAAATTGTATTGAAACAGTTATAGTGATCTGTTCATTCAGAAGCCATCAGGTAATAAAAAACTGACCTGATGGTTACTGGTGATGAGCTAGGAGTGTATTGAGCTAAGATCACCACTAGACTAGTTTAGATATTAACCGGTTTGAATAGATCAAATTGTATTGAAACAGTTATAGTGATCTGTTCATTCAGAAGCCATCAGGTAATAAAAAACTGACCTGATGGTTACTGGTGATGAGCTAGGAGTGTATTGAGCTAAAGTCACCATTATTACACTACTCGCGTTCGCATCCAATCGTCCACGTAGTACGCTGCATCCATTGACTTACGGATTACGTTGCGTTTAACTTTTAAAAATCACGTTTGTTGCTCCCATGCCCCCTAAATATTTGTTTTATTATGTTTTTAGTATTTGTTGTTATAGCGACTACAGAAATACATCATATGTGTGAAGATTTCATTGCCTAGCTATCACGGTTCATGAGATAGCCTTGTGACAGACGGACAGACTGACGGGCAGCGGAGTTTCAGTAATAAGGGTCCCGTTTTTATCATTTGGGCATGGAATCCTAAAATTGAGAATTCAAATTGTTCAAAATAAGTATCTTAAGTTTGTGTCTAAATTTTATTTTCGTTTATAAAACTTTAAATATTTTTGGGTAGGTACCTATAGTCAGTCTTTCCCAACGTGGGCGATAACGCCCCCTTGTGGGCGCTGCAGGCCTAAATGGGGGCGGTAAGAGACCCAGAAAAAAAAGGGGGCGTTGTGTAGGGCTTTGGGGTCGATTTATAATTTCACCTAGCTAGGAAGACTCTTAGACACCGACTGAGCTCTCGACTCTCGACTACATCTTGTGAACATCAACTAATATTAATTAAGATATAGCTCAAACTCGGTTCGATATAATAGACCGCGGGCAATCATGTTTTAACAAGTTTTTGTTAAATAATCCGATTTGTACATTCCTGTATCAATCGGCTGGTTCTATAATACTTGTTCTTGCTTGTCGAGTACGATTGGGCGTCGAATGAGATAAACGAGTTAACGCACGTTTGTCTTATTCCTGTTGGTGCGTGCTGCTTATGCAATCCTATATAAACGACGTAAATTTATTTTATTTTCATTTGCGGTTTCGCGCATAATAGATAAGCAGTACTTGATTTCAACACTTACGTATTTCTCAAAACAAAACAATGTCGGAAGTAAAAAAGAAGAGACGGCAATACTCTGCGGAATATATTAAATTCGGATTTATTGAAAATCCCACAAACCCCTCGTCGCCTTTGTGTCTTCTATGTCTTAAAACATTTTCGAACGAAGCAATGAAGCCTTCAAGACTGCAAGATCATTTGAATAAAATGCATCCAGATAAGAAAGACAAGAATGTAGCATATTTTCACGACCTAGAGAAGAAGCATAATATTCAGCCAAGTGTATCAAAACTATTTTCGGCGGCTGCTAAGCAAGATGACGACGGACTTCGAGCTTCGTACAATATCTCTTTGTTAATTGCTCAAAAAGGCAAACCACACAACATCGGAGAAGAGTTAATTTTGCCAGCAATAAAGGAAGTAATAACTACTGTGCTTCATAAACCGGCCGCAGATATTATCCGAAAAATTCCTTTGAGTAATAATTCTGTGCAAAGACGAATTGATGAAATGGCTGAAAACATTGAAGAATCATTGTGCAATCATCTGAGGACTAGTCAATTCTCAATTCAGCTCGATGAGTCCACTTTACCAACTAATGAAGCGTTGTTGCTATCTTACGTGAGGTTTATTAAAGATGAGAAAATACGTGAAGAACTATTGTTTGCCAGAAATTTGGAGACAGATACAAAAGGCGAAACCATATTCAATATATTGGAAAAGTTTTGTGAAGAGAAAGAGATTCCTTTGAAAAATATTATATCAGTTGCTACGGATGGCGCTCCGGCTATGTCAGGGCGCTATAAAGGCTTCATAGCGTACTTAAAGAATAAAATTCCAGATGTCCTTGCTATACATTGCGTTATTCATAGACAACATTTGGTTGCTAGAAACTTAAGTGAACGACTATTTCAATCACTGCAATATGTCATCAAAGCAGTCAATAAAATCCGTAGCAGCTCTTTGAATGATAGATTATTTCATCAGCTTTGTGTTACTAATGACGAAGATTTCAACCGTTTGTTGCTTCAAACTGAAGTTCGTTGGCTGTCAAGAGGCAATTGTCTGATTCGATTTTACAACCTGTTTGACTCTGTGATAGAGTTCTTGGAAACTAAAGATACAGAACTGCGCAACAAGCTCATAACATCAAAGAATGATATAGCTTACATGACAGACCTGTATAAATTGTTCAACGACATGACCCTCCAACTGCAAGGCGATGAACTAAATTTAATTAAAACAAAAAATGTCGTTGCTGCTTTCGCAGCCAAACTGCTTCTGCACAAAAAGAATATGGGCAGACGTGAGTTTCACAATTTTCCGAATTTATCAGTATCCTGCAGTAACGACGACTTGTTTGCCTACTGCCAACATTTGGAAAACCTCCACATTGACTTCACCGAACGATACCAGGACATTTTAAACTTGGAAATACCAGACTGGGTGTTGGATCCGTTTTCAAATGTCAACACAGAAATGTCACCTCAGCTGGAAGAAGAACTTATAGAATTGACAACAAACGAAGAAATAAAAATCAAGTTCAAAAATGGATATCAAGAATTTTGGCTACAAAAACCGATCCCGCAATTGTACCCTGGATTGTGGTCAATTGTTCAACGATTCTTGATAGCATTCCCATCGTCATATTTGTGTGAACGTGGATTTAGTGCTGTGGCAACGCTGCTTACTAAAAAGAGAAATTGTTTGCGTGTTACCGAACGTGGCGACTTGCGGCTGTTTTTGAGTAAATTGGAACCTGATATCAACAAACTTATTGAAAAGCATCAGATTCAACCTTCACATTAGTTTTTATATAAGAATTGATTATGTTTGTTTTATTTTCAATAAAAGATACTCTGTCCGAATACTATAAAGTTGCGTTTCAATAATCAGTTATAAGTACTTAGCGGTTTTTAAGTATGTATAAAAAGGGGGGCGTTAAAAAATAATTTATTCTTAAGGTGGGCAGTAGACAAAAAAAGGTTGGGAACCCCTGACTATAGGTAATTCCAAAATAAAAAGAAAACCAATAATGTTTAAAACATTTATTTCCTGCGACAATTTTTACTAATATTTGCTTTACTGCAAGTAAAGCTTAATACAAAATACACAAATTATTATTGGTAAGTAAGTTTATTCCACAAACAGAGAGAATTTAATATAACCATCTTCAGGGCTCATTTTAAAATTCTAAGAGATAGAGAAAAATGCTGTAAAGATTTTTACAAAAACTACGAGTAAAATAACAATAATGTTCGATTTCGAAAAAATAAACAATTGCCCCAATTGCATTTTAGATGAAATCCTAAAAACCAATTACCTATAGTTTGGCACATCAAAAGAAATGCCTAATTTTCAAATAAATTAAATTGTATGAAACTCTTCAAGACTGTATGGGATTGGATAGTGATGGGTAGGTTCCATAAGTAAGTTGTAAGTATTCTGTGGAATCTAAATGGTCGGTACAAGGTCGGTATATTATTTATTGAAAATTAGCCGTTTTTAGTAATCATTATTTTCGAACTTTAAAATAGTCGATACCTTCTATTTAAATAAAGTTATAGGTTTCTGATGCAGAGCACAAAATATTCTCTCTGAATTTGGAACAGACATTTTAGCTGGAATCAATAATTTTAAGGATCTACGCCCATAGTCCAATACGTAAAAAACTTCTTAAATATGGTAAGAAGAATGAATTTTTCTTACTTTAAGAAAAGGTCACCAAAGTACATTTCACAAATGTACAGCATTGTAATAAAATATCAAGATTTGCTTGATAATAAAATTGCCGAAAGCGTAGTAGCCTGGGTAGCATATGTAAACGCTAGGTAGCTGCTAAATAAAATTGTGTTTGGCCACTATCATCAAGTCATTTCATGAGCTTCTGTAATCTTGAGAGCTCCTTGCAATGTTACATTCTTTCTTTTAGCTTTAACCCAGATACTCCGGCATTAAATTGATGGTGTCCCAAATGGCGGCTACTACCTTAGATAAAAACAAATAAAGGCAGATACGGTACCTAACCACGGCAAATGAGACGGTAAAACTGCGTCAGCTGACGCACTAGCCTCAGTCGTATGTGGAACCGTTGTCACGTGAACACGTACTGTCACTGCGATACCTAGCTAATTTTTCGACTACGCAATGTTAGAATATACCGTATCTTTCCCTATAAGAACATCATTGGCTAGTACACGCTTCATGCGTGTAGTAACAGCTAGCCCGGGGCGTTGTAGTGGCCTATCGCTGTATCTGGGTTAAGCTAGAAAACTTACAATGGGCGTATATCACAACTTCCTTCTAATTATTCACTCCAACCAATAACCATTAACATTAAAATTATACCACATAAATATTCAAAAGGATTCCATGAGATTGTTATAAAGTAAGAAGATAAACATAAAACAAAACGATGAAAGTATTCTACTGAAAATAAAGTTAAATTGGTCAGAGAAAAATGAGTAAGGTCTATTCTGTGATGGACACCTTCCGACTCTGCAGGTAGTTTATTGTTTAGTTTCAACTCCTTGGTTAAATAAAGTAAATGGTGGATTTAGGTGTTTCTACATACTTGGCTGGCGGTCTTTTTTTTAAAGTTCGCTATGTATGTATGTTGTACCATAAGTGAAATTTTAATTATCTATAGGTACTGTATCTTTTACTTCTTTTTCAGAATATAACATGATTTGTAAAGTAATTAATATTTTTTGTTGTAATAAAAAGAGCCATACACAATAGACCCATGACAGAAATAGTAAATAGAGATTTTTATAAAATTACACAATATTTTTTATCATTATACAAATTTGATAGATTTATTACATTAAATGCATCTTACATACAAGAATTGAGACGCGTAAGGCACAGCGAATTACATCTAAGGTAACAGACGAACGGCAAGGACTGCACGACTGCTGCGCAGTTTAATTAAATGATAATCTCAATGATGCCCTTCTGCAATGCTGTAGGGTGCGGTTTAGATTTATCTAAATAACCTACAGATCAGTTTTTTCTGTTCATAAATAATTATGTGTTTTTGTATGTTAGCAAATAGGTAAGTAAAATATTAAAATCAAAATTATCCAATATGTTTTTGGCATGAATAATTCAATCACTGATTTACGATTGGGGATAGATGGCGCTATGTGCAGTTAAGTGTTTTTTAGCTGTAGCTCCTTTATAGGTTCAGTATTGTTTGATATTTTACGTAGGTAACACTCTGCGTTTTGCCAACAGTAAAATAATATATACTTTAAGTAGTCGACTGCAGAATAGATCTTCTGTTGGCATGTGTGAGAAGGATGAGTCACGTAGAAGTATCGACCTTCTGTCGCTCGCTGCCGTACATGCAGTTCGTCTGTTAGATCACTAACTACAATATACATATACAATTAACTTATTTAGACACTCTTGGTAACTGTTTTATTTTAAAATTTTATCTTGCCATTTGTGATATGTACAAAAATATTTTATTCTCATCTTCATTATCTAACTCTTATCTATTTATTCTTAGAAATGATTTGTAATAAATAATAATGGAAACTAAATGCATTGTGAAAATAATAATAAAATTCTAACAAAGCTACAAGTGTTTGTTCTCAAGGAGCGAACGATAGGTTGTATTTCAAATTCAATAATAATCATGATATTAAAATGTAGATATTAACACATACACAAATTTAGTGTCATTGTCGAATTCAATTTGAAAATAACTCGGTTGTATATAACCAATGACCTTTTGGAAATGTTTTTGTAGATAGTTTTTTAGTTTGAATTCCATTTCAGATGCCGGTCCCAGACTAATTGACCAGGAAAAACGACTTTTTGCTCGAAATCAAATATCCTGTGAGAACAACAGCAACAATCTCTATAAACGATAGTTCGATAACATTTGATATCAATAAACATACGTATGAGAATGCTGTTGCTGCATTGAACAGTTTTAATACGATATCTCAAATAATTAAACAACCGTTCACTCAATCGGAACAAACAATTACACTGATATACAAAAACACTGAAATCACACTAATAACTTGGCACTATTTTCACTATAACAGTTATAGTCCTTCGGTTCCACTTCTAGAACCGATACTCCTCAAATCAGGGTTGCCTATTGTTTTGTCGCTGTCTCTGCAACTGTTTCCTGTGACTATGTCGCTTTCGCGCAATAATTCCCACTAACACTATCAATACAATAATAGCTGCAGCTATAGCAAGCCACCAATATGTATTATAAGATGCTTCTTTGGGATTAACTGCCTCTTTTTCATCTTTCGGTGGTACAGGATTCTTTATTTCTAAAACGCCCACCGTAGACGTCTCAATCCCTAACTTATTTCCATCATCACCAACATCTATTTCGTTTTCAAGTAAATTCTCATGTGTTTCAACAGTTTCCTTTTCAGGTTTCTCTTCTGGAATTTCATTTTCTTCAGGAATTGGATCAGGGATGACTGGTTCTACGTAGTCATTGGATTCTTCTTTTTCGGTTGATGGGTCTAGTTGATTGTCTAAGTATTCGTCTAAGAGTCTGTAGTAATCTGTGAGGCCAGTGTATTCTAAGCCGTTTTCTCTTTTAGCTAAGAGGTCACTGACCATTTCAGGCCAGAACGATCCGTAGCCTTGCATCATTGTTTCCCTAGAAAATAAAACTAATATTAGACTTCATTGTAAAATTAATAAAAACGGGGGTTTAAGATAAAGAACCGGATTTAAACATTTTTATCTAATTGCTAAAATTATGTTGATACAAATTATTATATTATAGAAATCAAAAGTTTCCTTACAGAAGCCGTTCATTGTTTTCCGAGACGTGTTTTATCAAATCTGAATCATCGGATGATAATTCTTCGGCAAATGATTGGTAAATCTGGTACTTGAGGATGATACCCATGAATTTTCTGCAATAAAATGACCACACATTTTACACTCAGATCAAACATATTATTATTGTGTTGATAACTAAAAGTTTTATATAAATTGTATAAGATTTTGGACTTCGTCTTCTGTAAATATATTAATTACGAATCTAATTTCTATAAAAAAGAGGTTAGAAATCTACTTTTCGTCCCATGTCCTTGATACTTATTACATTTTGTATTAAATTAATTGATCTGTTTTTGCTTACCCAATATAAGGCTTATTAAAAACAATGTAAGGGTCGCCAAGTAAGTCAACATTAGAGCTCTCAATCATCGAGAAGTTTTTGCGGAACTCGCTCCAACTATTCCTTATTTGGGGGTATGGAATTTTGCCCATTAAGACCCTTAATCTCCACTCGTCAGCCGCCATGTAAAAGTTTAATCTGGGAACAAAGTCATTAATTAAATAAACACTTTTTTGTTTATATTATAATATTTTTCAAGTACTAAACTTACTTAGGCAAATCTCTTAAAGCCAATATCAGTTGTAGCACCAAACGATGATGATTAGGATTGTAGTTAAAAACTTCTTGCGGAAATAATCCAGCTCGGCTTAAAGCATGAGGGTTTAAAGCTAGTAACGAAACGAACCCTGGCACTGCTTCGTAAATTGCTGAAAAAAGTATAACATGTTTAATTCAAATGGACTTGGAGTCAATTCAAATAACAAGACAAAAAAACCACAAAAAAAAAACTATTTCCCGGGCAAGTAAAGTTGTGCTTTTCCATAGGCTTAAGTGTAGGTTACCACATAGAAAACAAGTCTTAGGTTTTTTTCTTCTTCTCAGTATAAGATCGAAGTTGTACCTATAAAAGTCAATATACTGGAGGATGTATTTTGAAGTTTTCGGATAATACGACCATTCGGTTGACTTATCTACATATTTCAAAGGAAACGTATCTAGAGGGGTACTCTAATTCTACGAACGTACGAACGAAAGAAAAAAAATCTGTCATCCGTCCACTTCTGGAATTATCGTTCGTAGAATTAAAGTAGAGGCCCTGAACTGTAGCTCTAGGTACTTATTTAAGGTTAGATAATAGTTTGTGAAATCTAAAGCTTACCAGAATAACGGGATGCATCTCGCAACAAATACGTGTTGTTACTGTGTAAATTAATAGTCTCCTTATACTTAATCTTCATGAGAGCTTCGTGAGCTTCCACATAATTCCCTATACTAGCATCTTTACAAGTTATGGCTCTTAATTTATTAGGTTTGCACCAGTCTACCAGGATGGTTGGACATGTGCTATTGAACACTGAATCTGACCAAAATTCTTGATCTATTTCGCCTAAGTTTAGTGAAGATATTAGTTTTTCGGCTTCTTTGAACGTTTTTATTCCTCCGAGCTCCTGAAATAAAGATAAAGATAAGTTTATTGTTTCTTAAAAGTGACTGGTACAGCAGAGCTAAACTTAACTTAAAACTAGCTTAAGCTGTTATAGCTTAGTACCCTAAGGGAACTCTGTCCCCCACACTAGGTCTCTAGTGAGCCTGTACAGCGGGGTTACAGTGATTCGCATTGGCGATTTTAATACGAGTGGATATCGTGTATGTAAACAAGCTCAAATGGTAAATAAAGGAGTAATAGAACAAATATATAAAAATAAAAAGAGAGAAATAAAGGGATATATCAAGTTTTGAACTGCGAAATATGATTTTTATGATTTCGGTCTGAAATATGATTACCAGTCTTGTCATCGATATTTTAAAAAAGAAGAAATTGACATATCGGCTAACTTTCGAGTTAATCGCAGATTTGCCATAGGATTTGCCTATATTGTAAACTATGTTACTCAGGGCGAATGTAGCTTTCTAATGGTGAAAGAATTTTTGAAATCGGTCCAGTAGTTTCGGAGATTACCCCCGATATACATACATACATACATACATACATGTTACCATCGTTACCTCTTTATAATATTAGTATAGATATCATAAATAACACGGTAACGGCAGATATAGATTTTATGGCATAAACATAATATGATTTGCTCTAATGTCTTTATCCAGGGAGGAAACAGTCGACTACGTTTGTAAGGAAAAAGAGTAGGTATCATTTCCTCTTGAGGAACTTAAGGGCCCTATTCTGAAAAACTGAAAATCCATGTCGGGCGCATCGAAAATTGTTGATTATTTCATGACGGAATGTCGTAGAACTTTTTTTTGTGTACAGATTGTAGGCGACATTGTTTCCGATATTTTAGTGCAGTTTCCATACAAATATGTCGAAACGTATTGAAGCCTATCGACATTTTAGCCAAATCAGACATTTTTTGTCTAAAATTTGGATAGGCTTTGCACAAATAGGAGGTTCTTGTCTTAAAACTACACCAAAATATAGAAAACAATGTCACCTACAATCTGTACACAAAAAAAAGTTCTACGACATTCCGTCATGAAATAATCAACAATTTTCGATGAGCCCGACAGGGAAATTCAGTTTCAAGGTCGTTGGCGTTGTAATTCCTCTTAAAGGAGCTCAAGCTTCTTTACGAGTTCTTAAAATAAAACAAAATTATATTCAAGACAAATTTCGTGGAAATTCGATTTAAAGCTGCAAATATATATCTACCTACCATACGTGAAAAGAGTTCACATTATTTTAGTCGACTTTAACTTTGAACAGAATTCCATTGAATACGGAAAACGAATTTCAAATTGCTTTTTCTGTTACTTCAATTATGTTTTTAAAGAGTTAACTGACAACACGTTTCAGACTGAAAACACTTTCCTTGAATATAAAACAATGGGAATGTTAAAGAATTTTCTGATCCTTATTTTAGTCATTTTCTTCCTTAGATAAAAACAAAAATAGTAGATACGGTATATTCTAACATTGCATATTCGAAAAATGAGCTAGAAACACCTACATGCATTTTCAAAAAATTACCTACTGTTTTTAAAAACATTTGTCTTTATGAATGATCCAGGCATTTGTAAATAAGCAAAAAGGCATTCTTATGGATGTCAAAAAGATGATCGCAGTGTGACAGCACGTGCTCACGCGGCAACGGTTCGACATACGACTGAGGCTAGTGCGTCAGCTAGAGCAGCGTTATCGTCTCATTTTCCGAGACTAGGTACCGTATCTTTAGATTTTTGTTTTAATCTAAGTTTTCTTCACGGTCGTTTGCCCTCAAACATCTTATCTCTCAGGGAGGAAGACTCCACTAAATATTTACCTTTAATTGTAGATTTGCATGCACTTTTTGGTAGATTCCTGCGTGCTTCGGTAGTAAATTTTCTATTAAATTCGACCAATCATCTCCGACTAAAGATCCTGTAAAAACGAGTTCATTTATAATATTCCTTATGTTTTTATTGCTCAAGGCATTTTTACTTGAAATATTTTTTTTTATATAAGGAATATTAAATAGGAGAAAGAACGACATCTCATGTCGGATGCGTTAACTGTAAAGTTAACCATCCGAACCAGTCAATAGTTGTAAAACTGTTCTGGTAGATGGCGTTCAAACCGAGCCTTAGTCGGTAAACAAAACAAGTGAGAGATCATAATCATAAATTCGCCATGACACGTGGGTTCCCGTGTGGCGCAGTGGTAGCGCACTCGCCCGGCAAGCCGGCATCAAAAATCCTCCCATGACAGGATTCGAACCTGTGCCCCTAGGTTCGAATCCTGTCATGGAAGGATTTTTGATGATGCATTTCTCCTTGTAAAATATTTCATTTATAATAAAAATATATCATACTAGCTTCGCCCCGCGGTTTCACCCGCGCGTAAGTCCCGATTCAGCGGGAATATCGAGATAAAAAGTAGCCTATGTGTTATTCCATGTCTCCAGCTGTCTACATACCGAGTTTCATGGTAATCGGTTCAGCGGTTTTTACGTGGTTGAGTTAACAAACACACACACACATACACCTCACAAATTTTCAGCTTTATTGTAATAGTAGGATTTCTTCGGTTTTAGCGATCATTTCGGTTTCAATAGCGTAACTTTTGAGCGTTGGCTTTAATGGGCGTATAAAAAAGTGTTAAATAAAAGCAACACAGTTAAAACCGAAAAAACCGATATAATAATAAATATTGCACGACGTTGCACACAGTGCAATCTAGCCGTAAACAAAGCTTAGCTTATTCCATGGGTATTCAGCATATAATAGTTTTTAAGGGTTTCGTAGTCAACAAGAAACCATAATAGTTTGTCACGCATGACCGTCCATTATTATAACACAGTACAATATTTTCCGAATTCTTCAGCTTTTTCAGCTTCATGTTTTTTTTAAATTTATATTTTTAAACTTACACAATTTGTTGGATCTTTTTTCGTGACTTAATTGTGTAATTTGGGGTCTCTCGAGACTACGGCGAGATAAGAGAAATAAAAATACAAGATTAAGACCCGAGAAAATTGTACTCTACTGTGTCGTTTACCTACTTTTCAAAAATTCGTAAATTAATGTATTTTTGGTGTCATTTTTAAAGATTACAACATGGTCAAAAAAAGTAATTAAGAGATACATAGTCGCACTTAATTTTCATCAATAACAAATATTTTACTGAAAACCACATCGTTCAAGCCGTTTGGAGATAACAAACAAACGAACCAACTTTCCGTTTCGTTACATATACTCCGTTTCGTCGTAAGTAAAAGATTGAAACAACTTTATGACTGAAACACAAAAACTAAAAAAAAGAAAGTTTCTAACAGTTTGAGTTATGTTCTGAGTTCTGACGAACTGTCCAACTTGTAATAAGTTATTCGAGAGTGAAAAAGGTGACTTTGAAGTGGAATATCGTTGGGGAATCGAGAAACTTATCTTTGCTTAGGTTTGGTTATTTATTTCAGGCTACCAAGGCCCATAAATACATACCTTATAGACTAACATACATCTAATCTTTCTAATATATAAAATTTCCATGTCACAATGTTAGTTACCGTACTCCTCCGAAACGGCTTGACCGATTTTTACCAAATTTTATATGCGTATTCAGTAGGTCTGAGATTCGGCTACTATCTATAATTTATAAGGCAAAACAACGTTTGCCGGGTCAGCTAGTATTTTATAATATAATTGAAATGTGTTAATAAATAGCTTAAGACTATGTTAGAAAAAGTTTTGAAAGTGTTGTTTGAATAGGTATGCTAAATTAAGTTTTAAGTTTCAAGTCTTAGAGAATTTAGAATTAACAATATCAGACGATGCCCCCGGTGATATTAAAACCTACGCAATTCAACAAAAAATTAAAACTCGGAGCAAAGTTGAAAAGTTGACTCTTTAAATGCTCAAATAACTGATGCACTATTCATTTGAGGGTTACTTAAACCATTATTTTTTTAATTTAAAAACTGCTCAATTATGTAAGAAGCCCTCAAAATGTGTCGTTTCAGTTGCTGCTTTAAAAAATATGTTGTTAAAATTTCAACTGTCTATCCATCTCGGTTTATGCGATACAGCCTGGTGACAGACGGACGGACAGACAGCGAAGTCTCAGTGATAGGGTCCCATTGGGTTTTTTACACATTGGGTACGGAAGCCCAACATAAGAAAAACGTTAAAACGTTTCGACATTTACATAACAACACATAAAAACCTTAACTTTTTTAAAAATGTAAATTACGATTTTACACCTCTCTTCCTGAAGAAAAGATGTCAAGGACAAAAAACGTCCGATTCTAGTCCGAAATCAAAAAACGTACATACAATAAGTTTTAATTTTATTTAGTACAGGTACTTACTCAAAATATGAACCGGTAAAGGTTTCCCCACGAACTCCGACCCTCTCAGACGAAGTGACACGTATTTTTGTAACTTCAAATAAAGTGGCTTCACGCTTTCCCAGAGCTCTCTAGCTTTGATGATTCCACCTTCGTATTCTCCTAAAGCGTCCCAATATTCTTCTATGCTGTTGTAGTCTGAAACAAAATTATTTTATGAATGTAGCACTAGGTTGTTCTAAAAAATATCCGCGCCGGTGTTGTAATTTTAGCAGGTGCATTTTTAGATTTTTCTTATCTGTTTTCGCGATGTTGGATAGAATTTTAAAGACATTTTTCGGTTTTAATCGCGTGGTGTTTATTACTGTTTCAAGTTTAATTGTTTTGTCAATCCTGAGGAAGGGACCTGTAACGCGTTGAAAGCGTTGAAACAATACAAATAGAAAAGTAATAAACACCAGGCGATTAAAACCGGAACATTTATTCAATTTTTAGGTGCATTTCTGTTTTAAAATGCTTTTTGTACCCTGTTTCCTGGGTGTATGAGAAAATGGATACGGTATCCCAAGCCCGTCGTAAAAGGCGACCAAAAAGGTGGGAGGTTTCGGCCGCGGCTTGTTACCACCCACCGGCCTAAGACGTAGCGCCAAGCGGATTCGTTTGGTTTGCTCACTACTTTAAATTTACTATGATTTATGACATGTGTGAAACGAGTAAAAATTGTATTATCGAATAGCCTTGTTAAGGGCCCTATTCTGAAAAACTGAAAATCCATGTCGGGCGCATCGAAAATTGTTGATTATTTCATGACGGAATGTCGTAGAACTTTTTTTTGTGTACAGATTGTAGGCGACATTGTTTCCGATATTTTAGTGCAGTTTCCATACAAATATGTCGAAACGTATCGAAGCCTATCGACATTTTAGCCAAATCAGACATTTTTTGTCTAAAATTTGGATAGGCTTTGCACAAATAGGAGGTTCTTGTCTTAAAACTACACCAAAATGTAGGAAACAATGTCACCTACAATCTGTGCACAAAAAAAAGTTCTACGACATTCCGTCATGAAATAATCAACAATTTTCGATGAGCCCGACAGGGATTTTCAGTTTCAAGGTCGTTGGCGTTGATACTCGTCTTAATAAACGTGGAGTAGGTTGGAGTAGTGAGAACATGCCTTGTTTCAAGAACTTTCATAGTTGATAGACAAAGAGTAGAAAAAATATTCCAACCTTACTCCACGTTTATTAATAGGGCTATAAATGATTTGTCCTGACTGACTGATAAATTAACGCACAGTCTAAACGAGGAGTAACATAGAATTTTGGTCCCGATATTCCCACGGGATCGGGACTTACGCGGATAAATCTACACTAATATTAAAAAGGATTTTTATTTGTGTGTGTGTGTATCGTATGTTTGTAATGAATAAACTCAAAAACTACTAGACCGATTTCAAAAATTCTTTCAGGAAAAGAAAGCTACTTTTGATCCCGATATTCCCACGGGATCGGGACTTACGCGGGTAAAACCACGGGACGCAGCTAGTATTAAATAAACATATTTTCGATTTGATTTTGATTTATATCCGTAGGCAGCTTTCCAACAAACACTCAACCGTCAAGATTATCTTGTATCTAATTCGTAAGCAAATTAATCATTTAACTAATTAAAACCAAGATAACAACATTTGTTTGTTTACTTAGTGTTAAATTTCTGATCTATTTACAAAGATTAATTAACTTAGTAAAACTTCAGACTAAAACTTCGACATGTCTGAGTCAGTGATGGTGCTTAGCAAAAATAAGATATAGCAATCCACCACGAAACTGTACGGGTATTTCAACAGTAGCCTAACCCCCCTTACTTATAAACGATGACTCAATTTATGTAACGTTTGTCTTTTACTATGACTTGAAGTTTCAAAGTTAACAAAGAGTGACAAACGTTATAAAAAGTTAGTTATTATTTATAAGTAAGGGGGTTAATTTTTTTTTTTTATTACCAGAGACAAATAACTGACAGGATTCTGCCGGCAACAACCTTCGCAGCTGAGTGTTTGCCTGATGCGCAATAGAAATCGTTATACTTTTAGGTATTACAAGCGAGAAACATAGGTAGGTTTATGTATTTTTCATACTAAAATAATTATCTAACTCATAGAACTTTACCATGCTTTTACACACAGCTTGAGTAAGTAGACCATAACACTCCACAAGTAATGATTCGTGGAAAGGAATCATTGCATGGTTTTACGATATTATTTTATTATAAGTTGTAAAAACGCATTAAGCACCGTTTTTCGGAAGTAACTAGGTATTCATAGATCAATATAACGTACCCAATAAAAAGTTTTATATCGTTGTTAACAAAAGATTTTATGCGAACATCTTCATTCAACACTGTTTTAATTTTATTGTGTTGTAAAGTTTACCCGTTAAAGTTAGAATTAGGTTTTAAGGGCTACCAAAAATATAATTTATATTGTTCATGAACATAATTTTCTTTCGCAGAAGTAGGTAGGTATTGAAGATATTTACTTAGATAAGTGTTTAAATCGTGGTTTTATTGTTTACTAGCTGTACCGGCGACTTAGTCCGCGTTTTTGGAACACTACCTACCGCAGTGCAAAACGGTTGCCCATTGAACTTTGCTTTGTAGACGTTGGCCACGGATTTTGTATGCATTTATTATATTACTAGCGTCGCCCGATCCCGTGGGAATATCGGGATTAAAAGTAGCGTTACTCCTCGGTTATGTAGCTTTCTTTTGGGGAAAGAATTTTTGAAATCGGTCCAGTAGTTTTTTAGTTTATTGATTACAAACATACAGACACAGACACACACACAAATACAAATCTTTCCTCTCTATAATATTAGTGTAGATGGAGAGACGAGCACTGCAGCGCTTCGCGATTTCATCCACGTAAATCCGGATCCTGCGAGTAAATCGGGATAAAAAGTAGCATAAAGTTCAAATCTATATATAACTTTTGAGACACATACAAAATAAACTTTTTAAATTCACACGAATTGTTAACATAGAAAAAAAAACACGCGATGAAAACCCGGGAAAGTGTAACACATACAAAATGTTCTGATTGATTCTCTTACAAAATTTCAATATTTTACAATTTCGCTGCAATGTTTCATAAAATACGTGACACTTAACATTCAGAACATGTTGCATACAGCAAGTTTCTAAGGTAATTTTGACGCATGTAGTCGTTGGACCGTTCTGCTGCAATGTTGCAAGTCATAACTTCTTTTAGCTGACAACATTTTTAAAATTTCCTGTTACAACCTTATAACTGCATACTTTGTTTGCATCTACATACTTTACTTAGTTCAACTTTATTGGGCAGTTTACTTTTGCGGTGAAGTTCATAAAATATACTTAGGTAGTAGTACTTTTCTTCTCGATCTTAGAGACTGAAATTGGGATGTCGCGGAATAAAACGTTTACCCCTCGAAAGAACATGCCAAACCACACGTTTTTTGGCTTCAGACCATATCTCTAAACCTTCATTTTTCTTACGTACTTTAGTTAGTACAAGAATTACAAAGTTTCTACATTTAACATAAAGATATCGTTCGTTTTAATAAGAGGAAATATTTTAGTAGGATAAACGCTACAAAATAATATTGTACTTACTATTGTGTTTCGTAGCATTTCTAAGTAGTGGTAATATCTGTTCTAAATACTCGTCTAAGCTCGGTAAGTTCTGTTCCCAGGATGATTTCATTCTACGTAAAATTTCTTCGTCTTGCTGCCTTGCCAAATTGTAATGCAATTCTGTAGAATAAAAACAAAAGGTAATATTATAATAGTAAAATAAAAACTAACACCCTTACTTTTAAATGATGATTAACAGATGACTAAGTTATGTAACGTTTGTCTCTGTCTGTTAACTTTGAAACTTCATGTCACAGTAAAGGACAAACGATACATAGTTTATGCAGCTGTTACTCACCATTTACAAGTATGGAGGCAAGGTGTTATTATTATTTAGTTTTTTTTTTCGGTATGAATATTTTGAAAACAATTCATAAATTGTAATTTTTTACAGGTATAAAGATACAAAATACAAACAAATTGACGATTCCTATTAATATTTTTAATAAAAACAAACAGAAAATGATACCTTTATTAAATTAAAAGAGTTATGTTCAAATTTTATCTGATGATTATTACTTTTCTCCAAGATATTTTTCTTAAAAATACTCACAAATTGTTCTTAGAAAAGATGAAAAATATACTTTTGCACTGCCATTCGTCAGAGTTATTTTAAGTTATTAAAAGTTCGTTCTTTATAAAGTTGATAATAACTTGGGATTTCATTTTAGAAAAATAGCGGTAGAAATTTTATGTTTCATTTCTTAGTTAGTGAGAAATTTTATAGAGAAAAGAAATCAACTCGTACATTTTAAATTTAAAACATTCGGTTTGGGTTTATGGAGTGAGAGAAGACTATTTAGTTGAAAGGCCAGTGCAGCCACTAAGGAAAACGGATATTCCACTGCCGTCTTCTTTCTTCTAGATTCTACATCTCCAGACCATATCACCACTTACCATGTGTGATAGTGAGGTGAGATAGTGGTCAAACGCTCATTTACTGTAAATTAAAAAAAAACCTGTGTGCCCTTTGCCTGTATTTATTTATTTATTAAAACTAAGTTGCAACACTATTACAGCTAAGCCAATGCAGTGTCGTAACTAAAATATATTGGTAATGTATATAATATAAGTAAATAGGTAACTTAAAACTAATTATTCTCTATGCATCTGTATGCCATTTCTGTGAATTTCGGCAGGCTACAATAAAAAATATCTAAATCTTTCGCTAGATCATTGATCATTGATTTGGGATCACTAGGTCCCACCTTCTAATAGAGTTGGGTCCTCCAGAATTCATAATTTAAATTAGGTTGTTCTTGCAACAATGCTCTATTTCAGAAACTTAGATCAAAAAATATGTGAACAAAGAACTGTAAATTTTAAAGGAAAAAGTAAATAAAATACTGTCATTTTCATATAAATGGGATGGGATTTTTGTTTACATTTTTGATCTAAGTTTCTGAAATAGGGTGTGGCGGACGCCCACAAGATGGCGTAACTAGTACAATCCTGAATAGCACTATCAACATTCTTTCCAAGATACGCTCATATACAACTCTCAACGAAACATCGTCGGGCCGCGGCCTACCGGGCAAAACCACCTGCCCGGTGGACACTGACCTGAATTATATGGACAGAAGGTCTCGCACTGAATTCTGTGCCTATTTGATCTGCGTCATGTTGCGCTGTTGTCGCGCGTTTTCTATTGAAAGTGATGGTGACCGTCTCCGTAACTATTAGTTCCATGGACGCCGTCGTCGTTCCATGGACGCCGACGCCGTTGGACGGTCACCATCACTTTCAATAGAAAACGCGCGACAACAGCGCAACATGGCGCAAATAAAATCGGCACAAAGATCTAATGTCATTTTGTATGTACTTATAGCAATCCAGCGTATAGTTTTATTTCAGTGCCGGTGGAAGATCTTCACTTTGAAGGGAAGATCACACCATCTCGTACCTCAAAAGTGGTTGTTTTTCTATTTGGACTTTAAATTCATCTTACCTTACCTCAGCTACAAATATAAAGGACTTACCTCGTAGTGTGCAATTAGTTTGTGCCCCACAATCGTAATTGGTTGCGAACCTAATTCTGTGCAGAGCAGTGTCCCCGAACGTGACCAACTGGAAAAGAAACTTCGATTCAGTTTTGGAAATGGGTAACTTAATTTAACTTAAGGGTCAGTGTTAATAGTACGGGTAAGTTTTTAAGATTCACGCCCATTTGACAGTGTTGGGGTTAAGGCGCTTTATTACGTCAACGAGTTTATGTAGTCGGCTTAAGTAGTCGTTTTGTTACTTATTAGTTACATGAAAAATGTTTTTTGTTTTAATTTATTTTTGGCTTCGAAGGTTACGGAGAAGGTTTGTCAGTAACGGCGGAACCGATTTTGAAACGGTTCCTTTTGCGTTGGATAGGTACCATTTGGGGGCAGGCTTAGCTTGGGGCGCCACCAAAAACATGATCATAAGAATTTTAGTTATTTTTGACCGGTTTTTGCTTTGTACAAATCTAATACCAGAGCATGTTCTAAGGTAAGTGTAAAAATATTTTAGACCGTGAAGGGGCGCCGAGGAAGTCATAAGATTTTTAAACAATATAAATTAAAAGAATGACCTACCTAAATAAAAATTTAGAGAAATCCACACCGAATAAAATACTAAAATAAAAAAATACTGGAAACCAACGACATTAAAGTGTAGGTAATATTACCTAATATTTGTCGTCGTGCGTGGCCTAAAAATGCTATTAAAAGTCATTAAAATAATCTATTCTATATAATGAGATCGAGATTTACGCGAGTAAAACTGCGGGGCGCAACTAGTATTAGATAATTAAAATAACATTAGCGTAATTAATCATAATATTATTATATTATTTAGTGAAATGGAACACCCAATTATAATATTTAAGCACAGTCGAGTGGATATAACGAGCTACGTTTGAAGAAACACATTAATTCATGCGTACAAATACACTATTATCCAGTAAAATCACGTATAAACTGTTGTATTTTGGATAGTTGAGTTCCGCGATGTTCAGGCAAACCCAGATTAACTATCAGTTTTATTTATTCACAATTATAATAACTAAAATCACATGCAAATTGGTTACGGCGTGATTACTCGCCGATATGTCTCACAATAACTATTCTTGAAACGTAGAACTATTTTCAAGGAAAAATATAACAAGATATGTCTTGTCGCAGTATCTATGTACGAAAGCGTTCGAAAAAAACGTTTAATTTATTAGGTAGGTCCAAAATGACATACCTAAGTACTTATTATAAGGAAAGACCTAATATTATGAGGCTTTGCCCTATAATATTAACAAAGATCAAAACTTAAGAGGATAATGTCCATTCTCTTTCTCTATACAAACGTAGTTTAAACTTTCCTCCCTGGATAAAGACATTAGAGCAAATATGTTTATGCCATAAAACTTATATCTGTCTTGACTATGCATCTACCTGAAGGAGGGAGGAAAATTTAAACTACGTTTGTATGGAGAAAGAGAATGGAGACTATCCTCTTAAGATTGAACACCTAAATTTGACTATTTATAATATAATTAGTAGTATTTCTCACTCCAATTAGTTATAACTATGAGATAAAAATTTTAAACTTACACGTGTATGGGCTTACTTACTCCTAGTATTTACATTTTTCCCGAGTCCTATTCATGTATTTTTATTATTTAACTCTCTTACCTAGACGTTTCGACTATTTACAATAGTCTTGATAGCGAGGGCCCTGAGAAGGAGTGAGGGAGATAATAAAAATACGCTATTAACATCCGGAAATATGTAATTATGATAAAAGAGGAATACCTATTCTTACTAACAAAATTGTACTGTCAAGGATTAAAAGCTCTTATATTTCGAACCAACACCCCACCTAAGCCCTACAAATCCATCAAACTTTATTACAATCCCGCATAAACGTTTACAAACCAATAATGGTGCAATAAATTCATTTATTTTTGTCACGATAGATAGTCCCAAGGTCTCTCTCTCATCCGAGCGATGTTCCCGGTTGCATCGGGAGCCCGGGGTCTGCTAAACCCTAAATATATTTTTTAATTTGGGGTCGACGCAGGAGGTAAGTCATCATTGACCATATCTTCTGCTTATATATTTGGCAATATTATTACGGCCGGCCGCCTGCCTGACACCAACCATTCTAGCAGTTTTTCCGCCACTGCGCGGGGAGAACTTGAGTTTTGTTAGTCCTCCCAAAATCCTTTAGTCGCCTTTTACACCCACGGGAAGACATGGGGTAACCCTATTCTATGCTGGGGGTTAGACTAAGAAAGCGTCAAGGTAAAATAATTTAAAAATAATAATACGCGAATAATATCCAGGAAAACTGTAATAAATATTACACAACAAAAAAAATGTACTGTCAAGGATTAAAAGCTCGAAACAACACCTAAGCCCTACAAATCCACCAAACTTTATTACAATCCCGTATAGACGTTTAACAAACCAATAATGGTGCAATAAATTCATTTATTTTTGTCACGATAGATAGTCCCAAGGTCTCTCTCTCATCCGAGCGATGTTCCCGGTTGCATCCCTCTCGGGAGCCAGGGGTCCGCTAAACCCTGAATGTTTTTTTTTATTTGGGGTCGACGCAGACGGCATAAGTCATCATTGACCATACCTTCTGCAAATAGATTTAGAAATATTTTTACGGCCGGCCGCCTGCCTGACACAAACCATTCTAGGGACCAAGCAGTTTATCCGCCACTGCGCGGGGAGAACTTAAGTTTTGATAATTTCCCTTAGATCCCTTAGTCAGCAACCCGTTCCATGACTTCTACGCATATATGTTATAGCGTCCCAAGCTATAACCAGCTAGGGTATGAAGAGATGGGTCCGCTGTTCCGTCCGGCCACCCCGGAGGGCAACCGTGCGGGATCAGTTATAGACAGATCGTGTCCCCAAAACGCTAGTTTCGGTTCTCGATAAGGGAGAGCTTCCCCGTGCCCAAAACGGCACTACCAGATTGTCCAGACTGGTACCGGAGCAATGAAGCCGCTCACCACTCGTTCCTCGGAAGAGGAGCTAACGACAACCTCGCTGGGGCCGGCGGAGAGGCCACCTACCAAATTTCCATGTGTGGTACCGGAGCTGTTAAAGGCACGCTCACTTCCCGGCATGAATCCACATGCCTACCAAGAGCCTATAAATCCTGGTAAGGACCGGTCTTCCCTAGCGTAGAGACCTACGCTTTCTGGCACAGCGCAGCCGGAGATGCGGCACCCCGAGAGGCACCACTAAGGCTACTCCTGAGCCTCGCGCACTCGTCGAAACGACGTGCAAAGCGCTCGCCGCGTATGAGGACGACCCCCAGTGACAAGCATACCAGAGTTGACAAACGTGCCGTCCTCTGCGGCTGAAAACCACAAAGCCCCGCGAGGCCAAACCCAAGTTGGGCGACATCTCCTTACTAAGCCACCGATAGATGTGGCCGTTCTGGCTGCCGGGCTAGCCCAACCCCGCGGTACCCTGATCCAAAGGAGGAGACCCTTAGTTCCCCTCCCGAAACCCACTTGCCTCGGGTATGTGCAAGCAGGCACCCTAGCTGGTTATAGCTTGGGACGCTATAACATATATGCGTAGAAGTCATGGAACGGGTTGCAGATCCCTTAGTCGCCTGCTTGCACAGACCCGAGGTGCCTGCTTGCACAGACCCGAGGCAAGTGGGTTTCGGGGGTGGGAACTAAGGGTCCTCCCCTTTGGATCAGGGTACCGCGGGGTTGGGTTAGCCCGGCAGCCAGAACGGCCACATCTATCGGTGGCTTAGTAGGGATATGTCGCCCAACATGGGTTTGGCCTCGCGGGGGTTTGTGGTTTTCAGTCGCAGAGGGCGGCACGTTTGTCTACTTCAGTATGCTTGTCACCGGGGGTCGTCCTCATACGCGACGAGCGCGCTCGTTTCGACGAGTGCGCGAGGCTTTGGGGCAGCCTTAGTGGTTCCTCTCGGGGTTCCGCATCTCCGGCTGCGCTGTGCCAGAAAGCGTAGGTCTCTATACGCTAGGGATGACCGGTCCTTACCAGGATTTATAGGTTCATGGTAGGCATGTGGATCCATGCCGGGAAGTGAGCGTGCCTTTAACAGCTCCGGTACCACACATGGATATGTGGTAGGTGGCTTCTCTACCGGCCCCAGCGAGGTTGTCGTTAGCTCCTCTTCCGAGGAACCAGTGGTGAGCGGCTTCATTGCTCCGGTACCAGTCTGGACAATCTGGTAGTACCACTTTGGTACGGGGTAGCTCTCCCTTTAGAGAACCGAATCTTGCGTTTGGGGACACGATCTGTCTATAACTGATCCCGCACGGTTGCCCTCCGGGGTGGTCGGACGGACCAGCGGATATATATGTAGGATTAGAGGAACGGGTTGCTAGATCCCTTAGTCGCCTTTATCGACACCCACGGAAAGAGATGGGGTAACCCTATTCTATGCTGGGGCTACACGGCAACCCACCTAAGCCCTTCAAATCCATCAAACATTATTAGAATCCCGCATAAACGTTTAACAAACCAATAATGGCTTTATTTTTATCACGATAGATAGTCCAGGGTAATTGGACATAAATCCTTTACTATATTTATGAGTAGGAATCCCAAGTGTTATCCGTCGAATATATGGCCTGGTGTTACCTTGTTGCGCGAGAGGAAATATCAAATAGGTAGGTATCGGTTGTAATTTTATTGGAAAGGTATAACCTAAATGTGTTATGACGTTTGATTTATTTTAGAATACCCTCTTGTTAGAAATATTTTTACAAGGAGAAATACATCATCAAAATGATTCTATGACAGGATTCGAACTTGTGCCCCTCGCTTGCCGGGCGAGTGCGCCACCACTGCGCCACACGGGCACCCGGCAGCGCAGGGGGCACAGGTTCGAATCCGGTCATAGGAGAATTTTTGATAATGTATTTCTCCTTGTAAAATATTTCTAGTAACAATGTCTTGAGCAATAAAAATATAAGAAATATTACCCTCTTTTTGTTTTATTTCGATAGGTAGTTGTTGATTAGACAATGGAAATATAGGCTATTTATATGGGCAAAAATGACTATACACAGAATATAACAGCGATAAAACTATTATGCATAATGGTAGCGCAAAAGAGCCGGTAATTCTGTCATCGTTTTACAAAAAAGAAACCGGCCAAGTGCGAGTTGGACCCGCGCACGAATAGTTCCGTCGGACTATTTTTCCAAAAATATTACGTTTATTGTATAATATTAAGTCTTGGACTTAAGAAGGTGGGTACTGTTACCATTTCCATACAAACATAATACCAAAATAGAATTATAAAACATTTTCTACCCTAATATCGGTATTATTCGGATTAAGATTCTATTTTTACACCATATGGTTTTCCAAAATATTCATTCGAAATGAAATTAAACGGAAATACATTTCGTTCATTTTTACAGCTTAAATTACTTTTTATTGGGAATAATATAAAACAAATGAGATGTAAACTAGTAATTTACGCTAGAAAAATGAACGAAATGTATTTCCGTTTATTTCATTTCGAATGAATATTTTGGAAAACCCTGTAAAAATAAAATCTTAATCCGAATAATATCGATATTTTTATATATCGAGAAAACTAAATTTTTCATAATTCTATTCTGGTATTATAATTGTATGGAAATGGTAACAGTACCCTCTTTAATGGATAATTTATACTGTTTTTAGTATCTGTTGTTTAGTGGCATGAGAAATACACTATCTTTGTAAAAATCAATTATCTAGCCTAGCTTTCACGGTTCATGGGATACAACCTGGTGACAGACAGACGGACTTATACTTTTAGAAAAAAGGTTTCTTTTAATAGTTTGAGAACGATGGATATAAAAGTAACGTAAATCGCTTACTTACCCGAATCCATTGGTCAGTCTCCAGCATGCTATCTCCGGGTTGCATCAACAGCTTCACTTTTCTTCTTAGTACATTATCTTCGGGTGCTAAAGCGTGCGCTGTTAGTGCACTTTTCACGTCTGTCGTTTGCTGACGGACGAACAGCCCGTAAGCTTTGTCTCTTTCCAACTGTAAAATAAATAAACAATGAGTTTAGATCTCAAATCTCACTAATTTCGAATATTTAAAGGTAAACCTAACTAAATGACTTTATTGTGTGCCCTCAAATAAAAGATACTGGATACTGGACCAACCAATCCGTGAACGCAATGCGAACGTTAAAATTTAATTTATCACTAGCGTCATCTAGTCTATTACTCCATCACATGATGGATGAGCACTAGATGGCGCCAGTGGTAAATCTACATCGCGCTATCATTGCGTATATATTTATTAAATCACGTTTGTTGTATGGGAACCAAAGTAATTTTTCCCCTTAAATATTTGATTTTAGTTATTTTTTGTTACGGCTAAAGAAATACATAATCTGGGAGAATTTCAACAGTCTAGCTATGACGGTTCAAAAGATACAGCCTGGCAGACGGACAGATAGACACATAAAAGGACGGACGGACGGGTAGAAAGGGGGAAGTCTCAGTTATAGAGTCCCGTTTCTACCCTTTGGGTACAAAACTCTAAAAACACATTTCCTAAAGACTTTTTTCGGTTTGAATCGCGTAGTGTCAATTCTGAAAAAGGGACCTGGAAAGGTCTCGAAACGTTGAACGTTGTAACAATGCTGCAAGTAATAAACACCACGCGATTCAAACCGAAAAATGTCTTTAATTTCAATACAACATCGCGAAAACAGAAGAAAAGTCTAACACATTTCCTCCTTACCTTAATTGCTAACCCCTTATTATCACCAACAAGTTCGCTCCACGCCGCATTGGCCCGTTGCTCGCATTGGTCAACGTAATCGAACTCAACAAGGTCGACCAATGAGATGAGCCACCGCCTGTCGTCCCGGCTTGAAGAGGTTCCGCAGAGAAGAGGACAGGAGAGAAGAGCGAGGACGTACGCGAAGAGGAGAGAAGACGACTTCATTGTAAGCCTGTTGGAAGAAGAAAGGTTTTATGTTATGTTCTGATAGTAGGAAGTTTTCAAGAATGTAGGTATGTAGGTATTCTTAAATTTCGACAATAATTTTGATAATATTTTGTTTCTTTTTGTTTTTATTGCTCAAGGCATCTTTTCTAGAAATTTGTTACAAGGAGAAATGCATTATCAGAAGATGAAGAGAAATGGCGCAGGGGTAGCGCACGGCTTGACGAATTAACACTAAAATTTGCGGTTATATAGATACTGCTTGACTAATTTTTGACACTATTTTTTGACTTGACCAATAAAATTGTCCACTACATCGAGAAAATACAAGTGATGAGGTAGGGTTAACCTTCGATTGCTCCTCTTAAAACGGGCTGACTGAAGCCGGGCCCAGGCTGAATCGCGGCTGACCGAGTTTTTTAGGCATAACTTTTAGTGTTCTTTCTACCATATTAGTCTCCAATTGGTACTCGATGAGGTATGGTTGCCAACTGTAGGCTCCCAATCTATTAAATAAATACAAAATGGTAAACTAAAAATACAAATTATATCTTTCGCATTTTTTCTAGAAAATAACATAAAACTGTAATAAAAACGTTGTTAGTTAATGTACGGATACAATAATTTAAAAAGAAACCTGTATATTGTAATAACTCTGAAAGCTTTATGTGATACCGAACTAGTTAGTTAGTTATAGTGTTCGTTTTTAAATATCTTTATTTTCATGAAATACTTAACACAAACAGTATAATTACTAACTTACAAGTAGTTTAATATCATAAAATGTAGGTATACCACTTTTTTAGGCTGCCAGAGAACTAAGATATCGAACTAAAATCGGTAACATACTAACGTATATACCTATATGATAGTAAGAATAAGAACATGTGGCCATAACTTACGACGAAGGCTTTAAAAGCTTAGTGGCCGTCTTCCCGCCTTTGTTTGTAGGGCGGGCGGAATTTCCCATCTATTTCTCAAGGTTCAGATAGTTATTAGAGGCTTTTGTGAGGTGCGATAACAGATTTTATTAAAATTAACGTAACAGGTTTGGTTTACTTTGAAACCTTTTATTTAACGACTATTTATAGTCCCGATCCCGAATAAAACGAGAAGTCGCATTCGAACTGAAGTTAACCGGTTTTCATGTCGCCAAGCCCAGCCAATTTCTTATTTAAATATTGCACGCTGAACATAGTTGAGAGTTTGATTTGTATATCACAATTATTAGACGACTAGCCAACCTAACAGCTAGAGGTAAACTAAAAAAACGTAAAAATAACTTCTGAAGTCGTGCAGTTTTATGTAAGTACCTAGTAGGATTTGTTTGTAATTCGTCTTTTTTCCTCCTACCTAATATAAAACCTCAAATAAAAAAAACAACTACCCTAATCGGTCCAACCGTCCGCGTCGGTCGTTGTCGAGTAATCGGTGAAAAATCCTAAAAAAAATTGCGCTGAAATTGAGAACCCTTCCTTTTTTTGGAAGTCGGTTAATAATTAGTGTGAACGACCTGTACCAGAAAATGTTTATGCCATAGCACTTGCCAGTATTCACATTACATTTCGCATTCTAATGAAAGTTCTTTCAGTAGGGACTAAATAAATATTTCTAACTGAATATAGTTAATCAATGGAGAACCAATTATTAATTTCCAATCGAAGTCTCTAAAGAAAATCTAACAAGCAATTAGTAATGTTACTTAAGTTGTATTAATTGAATTCTTAACAAAGCGTTAAGGGGGTAGTCCTCGAGTTTTTTCATTGGATTTGGTTTAGTTATTCAAAGACTTCGTGAATTTGTTTTTGGAGCCGGTCAAAGGATATATCGAGACGCTTCGCCTTGAACGGCAAAGTGTCCTTAGCTATGACACGCTAGGTACAGTTGCAATGTTTAAAACAGAAATAAAATGTCATAAAGTCTGTGACCTAGCCAAGACATGTTTTTGTTCAAGGTGCAGCGTCTTGATGTATCTTTTAAAACCGGCCCAAAACGGTCTCTGTGGCGCGTCGGGTGAAGGCCCGACTGCAATGCAGAAGGTTGTTGGTTAGACTCCCGCCGGGTGCAAGTATTTATGATTACAAAGAAATATTTGGTTCTGGTGTCGATGTTTATTTATGTATCATATGTACAAAAAAAAAGTATAATATGTAATGTATCCGTTGTCTAGTACCCATGGTACAAGCCTAGTGCTTAATTTGGCACTAAATTGCGCTGTAACGTCGTGCAACTAAACCAATCCCAACGGAAAAACGAAAAAACTTGAGGACTGTCCCCTTAACCAGTAGATAGGTATGTATTAAATTAGCTACTGATCTTAACTTGAACTTACAATAGCCAAGAATTTTCAACAGAATCACTGTCAAGCAATTGATTTTGTTGCGAAACTTTAATGAGTCGAATTCGTCATCTATTAAAAGTTTTGTTGCCACTTAAGTCTAGTCTTCTATTTATAAAAGAATAATTGTAAATGATAAAGCCGTAACAGACGATCGAACACTGTCAAATTATGTACCTACTGACTATTAGTGTTCTGTGGCCACAAGTACGTCATAATAGTTGCAGATTATGATTATTTATATTACTGGTGCGAGGGTGCGGTTCAATCGTCTGTTACGGCTATTGCAATCTGTGAACAGAACGGTGTTTGTCTAGTGATAGATACCTTGACTTTCATTCCGTAGGTCACACTTGCACATCGCCTTAAGGTCTTATACTTGACTTAATGACTACTATCAAAGATAACCGGGACCCCCACCTTAACGTGCCTTACGAAGCACGAAGGAACCAGAAAAAAACAGATTTTTGACCCACATTATCAGTTACTAAGCCGGCATGGCTATACAAGATGGCCAATGAACTTTTACTAGTTAAGTATGTGACTAAACATAACAAAGAATAACTCGTGTAAGCCTCTTAAATGTCATGACTTAAAAAAAAACTGTAACATAAAATTTAAGAATATTTCTAGAATCTTTCCTAATAACAAACGAAGGACAGAGAGGCTGATTCAAATAACTAAATAAAAAATCTCTTGCAACAACCGAGCAACCGAATTAATGAAAGAAACGTTAAAATTGAAGTCTTTTTTACTTTCGGCCATTCATCCTTTATACTAAGGGTCCAGAAATAAAAGGAAAAAATTAAAGAGCACGGGTATTCATAAAATGATTGTTGCTTTTAAGAGGATAGAATACTACCTACTCCTTCTCTATAGAAACTTAGTCGACTGTTTCCTCCCTCGATAAAGACATTAGAGCAAATATGTTTATGCCATTAAACCCTATATCTGCCATATGATCATGCCACTACTGCTAGAGGTAATGTCTCAAACAAATTTTAAACTTCATTTATGCGAAATAAATAAAAAACGCCGCTGCAGCGCTGACAATTTTGTTACTAACTAAACGTAAAAATGAAATGCTAGCTATGAAAATGATAGCTGCGGGCGCTAAGATGTTTGACGATAAAAACGTCAGAAGCATCATTAAGTTTTTGGTATCGTTACCACAAAGGTGGTTGTTTACAACTAACAGTCTTCCTTCTGATGTCACATCTACTGTTTAGGTGAGATTAATATAATAGACAATCACCCTTACTTATAAAAGATGATTAAGTTTATGTAACGTTTGGCTCTGTCTGTTAATTTTGAAACTTCATGCCACAGTAAAAGACAAACGTCACATAAAGTTAGTCATCGTTTATAAGTAAGGGGGAAAGTTGCTGGACATTGCGTAACTATTTATCACCTACAACGTTACAATTGAGTAATCGTGGAGTAAGGTCGGAGCAATTTTACCACTTTTTAGGGTTCCGTAGCCAAATGGCAAAAAACGGAACCCTTATAGATTCGTCATGTCTGTCTGTCTGTCCGTCTGTCCGTCCGTCCGTATGTCACAGCCACTTTTCTCCGAAACTATAAGAGTTATACTGTTGAAACTTGGTAAGTAGATGTATTCTGTGAACCGCATTAAGATTTTTACACAAAAATAGAAAAAAATAATAAATTTTTGGGGTTCCCCATAGTAAGAACTGAAACTCAAAAAAATTTTTTTCATCAATCCTATACATGTGGGGTATCTATAGATAGGTCTTCAAAAATAATAATAAGGTTTCTTATATCATTTTTTTCTAAACTGAATAGTTTGCGCGAGAGACACTTCCAAAGTGGTAAAATGTTGGTCCCCCCCTGTAACTTCTAAAATAATGGAATGATAAGGCTAAAAAAAGTATATGATGTACATTACTATGTAAACTTCCAACGAAAATTGGTTTGAATGAGATCTAGTAAGTAGTTTTTTTTTAAAACGTCATAAATCGTAAACCGCAATTTACCTTTCAAAACAAAATTTGTTGTATAGATAATGGTACGGAACCCTTCATGCGCGAGTCCGACTCGCACTTGGGCGGTTTTTGTTTCTGTCTGTCAAGTTTGAAAGTTCTTGTCACGGAAAAAGACAAAGCATCTTACTCCACGTTTATTAATAAGGCTGAGAGAGTTTGCCACAAGTGTTAGTTTAACTCAAATTTAATAAATAACACACTGTTTCGAGGTAAGTATCTTACGTAGGTGAAGAAATTTGAGATGAAAGGAGAATATAAATGGGATGTAAATGAAAAGTAGAATGAACTTTTGGGTGCCCTTAACAGGGCTATTTGAGACATGGGCGAGTCGGTGGCTAAATCTCCATACTACGAGAGTAGAAAGAAAAACTTCTCTTCCAACCCTTAAGAGGACAGTCTCCGTACTCTTTCTCTATACAAACGTAGTCGACTGTTTCCTCCCTGGATAAAGACATTAGAGCAAATATGTTTATGCCATAAAACCTATATCTGTCTTTTTTTTTATAGTAATGACAGATATAGGTATCATGGCATAAACATATTTGCTCTAGAGTGCGTTTCATTTTTAAATTCCTATGCCGTCATGTTGGTAGCAAAACAAAAAAGTGCAAAATACAAAAAAAAACATGTGCTATCTTGAATTAAGGGAGATTTGTATATAAAGAATGATTGGACGAATCTTCCTGTGTTCAAGGTTTAGGGTATAGCACATTCAAGAAATTAAGGCAAGACTTTTTTGTTTTACTCCAACATAACGGCGTCTAATAGGAATTTAAAGATGAAACGCACTATAATGTCTTTATCCAGGGAGGAAACCCTCGACTACGTTTGTATGGAGCAAGAGAATGGAGACTGTCCTCTTAATATTATCCGATTTCGTTGTTTTTTTGTGCAATTACCTGATAGAGAACTAGGTTTAAGTTTTTTCCTTTTATCAGTTAAAAAAAATTGGGACAACTTTTGACAATTTAAAAGAAACACGTTTATGCTTAGTTTTAAACCCACGACAGTACAAGAGGGGTATTTGTTATAAAGTATGACGTGTAATATTAGCATGCCATAAGCAAATAATGCTCTATTTCATAAGAGTGCCTACTTTACTGCAATAAAAGTGTATAATGCATTACCAACAGAATTTAAAACCTTAGAAAATGTAAATATCTTTAAGTGTCGACTAAAAAAATGGCTTATAGCAAATTGCTTTTATTCTCTTAAAGAATATTACGAAAAAACTGGCACGATCATTCACTAGTTATCTAATTGTATTAGATCTTAAATATCTTTAGATTTAGTACACAACATAAAATATTGTATGCCTGTAGTGGGTAAGTGATTGTATCCAAAATATTTAAATTTAAGACCCTTATGTACATCACTTTAACAATAAATATTCTTGATTCTTGATTCTTGATTCTTGTCTGTCTGTCTGTGGCATCGTAGCTCACGAACGGATGAACCGATTGCAATGTAGTTTTTTTTATTGATAAATGACTTATGCGCGAGTGTTCGTAGCTACGTTTGTGGCGAGATAATAACACTTTTAAAAAAATCACCTTAATTTAATTTGTTGTACGGAGACACGCATTTTTATTTAAGACACGGGTCTAGATCGCGTATCTAGCTTCTAGTCAAAGTAGAGCAAAGTCTGGAAGATATCGCTTTTAGCGTTTTGGCCTGCTCTGTTATCTGCCGTCTCAGTACAGGAATATAACTAAAAGTGGTAATAAAATGGCAAAATACTGCTGTGATTGAGTATATCAACGATATCTACATCTACACTATCTACACTTCTACACTAATATTATAAAGAGAAAAGATTTGTATTTTTGTATGTGTGGGCACATGTTTATTATGAATAAACTTAAAAATTACTGGACCGATTTAAAATATTCTTTCACCATTAGAAAGCTACATTAACCCTGAGTAACATAGGCTACTTTTGATTCCGTGGGAATATACGGGATTGGGACTTACGCGGGTGAAACCGCGGGACCCAGCTAGAAAAGTATAAGTTAGCGAAAAACACAGTATACCTAAAATAATTAAAAAGTAGCGCCTTCATCACTACAACATTTCTTTTATTAATTAGTAATCTCATCCAACTGGTTTGAGCCATTAAAAAAGGACCTTAAAGAGATCGTAAAACAAATTTTACGGCTTAAATATTCCAGAAAACGGCAGCATTGTAAATACCTCGTCTTAAAACCCTCATCCAATTGAAGATATCTTATTAAAACTCCTTGTTTCATACTAATTAGTTCGAATACTACGGCATTACCTACTGTCTACCTCCATTCAAATTTACTTTGCCGTTCTGAAGGAGCAATTTCCTTCGTTCCGTATCACCGGCAATGTCAGACCCCGCGACCCGTTTCAAAACATTTACTTTGCCAAAGTAAACTTGAACTTTATTTAAAAAAGGCTAGGGTTCGTTTTGAATTGGATGTGTCACCTGTTACATGGAACAAACCGAGAAGGGAAAGTCAGTGAAATTGAGTTCACAGTAGTATGATCCCATTCAGTTACTAGTATTTGATGTGACATGGACTATCGTCCAGCAGTTTTATTGGTTTTCAATTCTTTGAATTTTAGTTTTCAATCCGATAAACTTTTGAGTCATGTTACAAGATAGCTTTTACATTTTGTTCCATTTCTTTACATTTATCTATTTTTTAGGGTTTCGTAGTCAACAAGAAACCCTATATAGTTTCGTCGTGTCCGTCTGTCCGAGGCTTCGCTCAGAGACGCTTTGTATCAAAAAGCTGTATTTTTTATTGTTTACCCTATGGTGTCGTTAGATAGTTATTTTAAAATCATTGTGGGTGGGTATTTTAGGGTTCCGTTTTCAAAATATTGAGAACAAATTAATTCTGTTGATAATTACATAACTTAATTAAAAGTTGTTAGTTGTAACGACTTTTTCCAAATTGCTATCCATGTTATTTTTTAAAAACTACTACGAAACTGCGCGACAAGGCACACACTTGCCCATTTTTTTATAGCTTCCTACCAAGAAATGCTTGTAGCTTTTTATCTACCGTGGACATTTGCTGTGAAATAAGAAATCGATTTGTTGGTATGAAATTGTGATATGATAATGTTTAGAAAATTTATTTACAAGGAAAAATAGCATTCAAAAATTTTCACTTGCGGCGAGGCTTGAACTCGCGTCTTTGGGTCGGTACCCCAACGTCCTTACCAACTAGACTACGCAAGCTCATGTCCCGTGCCGTGAAAACTTCCAATGCTATATTCTCCTTTGATTGTTTTTACGATTAAGGCTCGTTAGAGCGCCATCTATCTAACGCTACAGGAACAACTTTCCAGTTGTTTACACCTGCGTCGTAATGGTTAACTTTACAGTTAACTCATTAAACGTAAGATGTCGCTTTTTCCATTACTATAAATTTCTATTAATTTTTGTATGTAGCTCAAGGCTATTTTGTTTAGAAAATTAATTTACAAGGAAAAATAGCATTCAAAAATTTTCACTTGCGGCGAGGCTTGAACTCGCGTCTTTGGGTCGGTACCCCAACGTCCTTACCAACTAGACTACGCAAGCTCATGTCCCGTGCCGTGAAAACTTCCAATGCTATATTCTCCTTTGATTGTTTTTACGATTAAGGCTCGTTAGAGCGCCATCTATCTAACGCTACAGGAACAACTTTCCAGTTGTTTACACCTGCGTCGTAATGGTTAACTTTACAGTTAACTCATTAAACGTAAGATGTCGCTTTTTCCATTACTATAAATTTCTATTAATTTTTGTATGTAGCTCAAGGCTATTTTGTTTAGAAAATTTATTTACAAGGAAAAATAGCATTCAAAAATTTTCACTTGCGGCGAGGCTTGAACTCGCGTCTTTGGGTCGGTACCCCAACGTCCTTACCAACTAGACTACGCAAGCTCATGTCCCGTGCCGTGAAAACTTCCAATGCTATATTCTCCTTTGATTGTTTTTACGATTAAGGCTCGTTAGAGCGCCATCTATCTAACGCTACAGGAACAACTTGAAATGGAACAACTTGGATTTTTCCTTGTAAATAAATTTTCTAAACAAAATAGCCTTGAGCTACATACAAAAATTAATAGAAATTTATAGTAATGGAAAAAGCGACATCTTACGTTTAATGAGTTAACTGTAAAGTTAACCATTACGACGCAGGTGTAAACAACTGGAAAGTTGTTCCTGTAGCGTTAGATAGATGGCGCTCTAACGAGCCTTAATCGTAAAAACAATCAAAGGAGAATATAGCATTGGAAGTTTTCACGGCACGGGACATGAGCTTGCGTAGTCTAGTTGGTAAGGACGTTGGGGTACCGACCCAAAGACGCGAGTTCAAGCCTCGCCGCAAGTGAAAATTTTTGAATGCTATTTTTCCTTGTAAATTAATTTTCTAAACAAAATAGCCTTGAGCTACATACAAAAATTAATAGAAATTTATATGATAATGTTGTTATACCTTCTGAATGAGAACTAAATCATACGATAAATAGGTACCTACTTTATTTTGTATTATATAGATAACTTTTGCCGTGTAGCCCCGGCATAGAATAGGCTTACCCCATCTCCTTAAGTTCTACCCGCGCGGTGGCGGATAAACTTCTTGGTCCCTAGTCCCTAGGTCCCCAAATCTATTTGGGTATGGTCAATGACGACCTACTGCGCCGACCCTAAATAAAAAAAAACTTGCGTTTACTGCACCCTGGGCTCTCGAGAAGGATGCAACCGGGAACATTGCTCAGATGAGAAGAAGATAACTACAATAACGAAAAATATTCATAAAGCATATTTAGCTACCTACTCAAACAATATTGTTAAAGACAAAGTACATGAATACAGAAAACTCATATGAAAATGGTCTCGCGGGAAAACTGTTTAGTTTCGCAAGTTAGTTTTGATACGACTTCAAAAGTTTCACGGGAGAATGCAGCACGGTTTATGTTTCAACTCAGCGCTTTTCTAATAAATTCTGAGCACCCACTAAGTATTTGACTTGTTAAGTAAATGCATCTTAATTAGGAATGAAAGCATAACCTAGGGGGATTTGCAAATAAAACGGACGTGTTTTGAACCTGACACTATCGATATCTCAAGTTGTTATTCGAAAATATTTTCGGTTTTTTTGGGTGTTGGCATTATTGATGACCAAAGGGATATGGTCACAGGCCCACAGATCTATGAATGGTCATCAGTGTTGCCAACACCAAAAAAAAACATTTTTTTTATCGATAGTCTCCGTTTCAAAACATATCCGTTTAATTGCGTATTCCCCCTACTAAGTTTAGTGGAATTGCATATTGTTTTAAGATCTATAACAAATTAGCGAAATAAGCACACTAATAAATAATTGAAACTAGGTTCGATACTGTCTATACCTACTTCTCGTCATGTGTGTGCCCTAGGGAAAATATAACTTTCGTCTCTTCTTTTCGCGTAGTAGTGTGGCTCACCTGGGGTTAGAGTTTTCAGATCGCCCTAAGGCCTCTAACTTTACCTAAGGACTGCTATCAGAGATAACAACCGAGACCAACTGCTTAACGTGCCTTTCGAAGCACGGAGGAGCTCCAGTAAATGATTTTTGATACACAAATTATCGATCACCCATCCAAGCAATGACCGCGCCAAGCGTTGCATAACCCGCACGACCGTTCAAGATCGGCAGGTATAGCTAGACTAATGAGCTCCTAATTTCGCAGACACGAAAGTTCCAAGACGATTGTGACGAGTTACTGAAACTGGCTAATTAAGGCAACTGACGAGACGAGAAGTAATCCGACCCCAATATCCGCTTGCAATGTAGAAGTTAACAGGTTGCATTTGGCAGGTAGTTTATAGAAGCTAAACCGTGACTTTTATATTTGCAACTAGCTGCGTCCCTCGGTTTCACCCGCGTAAGTCCCGATCCCGTGGGAATATCGGGATCAAAAGTAGCCTATAGCCTTCCTCAATAAATTGACTATCCAACACTGAAAGATTTTTTCCGTTCCAGAGATTAGCGCGTTCAAACAAACAAACTCTGCCGCTTTATAATAATAGATTGAAGGTAATAGATAGACAGAGATAGAGATTGAAGATGTTAATGAAAACTATAGACTACTGATATATACCTACCACTCTTTATTTTCTTATGTGCACACAGCGCTTTACTTTAACGGGGTATTACGGTTTCGTGTCGACGACGCGAGGATATGAAATTGTTTTGTTATCTTTTTGTTGGGGGGTTAGGGGAGGGTAGGGGGTAATCTTCAACTGAGAGTGTAGTTTGAAGTGCACTATTAAGGAAAAATAATATCTGGGGTATGTTCTTAAATATTGTGCGACATTACAGCTCTATATCCCGACGCTAACGGAACACGTGACGGACGAGTCTATTTTCGCTACGACTTTGGCCGATGGGTGGTTCCAAGCCGTGCCAGAAGCCTCCGAGGCCCGAACCTAGAAACCCTTTTTGGTCCCCTTTTACCTCAGGCAGGGGATACTATAGACCCCGGGCTACAGAGCCCCAACCAAATAATAAAATGGTATTAGACCATAGCCGAGGCGCACCAACTATTAGGTAAAATGTGATAAAAAGGTCTCATTATCGTATTCAATTACGTATGATATGACGTAAATGATTTTAACAAGCTACGAAAATCAGTTCCATAAAAATAGGTACAATTTTGCTCATTGACGCGTAGTAATTGTTTAATTGCCTCTACAATTAATGTCTGATTGATTTAATTAATTGAAAAATGGTTCTGACGATGTTTTATTGTAAAATGAAATAAACAGGTATCTAAATAATATTTTGAATGATAATAGTTGAAGAATATACCTTATTAAATTACATAGTGTAGCGTTATAACAACAGCTCTATGAATAAAAATATTCTAAAATAATATCGATAACACATTAAAATATTAACATCTTTTTTTGTTTTCAACCCAAAGTGGTTCGAATTTCATTGAGGCTCGGTTGTTGTCTTCTTCAGTCATTTGAGCTTAATTTTCTGAAATTAATAATGTAGGTATTAATATTATTTAAATTTCAACCCAACAGTTCGAATTTCAGTCTCATCGTTTCCTAGTTTCGACCAAAATATTCGAATTCCAGTCTCAATCGTTTGAGTTTCGACCCAACCATTCAAATTTCAGCCTTAACGTTTCTGGTTTAGACCCAACCATTCGAATTTCAGCCTCAACCATTTGAGTTTCGGCAGTTCTAAATCATTCAGGTTTTAGCCCAAGCCATCATCACCCAAACTTTCAACTGTAGGTACATGTACAAAATACCGTACATAAAATTTTGAGAAAATATTAAAATTCAGCACATTACCTTCGTTGATACGGGTCACTGGTTAAAGTGTCTCGAGTGATTACGAATTCGGTCCGATGGGTTTTCCCAAACGTACAACTCGTTTTCCGTTAGGGAGGGTTTTAAGAAATTAGATTAGACGATGAAATATTAGGAATACGTAAACTTTACCGATTATACTTTACTTTTTACGTGATTAAACTTTTAATTGACATCCTTGATAGGCAGTAATGGTACCGGTGGCGATAGAAATTTAGCTGTGAAAAGTTATTTGAAAGTGTTCTTAACTTTACTCAAGTTGGTATTTTTAGCCAACTTGGATTATTCTAAAAAATTAAGATATTTTTAGAATGTCCCAAGATCCCAGATATTGTGCGGGTAAAACAAAGCATAGTATTAAAGTTGTGACTTAAGTACTTTTATAAAAAGCTTTAAAGATATTCTTTTGTGATCTCCTTGTCATAAGTAATTGATTAATGACCTACTTAATCTAACATTATTTAGTATTGCGTACTTCCGTGATTTCGTTATTGAAAGGTACGTCGCCGGATGCGCTGATATTTTTGTAAAGATATATTTATATTTTACGTGTTTTTTTTTTATTTCAAACTATAATCTGACGTTTTGGCTCCAAGTAATTGAATATTTTTTTGAAGAAGATGTGTCAAACCGTAGTACACAATTTAAAAACTAAAAAATGTATAATTATTTTGGTATAGCGTTATTTATGGTTTTGTAGATAGCACCTAAAATTCAACGTTTAAAAAATGGTAATCATCTTTGACAATAAAATAAATTAAAATTAAATAACTGCGAGACCTAGCACTATAAAGATTGATATTGTTCATCTACCTACTTTCTACACAAATTCGTAAAAAAAAGTATTATCGCTATAAATGAAATTTCACGCGCAACCGGTATTACGAAAGATCCCCATAAGTCAACTAAGTAACTACGAGATTACCTACTGAAAGGTTGTAATGTAATTTGATTAATTTCCTACTCATAAATTAGTAAGTAGGCAGTAAGTAACTTGGGTAGTTATTTGATGATGTTATTTGATCTTACAAGTAATTGCGTTGTGCTTGAGGGAGTATCGTTAATGATAAATGATAATAAAGATAATATATGTGAGGTGAATTTATTAAACGTAGAAAAGCTTCTGCAACAGCTTGTTCTAAGTTGTAGCACCAAGTAGACTATTCTAGTTTTAGGAAAATTTCCAGTTCTATTAAGAAGACTTAACACGTTGACAGTCCTGTGTACCCAATGTATTCAGTGTCCCCACTATGTCCAGTGTAGGTACACGCCAGCAAACGGTACACTACCACTATCAAATTTGAGGAGCTCTAGCATCCTGATATTGGTTTGTTTGTACTGTTTTAAATCTCGTATGCCAATGAGGTAACTGAACTGAACTGACTGAACTTTATTTATTTTAAACACTTACATTATTATGTTTATGAGAAATAAATGAAATTGCATGCTATTCTAGGACTTATTTATAGGTAACCATTATTTTTATTGGGCAATATTATTACGGCTGAAAAATATGATTAGTGCTCTGTGTTAGTGCCTAACAAAAAAATCTTTGGGACTTTTAATAATTGTTTGTATGCAAAAATTGAAAAATTTCAATAATTCCATAGGGCACTGTGTGTCGTATTTTCAACTGTCAACAACCATAGTACTTCAATTTCTAAAACTTCACCTAACTTTACTAAAATGGTTACCTAGCACAAAATATTGTAATTAAAAGTTAGGTTCTGGTGCAGACAGTTAACATTATGCAAGTTGTCCTACATAAGGTTACCAAACACAAAACAGTAGAGTGTTGGCCAGAACGAAGTAACAATTATTTTGTTCTGCAATTTTATTTACATGTAACCTCGTTGTAAACTGAATTAAATAGATAGTAGGAAAAATCAATATAACATATCAAAAAAAAGATAAAATGAAATCTCGTGTCTTCTAGGCAACGAATAAATGGACATGATTATAATTATAGTTTCATGAAAATGTAGAAGTTAAGTAAAGTGGTAAGTGACCAACAAAGAATTTAAATTTCTGAAAAATAGAATCTGAATAAAAAATCGGAGGGGGAGAACTTTGCCCAACGGTTTACCCGGGCTAAATAATAATATGTGTTGTATAATATCGATAATAAATAAATAATCTGTAAAACTACAAGAAATATGAAAATAACAATCTGTAAAATTTTCGATGGGCTTACGTTTAATATTCCATTTTAAATTTAATTAAAAAATTAAGCGTGCAACTTAATATCAACGAACAATGTAGTACATATTCATAAAATGAAATTTAAAAGAGTTATACATGGTCAATATAAAATGAGTTTTTAGTGCCAGACCTGGTTTACTATGCCTAAATCATGGTTTAAACCAGGTTTGGCCTTAAAACTAATTTCATATTAACCATGATAAAATTAAGGACATTTTTCGGTTTGAATCGCGTGGTGTTTATTACTTTTAGCATTGTTACAACGCTCAACGTTTCGAGACCTTTCCAGGTCCCTTCTTCAGGATAGACAACATCGCAATTTCAATACAACATCGCGAAAACAGTAGAAAAAACTAACCATGATAAAGTTTAAATTTACTTTGTTTAGAATTTGTCGGTAAATGAGCAAATTTTTTGAAAATGAAAAAGCAAGTTTTTTGAGTCAATTCAGAGATTGTCATCACAAATTCTTAAGCACCAACTTCGGTCACTGACCCGCGAAAATCAACTCTATAAATAAAAAACATACTTACTAAAATGTTTGAGACGATTAAGTCATTGAATAATTGAGAAATGGAGTATAAAAAAGTGCTACCAGAATTTGGGGGAAACAACATGAACATTAAATAATAATACAAAACATTTATATTTTATTACAATTACATTTCGTTTAATATCATCGTCTAAGATCCCCTTTATTAGATTAAAATGCTTTCATTTCATACAACAACGGTTCAAAGTAGCTCCGACCTGTTTCAAACCTCATATTAATAAGTCTTTTACAAATTGTACTTGTAGTGTACAGTCGGATTCAAAAGTTTCCTATATAAATGTTAAGAACTTATGTATTTTTTCCCCATACGTACAATCGCCAATCTACGCTTGGACACGATAAGGAGTACCTCCTTTTAACGTGTCAATGGTGTAAAATTATAAATAGTAGATTGTATACCAAGGGAGAAAAAACTATATTTAAGGCGAGAGTGTTTTTTGAATCCAGAGAGGAGCGAGGGATTCTTTAGTAGAATCCTGAGCGAATCGAGGGATTCAAAGTATTTCACTCGAGCGAAAAATAGTGTTTGCTCCCGAGGTGAACATTCTACTTTTCATCACCCTCTATGAGAAAATGAGTAACGTACTTTGACCATTGTTCCCGTCTGACAGTAACTACCAATTTTTATCAAAACCTGCCTTCTTCTACCAAACTACCATTTTCTACCAAACCTACCATTTTCCATCAATAACTACCATTTTTTACTACATCCTACTATTTTCTACCAAAAACTGCCGATTCTACCAAAAACTACCATTTTCTACCAAACCTACCATTTTCTACCAAATCCTACCATTTTCTATAAATACCTGCCATTTTCTACCAAACCTACCTTTTTCTACCAAACCTACTATTTACTACTACATCCTACTATTTTCTACCAAAAACTACCATTTCTACCAAAAACTACCATTTTCTACCAATACCTACCACTTTTCACCAAACCTACCAATTTCTACCAACGTTACCATTTCTTACCAAAACCTACCATTTTCTACCAAAACCCTCCATTTTACCAATATTCTACCTGTACGGTCGAACACCCATCGCTCACCCATCAGACACATGTGTTGCTTAACCTGCTCGGTCAATCACCCATCACTTACCTATCAGACACGCAGTACGGTGATAGGAACTCTTTGTTAATTAAAACTTTTTAAAAATATTCACATTCCAAATTCAAATCTCATTATTGCCCTGCTAACAGGGCAATAATGAGCTATGAAAATGCCTGCTAGGAACATCGCCAGCAAAGCGCTACTTCATGCCCTGTTTACAGGGATTAGACTAGCTCTTTTCGAATAGATGGGATGAAAAATAACTTATTTCAAAATTATTTTTTAATAGTCCAGTATCTAGGCCACATCTAGACCACAGCGACTTCTGCGTTTTGCAGTGGAGTGGAAGCTCTAATATGTATTTTAATCTGACTTCCTTCCACTGAAGCACATAATATTCTTCGTTTACTCTGGACAAGTAAATTTAAGATTTATCTTGATTCGAAATGGAAAATATCATAGGAAGATAGGTTAGAAGGATAGGAAGAAGGTAGGTTTGCTTCAATATAACATTACAAACGATTTTGAACCTTGTGACGGCGAACCAATTTTGAACCCGACTGCACATTTTCAGTGAAAGCGTGTTGACCTTAAATATTACGCTGTCTAGTCAGAGTTCATTGAACCTTAAATTTTTTACTTAAGTACTACTTATCATTAGACTAAGTGCCTATCTTATTTTTGGAACGAATATTATTCAGGGCCCTATTCTGAAAAACTGAAAATCCATGTCGGGCGCATCGAAAATTGTTGATTATTTCATGACGGAATGTCGTAGAACTTTTTTTTGTGTACAGATTGTAGGCGACATTGTTTCCGATATTTTAGTGCAGTTTCCATACAAATATGTCGAAACGTATTGAAGCTTATCGACATTTTAGCCAAATCAGACATTTTTTGTCTAAAATTTGGATAGGCTTTGCACCAATAGGAGGTTCTTGTCTTAAAACTACACCAAAATGTAGGAAATAATGTCACCTACAATCTGTGCACAAAAAAAAGTTCTACGACATTCCGTCATGAAATAATCAACAATTTTCGATGAGCCCGACAGGGATTTTCAGTTTCAAGGTCGTTGACGTTGTTACTCCTCTTAATGCGGCAAGCAAGTGTCTCGCTAGAAAATGTCACGTAACGAATGTTTCGTTTCTGACGGGCAAACAAAACAATTTCAGTAATTTGTAATTTGACGGTCTCTGTGATAGGTACTTCTGCCTATTACCCGATTGCGACGCAGAAGGTTGCTGGTTCGATTTATGCTAAATATAAACATTTGTGTTTGGATTTTTTAGGGTTCCGTACCTCAAAAGATAAAAAGGAACCCTTATAAGTTACACTCGCTCGGACAAGCTAGTGAACATATTATTATATCAAATCATCTTATGATAATTATACATTATAGACTGACAAAAACAAAACCTCTGTCTGACTGACAGATGGACATCTGTCAGTCAGTCAGAGGTTTTGTTTTTGTTGTCAGTCTATAATGTACCTATACTTAATTATATAATATCGTAGGATGATTTGATAAACAGAGTTTTAACGAAAATCCTAGGAATTTCCCAATCACGCGGTTATTCGCTAAAATCCTGTTAATCAAGTTATCCTACGACATTATTATACCTACTACATATGTATTTATAAAAAAAAGTATATTATCAGTAACTGTAATCAAGTATACTAATAATACAAGTCTGGTAGCTTATTTTATAAGATACCGATAGATTGCAATATCCCGCAATATTTATTATATTATTCCTAAATAGCATCTATAGTTGCGTCAAAATCCTGCATTGTAATAACAAATGCAGCAATTCCGAATGGAAATGGCGGCGTCCACGGATGCTAACTATGAATATTTTACATCTACAACTTTCGGTTCGAACGATTGAGACTGACTTATCTAAAAATTTATTCCAAAACCGATTCGGTTTCAGCAACTGGAAATTATTGATGTTCTAAACGGCGTACTGGAAATTGGATTGTATCTTGGGTTCCTACTATTATTTAATTCGACGTAACCAGCTAATAGCTAAACCAAGCACCAAAATCATTGATCGGAGGTAAGATGTTAAATTTGATGATGTATTGGATAATATCCACCAAAAAAGTTCAGCATAGGGATATTTTGGAAAAATGGATAATACATTAAATTCGTAGTCCATTATTGCAGTATCTTATCAAAAAACTAATTTTAATTCCTTGTTCATTTACATGATAGTGGTCAAATGAAACTTTATTATGATTGATGTAATGATATAGGTAGTTTTTCTCCAAGAAAGTATTTTTGGCCACTATCACGATACATAGAACTTATTCAACGGACAGACGATAAAAGAAAACATCGTGAGGAAACCTTCTAAACCATAAACCAACTTACAGTCTGAAGGCTCCCGTGGCTCGCGTCCTACAGTGACAACTTTAGCCGGCTTAAATTTTAAACGGCTTTTAAAATTATTTTTGTCACGAAACTCATGCGATAAACTACGAGATACAGTTAGTATTTATTACACCGAACCACTTTCGCAGTCAACAATAAATATGAGTAGGTTTTTTGAATTATTACTCAAAAAAACCTACTCAAATACCTACTCGCTACTGAGGTTTTTATAATATCCTCTATAATACCGTTGTTTCGAATATAAACGAAAAACACGTATTCTAGTAATCAGTATTGAACGAAGGATGAATATAAATCAGCTACATTATGAGGGTAGCAGGTAACGGACACAAATCTTTGTTTCAAGAAGAAATTTTGGAGTTTACTTTGACCTTTATCAGAACTTTTAATTTGAAGGATCGTATCTCTGCCAGATGTTACGGGTCTATTGATTGAAAGCAATATGATTTCTAATTGAACAGAAAATATAAATGGTCACTAAGACGTTCTAACGTCGTCATCTCTAAGACGTAAAATATAAAAGGTCACCAAGACGTTCTAACGTCATCTCTAAGACGTAAAATATAAAAGGTCACTAAGACGTTCTAACGTCATCTCTAAGACGTAAAATATAAAAGGTCACCAAGACGTTCTTCTTATTATTTAATTTTGTCATCCTTTTAATATTTTTTGGACAGTATAGTACCCGCTCCCAATCTGGGAGTAGTGAGTATTTACTTCACTCTACTACTGTTCTCTAGAGAACTTAAATGTTTAAAATAGTATTTTCGGTTTTATTCCATACTATAACTAGGAATTCTACGAACAGTAGACATCGCGAGCACTTTATTGGAAGGACTTAGATGGACGCTTTGCTCGCTCGGTCAATAAATGGCAGATTATATATGAAGCTTTACTTTATCTTTTGTTGATGCTTTAACAATACATTTACATGTAGAATGATAGGTTTATTTGGATTGAGGCATGTTTTCAATCTTCTTTGTTCTGCCCTCTCCCCTGATAAGTTGGATCTCCTTGTACGTTTGCGCCAGGTCTATCAATCCTGGGTTATTATTGGGAAAATGGTGGTCCAGCATTCTGCTCTCCACATCTTCTTGGGTCTTATTACAGTCTCATTAACTTTGCCTTTGGTTTTAACGGGCATTTTAGGGTCGCAGAGCACACCTGTTAAAGAACGGCAATTCGTCCAGGCTGTATTCATCCGGTGATTTATCCAGTGATGCTGAGTATAAAACCTAGGTATTTGAAATTTGATACTTTACATTGAACTATGATTTTCCATATACAGCTGGATCCTGGCTTCTAGCCCATTTCACGTTAACTTAAAGCAAATGTAACCCATTAGGTTACACTAGTAGGTACGTTCCTTGAAATTCAATATGTAACGTGCCGTTTAGCATGTACGTACATATTGTATAGGGGATGCACGCTTTCAGAATATCCTAGACATCCAGAATAGGTTTCACTTTGTACCAAAGTTTAAAGTACTCTTGCAGACTTCATAACATTTTTTTTATTGTATAGTATTTTTGTCGCACGATATTTGTTGTTATCGCCTAAAGTTCTTAATAAATGTTATCTTCATTATTATAATGGTATCTCGGTAACTGCGATACAAGCTTATGCTTAGTGTAAAACTGATTTATTGATTTAATTTGAGAAAGGTTTAATAAGTTTCCTAATAATACATAAATATTGTTTTGTATTGTTTTGTAATAACGGAATAGTAGAGTTTTTTTAGCTTGCTTACTAAAACTTTGAACGATACGAGAGTGGTTTAAATAAATAATTTTGTTGTTTTTTTTTCAATATTTTGTAGTAGGTAGGTACTGATGTGTTAATACAGCTATTATTGTCTTCAAAAGTTATATAACTCACTGTTGTAGTGTCTTTTATTCGCTATAACACGTTAGTCCTGAAATGACAAGTCCAAGTCCAGACAAACTAATATGATAAGTCCAAGACACTAGAGTCCTGGACTTATAATATTAACGTGTACAAGTTTGCTAACGCTAGTGTACCGCACGGGGTACACGGACTAATGCGGTACCGTTAGCCGTGTACCCCATACGGTACAATGGACTGTAAACGTGTTAAGTTTTTAGTAATCGACGTTAAAATGTTTATTACAAAATTTTGATTAGTTTCCAGTCTGCGGGGATTCTGAAGTCAAAACATCGTCGAGACCGTATCTGCTGAAGATACGTGACGATAGTTCGGATATTTCAACTTTAGCTCTTTGAAAGCAGTGCGGTCCGGTCTCTTTAGAATTTAAGTAACTTGCTACATGATAATAACAGGCGAATTTGACAGAAGAAAAGTGTGTTTCATTATTAATGTGAAGTAGGTATTAGTTAAGGGAAAACTTGGCTCATTTTTGTCACATATTATTACTAACCCTGTAGCTACATTATTGCGATAACGCGAAGACCTATTTGTTGTCGCAACATGCCTGTCCAAAGAATTCATCCTATCGCGATATTTTAGATTGATATTATATAGTTCAGTCAGTCAGTCAATCAGTCGACTGACTGACTGAACTATATAATATCAACGCCTTATTATTATCACCTACGGAACAAACTAATTGAAATACCTACATACCTATTTGTAAATATAAGTATGTATACTTAATTTAATACAACTCGTTACCAACCCACGCTTGTCAAAACAATATGTACAGAACAACCAAAATCAAGCGAAGAGGTAATTTTATCTGTGTATTGTACCTATATCTAAAGTAGGTACATCTATACAAGGATCTTCGAGATCATTTAAAGCAATGATTATCGAAAGATATTCTGTTGATTTTTATTGACGGTTAATATAAACAGTCGTTAAGTTAAAAATCGATATTATAAAGCTGTCTTTGGGACCCTCGGGAGACTGTTGTTAATTTTATACTTCTTTTTCGTGTCGATTACACTTCTTCTTTTCGTGTTGTGGTGTGGCTCACCTAGTGTATAGTTTTCAGGTCGACAACTGGACCTAACGACTGCTTTCAGGATAACAACCGGGACCAACTGCTTAAAGTGCCTTTCGAAGAACGGAGGAGCTCAAGAAAGTGAAAGTCACAGCCTCGCTTATTTAACTTCTAGGTATATCAATAAAAAAAAACGTGTGGCACCCGTGGACTGCCGCGGTAAAGCTATTGCATAGCATTTTTTATCAACTTATGCAAATATAGTTATTTATTTACTTTGTACCATGTTGCCATGGTAGGCGGAGTGAGGGGTGTTGGGTTTTATTTTCGTTGCGGAATTTCTTGATTCGGTGCCCCCGCTCAAAGCCCGCGATAAAAGCTATGCAATAGCTTAAAAAATACTTTGCCATCATTAAATATCCTTGTCGCAGTTCACACGTAAACTTGGGACTTGGGACAAACAACTGGATTCTGAAAGAAGTTCGGAACAAAGTTTCAAACATTCGAACCACTGAGTTATCTGAGTGCCGACATCCAAGCTAATGAGTACGAACTAACAAACTAACGGTTACGCCTTAGGTTACATTATTTATACTGACTCCACCTATGTACCTGCTCTGATTGGGTAATGGTGAACCTAATATTTTAGTAAGGTGGTGTATCTGTTTATCATAGTAATTGTAAGTTTTCATACAAGCTAATGATTACGAACTAACAAACTAACGGTTACGCCTTAGGTTACATTATTTATATTGACTCCACCTATGTAGGTACTTGCGTTGATTGGGTAATGGTGTAATATTTTATTAAGGTGGTGTATTTTTTTTGTCATAGTAATTGTAAGGTTTGACTCTGAAGCAATATTCTGAGAATAGGAAGTAAATAGAAGGATTAGGAAGCAATTCATGAGCATAAAATCTACGTTAAATACGCCGATAAAAAAAATGACTTTTCATCCTTACGCTCACCTATTTACCTACATTAGTTTAGTTTAGTTTAGTTTCGCCGGGCTTTTCCGCACTTAGCCTCATGATTGGGCCATTGTACGTGAAATGTAATCCCCCAAAACTTCACTCCAACCATCCCAGGTTCTCCCAGAAGGCGAGCAGTCCGCCAACCTACATATTATAATGACGTGAAATAATTGACATTTATGAATAAATGAGGATTTGAGTTTTTTGTAGGGTTCCGTATCCAAAGGGCAAAAACGGGACTCAATTACTGAGACTCCGCTGTCTGTCCGTCTGACACCAGCCTGTATCTCATGAACCGTAATAGCTAGAAAGTTGAAATTTTCAAATGATGTACCTATTTCTGTAGCCGCTATAACAATAAATACTAAAACCAAAATTAAACAAATATTTAAGGGGGCCCCAAAGTGATTTTTGAAAGTTAAACGCAACAACAAAATATTTATATTATTATTATAATTTCATCGTACAAAACCTCAAGATAAAGAAAAAAAGACTAGTTAAATAAAAACAGTTAAAAATTAAATATTGTTTGTCTTTGTTACTATATATAACATTATAAGTAACAGTAATTTTGTCCCTCAACAAGATTTTCTAATAACATTGCGGAAGTTCTTTGTAAAAAATAATTTAACAAGTCAGGATTCGTGTAAAATTTAACTAAATTATGCTTCCTTTGATTTCAGACGTGGAAATGCGGTAGACTATTCAGACAGAAAGAATACATTACACAGGCGTCGCCTTCCTCTCTCCTGCCTGACAAAGGAGTGAACAGTCTAGATCCCTTCTAAGATGTAATTCTTTCAGACGAGTCTGCCTTAGACCGCATCGCTCAATCACAATCCAGTGTGTCAATGTCCAAATGATTATTGATTCTTAAATTTACAAAGCAGTTATAAACTTAAATAAATCAATTTTTTTTGATTTTATCTGTAAAAACCTCGAAACGTCGGGTGTTGAAAGTTAAACATTGTTTCAACATCGCGAAAATCGAAGAAAAAATGTATTTAACTTGTCTGAAACACTAACTAACTCTGAATTTGGTTAGGTACCTACCTAGTGGTAAGGCTCACCTTTTTTACACACTATAGATGAGCGTTTGACCACTATCTCACCTGGTGGTAAGTGATAATATGGTCTAAAATGTAACACGCCCATCTAGAAGATTAAAGACGGCAGTGGAACAACATCCAACCCGTCTTCCTTGGTGGCTGCACCTGCCTTCCTTTATTTAGTACTAGCTGAGCCCCAGGGTTTCACCCGGGTAAGTCTCGATCCCGTGGGAATATCGGGATCAAAAGTAGCTTATGTTACTCAGGGTGAATGTAGCTTTCTTTTGGTGAATTCTTTTTTGAAATCGGCATAATAGTTTTTGAGTTTATTCATTAGAAGCATACAAAAACACACATAAATACAAATCTTTCATCTTTATAATATTAGTGTAGATAAGTGTAGAAAAGGTAAGATTTAACCGGTCAACTTAAATAAAAGCGTAAGATAGCGTAAAGCGATTACGTTTATTCCGAAATTTTCTTTATAGGGTTGTCGTTTAGCGATGATGGATAGGTTACGCATGAAAAAACAATAATAAGGAAATTACCTCGGGTTTTTTTATGGATTCGCCATTACATCACGTGAGGGGTTTATTTTTAGATCATGTCTTGGGTGAGACTCACTTTGCTGAGAGGGACTATAATCGCCACCGATGAGAGATTCTAAAATTACAAAATAATGTTTTATAGTTTAATAGAGCTGCCCCACAAGTGACCATAGTATAGTGATGCCATAGTAGAGATAAATAAAATGAGGCGAACAATTAGTTAAACTGCGGTGAGGCTAATTATTTTTAGCAGTCTAATACAGAAACGCAACTTAAAAGAGTTTGAGAACTTTAAAAGAGTTTGAGAACTTTAAAAGAGTTTGAGAACTGCTTAATTGTTTAAGTAGCACTCAAAATGTTGAGTAGCATTTCTGTATTCATCAGTATATCACCGTAAACAAGGAACTGAAAACCTAAACTAATTCGAATTTTAACCAGCTGTTTGTCATTCAAATCTCGAACACAACCTGTTCGAAAAATCGTGAAAAAAAAAACATTCTTTCAAACTTTATTTACGCCAGCTGATTACGCCGACCATGTCTTTTTGACAGTTCAAGTTCCTGTACTGTTTTTGCTTTTGATAAATCCAAAGTTTTATTTCCTTTTTATTTTCCGAGATTTTCCATTTCCGGTTAAATAATGTGTTGGCGGATGCGGGAGTTATTGAAATGTCGGAATTCATATTAAGGAGGCACTCGTATCTTTGAGAGATATTTATATTTTTGTATAGCTAGACATCTAGCCTTCTATATCGTACTGTCTCACTCCACTGTCTACATTTACTCCAGAACGACCTGTGTAGTCGTTTTGGAGTGAATGCCGCTTCAGCGTGGTCCAGAAAGACTGAAGACTGAGACGTTGCAGAGGCATATGTCCTACATTGGGCAAATACATGCTGCTAAAGAGAGATCTAGCCCACATCCTCATCTGAGATATTTTCTTGGTTTCATCCTTATCAGGATCCTAATAAACATATGAGTCTTATTCACCATACTAATCTTCATGGAAAATCATTGAGATATTGAGATATTACGAAGGTACTAGAGTACTAGTACCTACTAATATACTAGAGATGATGTCTCAAACATTTATTTCATTTCATTTTCATAAAAATGAGATTAGGTCGATGAATGATGAAAACGTCAAAAGCATCAATGAGTTTGCGGTATCGTTACCGCAGTGGCTTTTTACAAGTTTCTTTTTTAGATGTCATATCTATTGTTAAAGCCAATGCTGCAAATAGGCAATGTTTTAGGGCCGCTGCCACCCTGACAGGACGACTTAAGCTGGGGTCCCACGGCCCGTGTTATAACAGGCCAGACAGCGCCAGATCAGACCGACAGGCCGTGGGAACCGTCGCGTCCGATAATACCTATCGTCGCCCGTCGCATCAGTCATCGTCAAATACTCGTAGTAGCATAGGCCTCGACAGGCGTGTCCCGGCCTGGCTTGGCCTGTGATAAAACGGCCATGGGACCCTAACCTTTAGTTAGGCTCACAATAGAGACGTACCTACGATTGTTCTATGAACGATACCGGCTAGTAACTCTAGTATTTTATTCGAAGCCAAAATATTAAGTAAGGCAAGAAATATTTTATGAATTTGGTAACTAGCTTCTCAGCTTAGTTCGTGTTTCTATAAAATCCCAGCAAGTAAATTACTTAACTTAGGATCTTCATTTTTACTTTAGAATATACAAGAATATCTAAATAAAAAATATTTAGACTGAAACTTATTTTAATAAGATTATATTATAAGGCAATAATCCAACTATTGTTTTTTTATGATATTGTGCGAAAGTGAACACAGCTCTATCTATACTTGGTTTTTAGGGTTCCGTACCCAAAGGGTAAAAACGGGACCCTATTACTGAGACTTCGCTGTCTGTCCGTCACCAGGCTGTATCTCATGAACCGTAATAGCTAGACGGTTGAAATTTTAAAAGAAGATGTATTTCGGTAGCCGCTACAACAAAAAATACTAAAAACAAAATAAAACAAATATTTAAGAGGGCTCCCATACAACAAATGTGTTTCAAAAACCACAAGGGATTTTTTTACAATGTGAGGTCGCTTCTGATTGGTCGGATCAAATCGAGTAGGTCATGGAATTCAAAATGGCTGCCCTGTCTGTCAAATATACCAGTCTGCCTTCACTAACTGAGTTTCTTATAAGTTTTAAAAGATTTTCTTTGTGCCAGTTTATTTATTTTTTTTCAATTTTTTTTTAAAGTGTTGGTTGTTTGATGGCAGTAAGAATTGAAGCTAAATATTTCACATTTTCCTATCAAATTTAAAAAGTGGATGTAGTAAACCATTTTGGGGTTTCGTTGTGATAGTGGTACGGAACCCTTCGTGCGCGAGTGTCGCACTGCCCCGGTTTTTTAATTTCAAACAAGGATCTAGATACGTTCTAGTTCTTTGTATTTGACATTTTTTCTTCAGGAAGATGTGTGTTTTTTACCTACAGGGTGCGAAACCGTAAAAAAAGAAATATTAGTAAGATTAAATATCCACTTCAAGACGGGAATCCAACCCGAAGACTTCTGCATTGAAGGTTTGCGAGCTAGAGAGATCGTTAATTATCTATTTATTTATTTAACATCCGGAACTGTTGTATATTTCCTTTCCCTTCATCATTTCCGGGCTTACAGTTTTATTTAACAAACTAGCAGAGCCCCCGGTTTTAGCCGCGTAAGTTCCGATCTCGCAGGGTAAAAAGTAACATTTGTGTTATTTCAGGTTTCCAGCTATCTACATATACGAACGACCTTCATCGAGCTGATTAATTACGTCAATAAATATTTTGCAAATATAGAAATAGAGGATCAAAAGTATCCTATGTTACTCCTGGATAATCTAGAATTATTTAATTCGGTCTAGTAGTTTCAAAGATTACCACCAATATACATACATACCTACAAACATGTTACCAACGTAACCTCTTTATAAATATTAATATTAATACTAGATAGATGGGTTGTCTGAGAAATTTCAGTCCAGAATATATTTTTTAATAAACCGAGTTTCAACGCAATGAGTTTAGTGGTTATTTGCGTAAATGAGCAACAAACACATACACTCGGGCAGTCTTTCACAATAATTATACTAGTTATGATATAGTAGTATAGTTGTGCCCCACAATTTCACTCGCGTTCGTTTCTGTGAGTGGGTAATGTGGGTATATCGAGATACGAAGTAGAATATGGAAATATTGGACCCAGAGTCGTCAAAAATCAAAGCACCAATAATTGTACTGTTATTTAAGAAAATACATCAACTTCTCCAAAAAGCATTTTCTTCAAATTCGTAGTCGAAAAAACACATTTGCAAGAATAACAAACTTTCGAAAAAATGCGTCACAATTTTGAATATGAGTGTTAAAGTTATATTATTCCAATTAATAGCTTTTTTATGTATACTCACTTGGATTCGAATTGAGGAAAATTCTAAGGACACTTACCAAGGACTCTAGTACGATTTGACAATGAAATAAAATGGCAATAAACTGAAATGACAATGAAATATTGATGTAGGGATTTTCTTTAGTATTGTGCGTGAAGAGTGGATATCTATTGTGGGGTTTTAGTGATATTATGACTGAATAATTTGAATGAGAAATGACTTAAATTAGAGACATTTTTCGGTTTTAATCGCGTGCTGTTTATTACTTTTATCATTGTTTCAACGCTTGACGTTTCGAGACCTTTACAGGCCCCTTCTTCAGGATTAACTAATAGTTAATCTATCTATATCTATACTAATATTATAAAGAGGTAACGTTGGTAACATGTATGTATGTATGTATGTATATTGGGGGTAATCTCCGAAACTACTAGACCGATTTCAAAAATTCTTTCACCGTTAGAAAGCTACATTCACCCTGAGTAACATAGGCTACTTTTGATCCCGATATTCCCACGGAATCGGGATACTCAATAATTTCAATCCAATATTGCTAAAACAGAAGAACAATCTATGAGAAATGACTATTTGGAATGTAAAAGTGCGGCGTGACCGAATACGTTACATGTGGAGCACGTTGGCCTAGCTGTAACCTGAATAAGGTTAAGCAACGCCTGGCACGGTCATTACTTGGATAGGTGACTGATAATGGGTGTGTCAAAAAATTATGTTCGCAAGATCCTCCGTGCTTCAGAAGGACGTCAAGCAGGTGGTTCCGCTTGTTATCTTTAACAGCATTCAGGTCAAGTTAGAGGACATAGGGCTACTGGAAAACTCTAACACTAGGTGAGCCTCACACACAGATATCTGATGTTATCTGCTCTGTGGCCACACTAGTACACGAAAAGAAGAAGACCAAATACGTTTCTTAAAACTGATATTTGAAATATGATTTTAAACAAACAAGGTGGTTTTCACTGAAAATATATTATTTTAAAACGGGGTATTCTATGATTTAATTTGTTTATTTTATGGAGCTCGATATTTTGCCAGTAATTACTGGGTTGCTCACGAGACTGGAGATTGCGAGTAGGTGACAGTTAGAGGCGTCTATATCCGACTATCTCCTTTCGCGTGCGTTTACATGATATTGGGGTTAAAAACTAAAAGGTCGAGACAGCTGGCGCTACTTTGGAGTGATCCTAAGTTTCTGTCAACTTCATAGTTTTTTGTAAACAAACTAAGTAATTTTTAGCATCGTTGGGGAAAACATAATTTGTTATGATTTTGCAATCCACAGCTAAGTATTACAAAGCGTCATTTAGTAAAATTATCTCAAAATAACTTAGTTTGTTTACGAAAAAACTATGAAGTTTGACGAATAGTGGTATCGCCGATTAGTTGCGCCATCTGAAGTGAGCAAATGGCAGTTTTCAACCCCATTACCCCGTTTTAAAATAATATTTTTGTACTGATTTCTAGTCTATAATTCGCACGAATTTATATCTGAGCAGTCGCGACGCCTTCATCAGTCTATGGTGGCATCGACGGATGGTGGTAGAGATCCATATTATGCTTTATAGGTACGTCCTCAAAAGAAATCGATACTCTTTTGAACAAAAAACTAGTTAGGTACATTGAAACCGTTCCGTGGAGTTTTTGTCACATGACTGATTATTAATAAATATTACATTTGCGTACCATATTAATATAAATATAAACTAAAATAATATAAATATAAATATAAACTTTTACGGTTTCACGCGTTAACAGCTGAATTTAAAAAGAAATTCGAGATAATGTACCTATCTACATGTGTTTTAATATTCCGCCCAACAAAGCATCCATACATATATATGTATGAATATACACATCACGCATTTATAAAATAAATATGTTTACTCATTCCTCCAACAAAGGGCATGAGAAAATAATAAATTGCAAACTTTAATTACCTACGCACAGACTTCGTGCAAACACTTCATATAAAGATTAGGTGAGAGGTACAGTACCTACAAACAAAACCCTTTTTAAGTTATGCGACCTCACAGTCTAGAACTCTGGAACGACTGTACGAAATTACCTATTTATTTAACCTAGAGATTAAGGGTGGACTAATTTTGTCGAGAAAGTTCAGGTACCTATTCCAAGCTGCTGCAGACTTACAAACTTTTTGTTGGACGATTGATAGTTAGGTATGATACGGCAAGGCTTATTTGAAGATTGTATTCATTCAGATCTTCCTAAGATCAAAAGTCTTTGAACGAACTAATTTAAAATAACTTGAATTTAAAATATTCTTTACGTAACGGCATAGCTTGAGAAATATGGCGTGCTTAGAGTTTTGGGTTCAAACACTAATTTTAGAAATACCTAATTTCATTCAAAATTCGGTTATAAACGCGTTGATTATATTAAAATTACGTCGTATTTTTCAATGCCTGACGCTTAATACAATTTTATCCAAGGAAAAATCGAAACTTAGTCATTTTCATTTTTTAAAGATTCACCCGAGCAGACCCGTAAGAGTTTAATATATAAAAATAGTCGCTATTTATCGAAAGAAATTTGTAACATGGACATTTACAATAAAAACGTTATTGTTTCCACACAGACAATATAAAGTTTATATTGTAGATGCCACATAATGCCACAGTCGCAAATAAAGATAATTATTACAACTTTTCTGTTGTTAACCTATCGACCGATAAATTATTTATACTCTACTACGAACTTTTAAGTCTAGTAACAAGTTCTTATAACTTTATCTGACAAAATTTCAAAGTGAGATATTGGAGCGATATTTAAGAGGTTTAGAATAAATTATGGACTTGGTATCGGTAATTCTATTAGGTACCCATCTAAAATTTAATGTGGTAAACAGAAATATTGGAAAAGCAAGGTCAAAATACCTAGACGAAACCCAATTTACTTGGAAATGTCACTTTAATTTCATAGTGTCTTTATATCAAAAATTTACTAAGAAATTCAATAGATAATACCAGACTCAGACAGTTTAAGAAGAAGTGATTAACCTGATTAAAGGACCTACCCCCGCGCAATCGAGATTTATCTTAGAAATAAAATGGGGGTGCTAAGATGAAGTCGATGAATGACGCGTATTAAAACAACGCTAAAAGTAATTTAAAACACCATGTGATTTAAACCGAAAAATGAGTCTAATTTTTATTTATTTATTTATTTACAATTTTTACAACTACCATTACAGGATAAACCTAATGCGATAGTGTGAAATATTAAAATACAAATAATTAAAATGAAATTAAGGACTAATAAAATTAAATTGCGATCATGAAAACAGTTATGAACATCTGCCATAACAGATCACATAGTGAGTCACCCTAGAGAATTCACTCAGAGAGCATGAGAACAAATCAGTCAGCTCTGCAACTCCATTCAGCATCGACAAGGTTCGTGCAAGGGGAGCCTTATTTACCAAATTGGTGCGACCGCGCGGTACCTTGAACAGTTGCGGACGTCTCCGTCGTGAGACGTAGTGATCCGGTACTGCGAAATTTACGTCAGCTAGAATATTTGCATTAAAAGCTTTCCCCCTAATTAATTTAAATACTATTAGAGCCAGCGCAAAGTTCCGTCTAACCTCTAGTTGATTGTAGCCTACCATACCGAGCACAAACAAAGTAGGATACATTAAAGGATAGAGTGGATACACCCCGTATAATTTTAAGTATAAATATCGCGTGGCCTTATTTTGTATGCGCTCTAACATTGTGTTATACTTAGCTTCATGGGGAGCCCACACTACCGCACCGAACTCCAGGTGGCTTCTGACCAGTGCATTGTACAATGCCTTTACGGCACTAATGTTTGTAAACATGTTCGCCTGCCTGAGAATAAACCCTAGGTTTCTGAAAGCCTTCTTACACACGTTTACTACATGCTCACGGAACAATAATTGATCCGTAAAATGTACGCCTAAATCCTGCACCTTGGAGATACGTTTCAATGGAACTGTGTCAAGCGTATATTGATGGTGTATGGGCCTATGGGCGCGGGAATAGGTCATAACAGAGCACTTTGTCTCATTAAAGTATAGTATGTTCTCCTGACTCCAATTAACTATCCTATCAATTTTATATATTTTATTAATTTTATTGCGGGAGAGGAAAGGCGACCCCTGGAGGGTTACTGCGGTTCGTTTCGATACGACATCGATACGATAATACGATGATTCTACTGTCACATTCTGATAGTAGGGTGACAGTAGAACCATCGTATTATCGTATCGTTGTCGTATCGAAACGAACCGAAGTAACCCTCCTGATCCGGCTCGTACCTGGTGCAAAGTTTAGCTATTTATTTATTTTTATTTAACAGGAAAACAAACAGTTATAGGTACATCACAAATTAATAATATTAAAATACAGCTATAAACCAATTAAATGTTTTCACATATACATTTTGGGTACCTTTGCGCCGGTTACTATTGGGGTTATTTTAATATAAGTAGTTATTATTAAGTTAGTTTAGTTTTATATTTCTTATTATAATATGTAAATACTCAAACGTAAATAAATAATAGGTACATGTTTTGAAAATTTTATACAATCGAGAGGTAAAATTAATAGACAATATTTCAGCACTCTTTTTGAAATATAAAAGCAAGCCCCAGTTACCTAGCAGGTATTTCACACGTTCATTCTGAATGTTTCACAAGAGTCCCCACTCTGAAAACGCCCTTCTCTATAAATGATTCATGAAAAGTCCAAGCAACGTTTTTCAGACTGAAACGGTTCAAAGTTGAGATCCGCTTAAACTTTTATGTCACGAGGAAATGTAATATTTTGCAAATAATTTATTTAAATATCCGTTTTGACGCCGTCTGTAGCGTAGTGAGCAAACGCCCATCAGTGACGCTGAAGGATACCGGTTTCAGCTAAGAAAGTAATAATTCAAATGATATCTTATTTTTTACACACGATATTATGACCACTATCTAACCTGATGCGTAAGTGATGATATGGTCTAAGCTGACCGACCGTCTATCCCCAACTAAGCCAAGTTAGTTTTGTTTAGCTCGCTAGTTTTTCAAAGATTAGTATAGCTAGCATAGTTTGAGGCAAATACATAATTATATGAAGGATAGCTATTGCCGTACGAAGAGGCAGTGCTGCCAGCATCCTTGGCTCCTTTGCGCCGTGTACGATCAGGAGCGGTTTATTTGATTGACCACATAGTCAGTTGTTTTTGTAACATGAATAAATGATTGATACGCAAAATTGTATGAAAAACTGGGTCAACCATACTGGGCTAAGCTTAGCTAACTGTGGCTTAATGCTTTATCTCTCTCTTGTCAGTGACAATCAACGTCAGCGGCAATGTGACAAAAGCTGAATCCACGTATAGGGTCGTTGGTAAATACGGCTGTAAGCGTGTTAAGTGAGTTATGTACTTAGTTTATTTTGTCCTACTGGCAGAGTAAGGGTCTAGGTAGAGCCTAGAGGGATCGGTTAAAAGCATTAAGACGCCACGTGCTTACAACGGGTTTGCGAATGTCCTATAAGGGAATTTATTACCGGATACCTACCTCAGGCATTAGACAAAAATATTCTTACGTATGCCTAGAAGGCTAAAGCAGGCAGGTGGACGGTCGCGGACGGGACTCCATCCAGGTAGGCATTTGTCGCCAGTCGTGTATTTTATTTTAATAACTTTATATTTTCAACTTTTTAGTGAAATGAAATATTTAGAAAATTTATTTTAAAGGAAAATAGCATTCAAAAATTTTCACTTGCGGCGAGGCGAGGCGAGGCGAAAAAAAAAAAAAAAATGTTTTGAATGCTATTTTTCCTTTAAAATAAATTTTCTAAATAAAAAAGCCTTGAGCTACATACAAAAATTAAAAGAAATTTGAAATTAAATATTTCAAAAATAACCTTTTCAATCCCTTTAATTTTGTACCACAGTCGGTACAGTAGGTACGCAGAAAAAAATGGACCCTACATTATCCCGTCTAAATTGCGCCATTTTTTTTTTCATTTTGCTTCAAATACTTGCGTTGCCATTACGTTATATTTTACGAATTTAATGGATAATAAGTTATCCATTAAATAATAAAGTTCATCGAAGCAACAGAGAGTGGCAAACGAAGATTGGATACATACATCCATACATAGGGATATTTGTTCGAAAAACATAACCCTCCTCCGGCAGTCGGGTAAAACTACATTGTTCCTAATCCATACAACAAGACAAGACACTTGAACGAGTAACCTGCGTCAATTGATCCCCGAAGTCAACTAAAAGTCGGCCCAATTATGCTGGCTTGCTAGAATTAACACATAAAAGCTCACAGAAAGTTAAATAAAAGATTTTATAAAGCTTGCTAAAATTAGGACACAGTGGCGCACTGCCCTACGGGCTAAGGATAATGTAAACTGAATATTTTTAGATCGGCCGACAAATCCTACTTTCGACTAATATTGGAAAGGTAAAAAAGTATGTTGAGATTAAACTCGGTATAAACACAACAGCAAAATTTATACCTATCTATAAAATGCTTTGTCCTGAGTGACTGACTTATTGACTGACTGATCAACGCGGCGCCTAAACCGCTGATATTAGAGAGCTGAAATTTGGAGAGTGTGCTCTTTATACGATGGAGGCATCCAATAAGAACGGATTTTTGGAAAATCCCACGGCATCGGGCTTTTCCAAGTCCTGACTGACTGACTGATATCTACGCAGAGCCTAAACCACTGATTTGAAAATAGATAAGTACCTACATAAAGAAAATAGAACACCCGTTCCCGTGGACCTGTCCCGTTCACGAACCTCTAGTGTGATAACAATAAGGCACAAACTTATATTACAACTATCGGCCGATTAATAATCCGAAGTCCAGTTCGGCTTTAAAATGACTTCCAATCCCCCAGAGAGTGTAGCAAAAAACCGTGTAATTTCAGCGACCGCGATCTTTCTGTGCTTTTCAAAATATTTACTGACCTTTTAAGACTAGAAGAATAGTTTACATTTTTCTCAACATTTTCAGGTTTATTCTTGCGTACATTTTGTTCACTTGAAGTTCTGTGTTGAATAAATAATGGAACCGTTGTAAAGCTGCTGCAGTCACTTGTACGTATAAATAGGTGTTCCTATTTATACGTACATCTACACGAATATAATAAATAGGAAAGATTTGTATTTTTCAAATACACAGCTAGTTGTAAATAAAATTTGTGCTTTATTGATTGACTAGCTGTGTCACCGGAAGTTTCACCCGTGTAAGTCCCGATCCCGGGGGAAAACAAATATTTAAGTAGGCAACGTTAGCGCGATTTATTTTTACCACTGGGGCCATCTAGTGATTAACAATGGAAATAAATGAAAACGTGTGTCGTAGTTTAGTTTAGTTTTAAATAGATTTAAATTTTTATTTATAAATATATTTTTAGTGATCAACTTTTTTATTTGGTTAAGGGTTGATTTGACCAAACTAAAATATTTTTATTTGAAATTACGATGTTTGTGGTGAAGCAATTCACCGCAAACATCGTAATTTTTTTCGTTGAACAGCTCGTCTCCCGAACAAAAAACGATTTATGCGTAGAATTAGTTTATTCCAGTTTAGTCAAACCGAACCTCAATACACTAACTATTGACTTTTAGTGTTTAAAAGTTTTAAGTATTTTTCGATATTACCGTTTATCTTCTTAAACAAAATATAGGTATTTTAGAATTATTATAGTAACTCTATTGTTACTATTGTTGTCTCTCTGTTGTTTTTGATTGAATAAACTTTATTTTATATTAGGTTTACTAGGTAAATATTACGAAATAGGTTGTGTGGATGAATTACATTCCTTCATAGGGTGAATAAACTGTGATAAATATGCTTTCGTTGAACAAAATCAAATAAAGATATAGTAACTCTATTCCAATTTTAGTTCGAACTTGCCACATCTCGTAGGGGTCAGTTAAACCCATATATCCTGGATGTTATGAATCAATACAACAGATAGACGGATTGATTACTCTAACGTATATCTACACAATATGGCCTGCTAGTGATTGTTCGGAGATTGAAATCTATTGATAATAGATTTAGGAGCCCAACGGAAATATTAGTTTAGTACTCACTTATTAATATAGGTAATAATTGGTATTTTTATATTAATTAGTAAAACAATACTTCTGTAAAAGTGTAATCGATGAATAAATAGGGGAAGACGCTTTATCGTTAATTCACCGTGTTACGTAGGTTGTAACACAATGTTTAGCGCACTCGCCCGGCCAGCGAGGGCATAGGTTCGAATCCTGTCACGGATGGATTTTTGATGATGCATTTCTTCTTGTTTAATATTTCTAGAAGAACTAAAATGCTGAAAAATATTTTCGACATTAAAAATATTCTATCTCTAACTTAGATGAAAACAAAAATAGTAGATACGGTATATTCTAAAATTGCGTATTCGAAAAATGAGCTAGAAACACCTACATGCATTTTCATAAAATTATTGTATTTAAAAACATTTGTCTTTAAGAATGATTAGTTGAAGTTGTATATGTTTTTCTTTTTATTGTAATTTTTTGTTTTTGGTGTTGCAATAAAGAATTAATCAATCAATCAATCAATGATTCAGGCTTTGTAAATAAGCAAATTTATGGATGTCAAAAAGACAATCTCAGTGTGACAGCACGTGCTCACGCGGCAACGGTTCGACATACGACTGAGGCTAGTGCTTCAGCTAGACGCAGTTTTATCGTCTCATTTTCAGAGACTAGGTACCGTATCTTTAGTTTTTTGTTTTAATCTAAGATCTCTAATGGAAACGTGGCATATCGTCAGTTAGCTGGAGATCTGAATTAACACATAGGCTAGTTATACCGATATTCCCCGGAAATCGAGTCTTACACGGGAAAACCGCGGGACGCAGCTAGTATTTATTCTAAACCAAGAATTTCCCACCTAAAAGGAATATTCCTATTATGAATAAATTAAATGTTAGATAATAGATTGAACATAATCGAATAGAATTATTTTACGAAACGTACCTAGTAAATTAAATTTTGTAGGACCGCGCACTTCCTGAATATTGGAAACACTTATTGGGGACAGTTTTGTCATTCAAATAATTTAATTTGCAAAGCGATGAATCAATTTCATTGGTTTTTAATTGATAATTGATAAAAAAAGATTCTGCTAATTTTAGCAGCCCACTGAGTTTTGACAAAAATCAAATTTTTTGAATAACTTTGATATTCTCAGATTTTTCTTTTGTTTTCGCGATGTTGGATGCGAATTTAAATTCATTTTTCGGTTTTATTCGCGTGGGATTTGTTACTTTTAGCACTGTTTCAATGCTCAACGTTTTGAATCTTCAGGATTGGTGTCCATAATGAAGAAGAGACCTGTAAAGGTGAAGTAGTTAAAGACAACTCCTTCACCTTTACAGGTCTCTTCTTTTCGGAGTTGTCTAAAATTGTGAAGATTATGGTATGTAAGTACGTGAATTACTATTGTAATTTTTGAAGCATTTCTGAGCTGGAGCTTTACATTTCAGTATTCTTTAGAAAAAAATAGGTAGAGAGGGACGAGATATTAAAAAAAAGAATATTTGCTCACTTTTACACCTAAGACACTAGAGATCGAATCCAAAATAAAGGACGATTGATATATGTATACCTAATGTAAAAAGTAGTTTCATCATTAAGTTTGCCGTAGCCCGTAGCGTTACCACCGTGGCTGTTTACAACTGTATTCTTTCTGATTTCATATCTACTGTTAAAGATGAGATCAAATGATATATCCACCTTAAGTGATGGATGACCATATTCACCAGATTATAAATGACGATGCAGTAGAAGAGACAACAGTGGAACTTTGGCTGTATTTCTTATTGGCTGCACAGTTTCACGTGGTGAAGTAAGGACGTATTTCGTTCGACGTACTCTCAGTTTGTTTTTAATTTAACTTGATCTAATTGATTCTGCGTCTTTGAAGATGTCTTAAAGTAATTATAGTATGGCTGTTTAAAGATGTAGATACATGCTCGCCAGATTATGATGCAGCGTTATGGGTACTATGATACAGCCACTTAACTAAAACTCTATCGTAATTCTAAAAACCCGGCCAAGTGCGAATCTCGCGCACGAAGGGTTCCGTACCACTATCACAATTGGGTACGGAACCCTAAAATGGTTTACAACAACTTTGATTCAAAGAAAATCTGAAACTTATAAGAAACTCTTTGGACAGTGAAGGCAGACTAGTATATTTGACAGATAGGGCAGCCATTTTGAATTCCATGACCAACTCGATTTGTCCTGACCAATCAGAAGCGACCTCACATTGTACTAAACTCCTTGTTATTTTTGAAACACGTTTGTTGTATGGGAGCCCCTCTTAAATATTTGTTTAATTTTGTTTTTAGTATTTGTTGTTGTAGCGGCAACCGAAATACATCATCTGTGAAAATTTCAACCTTCTAGCTATTACGGTTCATGAGATACAGCCTGGTGACAGACGGACAGACGGACGGACGGACGGACAGACAGACAGACAGCGAAGTCTCAGTAATAGGGTCTCGTTTTTACCTTTAGGTACGGAACCCTAAAAACTAAAATTAATTAATTAACTAAATTCATAGCGCGAAATTTAATTAAGCGGAAACTTTGTCCCGCGTTTTCACTCGCATAAGTGATCGGGCCGTAGGAATATCGGGATCAAAAGTAGCCTATGTTACTCCTCCATAATGTAGCTTTCTATTTGGTGAAAGAATTTTTGAAATGGGTTCAGTAGTTTCGGAGCCTATTCGATACAAACAAATCTTTCCTCTTTATAATATTAGTATATATTTCTCATCAATTAACTAAATATAGTTGATTTAATGTTTAGATTTTCCTTCGGTTTTCGCGATGCGAATTTTAAAATTAATTGCTTAGACACTGGTGTCAAAAGGTCTGTAAAGGCCTCGAAACGTCCATTGAAAAAATACTTAAAATAATAAAAGAATCGCCATTAAAACCGAAAAATGAGTTTTTCAAATTGTTCAATAACATGTTTATTTACTGAGAGTCCAAATAAAAGTTAATAAAAAGACCTGAATCTTTAACATGGCCGTGCAATATCCAACTTGATGAACCGGAAACCAAATATTTAGGACAATTTAATCGAAGTTACAAGTTACAAGAAGCTATTTGTTTGGCTTTTTCCGACATTCAGTCGCGAATTTAAGAGTCAATACGAGCTGTCATCGTAAAGGAACAATTATTCATCTATTTTTGGAAACCCGTTATTTAAACACTAGTAGCCTTATTAATAAACGTGGAGTACCGTGGGAGTAGTGAGAACATGTTTTGTCTTTTTCCATGACAAGAACTTTCAAAGTTGACAGAGAGAAACAAACGGTGGTAAAATTATTCCGAGCTTACTCCACGTTTATTAATAAGGCTATATGAGCTCATTGGCCTAGCTATACCTGCCAATCTTGAACGGTTGCGCGGGTTAAGCAACGCTTGGCGCGGTACTTGTATAGGTGACCGATAATTTGTATTAATTCGTTAGAACTTAATTGAATCTTTGCTTACCGTGCCGATTGAATGATTCCTCTTGTATTGACCTGTAATTAAAAAAATTGCTTTGAGTAATTTAAAATTAAGTAAATAAATAACTAAATGTAGTTATAGGTACACATAACTACCAAACGTTGAAGGCAACTTAACTAGCTCCAAGCAAAGCAACCAGACCTGTATGGGTACAGGGTAACTAAAATAGATTTTCGAACCCCAAACAAACTTGTATGTTCCCCGTGGGAGTTAAGTGCACTAACCACAACTTTAGCTTAGTGTATCATGTAATTAGTGAATTCAAATCATATTTAGGGAAAATAATATTCAAATTCTAAAATATGTTTATTGTTTATTCAATAAGATATCCACATGATTGTCTTGAATCGTCAGTAATCTAGTGTGTAAGATAAGACCTACAATAAGAAGAAATCCATGGCTTTTTTGCATTGAAAATTCCCAATCCGAGAAAGCCGATCGATACCTCCCAAAACTATCTACCCTGAAGGTTTTGTTTTCGTACAAGGGCAGGAAAACATTACAAATGTAACCGTATTTTCCCTAAAAACAAAGCGTAAACCCTGCCCTATGCCCGGCAATCTTGTCCTGCTCACATATCACCTTGATAAATGTACAAATGTGGAACGTAAATCTCTTAAGAAGGATATGCATCCGAACTATCGGCCTGTGGTTATCCTTATACTTTATTATTATAATATTATGGTAGTTGAAATATTGTTTTCATCCCATCTATTCGAAAAGTGTCGCTTTGGTCCTCTATAAGTGCGACCAAAGTAGCTCTTTTCTGTTAAGAGATAAACAGGCGGGAGCAAAGTAAAACAGCCGGGAGCAAAATAAAATAGGCGGGAGCAAAGTAAATTTGAATTTGGAACATATGTATCATTCATAGAAATCAAACGCAAAAAATATGAATTACTGGCTGATATGTGTTGAGTCACCGTAACACAAGCTTAGTCGCTTACCACGGGGCTAGATGGCGCTGTGTGTTGTTCACAGAATTTATTTATTTTATTAGTGTCATTAGTTTAATTAGTTTCATTAGTTTCATTTGTTTCATCAGTTTCATTAGTTTCATTAGTTTCATTCGATTCATTAGTTTCATTCGTTTCATTAGTTTCATTAGTTTCATTAGTTTCATTAGTTTCATTAGTTTCATTTTTTTCATTGGTTTTATTAGTTTCGTTAGTTTCGTTATTTCATTTCATTTCATTTATTTATTCTCAAACAATTTACATTGTGTCAGTTAGTTTCGTTCGTTTCGTTAGTTTCGTTAGTTTCATTAGTTTCATTAGTTTCATTAGATTCATTAGTTTCATTAAATTCATTAGTTTTATTTATTTTAAATATTTTGCTTATTTTTTTTAGTATTTATATGAAATTTTCACAGATTTTCTGTAGCCGCTATAACAACCAAGAAATATTTATAGAGGGCTTCTGTATAATAAACGTGATATTAAAATTTTATACCCAACATTTTTGTTTAAGTAAATAGGTATATTCACGAATTACGTAACATCATATCTTATTTATTTTCTCATAGAAAGGGGATGAAAAGTAGAGTATATGACTCGAGAGCAGATTATTTTTGCCTCGGGCGATGTATACTTTGAATCCCTCGCTGCGCTCAGAATTCTACGTTAGAATCCCTCGCTACGCTCGGGATTCTATTCTAGAATTCTTCGCTTTGCTCGTGATTCAAAGTAACGCCCTCGCCGTAAAAATACTATTTTGCTCTCTTGTTATACAATCTACTATTGAGGATGGGCTTGGAGGATTTGTAGCATTTTTATTAGAAAGTACCTACAATGCAGGTTCAAAATACGTCAGAGTTTTATAAAATGACAAGTAATCAGATTAATTTTAAATAAGGCAGAAACGTTCGAATTAAACTTAGCAACTAAGCTAGTTAAGTATATTATTTTATTTTTAAGTGCTTAAGCCTGCACTGGGCTTTCTTAGAAATATTTTAAAGGAACAATACTTCTGCAAAAACAACGCATGATCGACGGAGAGCGGGATTCGAACCAACAACGCATCGTTACTCAATCTGGGAGCACTGACTTGACCAATTAGTCTACCTGCGTCGGTGACTCATACGCTGAATTCTTGCTTCCCAGAACCAGGAGAACATAGGATAGTTTTTTTGCCCCTAAGGCGGAACAAAGTTCGCCGGATCAGCTAATAATATTATAAACCCACATTTCCCACAGATTTCCATCTCCACAATACCTAACAATCAATAGGAGTAGGTAGCTCAGATTCACCCTCCATTTATATCAGAGATTATATTCATTTCCGGCGTGTAAGCGGAAATATGCCGAGATAACTCGAAAGAAACGCTCAGTGATCGATCAGTATCGTTCATATTATGGTAATCGCATTGCTGACATTACCTGGGGTTTTGTTAGCTGTGTGCTATGTGGAGGTAGGTAGGTACCTATAGATTACCCATTCTATAGGTAGGTAGATATGAAGGCATATGAAGATATGCCTTCATATCTACTCTTTTGTTAGAGTGGTAACGGTTGATTTTTCAATCTACTTATAAAAGATATATGTCGAAAAATATCAATCACAATCAAATTTTAAAACCTATCCAAGTTGGTTGTCTTTTTAAAAAGATTATGTTTACGAGTTTGATGTCTTTTTAAAAGATTATAATTGAGATTATGCTAAAAGACTACGTTTTTATTCAGTGGTGTTACATTTTTTGGACAGTCTGTATCTAAAGAATTAAAAAAAAAATACTTTCAAAGAAAATATATATTTTAAGTTTAGTTCTATGAAAACAATTCAGCCAGGTTACCCTATCTTACTAGTTCTACCATTATTATAATGATAAATGATTGCGTGTAAGTAAATAATAGGTTAAGAGGAATTACAACGCCAACGACCTTGAAACTGAAAATCCCTGTCGGGCTTATCGAAAATTGTTGATTATTTCATGACGGAATGTCGTAGAACTTTTTTTTGTGTACAGATTGTAGGTGACATTGTTTCCTACATATGTATGATATGGCTAAAATGTCGATAGGCTTCAATACGTTTCGACATATTTGTATGGAAACTGCACTAAAATATCGGAAATAATGTCGCCTAGAATCTGTACACAAAAAAAAGTTCTACGACATTCCGTCATGAAATAATCAACAATTTTCGATGCGCCCGATATGGATTTTGAGTTTAGCAGGTATAGGGCCCTTAAGTAAACGAATAAATGAATGAATGTCATTTATTTCCAATTTGTACCTGTGTGTGACTCGTTCACGCCAAAACTACTAAACCGATTGCTATAAATTTATTAAGACAACTTATAATAACTTCGTTAACTCCAAAACAAAATGAAGGATAAACAGAATAAACCATTAAACATTCAGTAACCTCACTGTACTGCAATAAATCTGAAATTAAGTTTATTTTATGTCTGGAAACTTCATCTAATCTTCATACTTTACGAGACTTCATATTTTAAAGAACGGGGTTGCAAATATTGGATTTTAAAAGTCTGACTGTAGACTTATGAAAATCTAATTATATTAGTCTTTATGTATAACTTATGTGAAAATTTCAACAGTGGTGTTTTAGTAAAAGCGTCCCGTTTTTACTCTTTGGGTATGGAACCCTAATGCCGGCTTTCCACTGCGAGCGGAGCGGAGTTAAAAATGTGTCGGTTCACATACAACGGTTGTTTTAATAGTCATACAACTCTTTCGCGCTATGGAAACAATCTTTGGATGTTAAACTGACTCATTTTTAACTCCGCTCCGCTCGAATTGGAAAGCCGGCATAAGGGCCTTATTATACCAGCGGATTCCGGGCGGAGCGGTAGCGCAGCGGATTCGCCGCGGTTGCTTGGCGAAGTCAGTACTCAGTAACAGAATGGATTCTGACGAGGAAACACTGCTGTTGGCTTTGTTGATTTGAAGCGCATGTGAACGCAGGCGTACAAAACAAAGAAGTGTTGACGCAGCGTACACGCGACGCGACCGCTCCGCCCGGAATCCGCCCGCAATCCGCTAGTATGATAAGACCCTAAGAGCGTCATTTAAGCTCAAAATACACCGGCGATACTGAGACTGCAACTTTACCTATAGAACCCATACCTAAATGCATACATACACGAATTTCTTAACATTTTGTGCTGTAGGTGCAGGATCTATAGGGCAAGTTGCAGTGCCATTTTCGCCCGTGTATTTTGAGCTTTAGTAACATTGTAGGTACCGATTTTGACCGCTAAGCCATTCCTAAATGCAATTGCTGCTGAAAATGACCTGCTTAAAGCCACACGTTTATTGAACCCATTAAAACCTATGTATACCTACATTAAAATTAACTGATAACTAAAACTTTGCGTAATTTCGGTGTTAAAATGGTGTTCACAAACAGCGTGTTATTTTTATTACTATTATGGCCGCTGATCCGGATTGTAGGGTTGGTATTACCCCATCGCATAAGCTCACACAAAATTATTTTAAAATTAACTACACCCTATACGGTTTCACGGGCGTAAGTCCCGTTCCCGCGGGAATATCGAGATCAAACGTAGCATTCTTCTCCAAGATCGCATCTATCTCTTTACCTACCAATATTCATAAAAATCGGTTCAGCGGTTTAGACATAAAAGAGTAACAGGTAAACAAAAATAGTTCCTTTTGCATTTACTCGTATAATGTTGGTATAGAGTACCTATAGATATGGATATATATCTATAGGTACTCTACGTAACATTAACTCTATACCTACAGATTATAGAATAATAGATAATACTAGCTGACCCGGCAAACGTTGTTTTGCCTTATAAATTATAGACAGTAGCCGATTCTCAGACCTACTGAATGCGTATGTGGAGTTTGGTGGAGATCGGTGAAGCCGTTTCGGAGGAGTACGGTAACTAACACTGTGACATGGAAATTTTATATATTAGAAGATGTATGCACTGCAAGAAGGATCTAATTAAATATCATGATATTTTATAGGTACTAGCTGCTGTCCCATCGTATCGCCAACGGCTTATCCGCTCCCGTTAAAAAACTTCTTTGTGTTCTTTTAAATTTTTTTGACAATAACGAACATGATAAAGATACATTTCGGCAATTAATTTATATTTATACCTTTAACTTGATAGAGATAATCGGGTAGGTATTATATACCTTACTAGCTACATTCTGCGGTTTCACCCGCGTAGGTCCCGATCCCGTGGGAATATCGGGATCAAAAGTAGCCTATGTTAGTGCTCGATGAAATCGGTCCAGTAGTTTTTGAGTTTATTCATTACAAACATACGACAGCGATTTCAATCAATTGAAAATTACTGTAGGCATCCACCGATATGGAAATGGAATCAACGAAACGAATCTACTGTAAACATTTGTATTAAAACTGTTTTTATTCTGCTTTATTGAACAAAAAATAATCTGGTTTAACCTCGATATGCGGAAATCGTACAAAAAACACAAGTAAGAATTGATTTCACATTTTCAATTCGTAAGTCTCCATACAATATGCGTAGCAATAAAAACCTCTTTTCCACCCTTTAATATTATCCGATATAATAAGTAGGTACTGATGTTTTGTGCCTAAATACCGAAAACCTATATAAATTAATCAATTAATCCAGGAGTTTGATAGATCATGATCATACAAAAAATAAGGGGATGAATTTGGAGAACCGGTGCGGTTCCAACTAAAAAAAAGTAGGTAGGTACCTACCTATATGTTGTATACCTATATGAAACTTATTTTCACATTTTTATATTTAAACCTATCACCTTCTTCTTCGCATTTTGGAAGTTGGTTAAAAATCTTGAACTACATACATTTTTATTTTGTTAGGCATACTTATTGAAGAATGTGTTAAGTATTATAAAAAAATGCAATAATTATACGTATAGAATCACTATAAGTTTAAAAAACTTAATAATCATCAGATACCGTTTCATCAATTTTTGTGTTTAAATTTGAGGAAAAATCTGTGGAAAACGAGTGCACCCTTTTTCGATTCGCCCACATATAGGTAACAACATATACCTACTTACTTCTTGTTTTTTCAGTTGGAAACGCATCAGAAATAAGGAACGGTCATATCCTTCGATCATTGTCACTAATAAAATTTTAGGCACTGGCACAATGTTCCTTGGCACTAATAACATTAAGTAAGACGGAACAGAGCCATTTCCGAATGGCATAGAAACGTTGCCATTGTATTAGTAACCACATATTGTCTTGTTTGGATTATGCTTATTGCTCCAATCATGCTAGTGAAACTGATTTGATTCTGTAACTCTTACTGATTTTCCGATAGTCGTTGCTTCTGCGATTGATGTTATTCTGAATAAGTTACAGGCCTGACAAATATTTTATAATTTTGCACAATGTTCCTTGGCACTAATAACATTTTAAGTTAGACGGAACACAGCCATTTCCGAATGACATAGAAACGTTGCCATTGTATTAGTAATCCAATCATGCTAGTGAACCTGATGTGATTCTGTAACTCTTACGGATTTTCCGGCAGTCGTTGCTTCTGCGATTGATGTTGTTCTGAATAAGTTATAGAGCTGGCAAATATTTTATAACTGTCAATTAACCCATTGGGATCCGCAACAAAATGCAAAATTTTCGGGAATAAATGGGAATGTCGAACCTGTTTTTTTTGGAATTCTGCATTGGAATTGTTGCTTTTATCTTAAATAGTCAAATATAGTAGTCGCGGGTTCTAGTCTAGCTGAGTAGGTACCTTCAAAAAATTTCAAAACATGCAATATTTCAATTAAACCACAAAGTTTGCAGCGTAAATCTATTTGACATTTAGTTACTACAAATTTCTAACTAGTATTCAAACTTATTAGTGTCAGTAGTAAACTACCTACCTACTAAAAGATCTACTTTGCGGTACTAAAACTTCTTTTTGGAAGTTCAATAAGTAGTACGATTTAGAATATTTTGTTTTAGTGAATCCCTAGATTGTTATGTGCGACGAAAGCAGAGGTATGGTAGGAATGATTATGTAGGAATATAGGTAGAATCTAATTGGCACGATACACGATTTGGGACTGCAAGCCACCTGGTAACAAATGGTACCTATTTCAATAATATGAAATTATATTTTTATGAGGTAGAATAATAATAAGCCTTCATCTGATTCTTACCAATTCTTAAGTAATAATGTTGTAATATTTTACAAGGAGAAATACATCATCAAAAATCCTCCCATGTTCTGGTAGATGGCGTTCAAACCGAGCATTAGTCGGTAAACAAGACAAGTGAGAGATCATAATCATAAATTCGCCATGACACGTGGGTTCCCGTGTCGCGCAGTGGTAGCGCACTCGCCCGGCAAGCGAGGGGCAAAGGTTCGAATCCTGTCATGGGAGGATTTTTGATGATGTATTTCTCCTTGTAAAATATTTCAAGTAAAAATGCCTTGAGCAATAAAACATAAGGAATATTAATAATGTTGTCTTAGATAAATGCTTAAAATGTCTTCCTAGAAGCCTTCCTTTACATGCACGCTATGTGGGACGAAAAAGGTAAGTTCTGTCCCTTTTTTCTTAGTGGCTTCACCGGCTTAAGTATCGATACAGGGACGATTCCCCTTAAAGACTTACGACTTACGCTGGTGGCGGCCAAAAAAACGTAAAAGGGTGTTGTGAAGCAGACAATACAATTTCCTAGCAATGAAACAGCTCAACAAAAAAGAAAATTGTGACTTTCCGCTTTCATAACTTTGTTTTGTGAAAAACAGAAAAATCAAGTTACTCGTCTTAATTAATTAGAAATTGTACCGTTGGATCAAAGTAGTAACTCACCCAAAGAATAATTTAGTTTAATAAATCTGGGAAAATAATAATTAGGTAGGTACTCTAGGTACCTAAAATTATATTTAAACGACAAATAAAAGTGAATTGGATTTAAATAATGAGGGCCAAACTAAAACTAAAGTATAATCAAATTAATTTTATTCCAACAATTTTTTTACAGAGACCTAAATTAAATGCAAAAAAGAACATTTCATTTATTTTTGCAAATTTTTAGATTAATTAATTAAAAGCAATTTGTTTTAATAACGTTAAATAAAACGAAAGGACTAACGTTAAAATATCAATTTGTAACAGTTGGAAAAAAACCTTTAAATAAAAATTTGCGGTTGATCCTCTGAATTTTAATTTCACGTGTAAAAGGCGAATTTGCTTTTAATTTTCTTTTTGACTCGTATGTAACCTTAAGACGAATTAAGTGTTTATTTGACTGCTTTTCTGAGATGAAAGCTGAATTTTATTTACCTACCCACAAATAACGTTGGAATAAAATTAATTTTACTCAACGCAATTACTAGATGACGAACAGCAAATTTAATTATACGAAACACACTTGGGATTTAATATTATTTAGCATTATTATAACGGTAAATATAGGTTTCACAAACATTTTAACGTGAAAATATATTAAAGGAAAATACATAATTTTACAAAAAAAACATAAAAGTCGGATAAAAACACAACGATAGGCGACGCAAGGCGGGATTTGAACTTGCAACTGTCGAAATTAAAGACATTTTTCGGTTTGAATCGCGTGGTGTTTATTACTTTTAGCATTGTTACAACGCTCAACATTACGCATTTAACGCGTATTTAACGCATTATTTCAATAGAACATCGCGAAAACAGAAGAAGAAACTTGCAACTGTCGTCAGTCTACTTACCAAGTGACTTAGCGTTCGTCCACCCACGTAAGTGCAGGCACCGACGACGTGGGTGGGCGCAAGGCAGAGAGATTCTTTGTGTTTTTACCCGACTGCCGAAGGAGGGTTATGTTTTTCGAGCGTATCTATACTAATATTATAAAGAGGTAACGTTGGTAACATGTATGTATGTATGTATATTGGGGGTAATCTCCGAAACTACTGGACTGATTTCAAAAATTCTTTCACCATTAGAAAGCTACATTGACCCTGAGTAACATAGGCTACTTTTAATCCCGATATTCCCACGGGATTGGGACTTACGCGGGTGAGACCGCGGGAATCTGGTATGTTAGATATATTAGGTGGGTGAGTGGGTATGTATACGTTTGTATCCAAAATTTCGTTTGTCAGTCTCTGTAGTCTGTATTTTTTCTTTAAAATATTTCTATGATAGCTAAGTCTTCAGGTAGACGTCGCTTCTACACTACTGAGCCAAAGTCCTGTCGTAGATTTCGGTAGCTCGGTTTGCTGGGATGGTGTTGCAAATAAATAAAGAGAGCGCACTTATATAAACAAAAACTGTAGGACTAAGTTGAAAATGATAAAAAAAAATGAAAAATAGTTTATTTGCTGCACAATCAAGTAATCTTAAAATTAAAAAGAAATGTAGGTATTACAAAATAAGTTCAAGTTGACAAAACAAAAAAAAAAATACCAAATTATGCAGGGAGAATATATCTAACTAAAAATATCTAACGATCCCCACACTAGGCTACGCCTGTATCGTAGGGGTCTAATAAACGACTTTACAAAGAATATGATTTTTGTTACACCCTCGTCCAACAATAAGTAGCATAATATGAAAATATTGTAAGTTATGTACATCCATTAAAAAGAAAAACAACTATAATGTGATAGTATCTAATGCTTAAAATAAAAGATGGGTATATTACATAATTTATATATAATTTATATATAATATATACACACATACATACACAAACAAATAAAAATATATATTGTGTGATAAATAATAGTTCATGTAACGTTTGTCACTAAAATTTCATTTCACAGTAAAAGACAAACGTTACATAATCAAATCAAATCAAAGTACCTACGTTTATTCATTCGGATATTAGCAAGATATCTCTTTGAAATGTCAGTTTTTAATTGAAATGTCATAAAGTTAGTCATCGTTTATAAGTAAGCGGGTTAGTCGATTGCCCTACCATAAATACTATTCTCAAACAAGCAAGACTTAGGAACAGAACAGTAAAATTTATTTGTTGAATATCAAATCGGTCTATACCATTGACACGCTATAAATTAATCCGGAATCCAGCAACTAGAACTAGAACTCGATTTAGGTATTGACATTTGATGAATTGATGTTAGTTGCCGTTGCTGCAGAGGACGTGATGATAGTACGATTCAAAAGATGAAACATGATTGTAGGTATGTAGGTATAGATTAATACCTAAGTGTGGCGACTGTGGTGCTCCTTTGCAGGATATGACCCACTTACTGAACTACCTTACCTACTGTGCCTTGTTACCTGCACAAGGAGCGCCCTGATTCCTGATGGAGGCCAACAATGTGGCTGATTTCAGCTCCATAAAAAAAAACTTCCACACGTGACAATGACACTACTAAGAAGAAGAAACTTCATGTCACAGTGAAAGACAAATATTACATAAAGTAAGTCATCGTCTATATTAATAAGTAAATGGGTTCGTAATACTAATAAGTAAATGAAATAATTTAGCCAAGATAATGTCCGGGGTCGCTTAACCGAATTCGAACTCAAGTAGATCGTTGCAGACAAAACATGAGGAACTCGGATAAAAAATAGGTATCTATCTATGGTAGGACGATTTGATACATAGAATTTTCACAAGAAGTTTTCATTGAACTACTCTAAATAAATACATATAGCAATGATTTTCGGCCAGCCGCAAGTCTAACATGAACCCTCCTTGGCAACCAGCTTATTCGCTACCGCACGAGGAGATCTCCAGTTACGCCAGGCTTCCCCATATCCCTTAATACGACACCCACAGTTAGAGACAGGGTACCCCTATTCTGTGCTGAGGCTACGCAGCCAACAATCTTATCCATAGCACACATAAATATTGAGGTAAATACCGTACAAATTACGGAACAAAAACTAATAGAAAATCTCTTTTTCACCGCGACTGCAGTTTTTTGCAGTCGAGTGACACAATGACATAGCCTCAGTTATTGTTATTATGAAAACGTACCCCATTTTTTATTCCCTCTGTAACAATACTCGCTGAAGCTTTTGAAAAACTACAGGCTTTTGCATATCACAGACTTTTAATCGGCCGACACTTCATATAACTTAAACAGCCGATAATGAACCTTTAGCAACGTGACGTGCATCGCTCTAACGCAGCGTCCTACGTGGGCGATCGGATGCGAACGCGATGCGGCGCGGTGCGGCGCGGAAACAAGGAACAGTCGAGAATCGCGCCGCATCGCACTTTACGTGCATTTGGTCACGTAGGACACTTCAATAGCTATCCACTGTTCCTTGTTTCCGCACCGCACCGGATCGGATCGCTTCGCAATCACGTTTGCATCCAATCGTCCACGTAGTACGCTGCGTAATACTTTGAAGTATTATTTTGGAGTAACGTGATTTATTAAGATGTAATTACAATAGGTACAAATTCAAATGTGTTTCATTATATTTTTTTCCAATAAACATTTTAACCATTACGAGTATTTAGGGATTATTATATTTTCAAATTAAAACCACGATTGTTTTATTTTTTTTTATATCAAACAATTTATTAATTCTTAGAAGTAAATGTTTTACATTGTGCATCAAGTTGTGTTTCTATTTTCATGTCATAAACAAATTTTATTAGTTAAGATCCTGTTCCCGGGCTGGTGTTGCATAGCAGCAAGGCTTATCCGCAGGAACTAAAATCTGCAAACGTCTTGTCGAGGATACGCCGATAACTTTTATATGACAACAGGTTAATTGTCATATAAATCGGCCAACGGCCATAACATCGGCCGACACAAACTTTGTGGTCTGATACCCAGCGAAGACGATGAAAAACTGGGGAAAACGTTGAAACTGAATAGTTTACAAGTGACTAAATTCAAGCCAGCACAATGCCTTTGATGTTAGATACGAAAAAACCATCTTCAAAGACGGCTTTTGTAGTTTTATCTCCGCTTTTTGTAGGGCATCAATGCAATGCGGATTCGAGTCAAGGAATAAACAAAGAGATTTCAAACGGTTCACATCATTTCGATTTCAATATCGATCAATCATATTCAAATCTAATTTAATATAAGTCAACATTCTTGACCAAGTCTGAGAAAATTTGCTTTCGTCTGTCAGTAAGTATATAAAACTCATTTTGGTCAAAATGGCGTGTTAGCCATTTTACTTTTCCACTGACGATATGTAAAATATGTATGTTAGTTAATTTTCCTTTAAAACCATATTTCAGAACCGATCACAATGAAACTTTATTTTTGATGGTTGCGGTAATAAATAATAATACAATCACTAAAGACTAATTAAAATCAATGGTACTAGTTATTTGACTCATGGATATCTCTCACAATATCTCAAACATCCCTCCATTTGTCCGCAAACAGATCGCATTCAAGATACTTGTCCAGGAGAGCGTTAAGAGACCTGACAATACGAGGAACCGAAGACTGTAGATGCGAGAAGCATTAAGGGGACAGTCTACCTACTCTTTTCTCCATACAAACTTTACAAACGAAGTCGACTGTTTCCTCCGATAATGATATTAGAAAAAATATTTTTATGCCATAAGTCCTATATTAGCCATGACCATGCCCCTACGTTTTTTTTTTTTATTTCTATTCTAATTAAAATAAAACAAAACAAAACGTAGGGGCATAGCCATATAGTGGCAGATATAGGTTTCATGGCATAAACATATTTTCTCTAATGTCTTTATCCAGGGAGGAAACAGTCGACTACGTTTGTATGGAGAAAGAGTAGGTAGACTGTCCTCTTAACTCCCACTGTTTGAACATAACGTACGAGTAACTCGTGCGTGCCAGTAGTATGTATTACACGACAGCTGGACCGGTATTACACTAAATGACACAAGATGACAATACTATTACGATTATATCGACACACTATTGCCATTATATCGAGACTGTGACAAATTTGGTAGATTTCAATAGTATCGTAATGGTATCTCAGTGAAATTGCAATAGTAACCATGGTAACCAACCTTCTCTGTCTGTCTGTCTGTCAAGTCTGTTAAAAATCCATCCTGTCATTAGAGTTTTGACAACTATCGAGACTCCATCAGTGGCATCTCAGTGGTGTCTCAGTGGTGTCGCAGTATTGTGTCGATAGAATAGTTAACATAGGAAACTGCCAAATGTGTCAAATACACGTCAAATATTATGACGATTAATATTCTATCGACACACTATTGAAACACGATTGCGGAGCGTAATACCGACCCTGAGGCGAGCCTAGCTTTTTGTGTTATCTTATTCCATTAAATTAGAAGCTATACCTAAAATTAATTATCGAGATAAAATAATTTTAAATAGTTATTAACTTAATTTCGTACTTTGTTTTAGAAAATTGAAACTTAATCAATGGCTGTAACCTATCAAGATTACTTCATCTTCGCCGTCAAACTAAAGTTATTACTTCTGAAAGTTATTAGAAACTTGTATGACTGGCAATATTGAATGGTCTAAGTTAGAGCCCAGTAGGTACTTGAGTAGACTGCCCTAGACGTCTAAGTTTTGAGCTAGAAAGACCACTTTATTAATAACTAGCGTCGTGTCGTGGCTCCATTCGCACACCTAATAAAGATTCTGCAGTAATAAAGTAGAGATACCTGGTCTACCTGTTAAGAAACTATTATTTTAATTCCTAAGTAAAAAAAACTAAGCTTTTTGTTACACATATAATAAATAAATAAATAATTCGTTTATTAAGACTCACAATTACAAAAACAGTTTACAATATTGAAAGGTAGATAGGTAGATATAACAAAGTTATTTTAAGAGTTTGATGTAATTGTGAGAAACTGGTGTCTAAAATAGACATGATTCTCGTCTGATGGTAAGTGATGATGGTCTAAGATGCAACCCGTTCATCTAAAAGAAAGAAGACGCCAGTGGAACAACATCCGACCCTTAGTTTGGATCATTCTCTCTAGATGGATAAAACAGATCCATTACGGATATAGTGGGACCAATTTTTCAAAGATCCAATGTGGATTTGCCCAATTTTATAGGTATAAAACAAAAGAAGATCGAAACAGACCTTTGACCAGAGACCATCATGAATAAATGGCGAGCTAAGCTAAACTAACTTCGTTTAGTGGTCGAGAAAGTATTTTTAGGGTTCCATATCCAATGGGTAAAAACGGGACCTTTTTTGTGAGACTGTCTGTCGACGAACTACTCTACGCCTACCTACATGTGAAACCGAATTTCTCCAAAAAAGTGGTCAAAAATTAAAATATATTTTTTAATTAAAATAAGTTCGCAGTTGTAACACTAGAATGTAATGAAACTTTTCATTTCGCTGTCGAATGAAAAATGTTCGACAAAATTAATCCAAGTTACGCGTATGGCTAACCTTTTATTGAATAAAGTTTTATTTTATTCTGCATATTTCCAGTGACGGTTGTTCGAAATTAAATTCTTTGTTGAAAATGTGTGTTATGTAGGCAATCTTGCAAAGTAAGCTGTTTTTGAAACGTTTACATTCGTAACCTATTTAAGGCTCAACGCACATAAACTGATAAGTCGCGTGAAAATTAGCTTGGAGAATTAACGTGAGGTAAGAATTTTTTTTATGTACCTTGATGACCTGATATCTGAGAATTGGCCGTCGTAGCAGGCTAGCAAGTAGGCATGCGTTCTTAGTACATACTAACACTACTCAATCGACCACATTTTGTTCGTCAGAAAATGCAATTAGATTTGGCAATGTTTTTTTACGGCCGGCACCAAACCTCCTTGGGACCTAGCTGTCAGCAGAAAACCCTAAGTACGCTTCCTCCAGATCCTTAGATCCTTTATCCGCCTTTAACGACACCCACGGGAAGAGATGATGTAGCCCAATTTTATGCCGAGGCTACACGGTGAACATATCAAAATCTACCAATCATTATTTTTTTACAAGGCATTTTTAATAGAAATATTTTTACAAGGAAATTCTCCCGTGACAGGATTCGAACCGGTGCCTCTCTCTTGCCGGGCAAGCGCGCTATCCACTGTGCCTCACGGGAACCCACGTGACACGGTTAAATTAACGATTATGCTTTCTCCCAGCTTGTTTACCGACTAAGGCTCGGTTTGAATTTTGGATGATGAAATTCTCTTTGCAAAAATATATCTAATCTGCGGGCACGGTAGTGCCCCCGCCAAGACAAGCCAGCGAAGCGTACGGGCACTACCCACCTTTTTTTTAACCGACTTCCAAAAAAAGGAGGAGGTTCTCAATTCGTCGGGATATTTTTTTTTTTTTTTTTTTATGTATCCCCCCCCCCCCCCCCCCCCCGATTACTCGTCTCGAAACGTTTCGTTGGTATTTTGAACCCTCATAACTTTTGTTTGGAATATACCAGATATAGGTAATTCACAAAATATAATGTCTATAGGGTACTTAATAAAACACAAAGTTTCAATTACATAGCTCCTAAAGTTTAGATTTTATTGATATCTAAAAACCTCCGATTTCGTCACTGATTCACTCACTCACTTACTCACTCACTCACTGATAGTAATAAAAATTCATAAGGTACCTACTTCCGGAAGTCCTAGAAAGCTGAAATTTGGTATGTAAGCGGGTAATAGTACACAAATAACAGAAAACCCCTAAAAGTTGAAAATTTTCACCCCCAACTCCTAAAATTATAGAGTGGCAATTTGTATGAGACGTCAGCAAATTTTGATGCTAAGGTATAGGAACGCCTTGTTATAAATAATAAAATACAGTATTTCAGGATTTTGAATAAATCACCCCTTACCCTTTAAATTAGGTGATGAAACTAAGCGCGCGCAAAATACTTAATATGTATTAGGGGTACAAGAGGTCTAAAAATTGATAAATAATAATTAGAAAGATGTACCGCTCGCGCTGTCTTCAGTGTTGCACAACGAGGATGCTTTTTAAATGTTTCGCTATCCACCAGTGGTGGCCAAACGAGTGGTGGACATTGGACATATTCGGCCTATTGGAAATGAATTAAAAAGAAATGTACTAATCAACTTATATTAGGAAGCTAAAAGTTTGTGTGATTGAAAAAAAAATGTACCTAATAATAAAATAAATAAGCAACCTACAAAAAGAAGTGAAATCCCCCACAAAAACATTTTCATGTAAAATGTAGCCAAGACGAGAGCGTCATATCGAGCCAAGCTTATATCTCTACACGCCCCGAGTCCACGAGCACCTTACTTCACTATCACAAACTGAACATCTTAGCCAAAATATATGGCTTGGCTGTTTCATCACCGCAAGAACTAGGTATTATTTATGTAATAGAAAACCTATGCAAGGTTGCGAAACGGCCAAGCAACATATTTTGGCTAAGATGTTGAGTTTGTGATAGTAAAGTAAGGTGCTCGTGGACTTGGGGCGTGTGGAGTTATAAGCTTGGCTCGATATGACATCTGATAACTTTTTGACAATGCATATCATACAAATGGTCTCGCTCTCGTCTTGGCTACATTTTACATGAAAATGTTTTTGTGGGGTCATTATTATCTTAACGTGCGAGACTTTAGATTGTTTATCTATACTAATATTACGTATAAAAAGGAAATATTTGTATTTTTGTCTGTGTGCGCGTCTGTATGTTTGTCATGAAGTAACTTAAAAACTACTAGACCGATTTCAAAAATTATTTCCCCATTAGTAGAAAGCTACATTAACCCTGAGTAACATAGCCTACTTTTGATCCTGATATTCCAACGGCATCGGGACTTAAGCGGGTGAAACCGTGAGACACAGCTAGTTCTATATTCAAAGTCAAACAAGTACCTAACTTATAATTTATGCGTATTGTAGAACATTCGGTGTACCTAATCGTTGTTCTACATAAATCGTAGAACGAACTGAAACCTAGGTAAAGCTAAATTTAGGAGCAATTCAAGTCAAACAATACTACCAGAATTTGAATTTCAAACTATCTAAATTGTTCCCTAACGTTTAGATAGGAAATCTAGACCTAGTGGCGTACACTAAATTCAATTTACGTACAAACAACTTAATGTAATTAATTAGTTATAGTTGTGTTTGACAAACCTTCCCATGCGTACCTACCTACTATATAGATAAATAAAAAAATGTATGCGCCTGCAAAAATATGAGAAAAATAAAGTAGGTACTTTTTTCCGTGGTATCTATTCAAAGGCATATTCAAAACAAATTCTTTATGAATAAAAAAATAAGCAGAGTTCTGGATTCTATGTACCTACCTACAGCTAATAACCATGATTCAGATTTTTATTTTAAATATTCATTACGAACTCTAAATTCCATATTTTTTTTTGTTCACAGGTTAATTAGCCCCACTGTTGGACAAGGGCCTCTTGATAAAGGGGTTAGGCAGTAGCGCGCCACTGGACCCAACTCCGGATTAGCGAGTGTCCCATGCCTTTGGACGGTGGTGAGTCCTATGACATGTCGGTTTCCTTCACCGTAAGAGCGATGTTAATAATTGTAGCGAACATATTTTTTTCTTAAAGAAAAATTAATTGTAACGCGGTCTACCGTGAGTCAAAACCACGATCGGAATGAAAATCGGGGTATATCCAATTTAGACCAATACAGATCTTCCGTGGGAATGAAAATCGCGATATCAACTTTAGATAAATACAGATCTTATTATTAAAAAAAATCCTTGCAAGTGAGCACAACATACCTAGTAGGTATTTAATTTAAAAAATCTTATAGAGTAGGGATCAACCTAACAACACAAGTATAATAAATTAATTACAACTTACAAACCCCCCATTTCTAATTATCTCACTTAATTCGATATTTCGGTACGCGGTACGCGAACAACAGGACGATTACGCTCGATTTACGCTAATAATCTTACGCTAAGCTTCAAGCGTATATCCTCTTTACATACTCTAACCTGGCCTTGTTCATCGCTTAAACCGTTGTGTACCCACTGTGTGGATTTAGTGAACCGCTTAACTCTTTACGATGTTTTAGAGTTCCGTAGCCAAATGGTAAAAACGAAACTTTTTTTACGGAAACAGGGACTACCTGGCACCTTAGATTAAAACAAAAAAAACGTGTGGCACTCGGGGACTGCCGCGGTAAAGCTATTGCATGTAGCTCGGCCGAGTCGAGGTAACCATGGCAACATGGCAACATCTATATACCTATATAGACATAACACCGTGGAAGAAAGTAATACTTTTTCGCTAAACTTGCAATTGAACGATTGGCGCAGTGGTTAGACATCTGGAATTCAATGCTACAAAGCTAGTACGCTCAACGTATCGACGTTCGATCCCCTGACATGGTTGATGTTTTTGTTTAAAAAATTAATTCTCAAGAAAAACGACATCTAAAATAGTTAGAATTACTATTACTTCAACAGACCAATCTAAAGTTAAAAAAAAATCGGCCGACTAAAGCTCGGTCGATTGCTACATGGTAGGCGGAATGAGGGGTGTTAGGTGTTTTTCGTTACGAAATTCTTCATTCAAAGCTCAAAGCCCGCGATATAATTTATGCAATAGCTTAAAAACTAAAGATACGGTACCTACCTAGTCTCGGAAAATGAGACGATAAAACTACGTCTAGCTGACGCACTAGCCTCAGTCGTATGTCGAACCGTTGCCGCGTGACCACGTGCTATCAAACTGCGATTATCTTTTTGACATATATAACAATGCCTTTTTGCTTATTTACAAAGCCTGAATCATTCTTAAAGACAAACGTTTTTAAATACAATAATTTTATGAAAATGCATGTAGGTGTTTCTAGCTCATTTTTCAAATACGCAATGTTAGAATATACCGTATCTACGTTTTTGTTTTCATCTATGCATGACACAGCTGTTTTTTATACCTAAAAGGTAGTTCCTACCTCAATATTTTGTAAACTAAATACTTTTGATGAAATTAACTATTATTCATTTTCAAACTCCTCTGCCCGTCTTACCTTTCAGCCTGCAGATGGCCGTCAATAAAATTGGGGATATAATATTATTTAATTCAGTTGTGACAAGGGGTTGTCTGTCTGTCGCTAGGCTGCCCATTTAAGCCGTGATTTCTAGAAAATTTTCTCACACTTGGCAGGTTTTTTTGTGATGAAGTTACGGAACCCTTCGTGCTCGAGTCCGACTCCTACTTGCCCGGTTTATATACATGTATGTGGTGTTATGTATTGTGAATATTTAAGCACGAGAATGAAGTTACTTTGTACCACATCTATACTATAGGCTTTCGTTTAATACCGTTTAATATCTTTCTAGGTATTAATATTTCATACCTAGAGGAATAGACCTGTCTAGTTCTCGAAAGGTTGAGCATTGAAAAAATGCTAAAAGTAATACACACCACGCGATTAAAACCGAAACATGAGTTTAATTTCAATCCAACATCGAGAAAACAGAAGCAAAATCTAAGCCGCTCTTAATCCTCTTACTTGACCCAACATCAACTATCGGATATAGCAACCGGCACCAACGATTTGTCCACCTTCCAAACCACAGAACTTTATCTTACGAGAAGGCATAATTCGTGATTACCAGCGACGTGTCACAAATAGGTCACTAACAAAAATACGTGACAAGACCAGAAATACGGCCACAGTATAAACATCGGCTGACTGCTACTTCCAGTAGTCTGATGCGGTTAAGTATTTACTGAAGTATTTGTTTTCTGATGTCTTGGCCACACTGCCGTGAAATGCCGTTAATTATCGCGATGATGATTTTAACGGCATTTCCCATTTTTCATATGAACGTTGGTGTAGCCACTCCTAATGGATTTTAACACGTTTATTGATTGCATTAATTATCGCGATAATAGGTGATAATGAATGCAATCAATATTGACGTGTCCCGCTACTGTGACCCGAACATGACGCGATTGGAGTCGTTGAACATTGGTGTACCCACTCCATTAAAGTGTTAAAATTATTCCAATAATTATCGCCATGATTGGCATTGACGTTTCCCGTCACTGTGGCTCGAACATGACGCGCTGATTGTTGTTGAACATTGGTGTACGCGATGATAGGTATTTAGGTTTCCCGCTACTGTAGCCCGAACATGACGCGGTCATAGTCGTTGAACGTTGGTGTAGCCACCCCATTAACGCATTTAAATTATTGTTATAATTATCGTTATGATGGGCATTGACGTTTCCCGTTACTGTGGCCCAAAGATGACGCGATGATAGTCGTTGAACATTGGTGTACCCACCCCAATAAATCGTTAAAATGATTGCAATTATTATCGCGATGATGAGTATTGGCGGTTCCCGTTACCGTGGCCTGAACATGACGCGATGACAATCGTTAAACATTGGTGTACCCACTCCAATAATTATCGCGATGATAGGCATTGAAGTTTCCCATTACCTACTGTGGCTCGAACATGACGCGGTGATGGTCGTTGAATGTTGGTGTGGCCCACATACATACATACATATAGCTATATGTATGTCTTTGGTGTAGCCACTCCAATAACGCGTTAATTTACTGCAACAGTTATTGCAATAATTATCGTGATGATAGGCATTGACGTTTCCCGTTACTGTAGCCCGAACATGATAGATAGTTATCTACAAACATTTTGTATCACACAATCGTGGCATCAAAATAATTATCTGCTTTTACCCGTTGCTTTGTTGAGCAAATAAAGGATCCTGTATCCATTAGCATCGCATAATGGTCCGGCTATCTTTAAAAACCATTCCGCTGAGTGAACACCAATCAATGGACACGCGATTGCAGTACGGTCAACGGTCGCACTCACCACTCTTGCTGATACGTAGACGAGGGATTTTTGTCAGCCAATCGTAGCCAATTTTTTTTTATTAAAAAGTTTAAATAGTAAAATCAGTTCGGTGCGAATCGGACTCGCGCACGAAGGGTTCCGTATCATTAACACAAAAATCGCGGTTGTTGTGTGGGAGATTTTATTCCGTTTGAAGTATTAAAAAAACTAGCCAAGTGCAAATCGGACTCGCGCACGAAGGGCTCCGTACCATTATCACAAAAAAACTCGTTTGTTGTATAGGAGATAGGTTTATAAATAATATAAACGGAATAAACTAAGTAAGGTTTAATAATAAAAAGGTGCCGTAAGTACCTTTTTATTATAAAAACGGCAACAGTACTTCATCTGTGTAAATTTCAACTATCTAACTGTCAGGGTTCATGAGATACAGCCTGGTGACAATCAGACAGACAGACAGCAGACAGACAGTGAAGTCTTAGTAAAAGGATGACGTTTTTACCATTGGATACGGGACACTAAAAATCAAATTTAACTTCTATGAAGTGTCCGATAGCAAAAATCGCTCAGCCTGCAGAGGCGTCAAAGACCGCTAAACATTTCGAATTCATTGTTCGACTAAATTCTAGGCTTTGCACGATTGTGGTAAACGCTTCGTTATTTGAGAGCTTTGCATGTGCACACCGCCACTACTACTGCCGGTAAGTATCTAGAACTCACTAATACGACACTTTCGTGCGGCATCTATTTTTTAAATTCCAATTTTTCATGCAGATCGTATATTTGAAACCATGAATTGAGTCTGTTTTTCAATAGAGACTTTGGTTATTGGAGTTCGGGATTCGAACCCGCGACTACTGGTAATCCGAATCAGCGCATTAGTCTACTTTACCACGAATACTAGTAGCCGCTAAGTCGAAATAAAGGTTCGCTAAGTCGTAATAAAGGTCCACTAAGTCGTAATAAAGGTCCGCTAAGTCGTAATAAAGGTCCGCTAAGTAGTAATTTTGTGAGTAAGGCCTCGTAGCGACATCTACCAAGTAAACCTTACTCAGTTCTTTTCAGTTATTAATATTTCTAACCAAATAATAGCAGCAGTTAAGCAGGCTTGAATCTATTCTTCAACAAAGAGGCACTGAAACTACTGGACTGATTTCAAAAAATCTTTCACCACTAGAAATCTACATTATCAAGGAGTACCAAATATAGGCTTTTATCCCGATATTCCTTTCCGATATTATTTTACTTACAATAATAATTACAATTACCTTATCCCTTATTTTTGTATTTTACTATTGTCTTAGTCATGTAAATCATTTTGTTTGGCGTATACTGTCAATTACTGACGTCACCGGAACGGCCCCGACGGAAGACCAGCGCTGGTCGAAAGGCTAGCATTATGCTGAGTCGGGGACCGTTTCGCAACAAATTGTCTACGATATCTTTGTTGTGTATCATGTATTTTGTATAAATTTGTTGCGAATAAATGATTTCTATTCTACTCTATTCTATTCTATTCCCACGGAAATACACCAACACACTAGCGTTTGGGAACATGATCTGTCTACAAATGATCCCGGACGGTTGTTCCAAGGAATGGCCTGTCAGTACAGCGGACCCCGCCTGCAAGTCGAGAGCGTCGTCAAATGCTTAGTGGGGAAGCTATAACATATGTAGATCAGTTGTTACAGTTGTTGTATTCCTATGGAAACGGGACTTACGCAGGCGAAACAGCGGTACGCAGCTAGTATAAATGTAATAAAATATAGATTCTATTCCTAAGATAATAAAATGTATCTAATTAGGTATTGGTACTTATTATGATCTAATTCTACAAACTTAGTCAAATAGAAACAGCGGCGGCGGTATCCTAATTTAATTACTAAACTTGCTTGTTTCTAGGTTTAATAATTTTAGTTATAACAGTAAATATTAGGCTCCAAATTATGTTTAATCTAGTTTTGTGTAATTTATTTTAACTGACATCATATTAATTCTGATCAAATATTACGTTGTATACCTATTATATCACTGCTATTAAATATTTCAGTCTCGTGACGAGAACAAGACGTTCAAAATGATCTCGAAATATTAATGAATCATGCACGATTATATAATTATTTAGTTATAACGAGGGATTATAGGCATCAAAATATTCTATGTTACTCTCCATCACTTAAACTATCCATATGCACATTTTCATTCAAAGCTGTTTGACCGTGAAGGGAACAAACAAACACACTTTCGTATTTATAATTAGTGTGAGTTGATAACAGATTTAGACTATAATTCAATGCTCGAACTGAACCAGCAAGAATTTCATTTACAACGGTGTCTATATTTCGAAAATGATCGGTAGGTAGGGTCGCGGTCGGTAAGGTTGTTCCGGTCCCAAAGGATAAAAACGGGGCCCTATTACTAATACTCCGTTGTCTGTCTGTCTGTCCATCTGTCTGTCACCAGGCTGTATCTCAAGAACAGTGATAGCTAGACAGTTGAAATTTACACAGACAATGAGTTTCTGTAGCCAATATAACAACAAATACTAAAAACAAATATTTAAGGTCTGACCCGGGCTCTAGAGAGGGAGGCAACCGGGAACATCGCAAGGATGATGATGTCTGTCTGTCTGTCCATCTGTCTGTCATCAGGCTGTATCTCAAAAACCGTGATAGTCAGACCGTTTAATTTTTTATGGATTACTAGCTGACCCGGCAAACGTTGTTTTGCCTTATAGATAATAGATAGTAGCCGATTCTCAGACCTACTGAATACGCATATAAAATTTGGTAAAAATCTGTAAAGCCGTTTCGTAGGAGTACGGTAACTAACATTGTGACATGGAAATTTTATATATAAGACGAAGATAAATTTCAGTTGCCGCTATAACGACTACAAACATAATTAAATAAATATTTAAGTAAGGCTCCCGATCAACGAACGTGGGTTTTTGTGATTATGGTACGGAAACCTTCGTGCGCGAGTCCGACTCGCACCTGACCGATTTTAATTATGTATAGATTTAGGTACTATTTGTCTCAAGCGGCCAACCAAAGTTCCAACTCTGCAGTAGCAACAAGACAAATTCCAGCTACCTACCGCATTGCGTAAAACATTATAGAATTTTAGCAGCTCCAAATGAGGTCTATTTAAGAGGACATCTTCTAATTTGTCCCGTTAATGGCCCTTTCATTTAGGTCCCACCCGCAGTTCTGAGGGTATGAAATATTTTTGTTTGGAGTTTTTTTTTCGTTAGTTATTACGCGGTCGCTTAGACGTTAGCATATTTTTTTGTAATGTTAAACAGATTTGCATTTTGCGATTGAAGAGGAGTTGGGTTTCATAAAAAATACAGATAGGTACCCTATATGTGTTCTAACGTATACACGTATATACGTTAAAAGAACGTACACATATGCGTTAAAATACAAATAACGATGACCAACACGAATGATGTTTTAGAAAATGCCATCTACATCCTACACAGCCTAAATAGGTAGGATATGTCTGTATAGGTGGTAGGCACTCGTACCTACAGTCGTTGGTCTTCTAGTTTGTAATCTATTATCTATTTACTATTATAAAGCGTAAGAGTTTGTTTGTTTTTTTGTTTGTTTGTTTGTTTGAACGCGCTAATCTCAGGAACCACTGGTCCGATTTAAAAAAATCTTTCGGGGTTGGATAGTCCATTTATTGAGGAAGGCTATAGGCTACTTTTGATCCCGATATTCCCAAGGGATCGGGACTTATGCGGGTGAAACCGCGGGGAGCTGCTAGTTACTATTATAAAGCGGAAGAGTTTGTTTGTTTTTTTGTTTGTTTGTTTGTTTGAACGCGCTAATTTCAGGAACCACGGTCCGATTTAAAAAATTATTTCGGTGTTGGATAGTCCATTTATTGAGGAAGGCTATAGGCTATTTTTGATCACGAAATTCCCACGGGATCGGGACTTATGCGGGTGAAACCGCGGGGAGCTGCTAGTTTTTTATACACGTACAAGTCAAATATGGTTCTTATTTGAACGGTCACGTCACTGTAGTAAAGTATGATTTATACACTTTTTAGGGTTCCGTACCTAAAGGTAAAAACGGGACCCTATTACTGAGACTTCGCTGTCTGTCTGTCTGTCTGTCTGTCTGTCTGTCTGTCTGTCTGTCTGTCCGTCCGTCCGTCCGTCCGTCCGTCCGTCCGTCCGTCCGTCCGTCCGTCCGTCCGTCCGTCCGTCCGTCCGTCCGTCCGTCCGTCCGTCCGTCTGTCCGTCTGTCACCAGGCTGTATCTCATGAACCGTAATAGCTAGAAGGTTGAAATTTTCACAGAAGATGTATTTCGGTTGCCGCTACAACAACAAATACTAAAAACGAAATAAAACAATTATTTAAAAGGGGCTCCCATACAACAAACGTGTTTCAAAAATAACAAGGAGTCGAGTCAGGACAGGAAGAAGGACAGGAGGACAAATCGAGTTGGTCATGGAATTCAAAATGGCTGCCCTATCTGTCAAATATACTAGTCTGCCTTACTTACCAAAGAGTTTATTTTATGTTTCAGATTTTCTTTGTGCCAAGGTTTTTTTTTTTTGAGTGATTCGGTCGTTTGATGGGAGTAAGAATCGAAGATAAATATTTCATATTTTCCTATAAAATTTAAAAATTGGTTGTTGTAAACCATTTTAGGGTTCCGTATCCAATTGTGATAGTGGTACGGAACCCTTTGTGCGCGAGTGTCGCACTTGCCCCGTTTTTTTACACTTACACGAGATCCGTACACATTATTATTATTAGACACGGGTCTAGATCGCGTTGAATAATCATAGTTATTAATTACCTCGACGTTTTGGCAAACGGGTTATACCGACCGTGGTCCCGAGAAGACTCAAGTAAATTTTATACTAGACCGGGCTGTGTCCGGACCGGGACGGGGACGGGCAACTTTTGTATGAAGACAGCCCGGACAAAATGCAAAACAAAAACTGTCTTCATACAAAAGTAGCTAGTCCCCGCCCGAACACGACCTGGTCTAGCATAAATCATACTTAACTCTACACGAGAAATTAATTTAAATCCAAAACCCGGACACAAAAACAAACCGGAGTATAGTAGGAGCAACACAGAACACTCATACAGAGAAAGAGCAGCCGCCGTAGGCGACTAACGTTTTAAAACTTTTACATACTGCACTTTACTGGGACTTAGGAACGGGTATACGAGTATGTGAACTGTGATGAAACAGCCTTTATCTAGTTGTTTAATTTACAGAACTGGAACATACAAAATTCAAAGTCCTGACTGGATTGACTGACTGACAGAACTATATATAAACGTACAGCCTATATATACCACTGGACCTAGAGATGTGAAATTTTTAAGGTTATGTTTTTTGTGATGTGTAAATATTATTGGAAAATCCTGCTGAATCGGGACTTATGCCAGGTAGACTATTTGCATTTCAGTCGTTTCTCCGAGATTGACAAAAGATACTAATTTTTTCATTTTTGTAACGAAACGTTGAGCATTAAAACTATGCTAAAAGTAATAAACACCACGCGATAAAACCAAAAAATGAGTTTCATTTAAATCCAGCATCGCGAAAACAGAAGAAAAGATGCGTGGTTCGAATCCCTCTCAGCGTCGGCCATGCATTGTGATTTTGTACATGTATTTTTCCTTAAACATATTTCTTAGAACCGTGTAGTCCTGAAACGCCTTTTAGTGACATCCTGCACATTCTCACAGATCCGATCGTGACGTAAAAGTTTCAACTTCGTCGGACAAAACTCCAGGGTAATCTCCAAGCCACTTTGTCACTATAGGATTCGGAGGTACCCTATACGATTCCAATACTTTGCGATTCTATCGAAGCATTTTATACAGAGGTTTTTGAAGGCTCGGTTTTCTGAACCGTGCAGTTAAGAGTTAAAAGGTGCTTTGGTTTAATAAAATTTGGTTAATTTGTTTTTGTAATCGAAATTTAAATCGAGAGATAAATAAGGCAGGTAAACGATTTTAGGCGTTGCGGCGGTTTACGACCACAAAACAAAATTAACAACATTTTTACCTAGGTACTTTAAAAAAGGAAGAGGTTCTCGATTCGGTTGTGGCAGCGTAAGCCGTATCATGAATGGTTTAATTCTGATCTCACTCTTCTCTTCACTCGATATGTTCCTCTTGAATTTGACTTTAAAACGAGCTGACTAAGAACATGCACACCATAACCATGCTATTATAAAATGAGTTTTAAGGGCCAGACTTGGTTTAAAGCATGATTTACTATGCCTAAATCATGGTTTGCAGCACGGGTCCCGACAATCGACCGCGCGAGCAAATACATATTTTGCGTTACGTTACATACTCAAACTGTTAACATTGCTGACGGCCTCTGTGGCGCGTCGTGCGAAACCACGACTGCAATGCAGAAGGTTGCGGGTTCGATTACCGTCGGGTGCAAGTATTTATAAAAATAAATATTTATGCCTGGTCTGGTTGTCCCTCTATGTATAATATGTATGTATAAAAGAAAAATAAGTATAAATATTATATCCGTTGTCTAGTCACCGTAACACAAGCTTAGTAGCTTACCACGGGGCTAGATGGCGCTGTGTGTTTTAACAGTTTTTTTAATTACAGTGTATGTATTTACGTATTAACTCATGGTAGGGGACAGATGAGATAATCTTACCGACGATCACATCCCAGTCTATCACGCAAAACACCCTGAATCGTTCAACTTTTAATTGTAATTTTACGAGTAGGTACGAACGTTAGAAAAGTTAATACGGTCTCAAGAATGACAAGATGAAGATTGATGATGTTAGCATCGATCAAACTAAAGTAGTAAACGTACTGTAGTTAAGAGTAGTTGAGTAGGTGAAAAATCCAATGTATAGGTACGTAAGTACTTTTTAATTTCTGTCCATTATTATTACAACTAGATGCAGAGATTTTTCTTCTGTTTTCGCGATGTTGGATAGAAATTAAAGACACTTTTCGGTTTTAATCGCGTGGTGCTTATTACTTTCATTATTGCATAGTAGTCTAGATCGCGTTGTAGATAATTTTGGATATAAATTAGATCTGATTCTGGATTCCTTCTAGATCTCATCTCACCTGAAGTGATGGTATGGTAGGTTTTATCATTACCATCATTTCCATCAGGTGAGATAGTGGTCAAACGCTCATCAATCGTGTTAAAAAACTGAGCAATTTGTTTAATGTTTCGTGATCGGCCTTTTAGTTTCACGCCGACCGACTTAAAAACAAAATTCAAAGAGCGCCATACTTCGATAATATTCACAAATAGTATACATCTATTCATCTACATATTCTAACAACAAAGTTTCATAGAAACTGTAGATAAAGTTTCAGTTTTAAGCTAAGTGTTTTCAAACAACATGTGAACTATCTCCGTCAATAGCATAAGTTTCTTGCGATTACTAAAGGCATGACGCTTGTGTACTATAAAATGTATGAGGAGACTTTAAGATTTAAAGCTCCTTGAAGAGCAACTTACTTGGTAGTATTGTTTCACTCTTTCTACTACAACGGCATCACCTTGGCAAATACGTATTTTTTGTACATCGTCAATGGAAAGTTAAGACTTAGGTGACTCCCATTTATACTAATATAAAGCAGAGTCAAAGCGCATCGTAGCATCAAATTCTGCGCAACTAAAGCGAAGCTGTACGAATGCGCGCGTATTCGCCAAGAATACAACAACACACCTACAACGATAGCTAGGATCGCTAGTGGGAGCGTGGATTCGAGAGAATGCGCGCGAACCATACAGCGTTGGTCGCACAAATGAGCGCGCGTCTTGTTAATTATAAGAAATAATATTAGCATTGCACTACAGACATAAGGTTGAATTTGTAGTGTTAAGTTTAAGATTGACGCTTCGACTCTGCGCTAGTATAGGCACTAAAGCGCTATTTTAGTTAAAATTAATTTTACAGTTTTTCCGCGTCAATTAGTTCGTGTTTTTTGTTTGTTTTGATCTGAGCACAGAGACGCTTGGCATTTTGGCGCTTTAGCCTTCCTAAAAAAATCACTATTTATAGAAGTGCTAATGATAATGACTGATGTGACGTATTTCTCTTATTTCTTGTATTATTATGTTTATGTACTGGAAAATTAATTAACAAATTAAATTGAAGCCTTCATCATTAGTAAATGGACGGCCCACCATATAATATACATACATACCCATTAACGAGTATGCCACTGCACTGTTTATTTACCTAGTCAAACGCAACTGACTGTTCAGATAATGGATGTATAAAACGTTCCGGTTTTATTCGTAAACAATGATTTATTGTCATACCTCATGGTTTATTGTGGCTAGAGTAAAATGGAGTAGGGTAGTAGGTAGAGTAGGTACCTTGATACTATTGATACCTACTTTTGGGACTCTTGATATTTATTTCGAGAGAATGAACAATCTTGAGAAGTCAAATAAACGGTGAAAACCGTTTTTGTAGATTCAATAAAATCAAAATATCTTTGTTGGACGAAAGAAACTATTAACTATCTAAATAAGATAAAATAATTATTTGACTTAGATAGGTCGGGTGGGTGACGTCTAAAAATTACCAGGATTTCTGTTTACAATCAAATGCCTTATGTTGTATTGTAAGGTTATGAGTTTAAGACACTACAGTCGAAATCCCAAACAAACATTTTAACAGAAATGAAAATAGTTTTTTTTCTGTTTTCGTGATGTTGGATTGAAATTAAGGACATTTTTGACCTGAACCATTGACCTTCAGTCAATCCTGAAGAAGGGACCTGTAAAGGTCTCGAAACGTTGAGCGTTGTAACAATGCTAAAAGTTATAAACACCAAGCAATTAAATCCGAAAAATGACCGAAATATAATAATTTTCATTACAATTTTTGTTTAAATGAATTTTCATGGTGGCCGAAAAAAAAACGTTTCTGTTTTAAGTTTTATTTGCCTTGATGACAATGATCTGCTGACGACCATTGCCTCGAAGATCTGACTTAAAGATTTGGACACGTAGAAGGAAATAGGGGAGACTTTTTTCTAGCGCTAGGATACAAGGGTAAATAAAAAATAAAGCTGTACAAATTGCAATACATAATTTAATCATCTAATTTGGCACCAACCAACAGCAAAAAGAAGAAATTCTGCTAGACAGAGCTTGAAACAAAACATAGTGTTTATGTGTCTGGATTGCATGAATATGGTTCTAATATTAGCACTCGTATTTTATAAAGGCAATGTACTTTAATAAAAAAAACCGGCCAAGTGCGAGTCGGACTCGCGCACAAAAGGTTTCTTACCATTATCACGATTGGGTACGGGACCCTAAAATAAACATTGGATCACGCGAAATCCGTGTACGCGACGACGACACCCGTTTGCATTTATCTTTACCACTAACGCCAGTTTATCACTATATGGAGCCAGGGGTCAAAATAAATCGTGCTTACGTTGCATCTTACCGTGAAAAGTCACTTTTGTTGCTATGGGAGCCTCCCTTACACAATTATTTTATTTTGTTATTCATTTGTTATACCGGTTTCAGATATACATCTTTTGTGAAAATTTTAACTGTCTAGCTATCCCGTTTTATGAGATACACCGACAGTAAAGTCTCATATTACTGAGACTTCACTGTCACTGTATTTTAGAAGCCGGTCCCGTTTTACCCTTTGGGAACAGAACCCTAAAAATGTAGCTAAGAAAGACTGTACGTAGCGTCTTTCGGTACAACTACCAAATAACATTTTCATTCCATCAGACAAAAATCATAAAAAGCATTTTCTATTTTTATCGACGTCTGTATTAGATACAAGATAGCAACATCAGAGATTCTACCACAAGTCGCGTAGTCACGTTGACAATAAGAACATACTTGTGAGTTCAACTGAGTACGATGCTCTCTGAACGTTTTTGGCAAGTTAAATTCTACTATAGTCACTAACCTCATTACTTTTAAACAGCTGGATAAGCTATGTAACGTTTGTCTTTTACTATGAAACGTTACATAATCTTCGTTGTTGTTAATAAGTAAGTAAGTAAACAAACGAGTATGTTTGTTTCTCCTTCACGCAAAAACTACTGAACCGATTGTAATTAATCTTGGTGTGCGAATATCCAGAAATCTAAATTAAACTCATTTTTGGTTTTAATCGCGTGGTGTTTATTATTTTTAACTATGTTCCAATACTCAACGTTTTGAGACCAATGCATGTGTCTTCTTCAGGATTGACTCCTCCTCCTTGACTGAAGAAACTAATTCTGATGAAGAGACCTGTATATGTCTCAAAACGTTGAGCATTGATGCTAAAAGTAATAAGCACCACGCGATGGCCACCTACAAATGAGTTTAATTTCAATAGAATAGAAAATAGAATAAAAACATGCTACTTTTTACCCCTAATTTACCCTTCCCTAGTACCTTTCCTATTTCACCGGAACTAACTAACCCTTTCGATACATAAGACCTAAAAACACATAATAGTCTGCGGTTAACTTTCTGGTTTGTACATGTATATGGACCTACTTGAGTTACTGGGAAGCCCTTAAAAGAGCTATTAATATTAGGGATCCCTTATAATATTTCACAGGAAGAAAAGGCTTCATACTTATACCCTTAGTTGAGTAGGTATTAGGTTTCAAAGTTCCTATCAATCCATACGTAGTAGGTATAAGTGTGATAGCAATTATGTAAGATTGATAACATATTTTCATCTCTTCTGTTCAGAAAGCTTAATTTTTCTAGGTAGATATAGCCGTAGGGTGTTTCTTTTTATTATTTTTACGTTAGGTCATGGAGTCAATGAAAATTTAATTCTGCCGCCCGCTATCCACAACAGCATGCCACTTTTTTTTCACGTGTTGGCATAGCCGCCTAGAGGCACGTCATGCACGACCAACCTTGTGGCCAGTAAAATATACATTTTTCTTAACTTTTTTAATGTTGGCAGTAGGTACTTATGTGTATTTTAACTTTTTATTAAAATCTAGTGAAAAAAGTCAATGAAAGAAAATTCTCGATATACCTACCTGTTTTATTAAATGTGCGTGAAGTATTTTAATTTCTTCATAGTCGAAATGAAAAGTAGAGAGTCATACTCTACCTACTTTTCATTTCGACTATGAAGATGACGATGACGATCACCTATTTCACCCTCGAACTATAATGGCTTTTCAGCCCTTCTAAAATTAAAATACGTAGGTACTCGGCAAACAGGGTGAAAATTTTAACTAATAATCCCTAACACATTTTAAATTCACCGATTTTTTTACATAAGTACATTTTACTAGGTCATTTTACACTACGACGCTCAGAATGAAAGTCAGGATATCTACCACTATACCAACACACCGCTTCAACATTAAAATATGATATTCATAATAACCGTGGTTCATACCGATCAAACTTTTATTAAAGAATAATCAAAAATTTAATAACGCGATGACATGTTAACCCAAATTTGCGTCCGTTCTACATACGTAACATAATTTAATTTACGTTAGGTACAAACTGTACAACAACAAACATTGGAGCTGTCATTTCGCTCATGGGGTAGCTGCCAGCTATCTCGAGATTTCCTGCAGGATGCATAAATACAAGACGAGATATAACCGCTAATGTTATGAGCGGCACAGTAGAATGTGATGAAATGTGTTTAGTGCCGTGTTACCGTAGTACCATTTACACAGTGTCGATTTTCAAGCTTATCCAGTAAGCTAGTAAAAATTAGTCGTGAGTACTGATGGTTTTTTGTTAGGTTTCCGTACTCAAAGGGTAAAAACCGCCAAGTGCGAGTGCGCCACGCGTATGATCATTTATTTTTACAATGGGCGATACTAGATCGCGCTAGTGGAAAAAATGAATCGCGATATGGTAGCGATATGTGTTTCAAATTTTAAAATAACGTTTCTTCTGGGAGCCTCCCTTTTAATATATTTGTTTTATTTTGTTTTTAAAATATTAATTGTCTACAGCAACAGCGAGCTACAGGACAGACAGATAGCGGAGTCTCAGTAATATGGTCCTGTTTTTACCCTTCGGGTACGGAACCTTAAAAACTGAGTAAAAATATTGAAAATAATATTTACTTCGAACAAGTAACAAGTGTAACAAACAGTCAAACTTATGAGCGGTGCTGATCCATGGTGTAAATCTCTGACACCCACACTAAACGTTTCGCTTTGTCATCCCTTTTTTACGCCGCCAGAGAATTGAATCAGTTGCCCGAGTTTGTCTTTCCTGCTTGTACGGCTTGTGCCAACTTATAGGGGTCATCTTGTGGCTACTCGCTCCACTTTGTTGGTTGGCTTTGCAGGTATTTTGCCACAAATAGGTAAGATTTCTTTGACTGCTGACGTTGCAATTGCAAATCGCAAAACCAACGCAATAGGTACCGAAAAATCGCAAATGACTGAATCAACATTGCGAATACACAAGTAGGTATATGTGTTTTCAGCAGTCAACGGGCGAGCACTGATCAAAGGGAACGACCTTTGATCAGGGTCCCTAGTCTGATCTCGCAATAGTGTATCAATTTGATAGAATAGTAATTGACTTAATTGATGTGGTTTTGACACATTTCACCTCATTTGTCCATCAAAACTGTCAAATTCACGCCAAGTATGACAATTACCATTCTATCGACACTCTAGACTGCGTTTCATCTTTAAATTCCTATGCCGTCATGTTGGTAGCAAAACAAAAAAGTGCAAAATACAAAAAAAATAATGTGCTACCTTTAATTAAGAGTATTGTCTCCATTCTCTTTCTCCATACACGCGTAGTTTAAATTTTCCTCCCTGGATAAAGACATTAGAGCAAATATGTTTATGCCATAAAACTTATATCTGTCATGACTATGCATCTACCTTTTTATTTTTTTCATTTTTTCATTTTTTATTATTATTTTAATTAGAAAATAAAAAAAATAAAAAGGTAGATGCATTGTCATGACAGATATAGGTTTTATGGCATAATAGTTATTTGTTATGCAAGGCTGCAAAGTTGGTTTTTGCAGCGAGTACTTGTATTGAAACCTGAGCTAGCGAAGCATTCTAGGATTGAACCACTCGCTTGCGCTCGTGGTTAGAATGAATGAGTGGTATAGAATGCTGAGCGTCGCAAAGGTTTCAAAGGTACGAGATCCAAAAAACTTTGCTGCCGAGTGAAACACACAATTTTTCACCTCACTACAGCGAGGAAAACGCTAGGTGCATTTTTTCCGGTAGAAAACTCAATTCGGCATTATATACCGCTTATTGTACCGTAAATAATAAAAATAAGCAAACAATCTCTAAATTGAATAATTTATAAAAAAACCTGCTTGATACTAATGATAATAAACAATAAATACTACATTGGCAATGTGCAACAATACTTCGTGGTTCGATGCCATGAACAAAAAAAAAAGAAATGAGGTTCCGGTTAGCGCATTTTCAAAGGACTTGCTCTATATGAAAGTATCGAGAAGACAGATTTGAATTTTAAAATCTCTTTCCACGCTAGGGCGCAAAATGCGATTTTGCACGCAGAAATCAGCGTGCAAAACGATCATTTCCGAGGTTGTGAGGTGAAAACATATTTGCTCTAATGTCTTTATCCAGGGAGGAAAATTTAAACTACGTTTGTAGGGAGAAAGAGAATGGTGACTATCCTCTTAAGGGAGATTTGTATATTATAAAGAATGAATGAACGAATCTTCCTGTATTCAAGGTTTAGGGTATAGCACATTCAAGATATTATGGCAAGACTTTTTTGTTTTGCTACCAACATAACCGCATAGGAATTTAAAGATGAAACGCACTATAATGAGACACGATTATTAGAGCAGACGTAGGGCCCTGGTGAGATACCTACTTGTCAAATGTTGTTCAAATTACTTATTATTACAACAGAAAACAATGGAGAAATAATAAAATTATTGTCTATTATTTAAAACAAAATAAAAATAAATACTTAGTTGATAAGGCATCTATTGTCGATGGGATGTTACTTGTTACAATACAGACTACGAAAGGTATAGTACTAAAAGAATATCTACCCACCTACATACAACCGGTGTGAATTTGTACAATCTAAATAACAGTTCCCTACAAACTTCTCACCATCGGCATCAACGTATAATTTCTCCAAGATTAAAACACATTAAACGCACCACGAGCGTTTCAGCCTAAAGTTACTTCAGACCTCGGCTCAATTCAAGAAATTAGATTCAGAGATTACTTTGTGTATGGGACAGACCACAATCTAGCAAAAAAACATCGCTAGAAACCCTTTTATTGTAGCTAAATACAGGGTGCTTCGAGGAGGGGTATTAAGCTGAAAGGTGGTTGTTCCAGACGTCTAGGCGAACAACTTTTGTTCTACGGATTTTGGAAATTCGAACTTTAAAAAAAAAAATTGAAGTTTAATCACTGAAAAAAAACCAGCTGTTTTTGTAAATAAATTCGATTAATGTTCAGATTATATAGTGGTCCAAACTAAATAAAAAGACACCTTAAGGCCAATGACCTAAAACTTTAAAAAAAAATTGATTTTCAGGTAAACTTTAAACCCAAAAATTTCGAAAACAACCTCGAATTTCCAAAAGTTGTAGAACAAAAGTTGTTCGCCTAGACCTCTAGAACAACCCCCTTTCGGCTTAATACCCCCTTATCGGAACACCGTGTATATAAAAGAGCTTACGTTCTTACCCTTGTACTTATATTGCTTCTGTATTGTCGGTTATAAGATAAAAACAGGATCTGGTAAGCTTCTCACAAAGACAGTATTTACATCAATAGTCTTAAGATTATAGCCGATAAAATGACCTCAATCCACTAATCCCACGAGGAAGGAATAAAAAACCTTGAACTGTCAAAATAGAAGCATCAAATCAAATTTAACGGCTTAAACAAATCAAAGTTATTTTTCTATCTGGGACATGCGTAATTCCGCACACATTTGAACGCTTGCCAAATATAAATAAATAGGTCAATGGCATAGTTTACAAACTTTAGTAACTACGAAATAACTTGTGAGTAAATAGTACAATGAAACCAAAGATTTCGGTATGATTGTAATAGGAAGAGATGCAAAAAGATTGAAACTTCCAACTGTATAGAGAACATAAGAGAATAACATGACAATTTTTGTACGAAAAGTTTGGTATTCACTAACTGGAACCAAAGGTTTACTTATCATAGCGCCTCAATCTGAATTATCTACTCTGGTTATTCTAGTTCGGATTCTTATTATTTTGCCAGTTTATCTCATGCATTCGATAAATAAACAACTAATAAATTAGCGGCGACCTTGCGTTCTAGACAAATTACTTTCTTCTAGATTACGCTCAGCAATTTCTCTTTGGTTTTATCCCGAAGGAATATTATTATTACCTTGTTATCGTATTTTGGCCGTGACAGGAAATTTCTATCAGAAAAAATGGCCAAAATGTTTGGAATGAGATTTTTGTCTAAGATCCTTCAATTCACCCTTACTATGAACTCTTTTAGCTGAATGGTCTAGTCTGCTTATCTGCCCTATTTATTCGTACCCTAAACAGTATTTTACAGAGTAGACAAACAATTATGTTTAAGGCCTGTTTATGAACTGCGCGAAACTTGGATGGTTTTTAAAAGTTGATAGTAAGGACCAGTTCAGTTTGTAGGCAATTATCAGACCTTTATTGGTCGCTAAGGAATGGACTATAGCCAATTTACGAGGGATCTTAATAGGTCGTTTCGTAAGCATAATAGCTATCGAAATTGTATATTATTTTGATTAGAAATTGGTAGTTGTGTGGGTAGACCTTTGTATCGTATCAGCTAGCATTCTCTGTGATAATGGATATAAATAGAATAATTTCGAACTGATTGGAAGGAACCTATAGGAGACCATTTTCGATAAAGGTACGATACGTAGGCCTATCATGGTAAATCTGCTAATAACGGTGCCATGCGGTTTTATGTGGGTAAATCCATGTGCTGCTATTATCTATTATTAATTTATTGACTATCTAAATTACTATTTTAATATCTTTGGGAATATAGTAATTAATAATTCAAAATTTCAAATACTTAGGTACAGCGGTCTATGTGGCCTAATTATTCAATTTGGTGAAAATCTACGGCGCATTGCAAAGGGACTTATAAATAGGTATACGAGTATGTATGCAGACCGATTGCGATGAAACTTGGTATGCAAATAAAAGGAGATCTAAATAAATACATAGGCCTTTTTATCCTCATATTCCCGCAGAATCTGAACTTACGCGGGTAAAACTGCGACTAGTTATAAATAAAAATGAAGTAGGTACTAATTCTAGTTCGAGTGGGTAATCCGAGTTCGAACATTAGTGCATTACCTAACCAACATTTGGCAAAGATAGAATATTACGCAGCAACTTCTACCTATGTAACATCAATCATTTAACAGCGTAACCGTATCATAAAAAGTAAATTACCTCAACATATGCTCGTCATTACCCTAACAACATTATTTACTTCAAACATAAAAGAGATGCTTAAAGGTCTCGAAAATTCTAACAAAAACTCTCCTAACATTTTCAGCTGTAATTTCACACTGGATTATTTAGCTCGTTTATTTAAGTACTGTTTATTGTTAGAAATAAGAGAGAGTATCGTCTGTATTTACGTGTGACTATTAGATGAAATATCAACACGTTTTATTTAATTAAAGAAAATGGTTATTAAAGAAAATAGATATTAAAGGCAAATAATAAAATTAATCCATAACAGTTATGGACTTACATCTAAATCAAATCTATTAAAAGTAGGTAAAAAACATACAAACAAACATACATACATACATAGACTGATAAACACATAACCCTTCTTTGCGTCGCGCAGTCGGGTAAAAAGTAGTAAGTAATTCCTAATCTAACAAGCCACCGGAGTTCGTCCCTCCCTGGTACAGAGGAGCCCAAAATAAGCAGAATTGCCTTGCAAAGGGTAGCAAAGGCTATCCTTTGCTCTTTCCAAAATTTTATTATAGGTACCTGCCTTGTTTATGGATATTTTTTTTGGTTATTAATTTTATAGTAATGTATAGATATATATTTTTCTCTTGTGTTTGTTCTCTTGTCATATGTTGTAGGTACTTAGATTATTAATAATTGTTTAATGAGATTTAAATTACATTATACGAGTACATATCTACCGTCTAATTTAATGAATTATACTTTAATTGTATATACAAGATATATATTTTTTTGTAAATGCCTACATAATTATGATGACTACATTGAAAATGCTCTATTACATCATTCGATTACTAAAATCATACTTTTAACTTCTACGATTCAAAATTACAATCGCAACATAATATTCAAATATCCACCTAAAACCCTATTGAATAAAGTCGATTGCTACTCGTAAGAATAAAATAGGGCCACCCAAAAAATAATACGTGAGAATCTTTTGAAAAGGTCCCTTCTCCTATAGAGGCAATAGCCTTTATCCAAGAATTGGACATTTGTACACGCCTGTACCTCACGAAACTGGGGATCAATCCGCAATTTTTCGACGGAATTCATAAATAAATCATCTTATATTTCTATGGAATGTCTTCTGCGGATCGTGAATTGAATACTACGACTTCACGTAATTGTAGGACCGTTCTGATGGGTATTGTCATTCATTGTGGTCTGGTGTAGGGTATTGTTGCGTATTGTGTATGATAATGTGAAGGGTAATCGAAGTTCTTAATGGTAAGAAGACTTATTATGTATTATTCATTCTTGGCTATAAATCCTTTTGGCACGTAGATATGTTTCGGCATCTACGAGTACCTAGGCAAAACTTATATATTGAAATTCTTCTTGTTTTAATAGAAATGTCAGGCAGTGTCGATCTCTGTGGCATGTAGAGCAAAACACGGCTGTGATGTAGAAGATTGTGGATTCAATTTAAGTCTCAAAGCAAAAAATTATGGGGTATTGGTTGCGGTTCAGTAGATGTAGGAATTAGAAATCATACTCAATCCGTAAATCAGCAGCCTGCCACTGAGCTCCGTGACATCATGTTGAAGTTGTAAAAAGGTTTATTTTATTTACAAGTGAGGTTCTTAGTGCGGATCGCAAAATCCGATCCTAAAGATCATCCCACCGTTTCGGGGGATACAGTGGGTATGTGCGGGGCTTTCTACTAGCCTGAGGTGATACAGGTTTGCCTTCTAAAACTCCTCGGTGTCCGTCTCTTCACCATTTTCACAGGAGGTGGCAGGCACATACAACTAATATCAACCTATCAACCTTTGGGTTGATAGGTGTGGGTGACAATGCTATCTAAATGTATTTAAATTGACTTACTCATCTATCTTTACCTAATTTTATTCTTTGACTTAAAACACATGTCTCATAAAAGCTCTCTCTAATGCGAAACTGAGGGTTGGGACTAGTAAAGCATCAAGTATCTTTGCATGCATGAATGCAGTATAAATTCAACGTCAGTAAGCAAACACACATTGCGACCGTATTCACGGCACGGTTTTAATAAATCCACTACTACTGCGTGTGTTGTAAGAACTACTATAAACTATTTGCTGCTTATTTAGCTTTGAAAACTTTATTTTGTTTAGTGTCTCAATGTGAAATAGTAATCGTTACGTAGCCAGTCGTTTTTTACTATAGAAATACATCTTTTTTAAGCAGTCTACTTCAATAACAATATCGAAAGTAGCTCACTACGTCTACTCATATCTTCTTCTTCTTCCTCTCATCCAAAATTATTTGGGGTCAGCACAGTAAGTAACAGTCTTCGCCATACTTGCAAATAGATGGCACAGCCCGACACTTACCCTCCAGGACCAAGCAGATTACCCTTCCGTTTCTTGGCTGGAGATAGCCCTAGACGAATGACCTGAAGTGCAAGTTTTTTTTGTCTACGACTCTTTCTAAGTCTCGTTTTGGTTTTTTACCTAATAAAAATTATGTTTTCCTCGTCGTTTTCCTTCATTGCAAAAAAATCGGCAATTCATTTTCGAAAACAAAATAAATTAATGGAGTTATTTTGAATTTAAAAGCTTATTACTTACGCTGTTCCGTAGATTGGGTTTAATACAGATGATCGGATTCAATTCGGTCGAGTCAGAGTGTTTACAATAAAATCTGATGTAAACACGAACTTGGAGTTGTGAAAACAAATTATTTTTTCCACAAAATTTCATGCTAACATCCTTACCAATATTTATCAAAATTATCAATGAGGTAATCTGTACTTCCAAATTTCCGCCAAAACACATATTTATACCTATTCTCGGCCAACACTCTGTATGTGTCTGGCCTCTATATTCACTTCACACTGTCACTTCTTAGGGTTCGGTACCCAAAGGGTAAATACGGAACCCTATTACTAAGACTCCGCTGTCTGTCTGTCTGTCAGTCACCAGGCTGTATCTCTAATCTCTTTCAGGCAACGTTTTGATGGACAAGAAATTACGGAAGGTGAAAGACCCTACCTTTCACTTTCCGTATAGACATTAAATGATGAAATTTGGTGAAACCATACGTAACAAAGCTTAGTTAAAAATAATATATGTTACTCTCCCAATGTGAGCATTAGAATAGCGATAGCCTTCCATTACAACGTACCATTAAATCACATTTTTATTACCCATCGCACTCAAACGAATTATCTACTAAAATATTTCATACCAAACCTGTCTATTCAAGCTGGTGTAATTAGGTTACTGTAACATAAAATGTGAATTGAATAAATGGATTTCCGCCTTTAGACGGTATTTATAAGTCTTCATGAATATCGGAGTTTATAAATAGAGAGTTTATTTTTGTAAGATTATTTAACTTTGAGCTCGTGGTATGTTATACACAGTAAGGATATTGATGCCGAGCAAAAACATTGATGAACCAAGTTTAATTTTTATTTACTAAGACTTCAAACATTATAATAATTAATAGCCCGTTAATTTGTCCCACTGCAGGGCAAGGGCCTCCTCTTAGAGGAGTTAGGCAGTAAGACACCATGGGAGCTAACTTCAGATTGGCGAATGACCCATGCCTTCGGAACTTCAGAACGTCTTAGGACAAACTAAATTAACATTTGTGATTATATCGCTGGTCAGAGATTTTGGATACACATACTTACTTACTAATGAATCCATGACTTAACTGTCTATTTATTTATTGTTAAAAATATTATGTCAATCAATGTTCAGTGACAAAAAGTTTATAGAGCCCAGAATCGGCAATCCTTTATTTTTATTAAACTTTTAAAGTTGCATGTTATTTATCGAAATGACCAACTTCAAGATTGTTTACTGGCGACATGTGGTTTGTTTTTAAAGGAATTAGTTTTTCTGTTTCTGTATGTAATTTACTTAAGAGCTTAATGCTGGCTTGAATCCATAAAATAGGCATGACGACACTATCGTAAAATGGTCGATTAAATGTCTTTAGAGGGAAATTTATATTAAAATCACTCGTTTAGTTTTGTTAAAAAAACATGATTTTTAAGATTTTTAATAAAATAAATGAGAAGTTTTCCTTTGACGCCAGAGCCGACGGCATAAAACTGCGAACTGATTAAAAAAAACGGCTTTGAACTTTGTTAAACTTAAGTTTTTTACCAAAATAAAGGTTTTTTTCGTAAAAAAATAAATGTGTCCCTATAATACGATGAAGATTTAAAATCTTTTGTCACACCTATTGTATGCAATCGTTTGCTTTGTTTATACAAATACTAGGTACGAACAACGAACGATCGCTTGATAGCCTAGTCCTGTTACGTTCCTGTATGCTTTGGTAGTATTATAGTGCTGGGTACCTATAAGAATTTAAATTTATTATTAACTAAATCAGATAAATCAATTAAACTATCATTGTTCCGCTGACAATAGTATTTCGGGCTTTTGTCTCTCATACCCAACGTCCCTAAAGTATAATTGAGTTTGATTTCCTCATTAAATAATAATTTTGAAAATTATCATAGAACTTTGGATAGGTTTAGTAGTAAAAAGAATCCCGTATAAATAACCCCTTTCGAGACATAATGTAACGAACTATAGTAGCTGTACGTACAAGTTTGTCTTTAGATTATTACTAGCTGACCCAGCAAACGTTGTTTTGCCTTATAAATTATAGACAGTAGCCGATTCTCAGACCTACTGAATACGCATATAAAATTTGGTAAAATTCGGTAAAGCCGTTTCGGAGTACGGTAACTAACATTGTGACATGGAAATTTTATATATTAGAAGAAGATATCGTAAAGATATGATATGTTCCTTTTCTTACGGGTTTAAATAAATTTTAAAACATAAGTATTATACATTATACAGCCTACACTTTTAGTGTGAATCAACTCAACACTAGCAAAGACATAATTTAAAATAAAATAAAGATACATGAGAAATTTCAACGATACTTTGTGGTAAGAGCGGCGGTCGCCTACACTCACTTCAAATGACTCTACAATATTTTTATGACTGATATAAATTCGAATAATTCAAAATCTCTCTCTTTCAACCGCAACATTTCTGAATCGGAATTTATATCCAGTGAAATATTATCATGACGCTCGAGAATTGCTGCATACCTACTAGGAGATTTCAAGATTGAACGCATTGGCACGGCATCGATTGCAGCAAAGAATATCATTAGGGGAGACATCTACGAGTACCTATCTACTAAATGACACATTGGAAAAGTGTGAATCCGTAATATGGAAAGGCCAAACTGAACAGGCTGTTCAGAAATCTGTTCTCTTTAATGTTCTGTGGTATGGGTAAAACGAAATAGTTACACGACTTAGATTTATCTCTATTCAGGCTTAGATGAAAACAAAAAACAGCAGATACGTTACCTAGTCTCGGAAAATGAGACGATAAAACTGCGTCTAGCTGACGCACTAGCCTCAGTCGTATGTCGAACCGTTGCCGCGTGAGCACGTGCTGTCACACTGCGATTATCTTTTTGACATCCATAAATGAAATGAAATTATTCTAAATCATTCTTAAAGACAAATGACAGACAATACAATAATTTTATAAAAATGCATGTAGGTGTTTCTAGCTCGTTTATCAAATACGCAATGATAGAATATACCTACCGTATCTACTATTTTTGTTTTCATCTAAGTATTCAGGTAGGTCTGAAGGTAAACCTGATGGTTGCCTTTAGAACAAACGTCTATGTTACAGAACATAGCCTCTGCAGGATGGACTATCTGTCATAAAACAATGCGAATTTCCTTAAAAGAACAGTCTTTGAAATCAAATGTCCTCCGATTGTATTGAGTTATCTACTTAAGAAAGGGAACATCGAACCCCATCACCATGAACGGCAACGTGTCCTCGTATATTGCACGCTAGGTACAGTTTCAACATTCAAAACATAATTTATTGTCGTCACAGTTGTGTTTTGGATTCTAGCGTGCAGTAGCCGACTGAGTCCTTAAAATTCAGCACAGACATGTTGAGAGTTTATAATAAAACGATATTTGTCTCCTTTAAAATGTGCCTAAATATTCATAAATACAGGAACTGAACGCACCAAAATGAAATCAACAATTTGAAGTACAGCTATTGAAATACGAAGTCAACGAGTTTTCTCATTATCGCTGTCAAGTATATGAGGATGTTATTTCAGAAATATTTTAATATAAAACGAGTAAGTAATGAGGCATTTTATTATTTTTTTCATAATACTCTACAAAATGATAAAAGATTATAGTAGCGGTAGTACATACATAACATACCTAAATATATATATATATATAAGAAAGTCGTGTTGGTTACACTATTTAAACTCAGGAACTGAAGGCTGAAAATTGGTGGGGAAGTAGTTTATTTTATTTTTACAAAAGAATCAATACCTAGTTATACTACAAATATTATCATTAAATAAAGTCTAAATAAATATAAAATGAGACTCTAGGAAAAATTGTGTTGGTATATTCCAATGTGTAAACCGATTCACTGCACAAACTCAATAAAATGGAAAGCAATTATATATTTTTGCATGGACGGTGTTGTTTAAAATAACAAAGTCTCATTTATTCGTTGGAGGGTTTTGCAAAAACATTTCTATTACGTTTGGTATTAACATAAAATAACATTAACGGAGCAAAAACTATCGTCATACTTATTTATTGTTCTGTTTTGATCAGCCTAGGTTTGGGTTTACTAAGGAATTTTGTTTGTGTTGTTAATTTATGAGAACATCTAAGTAATAAGGTAAAAACCGGCCAAATGCGAGTCGGACTCGCGCACGAAGGGCTCTGTCAGGTACCACACGAAAATCACATTGCTGTATGGGAGCCCAATTAAATATTTGTTTTTTTTTTTCGGTTTTTGTTGTTATAGCGGGCAACATGCATCGTGTTAAATCGTGTAGGTATTGTGTCAAAAATTCAACTGTCTAGTTTATGCGATACAAGCACAGAATCTTAAAAACTAAGTATTGTATTGTATTGTTTCTTTGGCGATATCAATGATTTAGAACCTAAAACTTTATAATTGGCCCCGGATAAGCCGCAAAATAAGTAGGTAAGTTTGAATAACTTACTATAAGTGGTTATTTTCACGAAGGCGCTTTTCGAAACCACATACCGTCACTTAATTATCAAGGCATGTCCAAGAGTCCAAATGAATGTTAGTTTTTATTGAATAAAGTATTTTGGACTTTGATTTTAAGGCTTTTTCCAAGTAAGTTTAAGTAAGTAAGACTTACTTTTTGCTGGTCTATCCACTTATCCTCACTCTGTAATGTCTGTAGTCATCAAATTGTATTTTATGCGACAACAGGCTTTATTTGTAATTCAATTCCAAGAAGGTCTCACATTAGTTTAAAACAATGGATCTGGTTGGAATCACTTCGAATATATATAAGCCGTTAATGTTTATTAATATTAGTATTGGGAACTAACCTCAGTATTGGTTTCCATAAACTGGAATTGCGGTCAAATGCTTTCTCGTTGTCTTTTGTTTTCTTTCATTGTGAAACAGTCAATAGATACCTACCTAACCTTAAGAAGGTGGGTACTGTTACCATTTCCATACAAACATAATACCAAAATAGAATTATGAAAAATTTAGTTTTGTACTCTAATCATCATCATCATCATCCGAGCGTTGTTCCCGGTTGCATCTCTCTCGAGAGCCCGGGGTCCGCAGTTTTGTACTCTAATATCGGTATTATTCGGATTAAGAATTTATTTTTTTAGGGTAGGTATATATATACCACAAGGTTTTTCAAAATATTCATTCGAAATGAAATAAAACGGAAATACATTTCGTTCATTTATACAGCGTAAATTATTTTTTATTGGGAATAATATAAAACAAATGAGATGTAAACTAGTAATTTACGCTGGAAAAATGAACGAAATGTATCTCCGTTTTATTTCATTTCGTATGAATATTTTGGAAAACCTTGTGGTGGGGGCTCTGTAAAAATAAAATGTTAATCCGAATAATACCGATATTAGAGTAGAAAACAAAATTTTTCATAATTCTATTTTGGTATTATGTTTGTATGGAAATGGTAACAGTACCCACCTTCTTAAGGGTTTGGAGAAAGGGTTCGATAGCAACCTTATGGTAGGACCTTAATGTCTATCAGGGACCGAAAACGTTTGTTAGGGACCGTAGTTTTTATTTGAGATAGAATTTCTGTCAATCGGGCAGCTTCTGCTGACAATATCGAATAGATATTAGGTATGACACGAATTTATGTCTGATTATCAAGCAAAACTGAAGGTAAAACTTCTCGTAGGTAGATGATGATGGCCTTACCTTATTGCTCTCTATGGCTAACTGACTTGACTGAGTATTTCTCACGTATCAAAAATCAATAAAAATAATGATACTAACCATGCACGCACTACAACTCAGAAACACGCTACGTACAAAATACATCTTCATCGTGATCCTTGTAAAGTATTGGATATAATAAGAACCTTTGCTTTTCAATTCCAACGTTAACTTTTCTCAAAACCCTGAACTCTTAGTTAAAAAAAATTCACCCTGTCATGCCATCTCCATCTTTAATTATCATTATTCTTAAACATGACCAGTCAACATACGTAGAGTAATCGTGCGGAGCATTAAATTAAGGCTGTCATATACGAGGAGTTTTACCATCAGTTTGGCCTGATCAAACACAAATTTGTGACGTTTATCTATATGGTATGACTGGCAGAAACGGCCCGATTGACTGACATAATTTGTCGTGATTACCTCTGTGACGCGTCGGGGGAGCGCCCTACTGCAGTGCAGAAAGTTGCAGGTTCGGTTCCCGCCGGGTGCAAATATTTATGCTTCAAAATAAATATTTGTTTCTGGTCTGGGTATTTTCTATGTATCATAATGTATTTATTTAAAAAACAAAAAAATGTAGCATGTATATCCGTCGTCTAGTAGGTAGGCATGTATATCCGTCGCCTACTTACTAGGTACCCATAGTACAAACCTAGTGCTTAGTTTGGTACTAGATTGCGTTGTGTGTAACGTCGTGCAATATTTATTTATTTGATTGAAATAAACTTTTATTTTAGAATTAACATGTTACACACCTACTAACACAAAAAAATAAAAATTTATAATAATTATTTATTTAGGTATTATATCAGATGTGTCCTTTGAGCCTGAACTGACGCAAGTTTGTCGGTTCAGTTTGGCTTCTCCTAATATGGGGGCGAGGGTTTACATTCTATAAATCTACAGAGTGCAGCTAGTCCTAAATAAACTCCAATTACTAAATAAAACATGAACGGAAACCTTAAATTGAACTAACATGTACTCCGTAAGCTTGTCCTATAAAAACTGATCGAGACTGAAAATTGTGAGAGGCTCTGCAAACTAAAGACTGCATATATCCTGATAATTATTATTTTCATTTATCAGTATGTAATCGAAAATATCTTATATATTTTTGCAGATATCATTAGAGACTTACTAAGTAAACAATTTATATTTACAAGTTTTAGATTTTTTCAGATTGCACCCGCTTTTTCTTTCGAGTAAATTTACCCGAACATTTAATTAAAAAAAAAAATCTACAACTTATACCTACTCTAAATAAGGTTTTTTTTCTAACAAAAGTTCCTTTACAGTTACCATAACTTCAACATTTTACTAGAACTAACATTTAACTCAAAAATCATTATCATCACTTTACTACCGCATTATCATGTTTTAGTGAAAACCCTAGAGGAAAAAAAATCAACTTAAAAAAACCTCTCACGCCTAGAACAACTTTTCAGATGACACTGAATTCGCAAAAAGAGAATTTCAATTAAGAAGCAATCGTTTTTTTTTTCGGCCGTTTTCTCTTACCTATAAATGAATGAACTCCTCCTTGACGTATCCGTCAACGGCGAAAGACCTGACTAGAGTGAATAGCGCGGGGTGGCTTGCAAAACCGAATTTAGTCTTAAAAGTTTTGTTGCAACGATAGCAGTGCAACCGGCCTGACTGGTTGTGATAGTTATACACGGGCCTGGGTTGGGTTATTATAAATACAAAACAATCGACCGACAGAAAGTCCGTCGTCTGCGTAAACACCGAGGGATCAAAGAGTGAACTTTTAGCACACTCTAATGTTATGTAGCGTTCGAGGAAAACTTTCATGTTACTGAAACTAGTTTTTTGGATACGTTTTTGCGAGTGTTTTAACAAGATATTTGGATTAGGGTCTTCTAGTTAGCTGGAGTTAACAAAAACCTCACCTTGACCAGACTAACAGTGTAGCTGACTAATGATGTAGCTAAGTAATGGATGATGATTAAACTATACTTTGCAATTTATCATGGATATCATAATTTCTAAATGACGCATGTACTAAAATTCTCAGTACTTTTCTAATTCTAAATTCGCTTCAGCCGCGTGGTTTGAACACCTATAATAAATAGGTCTACATACATCTAAATAGGTCTGCTGAGCTTAGTTTATATCAAATGATATTTTTTGCCTATATTGTTCTTCTGTTTTCGTGATGTTATGTTTTCCTAAATAGACCTATAAACGTCTCAAAACGTTGACCATTGAAACAATGCTAAAAGTAATACACACAACGCGATTAAAACCTGAAAAAATCGTATAATTTCAATATCTACCTACTATTAAGTATTATTTTATGTTGATTTTGATAAGAATACCCTTTTTAGGGTTCCGTAGCCAAATGGCAAAAAACGGAACCCTTATAGATTCGTCATGTCTGTCTGTCTGTCTGTCTGTCTGTCTGTCCGTCCGTCCGTCTGTCCGTCTGTCCGTCTGTCCGTCTGTCCGTCTGTCCGTCTGTCCGTCTGTCCGTCTGTCCGTCTGTCCGTCTGTCCGTCCGTCCGTATGTCACAGCCACTTTTCTCCGAAACTATAAGAGCTATACTGTTGAAACTTGGTAAGTAGATGTATTCTGTGAACCGCATTCAGATTTGTCACAAAAAATAAAAAAAAATGATAAATTTTTGGGGTTCCCCATACTAAGAACTGAAACTCAAATTTTTTTTTTTCACCAAACCTATACATGTGGGGTATCTATGGATAGGTCTTCAAAAATGATATTAAGGTTTCTAATATCATTTTTTTCTAAACTGAATAGTTTGCGCGAGAGACACTTCCAAAGTGGTAAAATGTTGGTCCCCCCCCCCCCCCCCTGTAACTTCTAAAATAATGAAATGATAAGGCTAAAAAAAATATATGATGTACATTACTATGCAAACTACCAACGAAAATTGGTTTGAACGAGATCTAGTAAGTAGTTTTTTTTTAAAACGTCATAAATCGTAAACTGCAATTTACCTTTCAAAACAAAATTTGTTGTATAGATAATGGTACGGAACCCTTCGTGCGCGAGTCCGACTCGCACTTGACCAGTTTTTAAGAAATTAAACGTCTACCTACTTCATATTATTATAATACAGCTACGTCACTATACTATGATATTAATAAAGAAAAAAGAAAATATGCGTTGGTAAAACTTCAACCTAAATTTCGTGACCTACCACTACACTGAAAAATAAAAGGTATTTGTTTTTTTTTCGTGTAGATATTTTATAAATAACACAAAAAAAATGTTTTTGTGTTAGTTAGTTAGTTATCATATCACGTACAATGGCCCAATAAAATTGTGAGCGAAACTAGCTAACTTACACAAAAAACTAATTCTACAAACATTTTTTTTTCCTTTTAGTATTTTTAGCCTTGTTAATAAACGTGAAGGAAGATCGAAATAATTTTACCACTTTTTGTTTCTGTCTGTCAACTTTGAAAGTTCTTTTTACGGAAAAAGGCAAAGCTTGTTCTCACTACTCCGACCTTACTCCACGCGTATTAATAAGCCTACAGAGTTCCTTATACATTACATTTATTCAATAAACAAAGCTGTTGATGAATATAAAAGCGAAATATTCCGAGGAATATTCAGTGACATCTATAAACAAAAGATCTTTTATATTTGTCCTAGCAGTTTTCTAATTTCCCTAAAACAACACGAAGGCTATCTTTACGGAGCAGCCTCTTTTACTACATCCTAAATAAGTAATTTCTAGGCTGAATAAACATGAATTCGCGGAAGGACAAATTACAGAGGCTCGGTCAGATTTCTTGAGATTAGAGGTCAATCTTTCCTAGGCAATTCAGTGTTTTTCACCATGAAAGAATGGTAGCGTGGGTTAAGCAACGCTTGGCGCGGTCATTGCTTGGATGGGTAATATGTGTACCAAAAATCAGTGAACAAGCCGGAATATCGCTCAAATGAAAGATGATAGTAGATTGAGTACCCTATACTGGAAACAGATGTTGTTATGAACTAAACTTCGACAGAGCATTAGATAAAATGAATTAGGTTTATGTAATTTATTGTCAAAGGCAAAAACAGTTAGGTTCACTAAATAAAAAACAATTTTGGCCATTTTCATCTATTTTTACATCATTTATATGGCGCAAGCAATTTTTAACCCATGCTATTTATGGCGCTGTAGTGCCCGGGACATTATTAGGTGGAAAAGCTTATAATGTCATAGTCAGGTGCCTAGCAGGGTAAGTATTGCATTTGTCTCGCTCTTGTCAGTGATTTTCAACCAATGCGAAAATATGACAAAGTTTTTATTTAGCCAGAGTCTACGGATTTCTCTATAAATAGAACGGATAAGTATACAATATGCTTACTTATCGTTAAAAGTTACGAGAAAATGGTTTTCTCAAATCAAAATAAACTGAAGCGAGTGTGTTATACGTTAATCCGGATTAGTAGGCCCCATCTAGCGTTAGCGAAAACCTTTGTCTCCGAATTGAATTCTGTCTTTCGTTTAGGAAAAAAATATGAAAAAATCTCCCAAAAAGCTTAGCGCGCACTGCGATTAAACGCAAGCGGTTTACGAATAGCTAAAAACGCAGAACCGCGTATCAACACGCAAAATCAGTTACTGAAATAAATGCGTGGGCTTGTATAGAAAGCTAATGTGTTGCATATTTTTGCGGTTTCAGACCTACGGTAAAACGCAGGCGTTTATTCGCAGTGAGTGACGCCGAGTTCCTTCACCGATAGCTAAACTATGCCGATAGCCGATAGCTGTACTATTTATGTATTCTATGCCGATGGTAAAAGTTAAAGTAATAGCCAATAGTGACTTCACAAAGCATTTTACGAACGGGACATTGTCCGCCTCCTAAATGAAAAACATTAACTACCTACTAACTTGTTAATTAAATTATTTAAGACACTGTAACTAGTGTGGCTACACATAAGTAAAAACACTAAAAGTTAATCGTTGCAGAATTAATCGTTATAAATTAAGATGTGTAGCGCACTGACTTCTATCCGATCCCCTACAACCTTACCAATTCTTTCCAGTTTTAGGCAATCTTCACTAAGATTTATTGCACGCGATTGTCACCCCAAATAACAGCGACGAAAGAGAAGCACCTAGCTATAATACCTACACGATCATAACCGTAGTCGTAAACTGGGAGAATTGTGAAGCACAATATTACCTACTCGTATTTAGAGGATTTCTGGATGATACTTGCAAGGAATTGTTGGAGAATCCCAACAAATGGACGTACAATTTTAACTCTATGTAGTTAAAATTTGTACGTCCATTTGTTGGGATACCTGCTGGCTGCCGTATTATTAAGATACCGACTTGAAGATTTCGTTGAATGGATATATCTCAGTAATTACAAAACATACGGAAACCATATTTTGGTATTCTTGAACTATTTGAACCATTTGACGGGCGATTGTATTACGTTAAGGGATGGAAAAGAGGATTTTTCTTTTCAGATGTCACGTGACAAATAAGGTAGGTATCTACTTAGTTACCTGGAGGTCGACAAAAGTGAATTTGCAGTAATCATGGCCTATAAGACTTATCTGCTGTGTTTAAGCGGACCCCGAAAGGGATGCAACCGGGAACATCACTCAGTTGAGGAGAGAGGGAGATGAAGGTAATGTACCTACATACATATTCACATACCTACCAAAGTGAGACTCGAAAATAAAGTTGTATTTTCATCAGCAAGATTCGCAGAGATATGAACGAAATACTTCAACCCCACAAAATACAGTACTCCAGCGTGTATACGAGATAAGAGGGAAACACTCGAGTTTGTCGTAAACTTGCGGAAGTTCATATGAGTAATGAATGTAACAAACACTGTGTAAACTTGAAACGTGACTGAATTACCTACCACCTGTGTAATTTGTTTTAACGAATTATTTGGTTTATTTAGTCTTTTGGTAACTTTCTCTGACTTGTGGATGGGAGTCGTATGTTCAAAAAGTTATCCGGTCAAAGTCAAAAGATATTACATGATCGTTTTAAATCGCCTTACTGTTAAGACGAGAGTCTACCTACTCTTTCTTCATACAGGCGTAGTCGACAGCTTCCTCCCTGGATAAAGACATTAGAGCAAATATGTTTATGCCATAAAGCCTATATTTGCAATGACTAGGTTTTTTTTAATTTTCTTATTAAAATAAAAAAAAACTGAAATATTAGGAAATGAAAAAAATCAAAGCGTAGGGGCTCGCTTTGCTCGGTCATGGCTGATATTATATATAGGACTGATATTATAATAACATCTTTATCCAGTGAGAAATAGTCGACGTTTGTAATGTTTGTATGGAGTAAAGAGTAGTTAGACTGTTCTGAACGCAATCTTCAATGAGAAGAAAATGCAAGAAACTCATGAAGTTTTGTTTTTCAGTAACCATGTTATTCACATTTATTTTATGAAGCTTTGCTGACCTTTTTCTATCTTCGGACATCTTCGCAGTGCTCAAATAATATACTCTTTGTATTTAGTCAAATAAATATAAGTATGTTAGCTTAGTTGCTTACCACGGGGCTAGATGGCGCTGTGTGTCGTGCTCAGAATTTATTAAGATATCACACTTAATCACTAGTTGCGTTCCGCGGTTTATCCCGCGAAATCGACGAAGCGACGTTGAGGATGAAACCTAATCACTCTAGATTTGAAGACTCCTAGGTACCTAGTTAACAGTATTTAACCTGTAGCTACAAAAAGTTAAATTTCACTTTATTTTGTAGTCATGTACTTTAAGTCGTCGGTTTTGTATTAAATCCACACACATTTATAAACCTTTTATCCCATACTCCTGTTCAGTGAACCGCTAAGATCACTCGAAGAATGTAGGTGACATGTAATCTTTGACTTTTGGGTAAAGCGACTTGAAATAGGAGAAAAATGGAGTTAAGTATTCGTAAATGCTTCCATTATGAACGGTTCAAATATTATGGTAGGTAGTTTACCCCTACTTATACACGTTATTTTCCAGTGATGTGTCATATAAAATAAGAAGTTTGGAGGCGGCGTCTTTTATTTTTCGTGGCTTCAAAATTTTACCTTACCTACCTAACTGTTGTAACCTACCGTTCAAGCTAAACAGTTAATATTCAGCCTAAGGTTGCCTGGAAGAAATCTCTTCTAGCGATAAGGACGCCCATTTGTGCAACATTCTATTTCTGAGTTTTCTGTGTTTCTTTACTTAATGTATTGTAACAGTTTGTATTGTAGGTACCTTGAGGTGTGCATATAAAGCAATAATAGATACAATAAAATAAAATTAAAATGGGGCTCCCACAGAACAAACGTGATTTTTTGTGATAATAATACGAAACCTTTCGAGCGCGAGTCCAACATGCACTTTGCCTTTTTCTGTAGGCATGTTTTGTTTTACAACGCCGTGTTGACATTCACTCCAAAAGGCCAACATTGAAAAGCAAGGAATCACCAAAACTTTTAACTGATTGATTTTTAAACTCAAACAATAACATTTAACCCGAAGAGTTAATTAAAATCAGCTTCAAAACTTTGGCCATTTATATAAAATATTGAAGTAAAATTACTTAACGGTTCATATTTTAGTGAATATTCAATTAGCTTTTAGGTTCTGCAGTCTTTATACATAATATCGGCCGACGGACATCGGTTTATATCGGCCAATAATTTAGTGTCAGTATCCTCAATCATTAATTTGGTATGACTTTGAAAATACTAATGATTTCGAATTGTCAACACGGGGATACCAATCATGTGGGATCAGTTTGAAGCCACCAATGTATTAAGAACATATTCATTAATATAGCTGCATATTCAGTAAAGTATGAAGCGATCCAGGAGTAGGTATAAGTGATAAGAAAGTTCCCATAATTTGGTATCAACACTCAATAATACTCAAATATTTTACCATTAAAGAAGATGTATACAGTTTCGAAGGGGACCATTCACCCCCTAATCCACAAATACATTGTAATTTTGAAAAGTCTTAAAATAAGAACGTGTGTATATAAAATAAATATGTGTGGTTACGGATAACGAAACGCTTGGAAGAAAATTACTATCAACAAAAAGTCTGTAGGTTGTGGTAACTCTCATGCCACGGAGTTTCCGAACTTCGATTATAAATCGGTCGTATTTCAATTACATATTAATTAACATATCAAATTATTCAAACTTCAAGTAAAGTCTACTTAAACAAACACGTTCAGGGAGTTTGGTAATAAATTAAAATTACTTTCGGCTTAGGGCAAAATAACTTTTATCATTTACATTTTTTTGATACATTCCAAATCTCAAGTTCGTATAATGAATGACAAACGGTTGTATAAGAAAGTTGTTTAAGTCGTTTTAAAGCCTTAATGAGCTTATAATAGGTACAATAAAAAATGAAATTAGGTACTAATTATGTGTCGAATTATAAATATGATGTAATATCAGAATAGGTACGTACCAATGTTGACTGCAGTGAAAAAATATCTGAAAGAAAAGAAAAAACAACATTATTTTATACCTTTTAAAAAAACATGTAAAAGCGACTACAGAATACACTTTTACACTTACAGCTTTTACTCTTTGTGTCAGAAGTGATTCCCGATAATATACCTAACAAAAACGAATTCGACTAAAAACAATTTGACTAAAACAATAATTGTTCTGAGTGGTTTTTATGAAGAGAACCTCAAGAATGTTACAAACAATAACAAAAAGTCTTGTCTTCACCTTCTCTGTGACAGAATGGCATTCTGGGTTGTCAATTGTGTCGAATTGTCATTTTAGTTAAATTGTTTTATTCGATTTGTTATTAGTCGAATTGTTTAAGACGAACTTTACGTAGACGCTAGTAGTAAGTAGCTAAATAAGCATAACAAGCTTACAACTTGTATTTTTATTTAGTCTGCAAATGTTTTTCAGCAGGCATAATCCTTAATTTGCATCGATATGAAGACCTAAGTAGGAATACCAAATATCTTCGAAGGTTTAAGATAAAAAAAATCCAAATTGGTAAACGATTGACCTCGAAAAATCGATTTCAAGTAACCGTTAGCAGAAAATTTAATGAATTTTACGCCTCTGAAAAAAACGTACTTACATACGTTCGTATAAAATACAGCAAATATCAAAGTAATCTGCCTTTATCGAGGCGACGCGATAAAACGGAAAATGACATGGACGAGTCTCTGTTCAGTCGTTTATTTTTTTCATAACAATATGGGGATCATTGTTTAGTTTACGAAAGTCTATCTTAGTTATTTCCACAAAATAGCCATACAGAGAGGCAATGCTGCTAGCATCCTCGGCTCCTTTACGCCGGGTACGATCAAGGGCGGTTTATTTAATTGACTTTATTTTTTTATTTCTTTGAGTTTATTTTAATTATAACGAAATATACCTACAAATTATTCAGAAAAAAAAAGTAAGTACAAGGTATTACCTGCTTTGATATGTGCCTGACCAACTATAAATCCCGTATGGTTTTAACACAAAACAAAGAACTTTAATTAAAAAAAAAAAACACGGAAATGAAATACACCGACACGGAATGTCGGGGTTGCAGGTTCATGTCCTAACGCGTGCAATTTTTTTAAGAAGCATTTCTTCCAATAATAAAAAAAAACAACATTAAAATCGGTTCATCCGTTCGTGAGCTACGATGCCACCACTAACAGACAGACACGTCAAACTTATAACACCCTTTTACTTTACAATCTATCTTCTTATATATAAAAATGAAACGTTTTCCGTTGTCACGACATCACGCGTGAACGGCTGGACCGATTTCGATAATTCTTTTTTTGTAGTTTTCTAATAGTACTCTGTACAAGGTTCTTACGGAAAAAAATATTAGGAAAATCTCTCAGAAAGACTCAGAAAGGCGGTACGAAGTTCGCCGGGTCAGCTAGTACTTTATAAATCACTCATTTCAATAAACGAATTTTAACTCATATCAGAATGTACCTTACTACACTCAAATAAAAATTGTATGCATTTTATCTGCGATTTTAATCCGACGCTTTTTTCCAACACTTAAAGAGGATTTGTGTAGTGCTTTTGCAAGTTAAGCTAATAGTCAGCTTAAAGCTTTTAAAGCGCTGGTATCGACATCTACCCACCAAGATGCAAATAGCCTTTAACATTGCAATAGTAGCCATTATATTATTAGGTAGATATATTTTTGTCGTTTGAAAAAGTAATATATTTTTTAACTGTAAAATAAACTTGTTTTTTTTTACAGTGATATTATGAATAACAAATTTATTTATGTGGAAAATAAAATTAATAACTTTTATGAAACTCTTTACTATATGTACATTTTTTACTATATGTTTGAAGACCTCTGTGGCGCGTTGGGCAGACCTCCGACTGCGACGTAGAAAGTTGCGGCTTCAAGATATTGCCTTACGAAATTCGAAGATTTTATTTTTAGTCTCGTACCTAAATCATAAAAAAGCTTTTTCCAACTTTGAGATTATAATCTTAATGCCTTCGTAATCTTAAAAGCATGTTAAAAATAAACAGATTATGAATGTCGGCAGATCATAGTGAGGCATTACTGCGCATAATACAAACGGCACTTAGCCGAGCTACATTCGTCTACCGCTAAACTAAGTTAGTTTGGGTTAGTCCACTTTCGCCATACCAGGTTCTACGGCTACGAAAAAAGTAGTAATCCTTGCTCGACATGGTCGATAGGCTATGGCGAAAGAATACTCCAATTTATTTATTCGATTTTTATTAACTTTAAGTTGAAAAGTTGTTGAGTGTAATCGTGCCCCTCGCGTCCTTCTACTCATCGTCGTCATCGTTCTTCGCAATGAATTGGACGTGGGCGTGGTTTTTACCAGGCTGTAAGGACTGACTAGAAGTTATCCTGCACCGTACTAGACGTGTAAAATGTGTGATAGTAGGTAATTGGTATGGAAGTACTAGGCTATTATAAATCACCAGAAGGTCGTTACATACTTTTACAATTGAGATATTTCTCGCTTGAAGAAACATACGGAAATGTGATAAGTGTGAGTTATACATTCTACATACTTATGATAGCCTAGTACATCATACTTAATAGTAGAGTATATTTTTTATTTCTTTCACTTTTTGTAAAAGTAGGCGTGGTCACCAATATGGCCACGCCTAGTTTTACGCAAGGTAATAAATGAGCATGGGTGTGTGTGTGTATGTTTGAATGACAAAGAAGATTATTAAAATATTAGATTACTTAACACTTTATTGTACCAACATTTACAAAACTCATAAAAAAACAAAAACTTACTAGTAATTATAATAAAGGTACCATGTGCGGCCTTATTGCTTAAAGCGATCTATTCCAGGCAACATGTAAAAAAAGAGAAGTGTGATTAGACTTATAATAAGTCTTATAATAAGTAGGTAGGTACTAGTTACTTACTATCCAACACAATGCATATTTCTAAATCATAAAATTCATAATCTTAGCATTTAAACCGACTTCAAAAAAAGTCGGTTTTGGATGTTCGCCGATTACTCGAAGACGGCTTGACCGATTGAGATTATTCTTTTTTTAATTGAAAGGTCTTCACAAAGAGGATTTTTAGTGACAGCAGAAATGCACTAAAACTAATGAAAAAAATTAAAAACCGACTTTATGATTTTTTTCTGTTTTTAAATATTTTAAAATTTTGTTAAAACTCTTCAAAACCCTGACAAAAATATGACAGGTAAATAGTATTTATAGTTTTCAATGGAAATGTTATAATAGGTATGTGAAATGAGGCCAATGCATTAATATAATATAATTCAACTCTTTATTTTACTATTTAACTTTAAATTATACCTTACATTGTTTACATTTTAAACCGCAGAACAGCAGCTATGCTTACATTTTAAATCACAGAACAGCAGCTATGCTTACATTTTAAATCACAGAACAGCAGCTATGCTTACATTATAAATCACAGAATAGCAGATACCTAAACTTACATTTTAAATCACAGAACAGTAGATATGCTTACATTTTAAATCACAGAACAGCAGATATGCTTACATTTTAAATCACAGGACGGCGTTTTAACCTACAATTGACTAAATAAAACAGATAAATTACACAAAATTACAACGTACAAGATAATCCAAAATTATCTTTAACCAATCTACTATGCTAAAAGTAATTAAAACAGTCCGATATAAAAACATGACGAAATATTTGCCTTAACAAGTACAAGAATATCTAAAATTATCAATATTTTTATTTTCAATATAAAAGACATGGCGAGATATCTGCCGTTACAAGTTCAAGATTATCTACCATAATAATTATTTATAACTTTTTTAACTACAACAATCGACTTTGGTAAAACTACACTTATTAAACTCACACGATTTCCGTCAATCATTATCACACAACACGGGTCTAGATCGCGTTATAGATAATCATTTATATGAATTACCTCGACGTAAGGGGAAACGGGTTCCACCAGCCGTGGTCCCAAGAAGACTCAACTCGGTCGGCCTTCTCGGGACCACGGCCGGTGTGACCCGTTTGTCGAAATGTCGAGCCAATTACTAAAAATTATTATGTGTCTAATATTATTACCTGTGTCTAATAATAATGTTTGCTATTTTTTTTACAAAAACATGATAATATAAAACACAAACTTAACTGCCATCATTTTAAAATATGCTGTTTTAAAATTATTATAAAATCATCTTTGGTTATACAAATAATTATCTTAAAACACTAGATAATAATCACAACACTGCAGATTTGCTTGTTTTATTTAATTCATTGATTTAGAAATATGTATTGTGCTGGATAGTAAGTAACTAGTACCTACCTACTTATTATAAGACTTATTATAAGTCTAATCACACTTCTCTTTTTTTACATGTTGCCTGGAATAGATCGCTTTCAGCAATAAGGCCGCACATGGTACCTTTATTATAATTACTAGTAAGTTTTTGTTTTTTTTCATGAGTTTTGTAAATGTTGGTACAATAAAGTGTTAAGTAATCTAATATTTTAATAATCTTCTTTGTCATTCAAACATACACACACACACCCACGCCCATTTATTACCCTGCGTAAAACTGGGCGTGGCCATATTGGTGACCACGCCTACTTTTACAAAAAGTGAAGGAAATAAAAAATATACTCTATTATTAAGTATGATGTACTAGGCTATCATAAGTATGTAGAATGTATAACTCACACTTATCACATTTCCGTATGTTTCTTCAAGCGAGAAATATCTCAATTGTAAAAGTATGTAACGACCTTCTGGTGATTTATAATAGCCTAGTACTTCCATACCAATTACCTACTATGACACATTTTACACGTCTAGTACGGTGCAGGATAACTTCTAGTCAGTCCTTACAGCCTGGTAAAAACCACGCCCACGTCCAATTCATTGCGAAGAACGATGACGACGATGAGTAGAAGGACGCGAGGGGCACGATTCCACTCAACAACTTTTCAACTTTAAGTTAATAAAAATCGAATAAATAAATTGGAGTATTCTTTCGCCATAGCCTATCGACCATGTCGAGCAGGTATGGCGAAAGGATTACTACTTTTTTCGTAGCCGTAGAACCTGGTATGGCGAAAGTGGACTAACCCTTAGTTTTCAAGTTTTCTTAAAAAAAAGTGAGCGTGAGTTTATTTGAAGACGATTAGCGAAACATGTAAACTCTAAACAATGAGAGAGAATTTTGCCCTGCTGTATGTTTAAAAACTTTATTCTATGTGCAGTTACATCCTTTAAGAAAATTTTACCAACCAACATCTATTCCAAACAAACACATACACTCATCATCACTATTGCATTCATAGTAGAAGTAGGATACTAAAAAACTTTTAGTCCTTCTATAGAAAAATAATTTATCTAGGTAGGTAGGTAAATTATTTACCTATAGGTACCTAATTCCAAAAATATTTTTTTAGATGCGTATTCTCTTACGTATTTAAAACTAGTAGCAACAAATCACGCAAGTAAACCCATAGGGCACACACACCTGGTACATTCATAAATTTAACGGTAGGTAGAAAGTTGAAGGAAGATCAGGGAAGTCGTGAAACCAAGCTGTAACTATCACATAAAGAAACGCTTGTGAAATTAAGAACATTCTAAAATGTACTTACATAATTTTATGAAACTCAAGTAAAGTACCTCCTTAGGTATAATCGTAAACAATTTTACCACCAGACGAAATGACGATGAGATACAATATTGATGGTTACTTATTGTGAGTTAGACAAATTACTAAGTCATTTTACCTTTACGGAACCCTGAAAAAGACCTTTAGTCTTTTTCAGGGTAAAGGGTAAATACGGGACCTAAAAGGGTAATCACTGAGACTCCGCTATCTGTCTGTCAGTCTGTCTGTTCATCTGTTACCAGGCTGTATCTAATGAAGGATCATCTCAATCAATCCTGATGAAGAGACCAGTACCTGAAGGATTCGAAACGTTGAGCATTGCAACAATGCTTAAAGTAATAAACATCACACGTTTAAAAAACCGAAAAATAAATTGAATTTTAAGCAAAGAAAAACTTAAAAGCTAGAAAGGCTTACCATTAAACGCTAGAAATCGGCGTATATGGAGAAAACGCCACTGCTACTAAAGTTTTTAAATCTATAAAAACCAAGCCTTGTGTTATATTTCAATTCAAAATCATCTTAAAAGAAGCAGAACATACTGTCTAAGCGGCTGTTAAAAAAACACATAAAAATGAAAGATTAAGACATAAAATCTCACTGCCGAGAATCAGAGCTTTTGTTTGTATAAATATTACCGAATCTGAGATCCCAAGACGAATTTATGTAATCACGAACAAAAATACGGGCTGTAATAAAATATGGCATACGAAAGGTAGGCATCGTTTTCTATAGGTACGTGTTTTAGGGTTATCTTTGTGTTGGGTTTTGAACAAATAACATTGTCTACGACTTTATTAGTACCTAAATATGGGAGTTTCCGATACATTTTTTCTTTTTCTAATAAAAATAACACTTCATTAGTCTTCAATACTAAAATTATTCAAAAGGATTAAATTAATACTTTCACATAAAACAATAATATAGTATTATTTCACGCAGATATATTTATTGTTCTCTTGATACTTTGTAATAGTTTCATTGTTTTTTTTTTCTTTTAATAGTCATCAGATTTGTTTCATTTCACGGAAATTCTATATTTTAATAAATATTATTTATTTTAGATTCTACAGCCAAAATAATACAAAGTAAATTAAACATCTCTAAAGTATCAAAGTATTATAAAAAATATCACAAACCACGACAATTACACAAAAATAATTGAAAGTTGAGTCGGTATATCTATTTTTTTTTGTGTTAGAATAATGTAACTAATTATTGCGGAAAGAGTAACAAAACTTTCAAGTATTCGTACAACAAGCTTTGAAAAAGAACAGCATGTTTTGTTCTAGCTTAGTAATTAACATAAGGTATATAATTAGAGTAGTTACAAAGGTCAAAACATGTTTAAAATGACTACAGAGGGTACCTACCAAAGACAATGGAACCGATTGACTGCTAATACCACAGTTTTTCTACAGCATTCAGCAGCAGCATTGCGGGCAGGGGATGCGTTACTTATCAAAACTTAAGGGGACAGTCCACCTACTCCTTTTCCATACAAACGTAGTCTACTGTTTCCTCATTGGATAAACACATAAGAGCAAATATGTTAATGGCATAAAACCTATATCTGCCAAGACCCTACGTTTTGTTTTTATTTTTCATGTTCTAATTAGAATCAATATAAAATTTAAAAAAAGTGAATGACAAAAATCAAAACGTAGGGGTAATGGTCATGGCTGATATAGGACTTATGGCATAAACTTATTTTTTCTAATATCTTTATCCAGGGATGAAACAGTCGACTACGTTTGTAAAGATTGTATGAAGAAAAGAGTAGCTAGACTGTCCTCTTAAAGCGTGAAATAGTGATGCGTACTACTACTAAAACGGCGTACAATTTTGTGTGGAGCAGTCAATTAGTTTTATTGTATTTGGTACCTACCTTCTTAAAAGTTAATTGCAAAGACTTAACAACAAGACTCTTTGAAATAGATGAAGCGGAATGTTCTTTGGAATCAAGTAAAAGTCGTTAAAGAAAATGTAATAGGATCTTGTAATTGGATGAAATATCTGAAAAGTTCATATGAAAATACGTGTTAGAAAATAATAAAATTGGTGAAGCGGAATATTCTTTGGAATCAACTTACAGTTCTTGCTAAAGAAAGTCCTAACCTACCTACTATTACTACTGCTATTATTTTAAAGAGGAAAGGTGGAGTGTGGATGGGTATATTTGGTATATTGCTCATTCACGCAAAAACCGCTAAACCGATTGCGACAAATCTCAGTATGGAGATATCTCGGGAACATAAGCTACTTTTTATACCGATATTCCCACGGGATCGATACTTACGCGGGTGAAACCACTCGACGCTGCCTGTAGTACTACAATAATTATTATTTTTTGTCAATAATGACCAGACCTGACCAGACTCTTTCCCATGTAAAGAACGAATACCCACTTTGAAGTTTTCCCGGTAAAATGTCGGAAGCCAACAAAATTACACCTGCCGGCGGAAACTGGCGAAAAAACCAAGACATTAAGAAAATAATGATTCACGCACGCAGGATGTTGTGACACGGAATGATGGTGCTGATGAATATTTAAAGTAGGAAACCATCCGAATAATTACCCGAGTCAACTTGTGGAAAACTAACGAAAAACCCTCTTAAAAGGTTTCGCTTGGCGTTTTCCACAAGAAACTCCATAATCGGGCCATTGTACGTGATTTTAAGACGCGGGTTTCCTCTGGAACTTTTCTCACACCGACCGTAAGAGCGATGTTAATAGCGCACATACATTTTTATTCAAAAGTGTTCGCAAGTGGCCATGCAGGATTCGAAATTATAACCTTCGGATTTTAATTAGATTAGATTAGATTAGATAGTGCTTTATTGTACCAAAATAAAATTAAATTACAAAAGAATTAAAAACATAAAATAACCACAGAAACAAATGAAATTGAACTTAAAACTAGATTAAAATTACAATAATGGTACAATGGGCGGCCTTATCGCTAAAAGCGATCTCTTCCAGGCAACCTTTGGATTGAAAAGAATTGAAGGAGGGTATGGGTGGGTTAATAAAATACGTGATAGAAAATAGACAAATAGGGATAAATAAATACTATATATAAATGTCAACTATATAAATAAATAACGAAACTACTCAAAAAATAAATAGATATACTTATAATTATTTTTATATAAAATATATAACACATAAATACAACAATCAATAAATATATAATATATGTATAATAAAAAAAAATATATAAATGTACAATGAATAGCTAGTTATTCGGTCTACCAGATTCAGCAAGATAGAGGTAGTGCTTAGAAACATTGGTTTTAAAAGATGGCAATGATTTGGATTGACGGATTGACGCGGGCAGAGCATTCCATAATTGCACACCGCGAGCGGTAAAAGAGTTTTGATAGAAGGTGGATGAGTGATTAGGGATTGTTAGAAGAAGAGCCTTGGAAGAACGGACAGATTGAGAAGGTGGGTGACTAAATTTAAAGAGCGATTTTAAATAAGAGGGTGAAGTGGGTAAGAAAAGAATTCTGTAAAGAAGAGAGAGAATATGAGAGTCCCTACGCAGACGAATGGGCAACCATTTAAGTTTTCCGCGATATTCCGAGACATGGTCGTATTTACGGAGACCGTAAATAAAACGAATGGCGAGATTTTGTAGCCGCTCAAGCTTGTCTAGTTGTGCTTCCGTCAGATCGAGGAAGCATTCGTCTGCGTAGTCAAGAACGGGGAGAAGGAGAGTTTGTGCTAGCATAATCTTGGTGGCAGTAGGAAGGAAATTCCGCAGCCTCCTGAGAGAAGCATTGGACGCGAACATCCTCTGCCTCAGCACAGCAACCTGCGAGTCCCAATTTAGATTACTGTCCATAGTGATGCCGAGGTTCCTGACTTCTGCGCTAAACGGTATCAAAGTGCCATTAAAAATAATCGGAGGCAGGTGTGCATTATTTAATTTTACAGTTTGTTAAGAGCTGCCTATAATAATGGATTGTGTTTTAGAGGGATTAACACTGATTCCAAAGGATTGGCTCCAGTCGCAAATTTTATTCAGATCTGCATTTAATTGACTTATAGCCATGTCCAATTGAGCGAGTGGCGCCTGAGTGTAAATTTGCATATCATCTGCATACAGGTGGTAGAAGGAAGAGAGATTGGAAGAGATCGTATTTATGTAAACAGCAAAAAGGAGAGGAGAAAGTACGCCGCCCTGCGGGACGCCGGCAGATATTGGGTTCCAAGATGAGTACCTCTCATCAGTGCGAATACGTTGCCGTCGTCCAAACAGGTAACTTTGAAACCAATCAATTACCGACGGACAAATGTCAAGAGAGCGAAGTATTTCGAGAAGTAAGTCAAAGTCGACATTGTTGAACGCATTGCTAAAGCCTAGAAGGGTGAGTACAGTAAGTTTTTTGTGATCCATACCAAGTCGAATGTCATCAGTTATCTTAACCAATGTTGTTGTGGTACTATGTCCTGGGCGAAAGCCAGATTGGAAGGGATTTAACAGCGAATTGTTTGAGAAGAAAACACTTAATTCTTTATGAACGAGGCGTTCAAGGACTTTGGACAGGAATGGAAGGATCGATATCGGACGGTACTCAGAGAAAGATGTAGGATTCGGTTTTTTGGGTAGAGGTATTATCTGAGCTTCTTTCCAGGCCATAGGGAAAGAGTTTGTTGATATAGATGTATTAAAGATGAGACTGATGACATGTACTATCTCATCGATTATTGGCAGGATCATGTTTCGACTGATTTAATTTGGAACCTCTATAAGTATAGAACTAGAATTTAGACCAGCACCGTTCCTAGTGATAAAACTCTTTCATAAAATTCTATTTTATGTGTAGTAAAATGTTAAGAGCAAAGCTGTGACAGGTGTGGATAAAGTACACTAGCTTCACACTTGCTCTCAAAATCTCCAAGATTAAGATAATTCGAATAAGCAAATATCATCTGAAGAAACTATAAGGAAAAGCAATATCAAATCTTATGGACCGTTAAATTTAGTGAATGTCTCAATATGGGTACGTGTACATTCCGGTATTGCGTTCCTAGACGTTCAGGCCCGAGAAATTCCAGCACGTTTTGCTGATAAATTTAGTAATATCTGTGGACTTCATAATAGAAATCAATAAGCGGTTTCATAGGCGACATTCGCTTATTAAATGCTTAAGAAATAAAAAAACGAAATCACTTTTATTTATTAATTGCGTCTGGAATTTTCTCGCTCCAGATATTTTGTATTCTATCCCAAGTTTTAATACAATTTTGGCATCCTTGTTTAGTTTTTTAATAAAACTGAAGATTCCTAAAGAAAAAATAAGCTGAATTTGATCAACGTCGAAGAAGGCTGTAGTTTTGAACATCGAAGCCGCCGCTTTTAAGACAGGTAGATCGTCTTTCCTAATTAAAACGAGACCAAGGCGAAATTCCTGTGAACTACCTCATTCTATTAATTAGACCTTGCAAGTCCATTAACTGATCACTCATACTTACCTACTTTAGTCAAGAGTTCGGATAATTACACGGTCAGGTTTTGCCCTAGTTATAGGTATGTATGATATGTACGACACACTTGATAGCTCGGAGATAATTGACGTAATAAAGCATGGATCTGGATGGCTAGCTAGCTAGATATTAGATTAGGACTGAAATGAAACTATACAAGTAGTACGCTGGAATTGCTATACCATACAAAATTACATTAGATCTTTGTGCCGATTTGATTTGCTTATGGATGATTTGCATGGTGACCGTCCATGGAACTAATAGTTCCGGAGACGGTCACCATCAGTTTCAATAGAAAACGCGCGACAACAGCGTAACATGGGGCAGATCAAATAGGCAGAAAATTCAGTGCGCTATGTCGTGTCCAGCGACCTGTACCATGGAGGTCAGTGGGACTGATGTATCAATTGACTTCCTGCATTTATTGACTACGCGAACTCAAAATGGTAATAAGTTGACAACAAAAAACCTTATTGATGGACCGGCTCTGGATCCATTGATATGGAATCGAAATTTACATTTATAAGGACGAAGTTATTAAATAAAAAAACCGGCCAAGTGCGAGTCAGACTCGCGGACGAAGGGTTCCGTACTACTATCACAATTGGGAACGAGCCCTAAAATGAACACTAGACCAACCAATCCGTAAACGCAAAGTTAGTCCATCATTCAATCACTAGATGGCGCTAGTAGTAATATACATCACGGTATCGTTGCGTTTTATGTTTCACGTTTGTTGTATGCCCCCGTAAATATTTGTTTATTTTGTTTCTAGTATTTGTTGTTATAGCGGCAACGAAAACACATCATCTGTGACAATTTCAACCGTCTAGCTATCACGGTTCATTAGATACAGCCTGGTGACAGACAGACAGACAGCGAAGTCTCAGTAATAGGGCCCTGTTTATACTCTTTGGGTACGGAACCCTAAAAAATGGCCAAAAGACTCATTTTGGAAACAGATGTGACAAAAACGCTATTCCCTTTTCCCACTATCAAACATTTTGCACGTTTTCAGAAATTTACTTTAAAAACTTTATCCGCTGTCGGCAATGAAAAATACTAAAGTACTAAAGTTTTTAAATAAAATTCTAGTGTGGATTTTCAACATTCATAACATAAACCAATATTTTTGTTAGAACCGTGGAGACCTATTTTATATAGTTTTTGACTACGGATATGGTAATACTTTTTGTTACATTTAAAACCACGAATATTTGCTTATGTATTCAGTTCATAGTTTTATGTATTTGACTAGACTTTGAGCACTACGCAAATAGCGCAATTTAGCCCCAAACTATGCAACTACGCTTATACTATACAACGTATTACTACTACACATTATTATACTGTTTTTGGAAATACATATCTACAGACACGTAAAGACACACCCAAAACCAGAAATAAATCATTTATGATATGGTCAATATAAATATGTGTTTCTGGCAAGAATCGAACCCGCAACCTTCTACGTCGAAGCCACAGAGGTCGTCGCGTGTCAGGCGAGTATTTTTTTCTGTTTTTATTGCTCGAGGCATTTTTACTAGAAATATTTACAAGGAGAAATTGGTAGGTACCTACATCATCAAAAATCCTCCCATGACAAGATTCGAAACTGGGCCCCTCGCTTGCCGCACTTATAAGGTACTTCCCGAGGTTCTAGAAAGCTGAAATTTGGTATGTAAGCTGGTAATAGAATACAAACAACAAAAAAACCTCGAATCTTGTCATGGGAGGGTTTTTGATGATGTAGTATTTCTCCTTGTAAAATATTTCTAGACGAGTATTGCTTAAAATACCTAACTGTGAATAAAATCAACCACATCAAAGAACAATTTTAAAATGTAAACATTAATCGAATCGTACTTAACGAAATTCAAGAGTCATTAACACCTCGTCCAACGTTTAATCTCGATACTGTTATCAAGAGAGAACGTGAAAATGAATATTTTAAACCGTTTTTACTCAAAGTAAAGGTGCCTCACGAACAAAAGTGGCTTTAAAGCTTTTGGCATGAAACCTGTTCCACTATTTAGGGGGAATCCGCAATGAAACAGACAAAACCGAAAATATTTTATGTTTTTTGGTGTTGCCACCATTGATATTTTTACCATTACCATACAAAATGACATTAGATCTTTGTGTCGATTTGATTTGCGTCATGTTGCGCTGTTGTCAACCACATCAAAGAACAATTTTAAAATGTAAACAGTAATCGAATCGTACTTAACGAAATTCAAGAGTCATTAACACCTCGTCCAACGTTTAGTCTCGATACTGTTATCAAGAAGAACGTGAAAATGAATATTTTAAACCGTTTTTACTCAAAGTAAAGGTGCCTCACGAACAAAAGTGGCTTTAAAGCTTTTGGCATGAAACCTGTTCCACCATTTAGGGGGAATCCGCAATGAAACGGACACTATCGAAAATATTTTATGTTTTTTGGTGTTGGCACCATTTACATTTTTTCCACTACCATACAAAATGAACTTAGATCTTTGTGCCGATTTGATTTGCGCCATGGTGCGCTGTTGTCCGGAACTATTAGTTCCATGGACGGTCACCATCACTTTCAATAGAAAACGCGCGACAACAGCGCAACATGGCGCAGATCAAATAGACACAAAATTCAGTGCAAGACCTCCTGTCCGTATAATTCAGGTCACAGTGACCTGTGGGCATGTGACCATAGACCCTTGTCTCTATGGTCATCAATGGTGACAAAACCCGAACAATTTAAAATCTTTTCGATCACAAACTTGAATTAGGTATCGATAAGTGTCCGTTTCAAAACACGTCCGTTTCATTGCGGATTCCCCCTACTTACCGACTTTTTTGTACATATTTGTTTTCGAAACAATTGGAAAGTCTAGATGGACCACATTATAAGCCGGTGTTTTATTTTTACCCAACCATGGCTAAGCCAAAAGAAAGGGTAATGATTTTGGCAGTCTATGTATGTATGTTTCTGCTTGTTTTTATTAAGTGCGAAAAAATCACGCTCTATCAAACCCAATTGGCAAAATTAGACTTAACCAATTAGAATATAAATCAAAGTTATTTGCTTCATGTCACGTGTTTTAATTGTACATACCTACTATAAAAATATTGAAAGCAAAAGCTTATTGGATTTTGAAAACTAAGCGGTCTAAAATTCCTTGGAATAACGTAGGTTAGGTTAGGTTAGCTATTTTTAAACTTAATTAACGAAGTGGTGGTGCGACCTATGCCCAGCATGTATATGACACTTTCTGTACCAGACCCTTTAATAACTGCCAAAATATCGGATACCTAGATAAGAGGCAATATTTTACAAAGGTTTAATCAATGTAATGGCGCCGCCGGATTCTACTGGGGCTTTGATTGAGTGAGACAATATCAGTTGTCAAAATTAATCTCTTGATTGAAACAAAATACTTATTTATTGATATTGATACTATTGACGAGAAATGTCTCGAAGAAGGGCCATTATAAAATGGCGATTGATATTTTGAAACACTCTCTTTTATTAACCTACTAGCTGCGAAGTAATGACCGAATAATTTCGGTAACCAAAAATTCATGTGGCAAAAACATTTTTTAAAACTTCGGAAGGCACGTTATGCATTGGGTCTCGCTCGGTTGATATCTTTGATAGCAGTCGTTAGGTCAAGTTAGAAGCCTGAAAACTACACTAGGTAGCCGGCCACCCCATTTAAAAAAGAAGATACTACCTGCGAATTGTGGTTTCATCCGTTTACAATTAAATTTTAATAGAATAAGACGTAAGCACACACACACAGTTTTGATCATTAGTTATCGGGTTTTTCATGCATCCTCCGGAAACTATGAAAGCTGAATAGCTGGCATACCAGTTTTTCAAAGAGGCTTAATACAGAAACGCAACTCAAAATTGAGTTCTTCATAAACAAGTAAGCACCTTTCAAATTCAAAAATTCCCATACTATTTTTAAATTTAGAATCTGCTCAATTATACTTAAGTACGCCTCAAATTTTAAATGGTGTTTCTGTATTCGACTGATAGCTTGCTTAAAAAAACTAGAGAGCTAAGCTAAACAAACTTAGTTTAGTTGGTAGTGGACGGTCGGCTTTCTGCTAAGACTTTGTATTGTAATAAGGGGAAAACAGTCCAACTGCGCCACTACCGCATCGGAAGCGTCCTTGACCTTTATTCCCATTATTTTTTTTATCATCAACAAGAAGTTTTAAATATTAATACCTCCTTTAAATATTTAATCACCCGGTTCGAGCTAAGTAACAAGTATTCAAGGCGTTATTAATTTACTGTTAAAAGTTTCTCAGAACGTTATTTGATATCGTAACTTACCGTAGTACTAGAAGTTTATTCGCTTATGAAACCAGTTTATATTGTAGCTTTAACACGATGATTTACTCTTTTAAGTTTTAGATTAAGGGTGGTATAGAGTTTAGTAATAACATTGCCCTTTATATACATCTAATCTTGTTGATTTATACATTGCCAGCAACTTCAGCTCATAGCGCTGTGTAGTTCATGGAACATATTATTATATAAGACTAGCTGACCCGGCAAACGTTGTTTTGCCTTATAAATTATAGATAGTAGCCGATTTTCAGGACTACTGAATACGCATATAAAACTTGGTAAAAATCGGTCGCGCCGTTTCGGAGGAGTACGGTAACTAACATTGTGACATGGCAATTTTATATATTAGAAGAAGAAGATATACCTACTTAGGCAGTATATTAGGGAAGCTAAAAAGGGGGTTCGTGAAGTAATTTAAGAGCGGCAGATTAAGATCTGTCTATAGGCACCTTAGACCTTGTTGAGTATCTCCACCAAGTCTTAGCTTTTAAAAGGTGGGCTTTCTAAGCTATGGGTGCCATCTTAATAGATTTTTCTTCTGTTTTCGCGTTGTTTGATTGTAATTCAACTCATTTTCCGGTTTTAATCGCGTGGTGTTTATTACTTATCATTGTTCCAATGCTCGACGTTTCGATCCTTATCGGTCTCATCCTAATTCCTTGAGCATTGAAACAATGCTAAAAGTATAAATACCACGCAATTAAAAAAGAAAAATGAGCCATTTGTTTTTTATATTCTACAATAGATTTTAATTTGTTTTTATCTGTTTTAACTTACCTTTGATTTAGTTACAATGAGACTACTCAGAGAATATAATACGCATGTTTATAAACTCAAACGAGAGTTCTACAAAAACATTCTCAAGTGTAAAATTACAAAGAGTATGCAAACACTGTTTGTAATCCACACGTTCCTTATGTAGAGTATAAATATTTGCTTATCTCAGTGAACTTATTTTGGCATCGGGCCATTTAGCTTCGTTTTTGTGTTAGAATATAAATTCTAGGATTTCAATTGGATGTCTGGATGTGTAAGTTAGCGTTTTTGGAATGATACATTGAATAATGATATTTTTATTCCGAAAAATTATTCGAATAGAAGAAAATAATTCTTCGCATGACTAGGAATATAGAACTATGGGATGTAGAGTTTGGAGCGTGGTCTGAATAATTTGTTTGGTAAATTAAGCAACTTGGATATCTACTTGGAGAAGTAAAAAAGGAGACAATATCGTAGTATAATATATAGCGTGTCTCGAGGACGTTTATTTAAGGCATAAGATGTTATTCTAGGCGTCTAGGCGAATAAATTTTGTTCTACGACGTTTGGGAAATCGATCTGTTTTAGAAACAAAATTGAGTTTTTAAAGTTTACTTCGAAAATCTGCTGTATCTAACGCAGCGTCCTACGTGGGCGATCGGATGCGAACGTGATCCAATCCGGTGCGGTGCGGAAACAAGGAACAGTCGAGAATCGCACCGCATCGCACTTTACGTGCATTTGGTCACGTAGGACACTTCAATAGCCATAGACTGTTCCTTGTTTCCGCACCGCACTGGATCGGATCGCTTCGCAATCGTGTTCGCATCCAATCGTCCACGTAGTACGCTGCGTTAGAGTTAGTGGTCCTTAAGAGGAGTATATACGCCAACGACCTTGAAACTGAAAATCCCTGTCGGGCTCATCGAAAATTGTTGATTATTTCATGACGGAATGTCGTAGAACTTTTTTTGTGCACAGATTGTAGGTGACATTGTTTTCTACATTTTGGTGTAGTTTTAAGACAAGAACCTCCTATTGGTGCAAAGCCTATCCAAATTTTAGACAAAAAATGTCTGATTTGGCTAAAATGTCGATAGGCTTCAATACGTTTAGACATATTTGTATGGAAACTGCACTAAAATATCGGAAACAATGTCGCCTACAATCTGTACACAAAAAAAAGTTCTACGACATTCCGTCATGAAATACCTAATCAACAATTTTCGATGCGCCCGACATGAATTTTCAGTTTTTCAGAATAGGGCCCTTAACATTTAATTCAGTTTGCAGAACTACTACTATCCAAACACTAATTGCTTTTTATTAAAAACAGCAGCTGGGTTTTTTACGGATACATAACCTCAATATTTCTGAGAAAAAGATAGGTAGAATATCCATAAGTTGTATAACAATAGTTGTTCGCCTAAACGCCTAGTAGAACCCTCATTCAGCTCATACTACCGTATCCAAAACGCAAATAGCAGCTGTATTCATGTTACTGATTCCCGCTACCCAAATACCTAGTATCGCTATCGTAAGCGATACGCTATCGTTTTCACTATCGGAAAAGCTGATGTACTAGGCTGGCTTCGCCCTGCAGTTTAACCTGCGTAAGTTCCGATCTTATAGGAATATCGGTATAAAAATCTATCTATCTATCTCCAGCTGTCTGCCTAACCAGGTTCAGTATTTTTTCGTGAGTGAGTAACAATAGTAGGTATATTATGCAACTAGTGAATAAAGGACGGATTTAAAGCGAGGGCCATAGAGGAACCACGAGCCAGTGAAGGATTCTAATCACGAGCGTAGCGAGTGATTCAAGTGTTAGAATCCTGAACGTAGCGAGTGATTTATGGTCCTCAATGTTAATCTATACCGCAATGTGTTTGTATCGAGTGTTTTTCGCGCAAGGGGGTTTTATACGCATTTAGATGGACGACGAGTCAATTGTGTTCTTAATTCAAACACCAACACAGTGAGTAAAAGGCCTTTTTATTCACTGTATTCAGTGAATAAAATAAGATTTTTAGAGTTGGTATGGTATATACATACTCATTTCCTTATTTACACTTGAACTTTCGCCTTTTTAAACTTTGCTACTTTTTTTTTTTTTCAGGCTTTGTTTATTTTTTATTCAAGTAACCAGTATGACTTAAATACTGACTTGCTATTTTATTCCCAAAATTGATAGGTACCATCCTGGCACAAGTACCTACTACTTAATTTACTACAATATGTACTTGCATACCTACAACCAAGTCTGGTAATTTGTTCAATCAACCAACACGAAATACGAAATGCCCCTGCGGGGAATTTCACTGAAATTGTACTGTTGCTGCAAATGTTCCTCTTAACCGCATCTATTTAGGTACACAATATATAATTCTTTAATCTAGAAAGTAAATAAATAATAAATTAAATAAATAAATGCCACTCTCACTAATACACGATGAATGCGAAATTTTAGCTGTTTGTTTGTATGTAGTTTTTTTTCAATCACTCAAAAATACTGAACTAACCAAATAATGAATCGGTTCAGTAGTTTTTAAATGCAGAAGTACCTAATAGAAAAACGTATTTTAAAATCTATAAATTTTTGTTCTCCTCCCTATCCTATGATTTCCATAAAAACGCAACGATAACGCGATTAATTTTTACCACTACCACTAGTACAGGGCGCCATCTAGTGATTGAGTGATAGACTGCCGCCAGTGGTCAAATAAATTTTAACGTTCGCGTTGCGTTCACAGATTGGTTAGTCCAGTGTTAATTTTAGGGTTCTGTACACAATTGTGATAGTAGTACAGATCACTTCGTGCCCGTGTCCAACTTTTTTAAATTTGTGTCCAAGTAAGTACAGACTTTTGTCCTTTCTTTCTTTATTATTAGAATTTAAGTAGCTTACGCTGGAAAAATGAACGAAATGTATCTCCGTTTTATTTCATTTCGAATGAATATTTTGGAAAACCTTATTTTGGGGGCCCTGTAACAGTAAAATCTTAATCTGAATAATACCGATATTATGATAGAAGACTAAATTTTTCATAATCCTATTTTGGTATTATGTTTGTATGGAAATGGTAACTGTACCCACACTCTTAATGAATATATTTGCACCCGCAGATTCATTAAAACCTACACCTTAACCTTAACCTTTATACCTTAAAACTAGAAGAATTCCAATTTCCTCAATAGATATTAAAAAGAAACTCAGTAAATATTAACGACTCCATTCTCAATTCTAACAAATACCAGTCAGCAATAAAGATATTTCCTGGCGTGGTCAGTAAAGTCTACTTAAGGTGAATGGAAACCGGGTGCCCGCTTACAATATTATTTCGTTTTCGACTCAGTTTAAAACAGAAATATAATAGGTTCTATTATTAAATAGGTAACCTGCTATTATGGAACGTAATTTTCTAGCTATTTAAACTCAAATATCTTAAAGCAAAGGAAAATAGGTGGAAATTCGCTCAAGAGGCAGCCACGTCACGGCGCGAAGTGCCGGCAGGCAAAGTACAGTAGCAACCTACCTACTTACTTACTTATTATGACGAATAGGTATATAAGTACTTGTTAGACCGATTTTTCACATTTCCCTAGGTGATCCATTTTATTCACTCATTACAATTTAGACTGTGTTTAATAGAGTTACCTCATAACAATTACTAGTTGAACAGGGTCCGTAACTTAGTTTCGAAAGTCATACGTTCGAATAACGAAATTTCGACAAAACGATTGTTCGAATGAACTTTATTGCGAAACAATCTTTGTCGACCAACGTTGTACCAACTGAACGATTTATCGAATATTTATTAATTGATTTGAAGATTGATCTTCAGACCAAAATGTTCAATTACAACCAGCACAAAAGTTTTCCCATATTTTTAAATGATAAACCTGTACCACAGATTAATAAAAAACCTATGAATGAATTACCTAATTCATAGGTATTTTTCAAATCTGTGGTGCATCTGGTACGATATCCCCTGAACAACACTTAAGTCTCGGAAAGTTTTTGACCAGTAAAACATAGAGGTTTATAATTTAGTATCGTAAACGTTCGCCTACCAAAAGGGAGCTGTAAATTTTGGCGTTTAACGAGGATCTCGGTATAAATGCATGTTGGTTTATGTATCGGATTTCACAGATAGATTACCTATTTTACATACGGCAATTTGTCCATAGTTATTTGTGTGAGGAAGTTGCTTTTTGTATTTTTTGTGTGAGAATTTTATACTTAGATTGTTCTTCTGTTTTCGCGATGTTGTATTGATTGTTGTTGTCAATCCTGAACAAGGGACCTGTAAATTTCTCGAAACTTTCAGCATTGAAACAATGCTAATGGTAATAAACACTACGCGATTAAAACCGAATAAGTATTTAATTTCTAACCCGGTATGTCGATACTAAGGTAGTGTATAGCTTCGTGATAGCTACGTATGAAGTGTCAACGTGTCTTCTTAGACTTGACCGACAATCGGCGAATGTTATGTCGGTGTCACTCAGGGAATTTCAAGAGAAATTGCTACCACGTGGACACTATGTATCAACATAATAAGTACACACTAGATCCGTAGATTTAGGAAAGTTAAAATAATGCATAATGCTCTATTATGTAGATTTTAATCCATGTTAAGTCTAACTAGAACAAAGCAGTTATTAAAGCTCTAAAGAAAGATTACATCCCGGGAATCCCAGGCTTGCTTAATTATTGCGTTACAGGCTTCATTTAGTTCACATCTGCTTCATATTAGTTGACCTCAGTAGCCACTGATTAAAATAGACTACAAACTTTTTATCGGCTTACTTAATCTCAATCTACACGATGACACTTTACGTAAAACTGACCACACCGACAGCAACCATATAAAGAAATTAGTGCATGTGTGCTGTAGGTGTGGTCTGTTTATACCTAAGTAAAGTGTCAATGTGAGTGTCCGTCGTGTATTTTGAGGTTTATAATATAAGTATTATATCCGTTGTCTATGTTATAGGCCGGTTAGAAAATATTGTAGGTCATTTGTGTTCCAATGGTTACCTAGTTATTTACGGACCTACCTAATTAGTTATTAGGAGACTTCGGAAATTTGGTTTTCCCGTTTAAGAAGAAGGGTCTTGATAAATTCCTGCACCGTTCCTAAAAACAAAGCGAATCCCATAAAATAACTTGGACAATATTTATGTACATTTTGACTTTCAACGACCCTATAGGCTGTCCTTTCTCACGTCGCGTCGTTACAAATAGCTATAGAGTTCCCGTCCAATGATTCCATTTTTTATCGAATGCTTTTGCATTCGATTTGGTTGATTCTTTATCCGCCGATAGTGAATGATGTTTTCATCATTCACTATCGGCGGATAAAGAATCTGCAGTCTATTTAACACTCTTGTTACTCTTCAGCGAGCTAAATAATAACAAGTGGTGTGTAGTTAACTGAATGTGTTTATCGTGGAAGTAAAAGTGGGTTGAGATTCTGTAGTTTATTAGGAGCAGAAGCTGACCCGTCCTAGTTTTGCCTTATAATTAGATAGGTTATCGTAAACTATGGTATTTTTAATTGGATAAACGTTACTCTAGTATGTAAGTTCATAAGATTATCTACATCTACACTAATATTATAAAGAGGAAAGATTTGTATTTGTGTGTGTGTGTGTGCGTCGTATGTTTGTAAAATATATGTGAATAAACTCAAAAACTACTAGACCGATTTTAAATATCTTTCACCATTAGAAAGCTACATTCACTCTGAGTAACATAGGCTACTGTTTGTCTTATCCAAGACCAAAATGTATCAAAATTGATTCAGCGGACGTTATTTTTTATATCCTTAAGCCCTATCCCTCAACGGATATCCCATAGGTACCCCCACCTACAATGCAAATTTCATCCAAATAAGTCGAGCCGTTTCACTGTGAAAAAGCTCACAAACAACGTTTGGCAGGATGGGATCTGAGATTTAGCAAGCTTAACTAAAAGATATCTTGAAGTGGCTTGAATCAATGAAATTCCGCGCCAATTAATTTAACCGACAAACATCTGTGCCCATTAAAATTACTATCGCTTATAAATAAAACGTGTGTCCACTTCAAAGATATTCAAACACCAACACCCAAGTAGTTAAACCAAAGCATCTGGTTTATTCCAAATAGTTATCGATAAAATCTCTGTTACAAAGAGCTTTTTGTTCTTTGATAGCGTATCGACTGACCGGAGACGCGACTTTAGAAGGTCGGAAATAAGATACTTACCTACTTCCCTTTAAAATTAAAAATTGTTTTGACTAAGCAGCGCCAGCGTTATTAAACTTAAATAAATATAAATATACAGGGTGGTCCAACTAGTGACGTCAGTATTTTTTTTAGATTCCTCATACCTGAGGGTTTCTTTTTCCTCATTTTCTACAAAATTGCGACCACTGAGACCTATTTGCTCATAATACCTACTGCAATAATTCAGATAATAGGCTGATATCTTTTTAAATGCAGAGTTAAAACATAAGAGTTTTTAAAGTTTACTCTACATTTAACTCCACATTTTTGACACACATTAACACACATTGACGTCACTAGTTGAACCAACCTGTATATTACACGACGTTACACACAGCGCAATCTAGCCCCAAACTAAGCACCACTAGGCACTATAAGGACTAGACAACGGATACACTACTTATTATACCGTTATAGTTTATAGACATCTGTTAAAAGGTGCATTTAGACCAAACGAACACAGAGCTAGAGCTAGAACACGAGCATTCTATCGTGAATGTTTAGTGAAATATACATAGACAGAACAACGAAAGAATGCTCTACGTCCATTTACATTAAAAGAATATGACGTAGTGCGGCTAGAATGAGCATTCTTTCGTTTGGTCTAAAAGCACCTTTAAAAGAACTCTGTATAGTTAAGACACTCAAGTTCATCTCAATTATCTGTACCTAATTCTGTAAACATTGGATTTTAAAATTAGTATTTCGAAGCGCACTATGTAAACCAGACGCTTCGCAACGGGTTGAAATAAAAGACGCAATTTTATATAACAATTTCACGGAAAAAACTACAGGGAGCTGCTAGTTTATAATAAAATCTTCAGACTTCTTTAAGATTGTTGTTGGGGTTTAGGTGAAGCCTCCTAGTTTTCCTATTCTTGGGTTTCCTGCCTATGGTCGTCTATGGGTGCTTCAATGAGTACTTTTTATTCTGTTAGTTTTAATAAGTATTTTTTATTTGATACGTTTACAAATAAGATAAAGATAACAAAAGGTGCTTCTCATAGTGAGGTATAGATGCGAGTGCGAGGGACGCCGCGAGACGGACTGGTGCTCGGTCCTCCGGCTGCGGTGTGAGGTGCGGAGGGCTCGCGTTGGTCACGCGCTCCGGGCGTGCATCGTAGTAGGCTTGAACATAATTCCCCGCCTTGGAAGGTACTTCCAATGAAGCTTTAGGGCCGGAAACTGGAACTTGGTAGGTGCTCAGGAACGCTCCTCCATGTAGAATAACGGGCATATTTTAGGATAGCCTCGCCGAATGACTCCCGTCGCTGTTTGTATGTCAGCGACTCTGCTAACGCCATCTGTCCCGGTAACAGTGTTAATGACTCTTCCGAGACGCCATTTGAGAGGTGGAAGATTGTCTTCTTTAATAACGACGAGTGTGTCGGGAGTGAGATCATCTTTCTTAGTCTTCCACTTAGTTCGCACTTGTAGCTCGGATATATATTCCTTCATCCATCTACTCCAAAAATGCTGTCGTATTTGTTCGACGCGTGCGTATCTCGACAGCCGCAGGGGTGGGACGTCGTTGAGATCAGTAGCTGCAGCAGCGGTGAGAGGTCTGCCAATGAGGAAATGAGCGGGGGTGAGCGGGAGCGGGTCGGACGGATCTGAGGATAATGGGGATATTGGACGAGAGTTAAGGATAGACTCGATTAATGCTAACAATGTACTGAGCTCTTCAAAAGTGAGGTGTGCGTTCCCCATCACACGACGTAAATGATATTTACAGGACTTTATCCCTGATTCCCATAGACCACCAAAATGAGGCGTGTACGGCGGAATAAATGAAAATTTAATACTTTCATTAGCTGCATAATCAATGATAGATTGAGAACTGCTACTTAAAAAATGTTTAAATTCTTTATGTGCACCTACGAAATTTTTTCCGTTATCGGAAAATATCTGAGCGGGTTTACCGCGTCTAGATATAAATCTTTTTAAAGCGAGTAGGTACGAGTCGGTCGTCAGACTTGAAACCAGCTCTAAATGTATCGATTTAGTTGCGAAACAAATGAACAAGCATACATAGCATTTGCTTAACTTTGCGCCTCTTCCTGATCGGTTTAGCACAAGCAATGGTCCGGCGTAATCAACGCCACACCGATTAAAAGGAAAATTAGATTCTAATCTTTCTAAAGGTAAGTTTCCCATCTGAGTAACTATAGTTTTACCCTTAAGGCGAGTACAAATAATGCAACTACGAACTATTCTTTTTGATAAATTGCGACCACCTAGCGGCCACCAATTTTCTCTAATATTATATAAAAGTGATTGAGGGCCTGCATGTAACAAATGTTTATGTTCATATTCAAACAATAAACGAGTAAAATTATGCTTGCAGGACAACAATATAGGATGTTTTTTATTGTATGAAAATTGATCGGAATTGACTAACCTACCTCCTACTCTAATTAAACTATGTTCATCTATAAATAAATTAAGACTAAGTAAATTTTTACTAGATTTTTTATCATTTATTAAATTATCGTAATCCAGTGGGAAGGATTGTATTTGAGATATTTTCGTTAACATCATTAACGATTTGTTTAATTCATCTAAAGAAAGTGAACCATGGCATTTACTATTTTTATGTTTAATATTATAAATAAATCGTAGTACGTAAGCAAAAACTCGTTTCATACGAATAAATGACGAATATCTCTCAAATATATCTAAAGTTAAATCTGTTACGCAATTCAATAGAATTGTTTTAGGTTTCAGCTCAGGTAAGTCATTGTAATTAATAGAATTGTAAATTAGTTTACGATTAGTTAACCAGGCTGAGTTAGGTTCATTAAGGAAACTGGGTCCCATCCACCACAGGTCGCATGATTGAAGTGCGTCGACAGTGGTTCCGCGGGTTAGCAAATCAGCTGGATTATTTTTACCATCGATATGTAACCATAGACAGCCGTTAGTAAGTTCATTTATTTCTGCACATCTATTTTGAACGAATAATTTTAATGAACTAGGGGCCATATTTAGCCATCCTAGTACTATGGTCGAGTCTGACCACAGATAAACGTAATTAAACTTGATTTTAAGCGATTTAATAATTTTATTGTATAACTTAGCCCCTACGAGGGCCGCGCAAAGTTCAAGACGCGGTATGCTTACCGGCTTGACTGGCACAACTTTACTCTTAGCACACAATAAACGAACAGTTAAAGAATCAAATGTACTATTGTTATATGAACGTATATATGAGCAAGCACCATACCCTCCCTGGGCAGCAGCGTCACAAAAAATATGCAATTCGAAACTCTTATCATAAGTATCGGTCCCGCTAGTGACATGACGCGGTACGCGTAGTTTAGGTAAATAAGTAAGCGTGTTAGTAAATTGTTTCCATAATAATAAAATGTGTTTTGGAACGATATCGTCCCAGCCTAATTTGTTTAACCATAACCTTTGCAGAATAATTTTAGCTAAAATAATCACTGGAGACAATAAACCTAACGGGTCGTATATTTGTGAAATTATCGATAAAATGTGTCTTTTTGTAATATCGTGATTGTCAATATTGTTATCAAATTTTGTCGTGAAATGTAACTCATCAGTATCGTAATACCATCCTAGTCCTAATGTTTTGTTTAGACAGTTTTCACCTAATGATAATTCCTTTGAAGTGATATTATTTAACGGAATATCATAATTATAAACCCATTTTCTCAAGTAAAAACAACCTGTTTTTAAAATTTCACTAATGTCATTGCAGATTTCAATTAAACGTTCCCTATTGTCATGACCGGTAATCAAATCATCTACATAGAGGTCTTCGTCTATTCTACTAGTGACGTCATTACTAACTTTACCTTTAAACTCGTGAACTAACTGCTTAAGACATCGCATACTGAGATAAGGAGCGGACGCCGTGCCGTACGTCACCGTATTCAAGTGATAAATACCTAACTCTTCTGATGGGTCCGACCGCCACACTATGCATTGTAAATTGCGTTGGTCGTGTTGTATTTTCGTTTGTCTAAAAAATTTTTCAATATCGGCGCATGCTATGTACTTATTTTGCCTAAATCGTAATAAAATTGAAAATATGTCATTTTGTAACATCGGGCCAGGGTGTTGTATATCATTTAATGACTGACCTGATGTCGACTTAGCACTCGCGTTAAAGACAACGCGTAATTTAGTCGTTGTACTACTTTCTCTCAAAACACCGTGATGCGGTAAAAAATAATACGGTTTAGAATAATTACTAATACGTGACATATGACCTAAATTTAAATATTCTGTCATAAAATCGCAATATAGTTTCTTATAACTAGGTTCGTTATTTAATTTACGTTCAAGGGATCGAAACCTGTTTTCTGCTAATGTATAGGTATCACCGAGCGCGTCAGCTGATTCGAGTAATGGAATGCGCACCGAAAATCGACCATCCGATTCACGCATAGTTGTATTTAAAAATAATTGTTCACAGAATTGTTCCTGTTTAGTGTATTTGTTATTAAGAGTAACATTGGAAATCTCCTCCAATTCCCAAAATTTTTTAAGCTGAATATCAAGCGATTGTGATAAATTACATTGAACTTGATTAATGCGCAAGTTATTTAAGTTTATTGAACCTGACATGATCCATCCTAGTTTAGTATTTTGTAGGTAAGGACCAGTAGGTAAACGAATTAAACCTTCATTTAATAATTCCCAGAATAAATCTGCGCCGATTAGAATATCCACTTGATCAGGCGAATTAAAGTGTGGATCGGCTAAACGTATATTATCAGGGAAATTAAAGTTAATGTTATTTATATTAAATGACGGCATTTTTGCAGTAATGCGAGGTAAAACTAAACAATTAAGGCGTTTATGGAAGTTACTAGTTTTAGCACGTAATGTTATTTGACATGATTGTGTAGATTGTGTTAATGAGCAACCTACACCTGTAATTTTGACTGTGGACTGTATGACTTTAATGTGTAATTTATTACAGAGTAATTCTGTTATAAAGCTATGTTGGCTCCCACTGTCGAGTAATGCGCGACAAGTGTGGTAATGGCCTTTTTGATCTGCGACTTCCACTAAAGCTGTGGATAATAAAACCGGAGTTAGTAAATTAAAGTTATTAATTCCGGTTTGAAAGTCGCATGGGGTTTTAGATGAGGTGTGTAAAGATGTGACTTGCGAGTGGCCGGGGGCGAACCCCTCCTGGGCTACCATAGTACTATGAGCGACCATTGATGAGGTCGACGCTTCCTTTTTGTTATTATTACAATGAAGTAGGCTGTTGTGTTTGACGTTACACATTTTACATGAACCGAACCAACATTCAGAAACGTTATGCCCGTATCGTAAACAGTTCGTGCACAGGGACTTATTATGTAGAAAATTGATTTTATCTTTTATGGGCATTTCAATGAACTTACTACAACAATAAAGCGCGTGTTCGCCGTTGCACAGACTGCACTTACGAGCACGCGTCTTATTAATGTTTTTAGGTATTTTATTATTTTGTGTTGTAATGTAACTGTGTGTTTGTGTGTTGGTCGGTAATGTAAATCGTCTAGTATTGTGTGTGTTATCTGATGGTTTAGAGTGAGAGGCTTTAATTGTTTCCAGTGAATCAGCACGATTTTGAAGAAATTTAAGTAAATCATTTAACTTAATTTTACTGTTAGAATTGGAAATATCGTCGGAATCCCCATAAATTGTCCTACCCTTGTAATTCTCCCATTCTCTCTCAGTTGTGGAATCTAATTTCGAAACTATCATGTAAACTATTAAAGTATCCCATGATTCAGTAGGTTCACCTAAGATATTTAATGATCGAAGGTTTTTCAAAACTAAATCAATTAACTTTCGTATCTGAGCAGAACATTCTCCACGTAATGCTTGAATAGAAAATAACGCCTTCACATGATTATGGACAAGCAAACGTCTATTATTGTACCTATTTTCAAGCAAACTCCAGGCAATACTATAGTTTTCAGATGTGAACTCTAAGGAACTTATTACTTGTAAAGCACTACCTACAAGAGCGGATCGTAAATAGTGAAATTTTCCAATATTATCAATTTCATTAGAATTATGAATAAGCGATAAATAAGTATTTTTAAATTGAATCCAATGATCGTATGAACCGTCGAATGAGGGCAAAGAAATAGTTGGTAGTTTAATATTCCTAGCACTAAATGAATTATTCGATTTTGACTCAGATTCTGATTTGTCTGATTTAAGGATACATTCAGCACTGGCCATAGTCGAATAAAACCGATTCTCAAAGTCCTCTCGTTCTTTTAACTCGTCAGCTTTATCAGTCTCAGAAATTTTAAGATCGATTTCATCTTGAACTTCAGTAAATTCGTTTAACAATAGCTCGGATTTTTTAATGCGAGCTCGCAGCTCAGTTATTTGAGCTGGAGTTGTGACTTTATTTTCTAATGAATCGATAAATTTAACAAATAATGTGAATTTTGATTTTATAATGCCACGTTTTTTAACTAATTCTTTTACGACACTATGTAAAATATCATCGAAGTCTACGTTAGATTGCCTCTTTTTAGTCATTTTGGTGGTATGAGAAAGGGGAAAAGTACTCACGTCTAGAAAGTTCTATGCGCACGTGTGGGCAGGGGCTGCACTGAACTTGCCCTTGCCGCGGTCGACAAGGTCACTGGAAATTAACACAGTACAAATATTAGCACAAATCGCACAGGATTGGGATAAGAAAGGAGTAGTGGCCTGACCTGGATGCGCTGTCGTTCTCTGCTTCCGGCTTCGTAGGACCAAATGTTGGGGTTTAGGTGAAGCCTCCTAGTTTTCCTATTCTTGGGTTTCCTGCCTATGGTCGTCTATGGGTGCTTCAATGAGTACTTTTTATTCTGTTAGTTTTAATAAGTATTTTTTATTTGATACGTTTACAAATAAGATAAAGATAACAAAAGGTGCTTCTCATAGTGAGGTATAGATGCGAGTGCGAGGGACGCCGCGAGACGGACTGGTGCTCGGTCCTCCGGCTGCGGTGTGAGGTGCGGAGGGCTCGCGTTGGTCACGCGCTCCGGGCGTGCATCGTAGTAGGCTTGAACAATTGTAAAATAACAAGCAAGCTGACATGCTTCCCTACAGGAACGTGCGTGTTTCTCAAGGCTTTACATTTTACTTTAATCCAAGAAAAGCCACACATATTACACTATCTGAGATTAAAAATCGCAGCCAACATTTTATGAATAAATCGCTACACATTTATATTAAACGAGCTAAACCTTTTATATTGCCACAATAAGTAGGAATTTTGACTTATTCCATGCATTTATATCATAAGTTACTTCAAGTCCTTCTTATAAGACTAACGGCGTTATTAATAAATGCGGACTAAGGTCTAATAAAAATGATAGAAGAATCCCGCGGTTTTACCCTCGTAATTTTAAAAACCGTAATCGGATGCGATGCATATGCCTATGACTACCTACATGAGATGTTCGGTGTTTTAATATTATAACATCGAAATCGATTCTTTAATGAAAATAATAACATGACCATTAACACAATTTGTTCTTACAAAACAGTTCATTTTAATCTAGGTAGGTCTTATTTGCGAATTTATAACGCATTCTAGAGGATTCTTAACATAAGTTTAGACAAATAATTTTTTAATGTATTTTTTTTATTTCCAACGCAGTTCCGAATAGAAGATTAGATGATAAGTATAAAATGCGACTTAATTTTATTAAACTAGTTTCAGATAAGTATATTTGACTACGACCTCTTCAAATATGCAATATTTACTGAGGGTGAATTCGGTAGTTTTCCAATATCGAGCCTTGTTGAACGGAAATTTGTGATCCAACTTGTCAGCCAACAATACAACTTACAAGTTAAATAAATAAAATAAGGGTTTTTGAGGTTTTCCTTCCTTTCTAGGGTCAAGTTTCAAATTAGATACCGGTGGCCTCATCCTAGGTACCCCTTCTAGCAAATGATTGCTCCTTCGCACCTACCTTTCTTATACTACCTACATTAATCTATACTAATATACTAATACTATAATATACTGTAATCTATCTATCTATCTTCTGTAATCTATAATCTTAGAGCGGTGTTGGTCTAGTGGTAGATACCCCGGCTTTCATTCTGAGAGTCGTGGGTTCGAATCCAGACCGACCGCGCACCAATGTCTTTTTCTTTAAGAAAAAGGTATGTGCGCTAATAACATCGCTCTTACGGTGAAGGAAAACATCGTGAGGAAACCAACATGTTCTAGGACTTACCACGGTCCGATGACATGGGATATTCAGTGTTTTCTATGTATCATATGTATGTATTTACAAAAAAAAGTATAATATGTAGTATATCCGTTGTCTAGTACCCATAGTACAAGCCTAGTGCTTAGTTTGGGGCTAGATTGCGCTGTGTGTAACGTCATGCAATATATCATGCAATATCTATACTAATATTATAAAGAGGTAACGTTGGTAACATGTATGTATGTATGTATGTAATATTATAAAGAGGTAACGTTGGTAACATGTATGTATTTATGTATTATGTATGTATATTGGGGGTAATCTCCGAAAATACTGGACCGATTTCAAAAATTCTTTCACCATTAGAAAGCTACATTCACCCTGAGTAACATAGGCTTTTGATCCCGATATTCCCACGGGATCGGGACTTTATACAATATTCTACAATCGTTGTCTACGCCGTACGCGGTGTACCCCCGGCATAGAATAGGGTTACTCCATCTCTTCCTGTGGGTGTCGTAAAAGGTGACTAAGGGATTTAGGGAGGACTAGCAAAACTTAAGTTCTCCCCGTGTGGTGGCGGATAAACTGCTTGGTCCCTATAAGGGTTGGTGTCAGGCAGGCGGCCGGCCGTAAAAATATTGCCAAATCTATTAGCAGAAGGTACGGCCAATGCGCCAACCCCAAATATTTGGGGTTTAGCGGTCCCCGGGCTCCCGAGAGGGATGCAACTGGGAACATCGCTCGGATGAGAGAGATTCTACAATCGTTGTCTAGTCACCGTAACACAAGATTAGTAGCTTACAATTGGGCTAAATGGCGTTGTGTGACGTTGAAGGTTTTTTTTTAATGTAATTTTGCGAGATAGTTACTAGTACTAAAAAGCTGTAGCGAACTTTTGCATAAAGAATGCCTTGTGAGATAGTGGTACATAAACTGCCACTATGAATCACTTACAGTAGGTACGTCCTGTTTAAGCAGAATCGCGTGCTTCACTTCGTTAAAGCAGATCCCCATTCGATTACACAATCATTGCCGCATACCGCGCCGCAAATGTTTTGTATTACTACAATTGAATCGGATCTTATCAACTCTTTTACGCACAAACAAACTGAAGCACTTGTTCTTGTGTAAAATGCTTTAACAAATCACGCACAGAGTACTTGACCTTCACTACAATGAATAGTGTAAATGTTGCACTATTTTTAGACACCCAACCGTTTCGGAGCTGTCAAAAGTTCCCCTCCGGGTATCTGGATGGATGGATGAGCAATTGGATAAGGTATAGTAAGAAGAAAAGTGACGATTGCTGTAGAATGTGTTCCAATTTTGTCTACATACATAGTTATTGCAACGCGGACAAGTCCGTTTGACAATGCAACTCAGTCCATGAGGGTTACTGCGGTTCGTTTCGATACGACATCGATACTGTCATACGATGATTCTACTGTCACATTCTGATAGTAGGGTGACAGTAGAAACATCGTTATGACAGTATCGTTTTCGTATCGAAACGAACCGAAGTAACCCTCCAGGGGTCTTGTGTGGAGCAATAGTACCTAATACTAATGGGCTCGTATAGACTTTACATTTTAATTTTAGATTAAAAATACTACCTTATAATTCAGATCTAGAGTGGATAAGTTCCTTCTTGGTACGCATGCAACATTTTCGACCAAATCGTTGGTCAAATGCAGCCCGTTTCTGTGAAAAAATGTGACATACAAACACACATCTCTCACTCAAAACGCAATAGAAATACATCATCTGTGAAAATCAAGTGAAAATATTAACTTAATCACGATTCATAAGACTCAGCTTAATGAGAGACAGTCAGCAAAGTCTTAGTACCTAATAGCAGGGAGGACTATATTACTAAGACTTTTAACCATTCGGGTACGGAACCCTAAAAAACGCCGTTTAAACAAACGAACATCGCTCTCCACTTGTTCATTTGTTCGAAATCGCGTATCTACATTGCTAAGGCACGTTTCAATTCAACTAAGTATCATGTAACGAGTTATTCTTCTACAAGCTACCGACGTAACCTTGATCTCTATTAACATTCTACCAACTTCTCTTATACGGACGGATATTCTTGGAACTAAAATAATTGTAGCTAGTTCCGTAGACACTAGCGCCGCTAATTTGAGAAGTTGATGTTGGTGAAAATGTATTTGTATGTCAAGTGGTTGTATTTGTGCGTACAAAGCTTTACGGTTGTTGTTTTTTCGGATCGGATTAAAAGGAAGTGTGAGTAATACGAATTAGGATTGTGTTTTGCTGGAAAGCGTATTTTCGTTTGCATGTTCAATAGAAGGCTATATTGCCCCGAAACGGGTACAGGTTTGTTACCCAAACTCCCTCGCGTCTCTTCATTACTCTTGGATAGAACAAATGCAAAACAAACCAAAATGCTGTAAATTACAATAACAAAGGTGACTAAGTGACTAACAAAATATTTTTGCAGAACACATTTTTCTGTAATGGACTTTGAACAAACAACGGTCGAATCTATTAATTTTGTTAAACCTTAAAATCAAAGCGGTTTTAGTACTCGCATTTCTGAACGAGTATTTTGTTTAACAAAGTTTCTGTTGACGGAAAATGTCACATTTATCAAGCATCAAGAACCGAATTTAATTTAATACAATTAAGCTGAACAAATTGCGGTAATGAATCATTATATTATGTACTCCCATGGTATATTAGAATTTGACACGCCCGGACTTCTTAAGGACGACTCGTCCTTAGAAACTTTCCTAAGGTTGTTCAATGCTAAAGTTGTACGTTATAATTAACAAGAGCGAGACAAGTGATTTAGTCCGAGCGGACTCGTCCGTGTTCCGATACGTTGACCGATGCAGCCCCTAAGAAAGACGGCTCTTATGATGGTATTACATTTTAGATCATATCATCACTTACCATCAGGTGAGACAAGGTCAATTCAAGCCATGCAAAATAAATATTGCAAACGGCCCCTTCAGACCATGTTTCGTTTGAAACTAAGCTCAGGTTAAAGCATGCTCAGGACGTACCTTGAAGGACTGCTTCGCGATACAAAGTGGTGGCCAAAGTGCCACACCGTGTGATTGCTCCTGTAGCACTATCTGGTAGTGTCACTTTGGCACGTGGTAGCTCTCTTTATAGAGAACCGAACTAGCGTTTTGGGACACGATCTGTCTAAAAAATCATTTGGGTCCATTTATACCCAAAGTGGTCATGGTTGGGGACGCTATAACATATATAAATAGTTTTAGTTCCTTGTAGCACCATGCAGTGGTCACGTGTGGGAAAACTAGAGCTTAATTTCACTGATAGGTACAAGCAATAAATTGTGAACTTGGTATACATAGGTAGGTATCTAGGCACTTACAATATTTCGCAATGCTACAACGTACGTCATGCTAATATTACAAGATTCCTCACGTAACAACAGCAGAGCGTACATTTTTTACGCATACTGGCATGAATCCAAATCGTACCATAAAATACAACGGACATATGTAATAGTAAAAGCAAGTCAGTTTCCTTTTAGTTTAGGTTCCCTCATTGGTCATGTATCTTGAAGAACAAGTGTGTCATTAATTTACATTCGCGATCAATGTATTTAGGAGGGTTTGAGAGATTGTAACATTGAAGAATAATTATAGACAAGTACAATACAAAAACAAAGTTTAGTTCAAAATTATACTAGAGTTAAGAATGAACTTTGAAGTCCAGTCAATTATGGTACCTAACTAATTATGTAAATAAAATAATTAAAATTACACGATTTCCGTCCATCGAATTATTATCATCAGTCTTCTCGCAACCACAGCCGGTGTGATCCGTTTGCCGAACGTCGAGGTAATTAATAACAATGATTATCTATGAGGCTGTATGATATCATTTATGATTGTGCTTGTGGGCATGCTATTTTGCACGAACTTTGCATACGTTCGCATGCATTGGTTTTGTTTGTCTCATATAAATTTATAGTCTCCGAGCTATGCAGGAGCAAACTAAGTATTTTAGTACTTACCTAGTAAATTATATTTAAATAGTAAATTGAACCTAAAAAGATTGGGCGACTCAAAAACTATCACGTAATCCTCATAACTGATCCAAATTCGCATGCTTCTGATTGTAAAGTAAGGACAACAGTTGTGGTGTATCCGGCATAATCCCAATGTCAGCGGTAACGGAAATCGGAACGATATACAATTGTTCGAAATCCGGAATAAAATACGGAACATCCGATAGGCATAAAAGCTGCGGAAAACTTTACGGAGCCTGTTCGTAAGCCGGCCATTGCGTTACTGGGAAACAAGAGTTTAAATTTTAATATAAACGCAAATTCATGTGTTTGCGGTCAGAACATCGAGGTTTTTTAATTAAGTAACAGAGAATACTAAAGGTTTTTAATAGTTTTGCATAATGGTTTTGTTGAGTCTGCAATGCTGGTTACGCTCGGAGCTCTGTTATTTCGCAACATTATTCCATTTATAACTTACACTAATTAACACCCGAGTATAGTAGTCTTTGTACTAGAAACACCGATACTTTTCTTTTCAAAGAACAAAAAGAAACAAACTACATTGTAACTCAAACTAAACAATAAAAGCCTTTTTCCCGAATCGCCAAAAGTCACGCCTATACTTTTAGAAGACAGATTTCTGTAACAACTAGCGGGCGGACCTGGAAAGGGATTTACCGAAGTATGTAACTTATGCCATCGAGATAAAGTATACTTTCCCATAGCGGTTTTGTTCTAAGTGGAGATGGCTAATTTACGAGAGCGGCTCAAGATACTATTTATCTTCGAAAATTCTTGCTCATCGAAAATAAATGTGGATTATACGAATGATAAAATTAATTAGCAATTTGCCGAATCTTTCAAAAGAAATGTAGGTGAATGGAATCAATCAGATCACATTATGAAATCTCTTTGGTTAGGTTTGGTTTCATTCTGGTTCGCCATGATACATTAACGGAAGTTTAGTAATTAAATAATAGGATAAATGAAAAGCGACAGTTGACCGACCTAAACTCCATTAGATCAGATGTATTGTCTGTTGTCCAAATTAGATTAGAAACATATAAGGGCGGTATTAGACAGTTCACTCATTATTTCATTAGCGTTCCATTCATTATTGATTCACTTTTGGCGTTTCTTTCTATTCGTGTAGTGGTAAGGCTTACCTAGTGTTAGGCCCCTAACTAGACCTAGCGACTGCCATCAGAGATAACAACAAGCTGATTAATCACCGAAAATCAACGATAAGTTTAGCGTGTGGCTAAATTAGATGCTACACTTTTTAACACAAAAATATTTCTGTTTACGTTTCGGTGAGTTTGGGAAAACGACTGTGCGGCTTTTTGTTTGTTGGTTTAAAGAAATTAACTCAATTTTTTCTAAATATTATAGTTCCAGAAAATACACCTCTTCTTACAGGGTTAAGGGGTATAATACCTGATGTGGATAGGCCTTGAAACAATAAGTTTTTTTTTTGTCTTGAAAGTAGACAACAACATTTAGGAAACATTGTCACCAACGTCAACAATGATAACATTCTGTCACGAAAGAATCAACATTTTTGATGAATCCGAATTGGATTTTGAGCTTAGCTTATAATATGAGCTAAGCTCAAAATCCAATTGGATTCATCAAATTATATATATTATATACCTTACCTCTTACCTCTCAAGGAAAATTGGTAAACAAAGGGTCTTCGACTTCTACGAAATAACGTGAAACCTAGAATCCAAATTGATACTTAATACTTAACCTATGTAAGCCTATGTCCTGCCCTTGGGTTGTTGGTTACATTTTACGACTCATAAAGTCTGGAATGGTTTATTACAAGTACAGAGGCTTGCTGTCTTGTCAAATCATTCAGTCCCTTGATTAACCTTTGGTTCACAACACTCAAGATAAATGATAATTATTTCAAAACTAGCCATGTCATGCGGTTTTACTTAATCTCAAATTCCAAAATATGTTTATTTATTAAAATCCTTACATGATCGTTGAACGCGACAGAAGTAGCATTGAAGAAGACACAAGAAACTAATGGTTTTTTTTGCAGTGATCATTGTGATTTCCATTGTCGCCTAAGTCCCGATCCCGCAGAAATTTTGAGATAAAAGTTGCCTACGTGTTATTCCAGGTCTTCAGTTGTCTACATACAAAGTTTTATCACTTTTGTTTATCGCAAAAGTTGGTAAGTGTACCAACAATTTTTTTCTTCAGTTTTCGTGATAATAATATTAAATTTAATTCATTTTTCGATCTCATTCTTCTTCTTCAAAAACAATATTTGAATATTACCTACTGTTTTTAAAATAGAACTACTTTTACTGTGTGTTTCCGTAATTAGCCCTAAAACTGGGCCTTTTTGCGTGACTTTTAAACCGTAGATTTCCTCACGATGTTTTCTTCACCGTAAGAGCGATGTTAAATAGCGCACTTAATTTTTCTTAAAGAAAAAGACAGGTGCGCGTCACCCAGAATTTGAAACCACGACCTTCGTAATGAAAATCGCGGTATCTACCACTAGAATTCAATTTTCGTATTCCGTAAATTAAGTAGCTAAAGACCCCCATGGCCCCCGGTCTGGCGATTACGTAGGTTTAAAAAAAACATGTTTGTATTTGTGTTTTGATTTGTTTTAATTATATGGTAGCTAAATATTTCGTTAAATCATTTTTGTTGTTAGTTATAGCTATACCTAGCTATAATTTGTAAGTAAGCACGGCAGTCGTCCCTTGTATTTTTATCAATTTACTAAATTTAGTATCAGGAACCATGTCAGGAACTAATTAGTCCCTGACATGGTTACGGTACTGTCAGGGACTAATAGAACTACGGTCCTTTGTGAAATGAACTTCACATTAATTTTGAGCAAATCATTATTAAAGTTTATTTATTCATAATAATTACGTTCTTGTAGTTAAATTTTATGAAGGTACCAATTTAATGGCCACAATAAAACCATATAGCGGTGAAATTACCACAACTACATACATTTATATAGGTACCATATCCTTTCATAGTGAACATCCAGTTTATTACACATTTATTATTTTATAAAAATTTGGATTGGAAAATTATATGCGCTATTTAAATTGATATCGCACTTACGGTGAAGAAAAACTTCGTGAAGAAAATGAAGCTTAAAGTCACCCAAAAAAGCCCAGCTATAGCGCCAGTTGCGGAGACACAGTAAAAACTTTCAAATTTAGGTTCTTCTGTTTACATAATTTTAACTGGTAAGTAAGTCGGTAATTCTTAACTAACTGCGTCTCATGCTTTTATTTAGTTCCAGAATTACAATCAAGATAGGAATAAAATGTAGCCTAATTGTTATTTCAGGATTCCGGGTATCTAAGTACGTATTCATTTGTTGTCCAAATCGTATCAGTAGTTTTTGTATTAAGAAGTAACAAACTAACGTATAGGTACCTACTATACAAACTTTTACTTTTCTTTTGGATTAACACATATAGGTATGATACTTTTCACCCGATGTTCCCGTAGGATCAAGAAATACGTGGGTGAAACCGCCGGGCGCAGCTGGTTTTAAAGTTAAACTTAGCGAAATTAAACTCATTTTTCGGTTTTAGTCGCGTGATGTTTATTACTTTTAGCATTGTTTCAACGCTCAACGTTTCGAGACCTTTACAGGTCTCTTCTTCATAATTGACTTATGACTCTTTCTACTATTACCTATTTATATCTATAAATATATTGTATATTATTAATTTGTAACACATTTGTATCTATTATGTACCTATTTGAATTGATTTTTATATTTCTCACCATTTAATTTATTTTCACGCGTTTATACCCATCCTACAATTCTTGTCCATCCAAAGGTTGTCTGGAAGAGATCGCTTTTAGCGATAAGGCCGCCCATTGTACCTATTTTAAAATAAGCTGTAAGTTTTTGTTTTTGTAATGTGTTTTGTAAATTTTTGGTGCAATAAAGTTTTTATCTATCTACTTATGTTTGAATCAGACTTACAGGTAAGAAGGTGAGTTTCCAACCTGCAATTCTAAGCAAAATCAAGCTCCAAAGTAAATTCAATTAAACTGAAATTAGAGCAAACGTTCAAATTGATTCCCACGCAGAAACATTATCAGGTAAATTTACAATGTGTAATCCCTTAACACCTAAGTTTGAAGCAACAGTTTGCGAGCTAAGCAAAGTTGTAATCTTCATAAATGTGCTCGAACAGGCAAGGGATACCTACGCAAACTATTCACAAGTAGTATACGTATACATTTTGAGGATATGAGACGAATCGAGACTGGCATGTTAAAACATTGAACGTGTGAAAAAGTTTAAGAAATGACTTCACCTTAGGAGGAAAATACATAATTTTATTATTCTTTAGTAGGCTAAATAAATTTAACTTCATTAACTTTCGTAACTAAATTGAATTAAGCAAGCAACTCAAATTTATTCTTGTAAACAATTATACATACCTATTGAAAAGTTACATAAATAACCCGACTACGAAAAAAAGGAATCTAAAAGTACGAAACTAGAGAAAAAATCGTAATATTTTAGCAGCGGCAGATCTGAACTAGAAATAATACTACCTAATAATAATATCTTTAAAAATTAGCGCGGCGAGATGTGATCTCGCGTCTATGGATCAGTAGTACCCCAATGACTTAACGAACTAGACAACGCGAGTTTCGAGTTAAGATATTGGGGTACTGAATTCAAAAAAATCTTAATTACAAAAATGGTGAAGGTTAACCTGTGGTCTCGCCCACTGTATGAACTAAACAGTAGATATAAACTGGTATGAACATATATAGGCCACAGTTTGACCAACATCACACCACCAGATTAACACAATTCTCAAACCTTTGGTTCTAACTTCAAAACCATCCACAATCCAAATTCTAAATTAGTTACTTAATCTTTCAAAGTAATCACTGGACGTTATTTACTAATAGGTACACAGAGTATTGAAAGACAAGATTACTGAAAGTAGATTTCTGATCACGGTAGCGGAAGTTGAAGTTTAATCTCTTTACGACACGAATCATTTTAGATCTTCCTACGTAATCCTTCTCGAGTTTTTTCGTTTTTCCATTGGGATTGGTTCCAATCTTTAAAACAGATTTTAGAGCACTATTAACCCGGTTATAAACATTGCAACTGTACTAAGCGTGCTATAGCCGAGGACACGTTGCAGGTCAAGGAGAATCGGTGTATAATTTTGTTCGTTCCCAAAAACAATTGCGAAGTTCAGTAATAAATAAACCAATCTCAACTGAAAAACGAAAAAACTCGAGGACTATTCCGTTTACACGATCTTTAGCTCGCACCAAAATCTACATCTATACCTACTAATATTATAAAGCTAAAGAGTTTGTTTGTTTGTTTGTTTGAACGCGCTAATCTCAGGAACCGCTGGTTCGATTTGAAAACTTCTTTCAGTGTTGGATACCTAGTCCATTTTTTGACGAAGACTACAATATATTTACAAAAAAATAAGCGGACGAAGTCGCGGGCACTGCTAGTATAATATAAAAGAAAATCCTTTTATTTTACACTATTTATAACTCAAGATCGGCTGAACCGTTTTGGCTGAAAATTTGTGGAGAGGTAGCTTAGAACCAGATAGATAGATCGATAAAAACTTTATTCCACCAAATATTTACAAAACACATAACAAAAACAAAAACTTACAGCTTATTTTAGAATAGGTACAATGGGCGGCCTTATCGCTAAAAGCGATCTCTTCCAGGCAACCTTTGGATGGACAGGAATTGTAGGAGGGAATGGGTGGGTATAAACGCGTGAAAATAAATTGAATGGTGAGAAATATAAATAACAATTATTCAAGTAGGTACATCATGAATACAAATGTGTTGGAGAACCAGGAGAAGGACATAATTTTTTTTTTGAGAGTTGTAGTAGTACCGGTAGTAGTAGGGTAGGGTAGTAGTAGGTATTAGGGTAAGGTAGTTAGTAGGGTAGGGTAGTACTAAGGCAGGGAGGGTCTGTCGGGTCAGCTAGTGACTTATAAAATCCACCGAATGAGAAAATCGCACCTTCATAACCGGAATAGCTTCACCTACCTACGATAGGAACGATATCCGGTAATATTAAAACCATACACGGGAATATTTTTCAGTCAGTTAATTGTTCATTTCATTGTTCTCGCTTAGCTTTGTTCGCTCGGCTAGTTTCGAGACTCTTTGTCCAAAGCATAACCCGATAAAAAATAAACCTCACATATTATTTTACCCTCTCTCAACCTATAAAGCGAGGGCCTCGTAATTTCACCAATAAATTCATACGAAAAAAAAAATGTAATGAAAACGTATGGGAGTCCATACGTCATAATATTCGTTCACTACCTCTATTATAGTAAATCAACTGCGCTAGTGCTTGACGCTGTTCGTTTTGGTATATTGTAGTGTTCGTATCTACGATGGAAGTTTAGAAAAATTATAATAAAACTAGCTGACCCGGCAAACGTTGTTTTGCCTTATAAATTATAGATAGTAGCCGATTCTCAGACCTACTGAATACGCATATAATAATAATAAAATAATAAATAATGCACGACGTTACACACAGCGCAATCTAGCCCCAAACTAAGCACTAGGCTTGTACTATGGGTACTAGACAACGGATATACTACATATTATACTTTTTTTTTTGTAAATACATACATATGATACATAGAAAACACTGAATATCCCATGTCATCGGACCGTGGTAAGTCCTAGGACATGTTGGTTTTCTCACGATGTTTTCCTTCACCGTAAGAGCGATGTTATTAGCGCACATACAAAATTTGGTAAAAATCGGTAAAGCCGTTTCGGAGGAGTACGGTAACTAACATTGTGACATGGAAATTTTATATATTAGAGAAGATCTACTGGAGTTAAAGTAAGTTACTTTTGCTTAGCTCGTTCGCTAGTTTATCAAACTAAGAAGCAAAGCTGGCATAGTTTGCGAGAGCTAATCTCTACATTCATCATTCATGTTTGTAAAACTGAAAAAAAAAACTCGAAAAAAAAAAACTAAAATGAGCACCCCGTTACATAGTAGTTATTATAGGCGATGACTAACCTTATGTAACGTTTGTCTTTTACTGCGTCATGAAGTTTCAAAGTTAACAGACACTGATAAACTTAGTCATCGTTTATAAGTGATGGGGTAAAAATATGCGGTGCTAAGCAAAACTAACTTAGTTAAGTCGGCGGTTGACGTTCGACTTTAGAGGTATAAGTAAATTACCAAATTCCTGAAAAAACGATGCTAAATTATTAACTTTATTTTAAAATATATTTTTCTTTAGTTTTCGCGATGTTGTATTGAAATTAAAGACATTTTTCGATTTGAATCGCGTGGTGATTATTAATTTTAGCATTGTTACAACGCTCAACGTTTCGAGACCTTTCCAACAATGCTAAAGTAATAACCACGCGATTCAAACCGAAAAATGTCTTTAATTTTATTATAAAATCTAAGCAAATACATACAGGACCTTAACGACTCCGTAGGAGAGAAGAAAAGCGATCACCCCTCAAAGACCTATTGATCAGCAGCGCCGTTGTTTGCAGACAGTTTTAAAGGAGTGGAGTTTACTATCTTACAGAGAGCAACTGAAATCTCCAGCGTATTCCTCTTTCCTGGTAAAGTTTATATTTCAAATAATATAATGATCTAAATTAAATGTTTTCAAAGGAAAGAAGTTTTTCTAGGGAACAAAACAGTTCCGTTTAAAAGTTTGTTGACTTTATTCTTGAGAAAAGTTTTTAAGGAAAAAAGGAACGTTTTATTTATTGAAATATAAAGAACTAACTTAGATGTGTTTGTAGCAGGGTAGATCGGGGCGCTGTCGGTAAACTGGCGCGAATCGAAGGGATTTGTCGCGACAATATTCGCTTGGACACCTGGACGCACGGACAGGTTGCCTGGAAGAGATCGCTTTTAGCGATAAGGCCGCCCATTGTACCTATTCTAAAATTAAGCTGTAAGTTTTTGTTTTTGTAATGTGTTTGGTAAATTTTTGGTGCAATATAGTTTTTATCTATCTATCTGTCTATCTACCTTGGACACCTGCGTCAATTTAGTCTCGGCCGTCAACAAATTGAACAACGATGGATCGCGTCAACGTGGCACGAATCTTCGCCCGCTTATGTAGCCAGAGCTTAACTGATAAACTACTACTGTGGATTGTCATGCGGTTTTCACCAATAGATAACGTTCGCGAAAAAAGTCAGTCAGTCGTAAACAGTCGATTACGTTTGTAAAGTTTACATGGAGAAAATAGTAGGTTTCCTTTCCCCCTTACAAACGTATGACAATGATAGTAAGGAGTCGCATAAGCTCATACCTTGTCACAAAACACTTCTATGCATTCAGTCTCTATTGTAATGTCTCGTTTTAATTGGTTAGGCATACAATGGCCACTGGAAATTGTGTACCATATTCTCGATATTGCATTGTATTGAGAATGAAGCTGTACAAAATGGAATAAAAACCTGTGCGACGACGACAAAGTAATGGAAAATTGTAACTTCTAATTCGTATATTTAATAAAAGTTTTATTTTAACGGCGAATCTCAGTTACTTACTACTTATTTTCTTCCATATCGTGTAAGTTTAAAAAGTGTACTTATTTTCTTGTTTCGAACTTAGGGTTCCGTACCCAAAGGGTAAAAACGGGACCTTATTACTGAGACTCCGCTGTCTGTCCGTCTATCTGTCAGTCAGTCATCAGACCGTATCTCATGAAGTATGATAGCTAGACAGCTCACAGATAAGGTATTACTATTGCAGCTATAACAAAAAATACTAAAAACAGAATTAAAGAGGCCGATTTGCACTTGGCCAGATTTTATAAAATTTAAATTGGTATCATAATATTTTATAGAAACGAACAACATTTAGACTCATCAAATGCTTCCTTGTCTTTAATAATCGCCCATTAAACATTTAATACCCGTAGATAACAAGGATTACATTGCGGAATTCGGGATGTGTCACAACTGACTAAGTGCTGGTATCTCCACAGACATCCCATTTCAACTCATGGAGGCGCTAGTCTCTACTTGAAATATTAAGAGGAGTATATACGCCAACGACCTTGAAACTGAAAATCCCTGTCGGGCTCATCGAAAATTGTTGATTATTTCATGACGGAATGTCGTAGAACTTTTTTTTGTGCACAGATTGTAGGTGACATTGTTTCCTACATTTTGGTGTAGTTTTAAGACAAGAACCTCCTATTGGTGGAAAGCCTATCCAAATTTTAGACAAAAAATGTCTGATTTGGCTAAAATGTCGATAGGCTTCAATACGTTTCGATATATTTGTATGGAAACTGCACTAAAATATCGGAAACAATGTCACCTACAATCTGTACACAAAAAAAAGTTCTACGACATTCCGTCATGAAATAATCAACAATTTTCGATGCGCCCGACATGGATTTTCAGTTTTTCAGAATAGGGCCCTTAAAATAGCTTCGTTATATTTTAGTTCAGGAAAAAATCGCTTGTACTAATTGGTTTTGTATTGTAGGCAGTTGAAAACAAGCACATAATAACACATTTGCGGTTTTAATATGAATGGAATGGTAGGTACTGGTCATATTCTTCTTTTCATAAAGTAGTGTGGCTCACTTACGCAGCGTCCTACGTAGACGATTTTTTTCACACTTTCAAATACTCTTTCTTTCTTGAATATAAAAAAAAATGTTCCCGACATTCAATCTTTAAATTATGAGCACCTTTTTTATTGGTTTGTCCTTTTTTCCCTCTACATACTCGTAGAAAACAATCCTCTGTAAATGCAGAGAGGAGTAATTTATAAAAGAAACAACTTTTTACAAATTATGCCAGAAATATAGTATTTTTGCGTACTATATGTGCTTTCAAAAATATATAGTACGCTGAGCTGAAATATAGTACAATACTATATATTATAGTACGGTTGGCAACCCTAGGCATCGCATCTAGTTCGGACGTAAATGTCAAGTCGACAGATCGCGTTCGCATCAATTCGTGCCGCGCCGTACGCACGTAGGCCACTTCAATGGCTATCGACTGTTTGTTTTTTCCGCACCGCATCGGATCGGATCGCGTTCGCATCTACGTATCCACGTAGTACGCTGCGTTAGAGTTATCAGTTTGCCCTAAGGCCTCTAACTTGACTTGATATATAGTTAGTATTTACCAGTACCTTTAATTACTAGGTACCTACTGGTAAATACTACACAGGGTTATTCATACCTAATTACGAAAGCACTCGTGAGGTACTTCTGTACACTCTCACTAACATCTTTTTTTCTACGACTTTGCTGGAAACCCAATCGCACTGGCGAATTGTGAGCGAATTCAAGCAAAAATGGTGTTGACGCGGCGAACTCGCTGCGTGGTCGCTTCGCTTTGAATTCACTAACAATTCGCTATTGTGATAAGGCATTTACGGTTACACCTCTCTAATGAGTATCGGGCTTTACTAGTTCGTGGCCCAAGCTCGCCCAGATAAGCTGAAAATAACTATGTAAATTAGGTAAAAATAATGTTTGGTACTAACATTATATAACTATAAAGGATTTTGTAGGCACACCCAATTATTTCAGTACCCTATATCCGAAACTTTCCATGCAGGTACACGGTTCAATTACTTGTACAAACATGATCCTTACTTTTTTTAATCTGTCTTAAATGTAATGGATTTTTTCATAGGTTACCTATGTTGATTGTCAGTCACATCAAAAAGAAAGGGGAAGAGTTGTTATTATAACATGAAAGGTTGTTGTTTTTTCATCCGACTGTGCGATGCAAAGGACCTTTATTTTGTTCTTTATGTAAGTACCTACTATACATAGATAAAAAATCTTCAAAGTTAAAACAAAACTAAACTTTAAAAAGGCAAAAATAATAAGCCGAAAACAAATTTCATGTCTCTGAGTAGGTACGTGGTACTATAAGCACGGGTCGGTTACCATCAACTTCTGTGACACATTCCCGCGTCCCCCGACGCGGGAACGTAAGGTACCACGTACCTACTCAGAGACATGAAATTTGTTTTCGGCTTATTATTTTTGCCTTTTTAAAGTTTAGTTTTGTTTTAACTTTAAAGATTTTTTAAGTCGGGGGTTTCTTAAATTTTTAATTTAATTTTTTTATTTCACCCTTTTTGTAAAAGCGATTTTGATTAAACATGCTTATTGTTGTCACAAAAGTTACGTCCTTTTATTTGATACCCCACTCGGGTATATTTGAAAACATTCGGTTTTTATTTCCGAGTTTGACCCTACATATACTTTGAACGGCTGAACCGATTTTGATGAAACTTGCATATTGTTGTCACAACAGTCATGCTCTTTTATTTGATACCCCACTCGGGCATATTTGAAAACATTCGGTTTTTATTTCCGAGCTTCAACCAACATATATTATGAACGGCTGAACCGATTTTGATCAAACATAGCTAAGAACACTCGCGCAAATGACACCTATTAAACAAAAAAAACTACATTCAAATCGGTTCATCCGTTCGTGAGCTACGATGCCACAGACAGATACACAGACAGACAGACAGACAGACAGACAGACACACAGACACGTCAAACTTATAACACCCCTCTTTTTCCGTCGAGGGTTAAAAACAAATTTCAAAAGAATTAATCAAGGTGCTCGCCTATTTTGTATTCGTGCGACTATACGAAATAGGACTACACAAAGCCGTCTTGTGTAGCGCCTGGCGCGGTTATTATTTTGATGGGTCACCGATAATGTGTGTGTGTAAAATGTTTTGAAATGTTTTTCATACTTTGGTCACATATATTAGGTATAGTATTAAGATGGTGTCATCCGACCGACCCCCGAAGAAAAAAGTATCTGTGTGTCTGTGTACCTACCTATCTGTGGTGATTTTGATATAGTTTTTTTTATTGAGAAAAAAGGCAACTGTCAAAAGTATTTAAAAAAACAACATCTCTATAAGGCTTGTGCCAACTAAGCAAACTCGTTGGCGTGGTAAAAGTTCCGCTACGAGAAAAGTAAACGCTGCGAATCTTTTCTTACGTTTCTTATTTTTCTTTTGTATCTAACTATGTTTCTATGTTTTAACGTCTTACATTTAATACTAGTACAAAATAATAATTATGTACTTACATGCCATCGTTAAGTGTTATGACGTCATTAGAAGACCTTCCAGTCCGAGGAAAGGACCCGTTTATTGAAAATGCGGAACGCCTAATGAAAATGAGCAGAATTCTATAACGTAAGTACTCAGAGAGAGAATCTAAGATAGTTAGTTATTAGTTATTACATATATTTTCTTTATGGATGGCTACAGACAGACATAAATGCCATAATAGTGGCGAAAATAGCTTGGCTTTCAGGGTTGTGTGCTATGGTAAGTCAGTGTCGGGTATAATAAATACACACTTATTTATTTTTCTAACCATAGATACAAAAAATACTGGTACTCGTACTAAAAATTTACACTGAGTGGCGGGTTTTGAAGATCAGTTCTTTTGCTTTGAGCATGTAAATCGTGTTTTGAGTATGTCTGTCTCTATGAACAATCGGCCTCCTTCATCTTATTCTATTCGTGTCGTGGCTCACCCAATGTTAGAGTTTTTAGGTCGCCCTAAGGCCTCTAACTTGACGTACGACTTCTATCAGAGTCGTTACAACCGGTAACACATCTTGGGTTTTTGCTTTTATTTTTGTGGAGCTCGATATTTCTCTACTAATAATTACAAGTGACTTGTGCACGAGTTCATCAATGGTGTACTCGAAAAATGTTTTGTTTTTGTTATTGTACTACTTTCTCGACGTGAACAATAGTTATACTCATGCAAAATTACAGCTTCTTAGTACTAAGTGTTTCTAAGCTAATCCGCGGAAAGACAGACGGACATGGCAAAACTATGAGAGTTTCTTATTGACTACGAAACTCTAAAAAATACCTCTAATTCATCCTACACCTCACCGATACCCGACTCTGCCCGATTACAAGCTACCCTTATAGATTTTAATCACTAATGATCAACTCATTAACATCGATCGACCAATTATATCCAGTCGCTCGCAACGAACCGAAGTTGTTAACTTCTAGTTAATAGTTCAAAGAGAGTTCGAACTTTATTTACTAAGATCCGCGATCAAAGTAAGTAATTAATCTGTGTTTAATTTTAATATAACTCTTACAAGTTGATATAGAACCTATTTCGAAATGATGTTGGTAATCTATTTGGTATTCCAGAATTAGAAGAGGAGCTTATTGCCCTAGCTGTACCTGCTGATCTTGAATGGTCGTGCTAGTTGGCAACGCTTGAACGGATTTTTTTGTGTGGTAATAAAATATTTTCTCAAGCTCCTTCGTGCTTTGGGAGGCACGTGTTAAGCAGTTAGTCTCGGCCGTTATCTCCGATAGCAGTCTAATGTTTGGTCATCAACTGTTGTAATTATTATTTGTTCAAATAAAGCATTGTATCTATCTACATCTTCACTTTCCACATCTTCAGCATTTCGTGTAGTGAGGCCATTTGCACGTAAGTCAGTCCGTAAGACGTCAAACCAGCAATTTTTGGGTCTTTCCCTTAGATTATCTAGAGAATGGGTATTCTGACGATGGCGTTCGAATTTTTATCCGTTTTTTTTTAAGGTGTGAGTATTTAAGATGATTAGAAATTTAGATAATTACTCCGGTAGAGACGAGTTTGAAATGGATCACTATCAGACGACATTTCTCCTTCTCCAGTCCAGTTCTATGGTCTTTCCCATCTACCGCGGCCAGGCGGAGACATAATGTAATCAATTGCACAATCTAAACCAATAGCGAAACCCTTTTTATTATTAAAATTTATACGGAACACCATTAAAATGTGGTGCTTTATTAAAATTTACTTTGATTTATTACGTAATTGGATAACACGGTGTCGTTTAGGTAACGAGCTTAAATCCAATTACAAATACCAAGGATAACCAACCAAGTTCATTACGTTGATAATAGATATTCAAAAGGTTTTTCCGAAACAGGGATAAGCTGAAACCGGGTACAAAAATGTTGTTTAATGAAGGTACCTTTTCAATTACGTATACGTAAGCTGTTTTGAATACGATTTTTTGACCGTGCAGTTTTCGTAATTTAATGATGCTCGGATCTTTCTGCTGTTGGTTTCATGTCCTGCATATATTAATACGAATAGCGAAGGTTTAATAGGTACCCTCTTTTCTACTAATCGGATTTGTATCCAATCTGGTTCATTCTACCATGACCAATGGCAATGGGTGTTATAACTCAAGCAACATGCCATAGACTGAATATTGTCGGTCGGGAAAGCCGACTAGTCGGCAGCTTTATTGTGCCGACTAGTCGTCAACTAACAATTTTGCATTAAAACCAGCATTTGTTGAATTAGTGGTACAGATAAAGTGTAGAATCAGAAAAACGTAAACAAACATGTCACGAACAAAATGGTTCTACCATTTTTTTTTGGTAATTTTGATGACTACTAATTCGAATATCTCGACTCGGACTACAATGACTTGCATTGCCAACTTGTCGGCAATTTTGAAACCGACTAGTCTGCTAGTCGGCAAAAACCATAGTGGGCCTATCGCTACCTACTGAATATGATTTCTTGACCGAGCGAGCGAAGTTTCTCTGCTTACAAAAATTCGTCGTTGGCCATTATTGCACATTGTCATGACTATGACAAAAAATGCGAATGAGTATTGCTAGTTGTTATTGAGGTAAAAAGTTGGGCTCTCTGACCTATATTTTCCGAGAAAACAATGGTTACCCATCATATGGTGTCACTCCATCATATAATATTTTGTGGGGAAACACCCTTGACCATTTGCCATCTAGATCTCGCAGATCCATAGAACTGAACTCCATACTATATACTGTGACCCCCTTACTTATAAACGATGACTAAGTTTATGTAACGTTTGTCTCTGTCTGATAAGTTTGAAACTTCATGTCACAGTAAAAGACAAACGTTACATAAAGGTAGTCATCGTTTATAAGTAAGGGGGGGGGTAGATATACGCAAGTGTATTAAGGAGGTTAGTGATCTATAGTCACTTTTTGAGTGCCTTTGAATCCCTAACTATATCAAAACACGTGCTTATAAATAAATAAAGGTAACATAAATTAGAATATACATGAAATTAAAGACATTTTTCGGTTTGAATCGCGTGGTTTTTATTACTTTTAGCATTGTTACAACGCTCAACGTTTCGAGACCTTTCCAGGTCTCTTCTTCAGGATAGACAGATAGAGATAGAGTCTATCCTGAAGAAGAGACCTGGAAAGGTCTCGAAACTTTGAGCGTTGTAACAATGCTAAAAGTAATAAAAACCACGCGATTCAAACCGAAAAATGTCTTTAATTTCAATACAACATCGCGAAAACAGAAGAAGAATCTAGAATATACATGTTATATTCTGTACACTATAAATATTTAAACCGAATCATAATTTAATATTCCGGGTTAGTTACTACTTCCGGGCTTACAGTATACTAAGCGAGTGCAGAGTTCAAAGGGTGTATAACATTAGAATCATCGTTAATATTTAATTTGGCGATGATGAAAGGGACATAGTCGGTAGGGCTTCCCAGTATAGAGAGTGTTTCTAAAATATTGTGTTAATTAGTAGGTGTAGACCTGGTTTGTTTTATTAGTAGAAGTTTCTTAACGCTGCTTGCGGATGAAGTGACTCGGTAGAGATCGTTACGTAAAGAAATACAAAATTATTACTCATTTCATAAATTATTTATTTATATTTAACATTTTGGGCTCGCTGCCAAGTACCTTAAGCCTTAGAATATCCTTTTAAACGTAGGTTTTTTAATTCGTTTCTGTCTAAGTTAGTTAAATAAGTTACCTTTTAGGTTATGAATACATAATAGGTACTCATATCTACTAAGAAATACAGCATTTAAATTATATTTAAAATAAATGCAAATTCTGCTCTAAGCATAAAAGCTGGTCCAATTCAGACAACTATGTTTTAAACGCCATCAACGCACTGCAAACTATTTTCTCAAGGGTCTTTATGTATGTACGTGGATACTGTGGTCATGGCTGTCACTCTCGAATAGGCCACGAGCGAAAGTGAAAACTATTACACTGAAGCTGTACGCACTGTGTCCTGTGTACGCTTACAGAAGATTTCTTCTGCAATAGAAGAACAGGCCAATGATGGTCCTGGTAATATTGTGGATATTCTCCTCATCCAAGTGATGTTTCTGGTTGCATCTCTCTCGGAAGCCCAGGGTCCGCTAAACCCCAAATAGATTTTCTATTTGGGATCGGTGCATAGTATGAACCTAAGCCATCATTGACCATACCAAATAGATTCTGCAAAGAGATTTGGCAATATTTTTCGGCATGCCGCCTGCCCAACACCAATCCTCCTATATAGGGACCACGCCCGCCGTGTATTTGTCACCGCGCGGGGAGAATTTAAGGTTTGGTAGTCTCCCTCAAATCCTTTGGTCGCCTTTTTCGACAACGACGGGGAGATATGGGGTAACCCTATTCTATGCCGGGCATACAAGGCGTATTGTGGATACGCAACAGGAATTCGCGTCGCCACGACGACGTGACTTATCCTTGCGGATTAAGCCGTGTAATAAGTCGTTTGTAGCCACCTATCCGTATTTATTTACTTCCCTCTATGTATACCAAAATAAGGCACCACATTGTAATACATAAATAAATAATAAATATAAACAATTCTAATCGCCCATTACCTTGATTCTCCCTAATACAACATCAATCATCATAACATACTGGCCAAACGCCTATGAATTGAAGGACTTAATCGTCAATAAAATCCAGATGTTCCAACAGTAGTCTAACAGTGCTTATCCTAAGATTATCTCATAATTCACTATTTGAATTCGAACACTCGCATTTAGTTATGGCTCCCATACACACACATCCATTAGCCCACATAGATATCGCATAATAAAAATGTATATCGTGTTTAAGTCACAGCATGTGTAAAATGTTATTGCTAGTCATATCTATTAGTAACAGAATAATTCTGAACTGTTATTGATTCATATGGATAAATTCATACAATATATTTGACAAATCATGTTATGAATAGTATCTGTCGACTGCAAAACATATTTTGTTACACGAAAACAGCAATATTTTTCAGAAAAAAATTGTTAGGTATAGGTACTAAACAAATGGCACTTCTTCATAATTAATCTTTTAATGTACTTACGAAATATGTAAGTATAAGAACAGTCTCGAATCAGTCACCTATCACACAAAAAAAACTACATTCAAATCGATTCATCCTTTCGTAAGCGTACGAATGACGATGTCACATACACTGACACACAGACATCTTAAACTTAATAACCCCATTAAACACCCCTCTTTTTGGGGGTTTAAAATACTAATTTTAATTTGAAACCAGTCAGTAGTTTTAAAGGTTAGTAATGAAAATGCTATTATAATATAACTCACAGTAAGTACCTACTTATTCTGAAGATTAACTGTGAAAAATTAAGCTTAGAAATACGATAAAAAATTAAGTAATTTCGTTGAGAGGTTATTTAATACAAGTACCTTCTTTGGTAGACAACTTATATCTGCTCCCTTGAACTTACCTGAAATAAAAAAAAAAGTTGGTTATAAGTCTAATTTAATAATACTTAATTCAAATTAAAGTCAGTGGCTTAAAACAAACTTTGTGGTTCAGGTTTTTTGAACTCAACAGAAATAGGAGAGAACAAGTAAATAATGTATATTTTGTTTTGACATGAAACTGTTTTTGAACACTTTGCTCGGTAACTTTAAAGTAGCACAACTTAGCTTTTTTCATAAATAGCTTAGCAAAGTTTAAATTTTGTGGTCGACGCAACCATTAAACTTAAGTGCTGTCATGCTGTGTTTTTATAAATAGACTTTCTGAAGTCATAAAGAATGCAGAAGCCTTACTTTCAGCTCTAAATAAGTCGTACATTTCTTAAGCAGGACTGATTTGTTTGTTTTGCTAAAATTGTTCAATCAAATACATAATATATATAAATTCAGTGTGTTTTCTTGTTTGGAATGTTATTTTATGTATTTTAAAATTGATTTAAAGTACAAAAACTTGTAAACCACACCAGTTAGATCATGCAATTTACGGCTGAGAGTGGGCCCCAGTCCAGTCTGCTCTAAAATCAAAGTTTTTTTTTTATTTCACGTGCTCCATCAAAAATACAACAACACACGTTCCTGTCGCTCTTCCTTGGAGATACATACACACAGCAAATAAGCATGGAAACAAAATGGTATAACTAAAGAAAAAAAAGCAGTTTACAAAATTCCAAACTTTGATGTAAATAAGAGGAATAACAACACCAACGACCTTGAAACTGAAAATCCCTGTCGGGCTCATCGAAAATTGTTGATTATTTCATGACGGAATGTTGTAGAACTTTTTTTTGTGTATGGATTGTAGGTGACATTGTTTCCTACATTTTGGTGTAGTTTTAAGACAAGAACCTCCTATTGGTGCAAAGCCTATCCAAATATTAGACAAAAAATGTCTGAGTTGGCTAAAATGTCGAAAGGCTTCAATACGTTTCGACATTTTTTGTATGGAAACTGCACTAAAATATCGGAAACAATGTCGCCTACAATCTGTACACAAAAAAAGTTCTACGACATTCCGTCATGAAATAATCAACAATTTTCGATGCGCCCGACATGGATTTTGAGTTTAGCAGGTATAGGGCCCTTTTTGTGTAAGTAAATGAGTACGTTTGTGACTCCTTCACGCAGAAGCTGCATAACCGATTGCGATGAAACTTCGTAAGCAGAGTGCTGAAGACCTAAATCAACACATACCTACGCTACATTTTTCTCGATGTTCCGCAGGATCGGGGCTTTTGCGAGTGAAACCACCGGGCACAGCTAGTGATTTAAAAACTACACAACTCTTTATTTGCATTTAATTTTAGCTGACTTAAAAAGTAAATTGACTAACGAGTAACACGATCGCTTTCCAAACTTTTAGGTTAGCAATCAATCAGAAAATATTTGCTTACCAAATGAAAAGTTTGTGAACAATAACAAAAGTAGCGTATAACTGATATGCTTTGGGGGCAATTTGGGGGTAGTAGAGGGGTGTGAGAGGGATGTACGATCAATAGGTATCTGAAATTCTAAATCAAGTCCGTAGACGTAGTGCGAGTTTATGTTAACTTTCACATTTGCGTACTCAGGATAGGACGGATATGAAGTTAAAGCGTTGGTTAGGTTAGGCTGCGCCCCGCGGTTTCACCCGCGTAAGTAACGATTCAGCGGGAATATCGGGATAAAAAGTAGCTTATGTGTTATTTTAGATCTCTAGCTCTCTATATTTTATCGCAATCGGTTAAGTAGTTTTGTGTGAAAGAATAACAAAGTCACATACATACGTACAAACTTTCTCGTTTATTATATTAGTATGATATGAAGTAGGATCTTCTCTATTTTCAAATTATTATGCTATTTTTTTTATGCAAAACTTTCCGTGAACGCGAGAATTCCGTTTAGATTTAAACAAGTATTGAAACTCTAGCTCGATAGTAGATTTTAAGACGCGAGTTTCCTCCCATGTTTTCCTTCACTGTATTAGCGCACTTAGATAAAGACATTGTGTCGGTCGGGATTCGAATCTACGAACCTCGGAATGAAAGTCACTAAACCATCACCGCTCAAGATGATTTCTGTCTTGCTTGTACATTTTTTTACTATCTACAGAATCAATTGTATTTTTGAGGTCTATTTGCAAAAGAACTATAAATTCGATTAGTTTAAGTACCTACCTACCGAAACCGATAAAATTACGGCCGAAATCACATTACATCGACTGCAAACAGTTTCTTTCACCAAACACATCAGTCGGTTTGATTAATCGGTTTTTCGTTTGTATTTAGTTCGGGATGGGACGAATGCCTATAGAAACAGCCTATAAAGGCAGTCTCACTCAGGACTTTTAATACCTAAATACGTAGGTACCTACTACTAAGTATAGTAATAGAGTTTAGCTTTCTGTGTACCTTACTGAACTTACTTTTGATGTTAATAATTATAGCAGAGTCCCACGCTTTCACCCGCGTAAGTCCCGTTCCCGTGGGAATATCAGCATCAAAAGTAGCCTATGTTATTCCTAGAAATATAAAATTTCCATGTCACAATGTTAGTTACCGTACTCCTCCGAAACGGCGCGACCGATTTTTACCCAATTTTTTCCCGATTTTTACACACAAATACATAATAGTATTTTAAAAACACGAAAATAAATCGTAAATCCCATATAACATTTTAATTAAAACTCATTCTAGGAAAATAAACGTTATTTAAAAGACTGACTGTGCCTATTTCGAATGAGATAATCAAATTTCGACCTTTTATATCGAGGGCAGGTTCATTCTATTTTTTATTACATCATCATTAAAATGTGAGAAAATTTTCCTGGAAACTGGTGCTACGTTTATTGGATTTTCCTTCTGTCGGAATTGAAATTGATTTTAACTTATTTTTAAAGGAAGATTTCTTAATAACGAAGACAGAATTAGCTTAATCTATCAAATTTGTGTTGTAAAAAAATATTAAGGCGCCTAATTTAGCTGGGTTCTAAAATTAGCACCATTTGTGATGTTCAAGGGAAGGACTCTTTTTAAGAATTCAATTTTTCGTTTTATTGTTTTTAGATGTGCATTAGATAATTATTTCATATTACAGGACATTGAATACAGCGTCATCTATATAGATATAGCCCCAAACTGAACTACTATAAGGTCTTACTATGGATGGTACACCACGCATAGGTGCACTATTTATAAAAAAATATTAGCCTTATTTTATCAACGTGGAGTAAGGTCGGAGTAATTTTACCACTTTTTGTTTCTGTCAACTGTCAACTTTAAAAGTTCTAGTCACGGAAAAAAACAAAACACGTTCTCACTACTCCGCGACCATACTTTACGGCTAATAAGGCTATATTAGTTTAATTATTATAAAAATCATTCATTACTTATGTTTAGTCAACAATTACCTAATCATAATCAATCAAAGTCGAAAACAAAAACAAAACATTGACAAACTGTTTTTATTTACCCAACGAACTCAGAATATGTTTTACCACTAATAATACTCGTAATATCTATTTTCAAACGTTTTATTGTGATTTCAACCGATTTATTGAGTTCAATTGATTCGCCTACTTCAATACACTTTTAGTAATAAAGGACATTAAAAGTTCGTTACTATTATGAACTGAATCTGATGCCAATCTTCGCCCCATAAAAACTGTGTCCATTGGCGGTTTGGGATCAGTTGGCGGTCAGTTAATCAATCAGACGAGACTTTGAATTTTATATGTATAGATTGAAAAATCGAGAGATTTCCTTCACTGTTCAAATTGGTTGTCACAGTAGCATTTTTATATGAAACAGGCTTGCGTTGACCCCACCACACTGTCGCTGGATCAGAAGATGAGGTGCCCTCGCCTCATCACAAATGTAAGCCTAACTCATAATATATCGTAGGATGATTTGATAAACGTTATTTCATCAAATTATCATAATAATGACATTCATAATTAAAAAAGGTAACATTCTTTGAACCCATAAATTAATGCTTAACATGTACCTTACGACCTTACGCTCGTATGAAGAAGTAAGAATGTTACCTTTTTTAATTAGGTATGAATGTCATTATTATGATAATTTGATGAAATAATGTTTATCAAATTATCCTACGATATATTATGAGATAGGCTTACATTTGTGATGAGGCGTCCTACTCCTACAGCCAAACTCACAAAGTATTACCAAAACAAAATAAGAAAAGTGATGAAAGTCAAAATGAAAAGCAAATAAAAAAACGTTATTATCGCAGGAAAAATATCTGACTTTGTTTGAAAAGCTACATGTTCCTCATTCTCATCTAGATTTCGATCTCTTTTATTATATAGAGTAGGATTTGTCTTACGTGAATGAATATGTGTAGGAAAACAAAGAATATCTTGGCTTCCGCCTCTGCTTTTCACCATGAAATGACATAATAACATCGCCAAATGAACTCGTTCGTGAATTGATATGGATACAGGACAGGACATCCACTTAAGAAAACTATTCAGAGGATATACTTTAGTTCGTTCGTTTAAGAACGAACTAACGAACAAAAATTACAGCCGGCCGAAATTTAAAACGAAGATTTTACTACTAGTCGAATCGGACTAGTAGTAAAATCGGATCCGACCACTAACTTTGGAACCAATATAAATAATTTTCTTATGACATTTTATGTCATACAATCTTCGTTCGTCCACAATTGCGAAAAGGAGTAGAGCCATTATAGTAGGAAATACACGATGGAAATAACAGAAATCATTTTTTGTCAAAACAAAGAGGTATTGGACAGTTGGAAAGAGTTCGTGTCAAAGAAAATGATATACTTTTACGCGCTAAATGACTGTCAAACATTTTACTTACATCGCCTGAGATTCGTTTAATTTTTATCTAATACGATTGAGCAATTGTTGGTAATTTTGAAAGATATTACTAACACTTCAAAATCTTTAGCGAAACTCTGCAAAAATTCCAGAAACTGTTAAACTTTTTCAAGAAAAATCTAATAACGCCGATGTTTAGGCGATTTAATTTTAGCATACGTATCTTGGTCGAAACTAAGCGAACATGACAGGTAGAAAATCTATACAGTGGCAAAAAATCATCATTTGTTACAAATCAGTTTTAAAGGTTATAATCATTGTAGGTTTTTAATGTTTAGTTCCGTTCCCGAATCAAAACCATTATTGACTTTTCAAAATTCTAATGCAAAAACCTTAAAACCATAGGTGACTTTTACAAAATTAAATATAGCACTCAATATCACTTACATAGGACAGACAGTATCATGATAAATGAAAGGAAATCAAACTTCTCGAGATCTTTGGCTTAAAAAGAATTTCCTTTTGACGGGAGAGCTGAGAAAGTTAAATTTTGTTTTGATAAGTTTAATTCACAAGTATTCTATTTGTTTGTTTTGTATCCATTTCGTTGTGTAAAGACTGTCTAGTCTTTTCAGGTCAAATTCGGTTGGCTGGTCTTCAATGTAGATAATTTGTAGTATTTCTAGAAGTTTCAACTCAAACTCGCAAAATATTTTACAAAATAGTGAAGATAGCTGGCATAGTTTGCGGTGGACAGCCATGTACGAAATACTAAACCAACTAAGTATGCAAAGCTAAACTAAACTAACTTATTTCATTATTATTATTAGAAGTACTGGTCTAGATGGCGTTGTAGACATTCATAGTTTTTATGAGCGTCTTCTTGCGACCACGCCCGGTGTAACCAGTTTGCCGAAATATCGAAGTAATTAATAACAACGATTATCTACAACGCAATCTAGATTCTAGACCCGTAGTTTTTATAATAATGATGGACGGAAATCGTGGTAGTTTTTAAAAAGTGTGCAACACTCTATTTCAGAAACTTAGATCAAAAATGTAAACAAAGAAGTTTGTCAGTAAAGTAAAGAGTAAAGAGCTGTCACTTTCAAATAAATGTATAGGATTTTGTTTATATTCAGTTCGCGGGGTAATCGACAACAGACAAGACGGACTGCTAATTAATAAGAATTCCTTGTTGACGACCAAAACCTTACAAATTGAATAACAAACTTTTTGTATTAAAATTGTCTTATCCTCCTCCGTCTCCTAACCAGAGTTGGAAGTTATTTAATCCTTTCCCTACACCTACATTAATAGATAGAGAGGTAGACTTACCTAAATACATACCTAAACATTGTTAACAAACTGTTTACACTCCTAAATAGATACTCGTACAAAGTATTTGTACGAGGCCGTGGATTGAATAAATTAAGGAATCAATTGGTTCAATAAAAGTAGGTGAAGACTTGTAGGTACCTGTTTTGTTAGAATTTCTAGTTAGTTTTGTTAAACTGTTTCTCCCGTGTTTGGTTACAAATGAACCCACAAAATAGAGTAAATAAACACGTACGAAACATATAACTTTATACAAGCGATTAAGGTCGAATAGATATAAACAAACGGACGTTCTACTAAGTGAAACTAGTGACTCGGATATTTATTTATTTTTTGGAGGTAAAGTACCTAATGTTTTCTAATGTAACCTTTGAAAGTTCAAAGGGAAAATTAATTCCTTAATTGGATGTGTGTACTCGTATAGGTTGTATTAGACCTGCGGTCTTATGTTATTTATTGTCAATACAAGCATTGCCTTGCAGTTTCACCCTTATAACTTCTAATCCTGTAAAAATATCAGAATAAAAACAGCGTATGTTACTCCCAATGATTCAATGTATCTTCATGTTAAGTTTCGTCAAAATCTGTAGGTAAATTTCTTTTGGAGATAATTCCCTATCAACATTCATTCAAATATAACCACTTTTTAATATTAGTAGAGAAATAATGATAAAATTCAACAAACAGTTGGCTTTTATGGCTTTAAAAGTAGTCTGAAAATAGGACTTCTATTAAAAAAAATTGGATATGACAAAGGTGTTATCCTGCGGTATGTCTAGGATAGAAAATAATGTAGGTAAACATTTGAGATAATAATATTATGTTATGTTACACTTTCTAAATAAACGCGTTCGATCATCATAAATACTGCTAGTCTAGTATATCACGACATGTGGAAACAACACAACACCTGTTAATCTTTATTTACTTCCAAAATAACCTAGTTAGTAGTTACGCAAACGAAAGATAATTCTATTACAAAATACCTTTTATCATGTAATTAAACATTTCAGCAACCACAAACTGAAGTGACCCGATTCGAGCGCGTTGTTCCGGTATTTTTACGATTCTTATCACACTGCGGATTACATTGCAGCGTTGCAAGGCAGAAATATTGCTTCACTTCAGCACAACAAGCAAACGATCGTAAACAAAAGATAATAAACTCAGTTATTGAGCAAACGAAGAATGTGTCTGAAAAATATTTTGTACAAACATTCGTCCGCTTGGCGTTCGAGATTATTTTGTTTGAACTAAAAAGGTCAGCGTGAAAATAGAAAATTGGTTGGATTGTGTGGGATATAATTGCCTTTCCCTTTCTAAAGGGAAGATAACATTGTTTTTTGGTAATTGTGTTCAAGGTATTCATATTAATGTTAATCAAAATCATATTGTCGTCCTTGGACCATGATTCTAAAGCAGGTTGCGAGTTCGTTTCCCGTCGTTTACAAGACAAGTTGCTGACAATCCTGCCTACTTAATATTTGTTTCTGGTTCTGGTGTTAAGTATGAATTATGTATCTACGTATTTATTTCCAAAAGAAAAATATTAAAGTACAGAATAGGTACGTTGTCTAATCACCAAAATACAAGCTTATTTACTTACCATGGGAGCTAGATGGCGTTGTGTGATGTTTAAACATTTAAGTAAACATATGAATAGGGAAACATCATTTATCATTTATCTTAGAGACGCAGAACGTTCTGGGTTTGATTCCCATCGGTAAATAAATAAGATATTTATGTCTGTTTTATATAATATGCATTACATTTTATGTATGTACACAAATTATAGTATATAGGGTAGATAAATGAAAGAAACATCCTGTTTTTCTCCATACTCAAGTAGGTAGGTACCTAAACTACGAAGGAAAGTAGTCCACTCAACTGCCCTCAGTCTGCCCCAATTATTATTGGGATTCGGTCAAATCCTTCGATATTTTCCTTAGCTCCAAACCTATCCTGCAACTTTAGCAATAAAATACCTTCACCGGTGACGGCATATTAGGTACTGGCTGAAGTAAATAATAGCAGTAGGTAGATTTTATGTCCATTTCGTTGATTTGTTAATAGATTAAGGGCGGTTTCGACCAAACTTGGATAACTTTTTCTGGATTTTTAGGAGGCGTTCATTTTAACATTTTACCAAACATTATTTTCAAGAATAAATGTTATACCAACTGTTTTGGTGGATAAAGAGACAATTCTACAGATACTTTAGCGATAAGACCGTCCAGTCATTAGATTTAAGTTAATAATGTTTTTTTTAGGGTTTCGTGCCCAAAGGGTAAAACCGGGATACTCGTATCTCATGAACCGTATCTCTGAATTGTAATTATTTTGTATTTTGGTGTATAACAATTAATTATTATAAATCTATCGATATTTCAATGGCAGCCGAATATAGGAATGACATTGAATTAGTTCCAATCATAACGAGTTATACGTCATTATACTTTTGCCGGTTAATAACAGTTCAATCTTCAATACTCCTATTGATATATGTACAAATAAAAATATATGCCTCAGATTGCATGAAAAACTACTTTCGAGTCGAGTATCTATTATTATTATTATAAAACGGAAGAGTTTGTTTGTTTGTTTGAACGCGCTAATCTCAGGAACCACTGGTCTGATTTGAAAAATTCTTTCGGTGTTGCATAGTCCATTTATTGAGGAAGGCTATATGCTACTTTTGATCCCGATATTCCCACGGGATCGGGACTTATGCGGGTGAAACCGCGGGGAGCTGCTAGTAAAGAATAAAATAGTTAAATCCTGGTATAGTAACTCGAGAATAACATCAAGTTCGGTCGAACGTACCCTAACTCCAAGAAACAGCCATAAAAGGTAAGTAATAGGTATGTTTTTACGAAACACCCCGGTTGTAGTAGATTTGTCCAAAATTTCATTTCTACTTCATTCCAATGGCAAACAATAGGTACATACAGTCAAAATGAAACATAAACTTGCCACTGGACTGCAATTAAAACTTTATTGACACAAAAATGTATTGAAAACTGTATACTCCAAGAAAAATTGTATAGAAAAACGTTGATTGCAATGATATTGAAAATATATATTTTGGATACTTTTGCTGTAATATGTGCATAAAGACCTATTAGATTGATTGAGATGGAAAATAGGTATTATTTATCGATAATATAAATATCGACGATTCAAAAAGATCATGTATTTGTATACAGCGCTCACACTGAATAAATGAATTTGAATTTGAGTCATGAATTATCTTTAAATAACTGCAAATTTTATTCAAAAGTTTCTTGTGGTTATTGAACAAACTGTGCAGACGTGTAAGGTCTGCTTTGCCAGGACGTCCAGCTTTATGCCAAAACAACCGAAAACCAGAAAGCATAACAGTCTAAAACCACCTTAAATCTTTCTCCGTTTACAAATCTCCGCCAATTTGTCATATAGAGTCAGCAATTTGACTTGGTTCCTCGCGACCACGCGCTGTTACTCTTCCGTTAGTGGCACGAATGGTTTATGACAACGTTTAGAGGAAGTCGCCCGTGTTTGTCACAGCCTTTAGCTTCTCTAGCTTCTCTTGTAAATGTCGATGATTTTTAAATGTTGAGACAACATAGGTCAGAAGAAAAAACAAATCTCTTTTAATAGATTTTTTATCTGTTTTCGCGATGTTGAATCTCGGTCTTTTCGGTTTTAATCGCGTGGTGTATATTTCTTTAAGCATTGTTTCAATGCTCACCGTTTTTATACCTTAACATTACCTTTTAACTACTTTATCTACATTTATCGATCGATTTACGAGTCTCTTCATCAGGATTGACTGATGAAGATACCTGTAAAAGTCTTGAAATTTGAGCATTGAAACAATGCTAAAAGTAATACACACCACGCGGTTAAAACCGAAAAATGTCTTTAATTTCAATACAACATCGCGAAAACAAGAAAAATCTACCGAAAAACTCAACAAAACTTTAGTCCTCAAAATGAAACAATGTAGGTAGGTACCTACTAGAGATGGGCCGACTAGGGGTTCTGCCGACTAGCAGACTAGCCGACTAGTCGGTTCCAAAATTGCCGACTAGTCGGCAATGCAGATCATTATAATTCCGAGATATTTGGGTTAATCGTGATCACTCGGCGATTGTTGCTATTTTTGGATAAGTTTGCACTTCGAAAGCTGTAGCGAAACTTCCAAAAAATGGATGAAATAAAAATAAAAGTTGGAAAAAAAAATGGAGCTGAGGCATAGTTATGACACTTTAGATGTTTAGATGATGTATGTAAGTTATGACGTGTTTTGTTTACGTTTTTCTGACTACCCACCTTCTAAATTGTACTACTAATTAAATAAATATTGGTTTTATTGTATAATTGTTAGATGACGACTAGTCGGCATAATTTGCCGACTAGTCGGTTGAACTGCCGACTAGTCGGCCCATCTCTAGTACCTACCTAGTCTGTGATAGATACCTACAAATGTTGGTGCTGACTATACATACTTCCCTATTTCATATTGTTGTATTTGAATGAAGTAATGATGTAAGTACCTACCCGCTTTGTCGTATCGAGACACGCAATTATCGGTTTTTCTTTTTTTTCTCTTTGAAATCCACCATTTTCTTCAGGAAACAATGCTTACAGGTGCCTACAGTTATAAAAATGCCTTGTTCACATTACATTTCCGGTACCTACTTAAGTTACATTTACATTTTACCTAACAAATCTCTTTATGAAAAATTTCTTTTTATCGAGTCTGAATGGTACAATTGGCAAAAAAGTTGGAACATAATAATAATATCAACAATAAAGTTTTTTTTTGCAAGCAATTATCATTTAATTATGTTTTGCAACTTATCAATTCATTTTAGCCTAATCAATATACTTCGATTATAGTTCTTACTAACCGTACTCCATGTTTATTAATAAGGCTATTAGTAGGCTAAATTCTTTAATAATAAGACCTATTATAGAATTTAACGTCCTGTAGCCAAAGTAGGACTTTAATATAAATTTTATAAATAAAACAAAATATTTCCTTTAATTCATTTTCATAAGTGTAGGTAACCAAGTAAGTATTTTCTCTACTACTAGATATGAAAGTTAATTTATTGAGTTCTCTCCGCGCGGTTGCGGTTAAGGGCCCTATACTGAAAAACTGAAAATCCATGTCGGGCGTTTGGAAAATTGTTGATTATTTCATGACGGAATGTCGTAGAACTTTTTTTTGTGTACAGATTGTAGGCGACATTGTTTCCGACATTTTAGTGTAGTTTCCATACAAATATGTCGAAACGTATTGAAGCCTATCGACATTTTAGCCAAATCGGACATTTTTTGTGTAAAATTTGGATAGGCTTTGCACCAATAGGAGGTTCTTGTCCTAAAACTACACCAAAATGTAGGAAACAATGTCACCTACAATCTGTACACAAAAAAAAATTCTACGACATTCCGTCATGAAATAATCAACAATTTTCGATGAGCCCGACAGGAATTTTCAGTTTCAAGGTCGTTGGCGTTGTTAATCCTCTTAAACGGCTTGTTCAAAAGAAAAGCTGATGCCAGGCAGGCGGCCAGCCGATAAAACATTGTCAAATATATATGCACATAATACATAATAGTACACAACGGTCAGTAGGACTTACCTACAATAAAAAGAGATGACAAAATTCCCGACTAAAATAAAATAGCGCACAAAAAAATACATAACAAGACATGTCAGCTCCAGTATTAATCTAGTTCAACGTCTATTGGTCTTATAAGTACCTACACATTTTTGTAGATCTATATAAAGGCATTATTACTCGAACCCGCCAATTTAGCGCGGCCAGTTGACGCAGCAATTAGAGCGAACGACGACGCTTATACGACTTCTTCCTGGCGATAGAAACAAGTATAATGCTCTATAGAAACAATTGTCGAACGATATTGGAATGGAACTGCTGTAATACTGAACAGTTTTCTTGGTTAATATAGTATACAGCAACTTCACGTTAAAACCTATTAAACTTATATTATTAGAATAGTAAGAACGTGCTTTGTCTTTTTCCGCAACTTTTAAAGTTGACAGGCAGAAATAAAAAGTGGTTAAATTACTCCGACCTTACTCCCCGTTTATTAAAAAGGCTATATAACCTTCGACTCGTCCTACAGTAATATAGGACGAGTCGAAGGTTAAGATTTTAATGCGTAGAGCACGTCCCGTGAGTGACGAGTTGCAGATATAGCCTGTTTTTAGGGTTCCGTACCTAAAGGTAAAAACGGCACCCTATTACTGAGACTTCGCTGTCCGTCCGTCCGTCCGTCCGTCTGTCACCAGGCTGTATCTCATGAACCGTAATAGCTAAAAGGTTGAAATTTTCACAGAAGATGGATTTCGGTTGCCGCTACAACAACAAATACTAAAAACAAAATAAAACAATTATTTAAAAGGGGCTCCCATACAACAAACGTGTTTCAGAAATAACAAGGAGTCGCGGGACAGGAACAGGGACAGGAGTTGGTCATGGAATTCAAAATGGCTACCCTATCTGTCAAATATACCAGTCTGCCTTCACTTACCAAAGAGTTTCTTTTATGTTTCAGATTTTCTTTGTGCCAAGGTTTTTTTTTTTGAGTGATTCGGTCGTTTGATGGAAGTAAGAATCGAAGATAAATATTTCATATTTTCCTACAAAATTTAAAAATTGGTTGTTGTAAACCATTTTAGGGTTCCGTATCCAATTGTGATAGTGGTACGGAACCCTTTATGCGCGAGTGTCGCACTTGCCCCGTTTTAAATAAAATAAGTTCAGTTTATATAGTTGTGGCGACAAAAAGTAGGAAGGACCTTTGCTAGTTAAAAATCTTTATAATGTATTTATTTGGTTTGGGCTGGGTGATCCTATGAGTAAAATTTTGATGAACTCATTATGTAGATTTTTCTTAGGTTTTCGCGATGCTGCTATGAAATTAACCCTATGTCTTCGGGTTATAAAATTCTACAAAATGAGAATAAGCTACCGGTAGCCGTAAGTAGGTCTGGAAAGACCTCTAAACGTCAGGCGTGAAAAATGCGCATTTAACGTTTTTAACGTGATTAAAACCGAAAATTGACTCTAATTTTATTACCTACGTTATATATTTTTATTAAGTTTTGTATATTATATGATTTTTGTTAAGTAAATAAGGGCGGTGCCTAAGGAGTATCTAGACCAAGACTTTTAGACCTTCAAATCACATGTAACACTAAACCTACACTACCAAATTTAACTACCTACCTTGTTCATAAAGGCACTTTAGTAAACTTTGTACAAGCGACCTTTTCACCGTTGTCTTGATTGTTAGAAAATACTTCAGAGTTTTCCAACATTTTGAAGTTAAACAGAACATCAGTCTTCATTTTAGAAGCCATTCATCATTCCCTCTTTGTCAAGACAAAATTTTCGGCCACAGTATCTCAATACAAGTCCCCTGACAATCAATCTTAAGTTATTTCATTTGATGTTTTTATTGTGTAGTTTATTGCTCTTGTATAATTAAGAGTTTATTTTTAACCAAAATTGATCTTCTTTTTTTTTGTAATAAAAACAGGCCAAGTGCGAGTCGGACTCGCGCACTTTATTGTCACAAAAAACACGTTTGTCGTAATGGGAGTCCTAATTTAATATTTATATTATTCCATTTTTAGTATTTGTTGTTATAGCGGCAAAAGAAAAAGTTTTTGCGTCAAGGAGTACCAAACATACTCGTTAACTCACATACAAAACTGACATTTATAATATTTTGTAGGATAGGATATAAATTGGCATTCGGACGGTGCAAAGATGGCTCTCCTGCTACCTACGAAAATATTTCAGAAGTGCAGATGAAATAGTGTCGCCCCAAAGTAGGAAAGTAAAATTTCATTGCCGTGCAACGAACCAAAGGCGAAGTAAATCTTTACTAGGTACCTATAGTGTAGAAATTTCTGACCAATATATCACAAGTTGCTTGGTAATAAAGGGTCGTTCACACTTCGTCCGGCTACCTTAATAGTCTATTACGTACAAAGGCACTCTGATGGTGAACTTAAATTAAATTGCACTGAGATTGATAGTGCAAATATGGCAGCAGTTGGTGCATTTTATAAATAAAACTTGCTGCGCCCCGCGGTTTCACCAGCGTAGATCCCAATCACGGGATCATTGGGATCAAAAGTATCCTATGTCCCTCTCTATTCATTAAGCAATACCTACCTATGCAATCTTTCATCCAAATTGGTCGAGCCGTTTGACTGTGAAGAGGGAACAAACAAACAAATATATAAATAAACAAACCTTCGGATTTATATTATTAGTGTGAAGTGTGAATGAAATACTAGGCTGGCGTGCACCGCTATCGCCGACGGACTAACTAACCAGCCCGGATTAACTATTATTAACTATCCATGAAGTACAACATTTATCGGTATGTATCATCCATTCATCGTAGGAAGGCTGTTTCATGCGCCGCAAGATGCGAATTAGGTATTATAGTCTTCAGTTTCGCCTGACCGGACACAAAGCCGGCTCAGCGAGGTTATCATAACCATCTCTCAAGGGTGCGAGTGAAGCTTTAATCCTTCGGTGTACCTGTCTGGCCAATCAGGCACTTGGCTATACGGCAGCTTAGCCAATTGCCTGATTGCCTTAAAGGGAACCGAACCGTAGGTTTGGGGATACGATCTGTCTATAATTAATCCCTGATGGCGCTTCACGACATCGGACAGTACAGCAGCCTCGTGCAGTTGTGCCGACCGATTCCGTGGGATTTTCCAAAAACCATTTTTAGTACACACCACAAAGAAAGTACCAGCGGTTTGGGCTCTGCATTGATATATAGGTCAGTCAGGACTTTGAATTTAACATAAATATAGATTAAGATTATTATAATTCAGCCGGATTGTCACCCATTTCTTCTTTCGCAGACGAAACCAAAACAATTCATACAATTCATAAAGATAAATCGATACGGCCTCAATAACAGTATCGATATCAAAATACGTGTGCGAAGTAACTCCCAAACATTAACCCATGCGTCCTTTGACACAGCGCTATTGTCCCGGACCGCAGCAAATAATATTCAACAATATGGTGTCGTTTGAGTCTCGCTACTTGTACTATCATCGCCAGTTACTTGTTCCTATAATCCTTTAGGTACCTATCTGGCATCTAGAGGATTCCCCGGGTTTTTCCAAAACCCCTTTCTTCCCAAACACCCATGCTTCCTTTGACACAGCGCTATTGTCCCGGACCGCAGCAAATAATATTCAACAAAATGGTGTCGTTTGATTCTCGCTACTTTTACTAACATCGCCGGTTACTTGTTCCTATAATCCTCTACGTATCTGGCACCTAGAGGATTCCCCGAGATTTTCCAAAACCCCTTTCTTAGTGGATAGACACCACAAAGAAAGCACTGAACAAATTTCATGTCTCTAAGACCAGCGGTTTGGGCTCTGCGTTGATATATAGGTCAGTCAGGACTTGAATTTGATATATAGAATATAATACAGCCGGATTCTCACCCACTTGTTCTCGTTCCAACGTTTCGCAGACGAAACCAAAACTCATATACAATTCATAAAGATAAATCGATACGGCCTCAATAACAGTATCGATATCAAAATACGTGTGCGAAGTAACTCCCAAACATTAACCCATGCTTCCTTTGACACAGCGCTATTGTCCTGGACCGCAGCAATTAATATTCAACAATATGGTGTTGTTTGAGTCTCGCTACTTGTACTAACATCGCCGGTTACTTGTTCCTATAATCCTCTACGTATCTGGCACATTGCCAATGAAAGCGCGACGTTGAAAGGAGCTTAACAAAGGAGTCGTATCGACACAATTAAATGCTGTATCGTAATTATTTTACATGCTATCTATTGCTACTGAACGTTTGTGTTAGACTGTTTGTTTATTAAGTCTTAGGGGTTAAAGTTCATAAGGATTATCGGATAAAGTTATATTGCTTTGTAACTATGTTGTTACCTATCGTGATTTTAGATGGAGGTTCTTGAATGTTTAAGGGCCCTATTCTGAAAAACTGAAAATCCATGTCGGGCGCATCGAAAATTGTTGATTATTTCATGACGGAATGTCGTAGAACTTTTTTTTGTGTACAGATTGTAGGTGACATTGTTTCCGATATTTTAGTGCAGTTTCCATACAAATATGTCGAAACGTATTGAAGCCTATCGACATTTTAGCCAAATCAGACATTTTTTGTCTAAAATTTGGATAGGCTTTGCACCAATAGGAGGTTCTTGTCTTAAAACCACACCAAAATGTAGGAAACAATGTCACCTACAATCTGTGCACAAAAAAAAGTTTTACGACATTCCGTCATGAAATAATCAACAATTTTCGATGAGCCCAACAGGGATTTTCAGTTTCAAGGTCGTTGGCATATATACTCCTCTTAATAAACTACCGGAAGTTAATAGTATGACAAAGATGCTGAAAACAATTATCGAGTTCTACTATCTTACATTACATAGATTATCTTTCAGATATTTATTATGCACAGGAAAAGTTATCTGTCTTTTTTTATAAGCCAACGTTTGTCATATTTGACGTGTGTTAACGTATTTTCCGCATAGTGTGTTTACTCACTAAGTGTTGATATGGTCTCAGATGAAGTACGCTGCCCTGGAAGGTACCATTATCCGTGTAATGTAAAAGAAGACCTTGACGGACTGTAGAGTGACGAAGCATATAATTACAACGTCAAACTTCAGTCCGACGAGAGCCGTTTAATTATCAGTGTAAATAGAACCAAGGACAACGCGGCGCGTCAAAGCCGAAATAAATCAATATTGGATTCGATTCTGTAGTACAAGACTAAACTTAATTAAGTATATTTATCTTACTATTTAGAGATAAGGAGAGAAAAATAGACGACATTATATAAACTATGCCTGAAAATCATAATACCAAACCAACGCCTACGCTTCTGCAAATTTAACTATTTATAACTCAGGAAAGGTTAAACTGATTTGGCTGAAAATTAGTGCGGAGGTAGCTTAGGACCAGAAGAAGGACATAGTACCTATACTTTTTTAGCCTCTAAAGCGGAACAAAGTTCGCTGTTAATTTTGTTTAGGTATGCTTTTGTCTATTCATGATGTGCAAAAAACTTTACTAAAATTTGGCATAAGTGACCCTCAAATACGGTACCTATGTTTAGCCGTTTTCAATAAAATAAAACATATCATTCACACGACTGCGAAAAAGCAAATAATGATTTGTCTAAAGCAGGGGTTCCCTAACTGGGGGGTGCGCCTCCCAGGGGGGGCGCAGAGATATTTCAAGGGGGGCGGAGGCCACCTGTGCAGTTAATACCTGCGATCGCTGAGAGAATGCATTCCAGACGGCTCGATACGACCAATGAAATTATTTGAAATTGACGCCTGTGAAGAACATAATATTGTTTCCTCAGTCGGCCAATATCAGTCTTTAGACTGGCCCCGCGGTCACCTCACTGGCGCTAACAAAGGTATTTGGTACAACTTACCAAATACCTTTTGTAGGACTGAAAAAAATCAATGAGCAATAAAAATACTTATTTTGAAAACTATTTTATCCTGTACTGATAATCTGGACTGGAGCACGGGGGGGCGCGGCCTTATTCTTATGGTCGAAAGGGGGCGCGACTCAAATAAGTTAGGGAACCCCTGGTCTAAAGGTACATTTTTATTCACAAACTATACCTTAAAAGCGTTGTCTCTTTCTTGCTTAAAAATCGAAGTCGATGTGTATATTTAAATGTTGTCACACCAGAATCGACGCCATCGTAAAACGTTGTGACAACTACATTCTGAACTAACTGCAAATTGAATCAATAAGGAACAACCAAACACTCAGAACACGTGGTGGGTGTCTCTTACAATTGATCTAGTTTCTGTTTTACTATGTATACAATTAGGGTTTATGTTCTGTCATTGGTACGCACTATCTAAATGAAGAAATTGATACAAATTTGCTATTAAAGATCAAGATTGACTTTGTTTTTTGTTGGTGTTTTTTATAGATGGAAATTTAAAATTAAAAAACTCTACCGTATACCTTATAAACGATGATTAACAGATTACTGAGTTATGTAATGTTTAAATTGTTTCTCTCTGTCAACTTTGAAACTTCATGTCACAGTAAAAGACAAACGATACCTACTTTATGCAGATGTCAATCATCGTTTATAAGATGTTGTATATTAGCCAAATACTGAAACCATACTCAAAATTTAAGGGGTTACTTAATCAGGTATTAAACTAAAAAATAATAAAATTCCACATACCTACGTACTCATTTTGAATTAAGATGCTGATCAATTATTTAACAAGTACTCAAATTTTCAATGGCATTTCAGTATTCATTCGTGCGGATACCAATGTATTAAAAATGGAGTATGGTTTAATTTTTGGCCCCAGCATCAAACATGTACGTGATCTAGTATGTTGGTTGTAAAACGTGATACCATAATCAAAAATCCTTAAGCTCCTACATGCCTCCCTAATCCTAAAAAGGCTTACTTTCAAAAATGAATACAAGTAGGTCGGAACCATATTGCTTGTATCTCAGTCTTGGCTTCACATAAACGCGAAATCCCACTTTTATATGTTTTTATGACAGCAATCCGATACGCAGTAGGAAAGTTTGATGATGTTTTTTTTTCGCGAAAAGAAAACAGGGATCAAAAACCACGATTGACATCAGGGACTGTAAAGTTAGTTGTCTTGTTGAGATATTGTTTTCCGTCGAGAGTTTGCGATCCCTGGCAGTTTGTGTTTGATTTAAAAGTTATATTGGGAAAAATGAAATGAGCAAAGAAATAGGAGAATAATTATTTTGTTTGAAAGGTTTTGTTAAGAGAATCTTCTATGTATATAAAATTAAATGTCCCGACTAACCTATATATTAAAGAAGAGCCCAAACCTTCAGAGGTTCCAATTTCATGTCTCTAGGATCAATCCTAGAGACATGAATTTTGGAGGTTTTGGTCTTTGTGGTATGTAGGTAATAGGTATCCACTAAGAAAGGGTTTTTAAAATAATCCTGCAAAATCGGGACTTACGCGGGTGAAAACGCGCCGGGAGTCTGCTAGTCAACTAAAAATTACGGTTTTAGTTTAATACTGTTAAAAAAGAAGACGTGGTTGGTATTTTTCAACAACTAAGACACTTTATCTTTAGGTAAACACTTGTGATGAATGCAATAAAAAGATTTTAATTAAAAAATATAATAATATCAATTATTTAAGTTAATTAAAAAGAGGGAAAAGCATACCAGTAGGTAAATAAAAAACAAAACAGAAAAACGATACATCACTTGAAAAACAACCTATTCAAATTCAAATTCAAAAATATTTATTCATTTAGAACGATGTATAAATTACATACGTTCGTTTTGAAATGTCGAGATTGACATAGTTAACGATTATAAAGCGCGACAAACATCCAAAAAAATATTTTGAAAAATAAATTAAAAGGCAGATGAAAGCATGCAAATGAAAGAAAACACCGAAACTAACGCTTAAAATTTTGCGCTTTGATAAAATATAAGTGTCAGATAACATTTATCGTTTAACCAAAACTGAAATTGGGCAACTCGACCTCTTTGTGATCGAAACGCCAGTTCAGTGTAGTTTAATTGTATCTAACTGATGCCCTTACTATGAAAACTAGTCTAGCCAATACCTAGATTTTTGGCTAGAGACTTAGAACCTCAGTAACAAAAATGAGAAGTCTATAAAACTTGTGATGTACCTATAAATCTTAATCCGAATAAATCTTAATCCTATAAATCTTAATCCGAATAATATCGATATTAAGGTAGAAAACTAAATTTTTCATTATTTATTTTGGTATTAAGTTTGTATGGAGATGGTAACAGTCGCCACGTTCTTAATAGAACGTATTTATACCTATTTAAAAGACAACAAAAATATGACATTTTAAAAACAAATCGAATAACAAAAAGACTGATAAGACAAAAGTATTAGTCTTAACAATATAATAATAATAAAATTTATTCGATTTTATTCGCTTAAATAAATAAAATAAACATACTAAATTCGCGGTTTCCTTTAGTAGATTAGATAACTCGATACCGTAGTAGAGGTAAGTCCCGAAACGTTAACGAACCGGTTGTTCACTCGGCTTTAAATTCATTTTGACGACATGGTGGTCGATTTTTAAATCGCTCGTGTAGCATTATGTTGTCGCATAATAATTATATCTATTAACGTAAGCGATAACATATCATCGTCGCTTACGGGTATTACGCTAAAAGCGTTGATGCACGGTTAATTAATGGTGTCGCTAACACTAATATAATGGCATATTTTATGCTGCATGCAAATGGTGGTGGTCTTTGCACGCAGCACACTACACGCTGTGTTGTGGCACTAGTCGGGTGTCCGAACTAAAGCCTAGACATTAGGTATTCGTTATCTATCATAGTGCCTCCAACTTCCAAGTAGCAGTCACCAATTTTCTACAAGTTTGATTTTATCGTCAGTTTACGTTAATCCGGTACTGAAACGCACTGGTTCAAAATACTACTGTTATAATTATTTTATTTAAAATTTAAAAATCCGCTTGATTTTACCACTGGAACGTAAATGAGGTATAATATGTTGGTAACTTTCAGAAACTGTTAATGTAATAATATATCTCTGAATTAATTCACGTTTATTCTACTGTGCGCCTCCCAGCAACACGATTCGACGACCGTAACACAGAACAAAAAGAAACACTTATTTTGACAAGCACACAATAATAGAAACAATGACATGATGAAATAAGATAAATAAGTTCAAAAATTAAATTAAATAAAACATCGACTCGCTACGTATAGTGTGGTATAGTACATATAGCGTAGCGTCGCCACAGCTTGTATTGCCATAAGAAAATTTTAGGTTTACCCTCGCCTATAGATGTTTCACATCAAAAACTAAAATAAAACACAACAACAAAAATAATTGACTAAAAATAAATAATATCCGAGTCGACTGAATATATTAGTAGAAAATCGAGCGCTCGACGATGGACGAGCGGTTTAAAAATAGGTTTCAATGGGTTTTTTTTTCGCTGAATTTCGCCGAATTTTCGTACAGATCGGGTGGGACGGGAAACCGCATGAGAATTCCCATTCAATTAAATTCTATTCTCGATGTCATGTTTTACGGAGAATTAATAAGGCTGTTTTGTTCTTTTTTTTCTTTCGATTAGTACATTCTTTTGTGTTGTTTTAATTAAGGTGTTCGTTGTTTTAAAACAACGTAAACAATACAATTCATTGTTTTTGTTTCTGATAGAAAAATACGCTACCTACTTACTACACAGCTTTCTTTTATTATCTATATCTACATCTTTTTATTTATAAAATTCATTGTCCTGCTTGACTTACCTATATATCAATGCAGAGCCCAAATCGTTGGTCCTAGGGACATATTAATATGACATTTGGAGAGTGTGTTCTTTGTGGTGAGTTCGTATCCATTAAGAATGGAATTTTGGAAACTTCTGCAGGATTGGGACTTACGCGGGTGAAACCGCGGGTCTCTGCTAGTTATCCTATATGTTTATAACTAACAAACTAATCTATGAAAAAAACTTTAAATTAGGTAGGTATATGCAAAACTATTTGTAGGTAGGTACTCGTTAATTAGAAACATCACTAGATAAATACTTTAAAACTAAGTCTAAAGAAGAACTTCGAAAAATAACCTTGGATTAATATAATTCGGATCAAAAACAGAATTACTGTTGCTCGGGTTTACTTAACTTTAACTTAGTTAACTTAACATTGAAGATAAAGTTTTTCTTTAAGTTAAACTTTGGACTGAAACTAACTTAATAGTGTCGCACCTGACAGGTTTATTTTCTTCGTAGTCTCTGTAGACTTCATACTTTTGTTAGCCGATAATGCGGCCACTATCTTTAACGCACTGCAATTAAACGCATGCGTTTTCCCGTAGGTCTAAAACCGCATAAAAATGCAACACATAGCTTTCCATACAAGCCCACGCATTAACGTTTTATTAAGTGACTGATTTTGCATGTTGTTACGCGGTTCTGCGTTTTCAGCTATTCGTAAACGTATTCGGTTGCGTTGCGCGGTAAGCCAAAGTCATAAAATATCAAGCCTCCAATTATGACAAAACGACTAACAGAATATATATTATTAGTTAAGTAACTAACTAACTTATTTAATTGGATTACCAGCATATCGTCAGAAACCCAAGTGGTCAGAAAACGCATTTCGACATCTCTCAGACAAGATTCGCAACTTGTCAGAAACGGAACTTGACAGACACGCAACTGGACAAATACGCATTTTGTCAAGTAGTTTTACATGTGAACTTATTTACCAGCCCAATTTGATACCAAACTATCGCGCGACAATTATATACGTTGTCTGTGTTGGCTTCTAGACCACATTATTGTAACTGAAATTATTTTTTTTCTTATTAGGATGCGGTGAAATGGAATAATCAATTGTAAAGGTTAAAAGGTGTGCTTTAATGGCCGTGACTTTGGCCATTCTGTGAGTCAATATTTAACTAATTACAGAGTTGCTTATAATTCAGGAAGGGCGGTCATTTATGTCGTGGATGGCGTGGACTATTTATTCAGGTAGATATGGGATGGATAAAGAAAAGGCGGATAAAAATCACCTTTCCACACTATTGTTCACGCAAAAATCAATGAACCGATTGCGATGAACCTTGGTATACAGATAGCTGGAGGTCTGCATTAACACATAGGCTACTTTGCATCCCGATATTCCAACGGGATCCACGGGGATAACATGATATACTTCGATATATTATTTCTTTGCCACGTTCTTGTATTATGACTACGATTCGCTGATATAAAAACAAGCCGTAAATAGGTAGGTACATACCTACTTACATGAGATTCAATTACCAAGATTGAACGACGAATGAGAAAAATAACTTGACGTTTATATTTCATGTGTTTCTTAGGTTATTTTTGGCTTAGGGTTGAATGTTGATGTTCAATCCAACTAACTAAATATTTATTACTTTTACAATATTTATTGGGGAGAGTTTGACCAATTACAAGATGACAACTGACATCATCTTATGTATCGGGAACACAGCGATGCCACAGTCACTGTCAACCCTTTTTATTTGTAGCAGCAGCCTTCGTTTCGGAACAAGGGCTAGTTTACTTTTACACACAAACTTCCTAAAACATTAATTATACTAGTAAGATGTGTTCGGCTTTTCGCCTATATTTTTACATTTCTTTTGTGAATGTATTGTTAGGTATATACATAATATTCGTACGATAAATAATATTTATTAAAGACGCAGAAACTGTTGTGTTAATATTTTTGGCGTTATACCAGGAAAAATACCCAAATCAGAAAAAATAAAGTTACAGATATACATATCCATTTGGGTTGGATTTCGGTTTTGACCCGTTTCTGACGCAAAGGGAAAATGGCTTTGGTTTCCATATAAAAAATACTTATTTAAGATAGGTACCTGTTTCTAAACAAACTGAGCCCTGTAGTTTTATCCGTGAGTCTTAGGGAAACAGGTAGCATATACCCAGGGTACGTCCTGGAGTCCCGAGAGGGATGCAACCGGGACCCTTCTCACAAAAGGCCTGGGATTTTTCTTTTTAAGGTCGATTCTAATTAATGCAGGATAAACCGCTGGGCAACTATTACCAAAAAATCGCTTGTGATACACAGAAAGATAAACAGATCGACTAAAAGGACCTATTATAACTTGCAACTGAATTTCAATCGAAACTTTATTTACTCAAAATTGTGTGGAAAACTATATCTCCAAAGAAAATATTATTGTAAAATGTAAATTGTTATTTGTCATATTCAAAATTTAACCGTAATTATACTAAAAAGATATGTTAAAATGATATTTGAGATATATTTATTATGCGAATAGGCCACTGGTTGTATCAATATTATTATGCAGAACTTAGGCAATATACTACTACGTGATATGAAGATAACAAACATTAACTGTCTAAAACTTTAATGAAATGAATCAAACCACTTTCAAACGAATAACTTCAGTCTATACGATGTTATCTGCGTAAATAGTGAATGGGGATTTGACATTACAAATAGATAAATCCTACTAACTGTTAGTTACAAACATTCTGGGAAAGTGACGTTACGCGAAAGTGACATTCTGCGAAAGGGACTTTTTGCGAAAAAGTCTTTCAGCGAAACGTGACTTTTCAAAGTTAAACGTAGCGTAAGCGTGTTTTATTTTTACCAATATCGCCATCTAGTGACAAAGTAGCGTCAGTGGATGAATGGAAACGTGCATCGTCGTTGCGTACACGAATTTCACTTGGTCTAGTGTATATTTTCGGGTTCTGAATTGTAATAATGGTACGGAACCTTTCGTGTGCTAGTCCGACTCGCACTTGGCTAGATTTTTATGCAACATTAATAAAATCATGTTACTTAAGTTTTAATTTTATTACAAAGTAAAAAAGTAACTAAACGAAGTCACTCTTCCACGCTAAAATTTTATTGCAAAACCGATTGCGATTAAACTTAGTACCTATGCAGTTAGCTGGAGCGCTGAATACTAATTCAGCTCCCACACTAATGCGTATGTATTATGCATGTATGCCTTATGTATCGCTTATGTATTAACATAGACTAGTACTTATCCCAATTTTAGGATATTGTGATAAGCGAGCTCAAATGACAGGGTTCATTATAAGAAATACGAGTATATTCATCTGTACAATGTTCCTGGTTGCATCACACTGCAATTAATAAACCCCAAATTATTTGGTGTCGGCGCAGTAGGTAAGCCATCATTGACCATACCTTTATTTATTTATTTATTTATTTTTATTTACATAGCTTAACAATCCAATGTACACCATATAAAAATGCTTGAGGAGCGTTGAGCCAAATATAGTGTCGTTTTGGTGTTAGTCTTTTAACAACCCATATAGGCCGAGGCCCGTGCTTGGGTATGTTAGATTTAATTAACGACCCTATTTTATAAATAAGTTTGACGCGAGACAGTCTTTTACATACACATGCATACTTATTAATTATTTATTTTACACACATACATACATGCAACAAATAGATAGAATAAAAATTATATATACAAAATACATCATAAACAAATATATATCTATACCCATATACTACATACATTTACAATACACATAACAAATATAACATTGGTGAGAATTATTATTATTTATAGTAATCATAGGTTCTTCATTCAAATTTATATCTCCACTCATTCCATAAATTGGCAAAAGTATTTTGGTCTACATTAGCTAGTTTATGAGTAGCCTTTCTTTTGATGTTACTAAAAGCACAGTCCTTTATAAAATCCTCATAATAACTGTTAAAAATTCTTGGAGCAATTGATGAAAAATGTCTCCGAGTGAAATCAAGTGCAGACCGTGGAACATTAACTACATCTCATAATAATCATAATAATCATTTATTCGTTGAGAATATAGGTTACATAGGTCTTAAGATACATAGGTCTCTTTTAGACACTACTCGTTGGGGTCTCTTAGGAATGGTGATGGGGTAATTTACTTCATTTCTTTTTATATGTATTATTAATTGCTTGACATATAGTTGCCTGGGATCTAAAACCTTACTCTCAGCATACAATAAATCCGTTGGATATAGACGTGGCTTTTTTTAAATTATTTTCAAGACTAATTTCTGTGCTACTTCAAGTTTATGAATTAATTTGTTCGAGAAAGCTCCCCATGCTATTACTCCGTCTGCAAATAGATTTGGTAATAGTTTTATGGCTGGCCGCTTGCCTTACATCAACCTTCCTAGAGGTCAAGTAGTTTATCCGCCACCGCACAGGGAGAACTTAAGGTTTTCTAGTCTCCGTACGATCCCTTAGTCGCCTTTTACGACAACCACGGGAAGAGATGGGTGGGTAACCCTATTCTATGCCGGGGCTACACGGGAAATTATAAGGAACACGATAATATTCTTATTTATTTCTTTCTTATTTTTTTTCTTCTTTATAGTATAGAATTAAATGGAATTGTACATAAACGAGATCATGCATTTGTGATTATATAACTTTAAACTACCGACCTTCATAAAATGAAGGTAAATCATGCATGACGTAATAACATCAAGATGAAGGAAACGACGTGGTTTTATAATCATCATAATCAAGAGAAGTAGTAGTAATCTACTGTTATTTGTGTCAAAGCCAAATGATAACATAAATTCTTAGATTTTCAATTAAAATTAAACTCTTGACGAAGTTTTTTCGGTTTTAATCGAGTTTATTTTATTAGATTATGCGCTTTTAACATTTAACGTTCATTCATTTCGACATTCAAAACAATTCTAAATGTAATGAACACCACGCGATTTAAAGCTAAAATTGAGTTTAATTTCAAACCAACAACATCGCGAAAACAGAAGAAAAATCTATCTTATTGATTGTAACAGCGCAGCGCCGAGGCGCACCAACTATCAGGTAGACTGTGGTAAAAATCACATCAATAAAAGGTTTGCGTAAGTTGACGTCATCCATTGATAAAACTGAGTCATAAGTAGGTACATATTATACGATTGCAAACCTGACCGGTTTGCTGTTAACAAAAACGTGGTCCTTGTTATATTAACGCGGGTGTAAGAACACTTGTTTGCTACTTCTATATTATTACTAGCTGAGCCGATAGACATTGTACTAAAAACAAGTGCGAAACTCGCACACGAAGGGTTCCGTACCACTATCACATTTGGGTACCGAACCCTAAAATCGTTTACCACTTTTAAAATTTGATAAGAAAATGTGACATATTTAGCTTCGATTCTTACTTCCATCATACGACCACACCACTAAAAAAAAATGAAAAAAAAAAACTTTGGCACAAAGACAATCTGAATCTCTTTGGTAAGTGAAGGCAGACTGGTATTTGACAGATAGGGCAGCCATTTTGAATTTCATGACGGACGGACGGACGGACAGACAGACAGACAGACAGCGAAGTCTCAGTAATAGGGTCCCGTTTTTACCTTTAGGTACGGAACCCTAAAAAACCTACAACCCTAGACTACTTTTACCTTACCCTACTACTACCCTACCTTAATACTATTACTTACTACCCTACCCTAATACTACTAATACCCTACCCTACTACTACAACCCTACTCTACTACTGCTACCCTACCCTACTATAATTACTACTACACTACCCTATTACCCTTCTCCCGGTTTTAAGCAACCTCTCCACCAAATTTCAACTAAATCGGTTCAGCCGTTCTTGAGTTATAAATGGTGTAACTAACACGACTTTCTTCTATAAATATAGATAGATAGATGTAGGATGGATTAACGTTAAACACGCGGACCACAGCTAGTTAAAAATATACAGTGTGAATTGAATACATGAAACCAAATTTATTATGTCAAACCAGAGCTTTTTAACCGACTTCTGAAAAAGGAGTAGGTTCTCAATTCGATCGTATTAATTTGCTAACAAGTAGATTCCCCCGGTTTTACCGGTAAGTCCAGATATCGGTATCAAAAGTAGGTACCCTATGTTACTCCTCGATAATGTAGCTTTCTTTTCATGACATTTTTTTTTAATCGGTCTAGTTTTTTTTTTGAGTTTATTCGGTACAAACATACGACACACACACACACACAAAACAAATCTTTCCTCTTTATAAAATTAGTGTAGAAGTGTAGATGTAGATAATTCTGCGAACAGTAGACCTCAAAAGCACTAGCCCCCTTGTTGCGAAATACCTCACCATTCAAAAAGCTCAAACGACAAAGAAAAATCTATAAAACAAAAATACCTACCTACGTAGAAATACTACTTTTAGACGTAGAGGAGAAGCAAAATACTGACAGACGAAAGAAAATTGTGGTATACTTGAGGCAGAGACGCTTAGCTCGCTCGTTCAATGATAGATACACCACAAAAATATGGCATTTACTTTTTGATTATAAATTATGTGGCACAACGAACCAACTCATCGCTTAAAAGCATTGCCAGCTTTGCCAGGAAACTTTTAGACGTATCCTGTCAAAAGTGTGAGATAAGCGAAAATGGTTCGAATTTATTAAATAAAATGTAACCTTGTTTTATATCAATAGCCCTTAATTCATATAACAAGTTAAAAAGCAAACAGCGTTTTCTCGAAAACTTTAAAAACGATTTTGTATACTTTATAATAAAATTACCTACTGTCAAGTTTTACAAAGGTAGCTTTTTTGGCACACTGTCCCTGCATTTCGGCAATATCTCGTTGTACCAGATGTTTTATTTAGGTGAAGGTACAATTATTTGCTCACGGTCAATACCTTAAACAGACTCCAAATGACTCGTCAATGAACCATTCATTTCACAAGTAGGATTTAAAAGCAATTTATCATTGAATAATACATACAGTTTTCTTATAAAGTTTTTAGTCATGCAAAACATTTCTTTAACTAATAGATTTCAATTGTAATCAATTGTAAAAATTTAGGCTTTTCGAAGAAAAGTTCGACAGTTCAAGGTGAATGACCGGCGGCCTGACGGAGCTTTTTGACAATCGATCGATAAGAAAGTAAAAAGCTAGAAGGCAATTAACAATTTTTAACCTGAATTCTTTCCCCACAGAACAGATATTTAGTCAAAATTGTTATAAATAAAAACATCTGGAAAAAGTTACGTTTTATCAATTTATGATATTACAAAAACAAGACGTTATTCAATATTTTATTTAAAGCTCTGCTTGTGCTTTGTTTTCTTCCGCGGTTGATTTACAACTGAGATTCCATTTTTATATCCAGAATACAAGCTCTCAGAACGTACTTGTATTATGAATACAATCTCTTGGATTCACTTCTGCTGATCTTGGCTTTACGCTGTTTACATTATTCTTATGTTCGCGGTGAGAATAAATAATTAATGTATTGAATTTAATATTTCAATGAATTTATTTTGTTTCAAAATTATTAGTATTAACTGGTGACCAAAGAGCTACTTTGGCCAACGAATAGGTAGACCCATTTTTGCATTTTTAATTTTAATTATTTAATTTAATTTACTGAATGTACTGTAGTTAATGCTTTTCCACAATCAATAGATTTATTTACATTTTAATAAAGAAAAGTATAAAAGCAACAATTTTATGTGATTTCTGCGAAAATATTTAAATTTACACGATTACATTTTACCGGGCCTTAATTGCTTAATTATTTTTGTATTTATTTTCATACCTCGAAATTCAAACCATTTCACAATGGTTTTGGTCGTGAGGGTTCCTTAGGGAGGTCTTCGAAAATATACAGTACTTATTAGTACTGGGTGCCGGCGGAAATCTATAATCCGAAAACTTATGCGTTGCAGTCAAGTTGCAGTAACCCGACGCGCTATAGAGGCCAAAAAATATGACATTGAAATGAAAAAAAAAAAAACAAAAATAAACGAGAATTGTTGTTTTGTTTGTTTGTTTTTTACCAAAATAAGTTAGATACCTAATTATATTTCGTCGCATAACACATAGAAGTATGACCTAAACTACATGATATTTTAAAATACCCTTGAAAGAGTTTGCACGTGTGTTTAACACTTCACAATTTTTATCTGTGATTAATCAATCCTACTAAATATTCGAATATTACCATGTCAATTTTAATCACAAACAAATCCTTAAACTTATCATTCTTATCAATTTCACGATAAGCGTTGCTAATCCGGGAACCAGTAGCTGTTTGCACTACGGACCATGACGGCATACGATAATCTCTGCGATCTACAAAAAGGTTAAAGAAAAACCTACTTTAGTCAGTGTTGTCATAATAATCTAGTAGTTTTAGATCCGCTTTCTTAGATTTTTCATGGCTACAAAAAGTGAGAGCAAATTACTTTGAGTTTAAAGCAAGAGTGAGATGTATCTATGTAATGATGTTACCTATGTAATTTTAAGTGAGAGAGTAAAATACACCTGTGGTATTTTAATGTCGAAATTGTTAACTATTTCGTTAGAACAAGGCGTTTCTATAGTTACATTTCTCTGAGTGTATAGTTTTGACTCGCTGCACACACCGGGTTGCGAAATGTGGGAGCGGTGCAGAGAGTATTTCGCTCTCTCTCTACCACTTATGTAACTTATGAGCGAGCGCCTTTTTTTGTTATGCATTATTGCTATCGATAAGCAGTATCGATATTGCAACATGGTCACCGTACCGTTTACTTTAATGCTAGTCAAAACTTGTACTAAACGAATACTATTATTATATTTATACCATATACTAATATTATTATAAAGAGGTAAAAGAGGTAACGTTAGTAACGTGTATGTTAGTTTGTATGTACGTATGTATTTTGGGGGTAATCTCCGAAACTACTGGATCGATTACAAAATTTCTTTCATCAATGGAAAGCTACACTATCGAGGAGTAACATAGGCTACTTTTGATCCCGATATCCCCATGGAATTGGGATTTACACTGGTGAAACCGCGGGACTCTTCTAGTACTAGATATAGATAGATATCCGAAACCGCTGATTGTAAAGAGCAGAGTTTTGGAGAGTGTGTTTTGTAATGTAGGCATCCGATAAGAAACGATTTTTTAAAATTGTCACGTAATCTGGATTTTCTTTCACGCAAAATTTACTGAACGAATTGCAATAAAACATACAATATAGACAGCTGTATGGTAGGTACTAAAATGAGATATAGGGTAGTTTTTATCCCAATGTTTCCACAGAATTGGGACCTCTGGGAGCAGCTAGTCGGACAACTTTTCTTTTCGCAGACTTTTCGCGTGAAGTTAGCCGTAGGACTGACTTCACGCAAAAAGTGACTTACTTCACTTGACTAACTAAATAGGAGAAATTATTTTAGTAAGAAAAATATAACGGTAGGTAGCTAACATTATATTTTTCTTACTAAAATAAATTCTTATTTTTGAAGAACAAAGACACGCTGCGCACCGTCAAGTAGAAGACAACATTGTTTTAAAATGCGCTATAAATTATGTCAAGATAACGTTAAAATTATGATAAATTATGAGGTTTATTTATCATCAAGCATTTTTTGGTGATAGCCTACATAATAATAATTATCTAGGTAACTTTATTATTAATAGTTTTTTTTTCTCGATATTTTCATCACACAGTCCCGATCCCCGATCCCATTGAAATATCGGGATCAAAAGTAGCCTATGTTACTCAGGGTGAATGTAGCTTTCGAATGGTGAAAGAACTTTTCAAATCGGCACATCGCATCGCCGTAGTTTTTGAGTTTATTCATTACAAACATACATACACACACAAAAGTACAAATCTTTCCTCTTTATAATATGAGTTTATATTATAATCGGTGTTATTGATCCCACTGTCTTTAAAACCGCACTTATCTCACTTATTCTATTATCCCAAAAATATTCTAAATGCTAAATTTTAGATGTTTATGTGTCAATTACGCAAAACGGCTGAACGGATTTGGCTAAAATTGGGCACAATGTAGTTTATAACCTGTCATTCATTCTGCGGGCGACACGGCTAGTAATATCTAATCTTCTATCTTCTAATATATAAAATTTCCATGTCACAATGTTAGTTACCGTACTCCTCCGAAACAGCGCGACCGATTTTTACCAAAATTTTATATGCGTATTCAGTAGGTCTGAGAATCGGTTACTATCTATAATTTATAAGGCAAAACAACGTTTGCCGAGTCAGCTAGTATTATTATATACCTGTTGAAATAGGCCTGTCATTAAATACTCTTACCAACGCAAACCGGCACCAAAGCCGGTTTTTGAACAAAATATCGACAATTCAACAAAACCATATTAATTCGTCTCAAAGGAATAAGCAATAATTAGCGAATGGGAAACAATTGGACCATAAATTATCTCAGCGAATAAATTACGCAAATTATGACCGTCTGAAATAGGAGCTCACGGTTTGATGCTTAAAGAATTTTGGTTCATAGAAATTCATGGAATTAGAAAATTAATTTCTTTGACAAGTTTGAAATACCACAACCTTGTTGTAAGTACCTAGGTACCTATGTCATTTAAATCCCGTGAACAACACACAGCGCCATCTAGCCCCGTGGTAAGCGACTAAGCTTGTGTTACGGTGACTAGAAAACGGATATAATATTGATATTTATTTTTCTTTTGTAACATTTTACATATATATCCAAAACCATAACTTTTTAAAATATTAAAAAAAAACCATATCATAACTTTTTAAAATGTCGAATGATTCAAAAATTAAAGGTGCGTAAAGTTATCATGAGGGCTAATAAACTTTTTAAAAACTAACACAACTGGAACTCATAATTTTATATTTTCCCGGGTCTTTTAATCGCGTGATTTTTACTTTTTAATTCTCTTACCTCGACGTTTCGACCATGTTACAACATGGTCTTGGTCGCGAGGGATCAGTCCCCTCGCGACCAAGACCGGGTAAAATTATGAGATATCGTGAGGTACAATGCCTCGAAATATATGGACGTATAAGCTCACTATAACCATTCGTCGCAAACGTTCGTCGCGAACGCCGGCAGCGGCTTTTTCTTTGCCTGCGTAGCTCTAGCATGTTGGTTGTTATCTCGGATAGCAGTCGTGAGATAAAGTTAGAGGCCTTAGGGCGATCTGAAAACTCCAACAATAGGTGAGCCATTCCAATACACAAAAATAAGAAGAAGAAGCATATTGGTTTTGTTTAATGCTTTTGTAACTTGCAACAAACTAACCATTAATAATATATTGTCTGCAGCGATCTAACATTTAAGTATCTCGTCTGCAGTACCTCTGTAGATGAGATTTCCGTCTTCTGCATGTTTTATCATCATCCAACAAGGTTCGTATAGTCTAATTCAAAACCCGAGAAATTAGGTCAAAAGTTAGCAACTACGATAACGAGATTATTCTTTTTTTTAGATAAGAATAATGTTGCTTTTAAAAAAAATGCTTTTAAAACCTTAGTACCCGGCGGGATCCGTGTCCGTGACTACTGTTAATTCAAATCAGTGCGTTTGACCGCTTCGCCACGGGTAACCCTCCCGCCAGGTCGAAATTAAGAAAGCACCTCCTCGTGTTCTGGCGAGTAAGGAGTAAGTAAGTTTTGTTTAACACTAAGAAATAATGTTTATATTTAGGTGTTCTCGATACTGTTAACTGTAAATAAATAAATATTGCACGATGTTACACACAACAAAAATAGCAATCTCACTATAGATTAGGAGCCTGTAGTTGGTAATCATACCTCATCGAGTACCAAGTGGAGACTTATATGGTAGAAAGAGTAGTAAAAGTTACGCTTAAAAAAGTCGCTCAGCCGCGATTCAGCCTGGGCCCGGCTTCAGTCAGCCCGTTTTAAGGGGAGGGAGGGGAGTTGATTCCTTAAAGGTAGGGCCTTTAAGGGATCAACCCTACCTCATCGAGTACCAAGTTGAGACTAATATGATGGAAAGAGTAGTAAAAGGTTTGCTTAAGAGGATAGTCTCCATTCTCTTTCTCCATACAAACGTAGTTTACATTTTCCTCCGTGGATAAAGACATTAGAGCAAATATGTTTATGCCATAAAACTTATATCTGTCATGACTATGCATCTACCTTTTTATTTTGTTAATTTTATTATTTTTTTATTTTTTATTATTATTTTAATTAGAAAATAAAAAGGTAGATGCATTGTCATGACAGATATAGGTTTTATGGCATAAACATATATGCTCTAATGTCTTTATCCAGGGAGGAAAATTTAAACTACGTTTGTATGGAGAAAGAGAATCCTCTTAAAAAAGTCGGTCAGCCTCGAGTCAGCCTGGGCCCGTCATTATATGCATTTGATGTAGTTAACAGCCAAATTGTCGAAGTACCTATTGATATGTTATTATTCTAAATATGTCCTATGTTTTTATATCTTAATTTGTTACATCTTCGCAGTTCACAGTATTAGCGTTCTACAAACCTTAGTGGTTTTAATGCTATGTATAATAAAATAATGTTATTTAAGTTTTTATTTTAATAATAAAAGGAAAAAATATATATATATAAAACCGAAGAACAAATATATCAGCCGTCTTATTTCTTCTAGATGAACGTGCTACATCTTAGATCATATCACCACCACAAATCTAGATAAAGGTTTTCTTCAAGACAAGACTTCAAAATCACTGTTTTTTTTGGAAAAGTCTACATTTTAAGTAATTTTAACTTGGATATATGTATCTACTTATCCTACTTTTAAAGGTAGGTACGTAAACTCGTAAATAAACCTGAGCTAACATTTCATCACGCGGACGCATTACGAGATAATGCAAATAACGTTGACAAACAGACATACATTTGTTTTATGTCGCGGTCACACATTGGATTTGACTTTACTTGGCTTAAAATCATAATTTTAGGTTTTATTTTTATTATGGTTTATTCTCTACTGGTTATTTCTTAAAAGACAAACCAATTGAAGATAACTAATTTATAATACTAATTCAATACATTATCTATTTATTTATTTTTATCAAAAAAAAAAAAAGTATAATATGTAGTATATCCGTTGTCTAGTACCCATAGTACAAGCCTAGTGCTTAGTTTGGGGCTAGATTGCGCTGTGTGTAACGTCGTGCAATATTTATTTATTTATTTATTTTATTGGCCTAAGTTTCTTTATTTACGTGTAATACAGCTGGCACTCTGTACCCATCTAAGCAATTTTAGAGTTTAAGAGGTGCTTAGTTGTTTAAGTAGAACTCAAATTTTAAGTGTCGTTTCTGTATTTGGCTGTAAGTGCGTTATGCAACTAAGTAACTAGACAACCGTTCGCCAGTGATCTTAACCCTAGAAAGATAATCTACGTCTGAGAGACGTACGCGATTCTGCAATATTGCTATTTCTTTTTACCTGTTTAATGCAGCGGGTTGTCTCTCACACATCTCAGTAGCTGGTCGGAGCTCGCGATAGGCGCCCGCGTCGCAACGGTAAGTCCACTCTATACGTAGTTATACCTATGTAGTACGTCTGATAGACGTATGACTATCTTTTGTGTAACTTTTAGAAGAAAATAAATATTTTTTTGTTGCGGTTTTAGTGTATTATTATATGTATTTTGTTTTCGTTTAAGGTATAAACTATACTGTTATAAAATGGCGAGCCGGAGAACGTTGAATGAGGACGACATTGAACATTTTTTGGGGGATGAAAATGAAGATGATTTATCACAGGAAAGCGACACCGAAAGTGAAATAGAAGACCACCTCTCCGAAGACGATGTGCAGAGCGACACGGAAGATGAATTGGAACATGAAATAGTTGAAGCTCCGAATAGCTCTATGGACGTAATTGAATCAATTCAATCTACCGGATCTACTGTAGAAAGTGAACATTCTTCGTTGAATCGTCAAAAAAGATCTCTGCATCAAATGTGCCTAATACATAAGAATTTTAAAATTAGTTCCTATTTTGACTGATTAGTATTAGTTTTATGTAATACGTGAGAAATAATTAAAATAAAAGACTGTTAGTGCTTACTATTTCTGTTTTATGAAAAAAAAGACTATTTTTGTTGATTTTTTTTAGGTTTTTTGGATTATATGTTTAATTTTCTAATAAATAAGTATATTTAAAAAATATATATTTTATTTCATTATATAATATTTAATCTAACATATAAAACCATAAAAATATTAAAAAGTATATACATATTTATAACAGACACTAAAAATAAGGCATACGTCTCAGGGACGTATGATTATCTTTTACCGCATCTACAATATGATTATCTTTCTAGGGTTAATAAACCTCTCTAGTGGTTATTTCTTAAAAGACAAAGTAATTGATGATAACTTAACAATCACCCATTTAAGTCACTACCTATTTATTTAAGTGGCTTAAGTTTATTTATTTACGGGTAATTTAGCTGGCACTTTGTGGTCGTTAAGTAGTAAAACAAAATACTCATCTAAGTATTAAACACGGTAAGTGCGTTATGCAACTAAGTAAACACACCTACAAACAGTGCGAATCAACTAGACAACCGTCACCATTGATCCTACTAATTACTATTATTGTCGTTTTCGCGGGTGATACCGCGGGGTGCAGCTAGTTTGACATATCATACAAATAGTTCTAGACTCTTTGATTTTTCATAGCTTTATAAAGTCAGGATAAATTAAACTAAGGTAATCGTCATTATTATGCACTACTACAACTAAGCTGAAATTATTATTTTTTCTTTATGGTATAAATTTTCGTAGGTATTAAATACGCTACGATCACAATACACAAATTATCAAATAACAAAATAAATCTTTTTAGTACCTACTCCATTAGAATTAGAAAACATGTTTGAAAATATGATCCAAAAAATATAAGTGGCATCATGGTTGGTATTATTAAAATCTCCGTTTGTTCATCATGTCGAGCGCGAATAGTTAAAAACGCTTCGCTTGGCATTTCCTTTTCTCGATGCTTTCCATCGCCGTAAGAGCGAGGCGTATAGTTAACTCGCACACGCGGTAGATACATTAATACTGTATAGACTTCTTCAGTAATTCCTTCCTTAACTGTCGACCATTCTGTTATCGTTTTAAGTGGCCCATATAAAGTCAGGAGCACATTTCGCCGAGTTACGACTTTCAAGTTGAGAATGTGAAAATTTTATACAATTCGCACGCTACGTAACTGAAACAAAAGTTTTTATTACACCGACTAATGGTCTGAGTATAGAAACAAATAAGTAGGTAGGTAGGTACCTAGTTGAATGAATACATCGTGCATTGTAACTTCTCTAAAACAACGTACGTCTGAATGGCAGATTCAGGTAGTAAATTATCCAAAACATCATTTCAATATCGTTGTAGTCAGTCTTTTATTATTACTTTTACTTTTACTGTGTTTTCCGCAACTAGCCCTATAACTCGGCCTTTTTGCGTGACTTTAAGCCATGGGTTTTCTCACGATGTTTTCCTTCACCGTAAGAAAGAAAAAGACATTGGTGCGCGCGGTCTGTCAGGAATAGTCAGGATTCGAAACCAGTCTTCTATATTTTTTTTTGCCAAATAACAAATCTTTAGTGAATAATACCGTTTCCAATACATTTTAAGTCATTAAAGTTTAGACAATTTTATTACGATTAATTAACCATAGATCGATAATGCAAATATCTCAAAACTACTACAAATATTCTATTGTATATAGTTTTATGCTATGCCTTGTATATTGTAGTTGTATTTTTCCTTTAAAATACTTTTAAATCTACATTTAAGACTCGAATCTGTATTTTGACTCTAAATAACAGCGGCAACTGCGCTATAAATTACCGTCTAACTAATATGCCGGCAATGGCGTGGCAAATAAAATCCCTCATATTAGGCTGAGCACGCACCATGATTATTACAAGCTTGAATATTATAAGGTCTGATTTACATGAGGCCACTAGCGAAGAAAGAGCAGACACGAGATACAGACACAAACACAGGACAGAATACCGACCGGCCGTTTTGGATACAGTTGGGGGACACTATAACATGTTATAATTATTATGTAGATTAGTTGTTGCAGGGGTTGTTAGCAAAGATATAACAGTAGTGTCAGTAGGTAACTATGCCAGTGTCTTAGTTTACTATCTTATTTTTTTAATTTTGTAGACAGTGAATACCTACTTCTGTATTTTAGAAAAAAAACTGCTATTTTTCCAAATTTATTGCTCTCAGCGGTACCTGCTTAAACTTGTAACGTTTTGTAGCCTAAGCCTAGTAGGGAGCTTTAGTTCTAAAACACATTTTTCCTCTAAAAAGTCTTCAGTCGTCTTTAGTAAATAAAAACATCTAGCTTTTTAACTCAAACCAATAAGTAGCATGCTTATCTGTGTAGTTCTTCCCGCAAACCATACTGTTGGAAGATAATAGTATCGTTCAAATGCAAATCGGTAAACGGTAGAGACCTCGGCACGTGTAGCTAACTTGAAAACCTTTCCGGCTTTAGAATAGTTGCCTCGTCTAACCCAACCTTAATGAATATGAGTTACGGGAACCGACCATTGTGACGGTTCGTATAATTATTAGGCGGTCTCTTGAAATATTAAGAGCGATAACTTGAAACTGAAGTGTTGGAACTCATCACGTTGCTCACGTTTTCTTGAGTTCGATAATTATTAGGCAAGACAGCTGGTCTTTGATTTGGATTTTCGAGCAAAACAGGCTGCGCACGATCGGCTTGATTGCTTTTGGTGCAAAATAACTAAGAATACTTGGAACGAATATCTTGTAGTATATGTATTCTGTGCCCCCTTACTTATAAACGATGACCTATACCTCCTTACTTATAAACGACTAGCTGCGGCCCGCTGTTTCACCCGCGTAAGTCCCGATCCCGTGGGAATATCGGGATCAAAAGTAGCATATGTTACTCAGGGTGAATGTACCTTTCTAATGGTGAAATAATTATTGGTCCAGTAGTTTTTGAGTTTATTCATTAGAAACATACGACACACACACAAAAATACAAATTTTTCCTCTTTATAATATTAGAAAGATAGGGGGTAGGGGGTTAATCCCTTACTTATAAACGATGATTAAGTTTATGTTACGTTTATCTCTGTAAGTAACTTTGAAACTTTATGTTACAGTAAAAGACAAACGTTGCATGAAGTTAGTCATCGTTTATAAGTAGGGGGGATAGTAGTTAGATAAATCATTATCCGAGCAATGGTCCAGGTTGCATCACTCTCGGGAGCCTGAGGTACGCTTTTCAACATTTATGTCTTCACTTCGCACGATCTTTGACATCCCTTGTAGTGAGGCCATTTACACATAATAATATATCACGTCTCACGAACTCAAGCCAGCATATAGTAGCAAGTAGATAGATATATAATGATGTTAATTCACTTACCTATATAAGATTACTCATATTTTGTGATTTTATATATTTTTCCCAATGAGATATTAGGTAGGTTAGGTATACTACCTATAGTAAATTTTACTTATTTTAATCACGTTTTAAGTTATCTCAGGGCCAGATTTGTTTTGTTATTTTGTAGGCCAACCTTTTTTCGGACAAAAACATGAAGGCAAGTGACCCGACTTTATCTATGCAAAAATATCTATGCAAAAATATCTATGTAAAGAGAACCACAGAACAAAACATTTCACAGTACGTAACATCTCATGTAATAAAACTCGAGTTCTTGTTTTTGTTTAGTTCCTATTAATTATTGTTTCGGGTTTCGTAACTCAAGACAATTGTATTATTTCCATTGTTGATATTTTGATTGTGCAAATAATAATATCCTACCCCTAACCACATAATGTCATTATATTACAAGTACCCTAACTAAGAAGTAAAGAATATAGGCGGTACGAACATTTTTTAATATAGATAGGTAACCCCCCATCTAGAAACCGCTACCGACCTATGGCCGCTATACCCGTTTCTGAGATAATTGTGGTGTCACAGACAGACAAAGTGAAGAGACAGACAGTCAGACGGACGGACTAGAAAGTGATCTCATTAGGCTCCCTTTTTCTTCTCTATCTTGAGGTACGAAAACGGTCGAAGTGCGAGACACCCAGACCAGAAACAAATTTTTTTTTAAGCCTAAATCGTTAGATACCTAGATGGTTAATATTCTAACAACGACCTTCGAATTTTGATCCTTCTTTTTTAAAGGTGTGTGAGTAAATTCCCGGACAGTTAGACTCTGGATTTAGTAAAGCTCGTCCGTCAGAGACGAGTTTGAAATGGATCTCTATCTGAAAACCTTTCTCCTTCTAGTCTCTAATAGAAACCAGTCCAGTTCTATGCCTACCTCCTTTTTCCTGGTGGGAATAGAACCCGCAACCAGGTATTCATCCAACGCGCCACAGCGTTCGTTTTGGATAGTAATGACAAAGATAATTTCCAACACTCCCATCCACTCCTTGTAATAAAAGGCTAAATTATTGTCTTTATCTTGAAAGGATTCCTAATTGCCTAGACGTTCGAATGCCGGAGAATCTCTAAGCGATTGCTTAGCATTGTCGTAGGGCTATTCATGTCAGGGTTTCTTTCGGCGTGCACGCCCGAACGATTTGCAAATCATTACCTTCCTATGTCAATTATTTTCTTCTGGCGACGCGTTGGACGAATACCCTGTTGCGACTATATAGGTTGAGGGGTTTGATTCCCGCCGGGGAAAAGTTTATGCTGACTTTTCTGGGTCTGGCTGTTTTCTATTTTGTTTATCATGCCAAATGCATTTGAATAAAGTATTATGTGTTACTAGCAGCGTCCCGCTGTTTCACTTGCTAAATTCCCGACCCTGTTGAGATTTCCAAAAACCCTTTCATATTGGATAATTACCACAAATAACGTACACTTTACAGTTTCGAGACCTTTACAGGTCTCTACTTCAGGAAGAATATAAAAGTAACAAACACCACGAGATTAAAACCGAAAATTGAGTTTGTTTACAAATAAAGGCATACGAAATGGGATTTTTTTCGTCCCGGACGGAACGTGTCAATTTCTTCATACAAAAATCCCGTCGGGGGGATGGGACGAAATTTTTAAAATTGACAATTTGATTTTTGTGTGTAGAAATTGCCACGTTAAGTCTGGGATGAGAAAAAACACGTTACGTATGCAGAGACCTTTATAATGGACAGAGATGGTGTAAGTTTAAAAAGTTTGTAGATATCTTTTGTCTTATATCCCATAGCACAAGCCTAATTGCTTAGTTTGGTGCTAGGATTGTGCTGTGTGCAACGTCCATAATAATACAACGGGTAATGCGCTATGTCTGTGACTAATGTACAAACGTTCTAACCACAGACCACATATCCATAACACACGCAGTTAAATTGTGTTATTGTGAGAATTATTGATTTTTCTTATAAATTAGATGAATACCCAAAACAATTCTTAAAACGTCTACGAGTATGAGGAAAATTTAACAAAAATAATAAAATTGTTCACTTTAGTTACGTCATCATTCACTTCACTCCATTAAGTATATGGGAGACAAAAGTAACAATGAAATTACGTCATCCTTTCTTGAAAAAAACACGTGATGACTACATTTTCGACGAATTAATTTTTATTTTTAGACTTTGCCTATAATTTGCAGTTAATTGTGTTTTTGGTACAATAAATAAATTCTGTTAATAAATTTAATAAACACACAGCGCAGGGCGTAAGCTACTAAGCTTGTGTAACGGTGACTTAACAACGGATATATACTTAAAACTTTATTTTTCTTTTCTAAATACATTACATAATTATTATAGATAGAGATACACCCAGACAAGAAAAAAGTATTTTATTTTCAAGCATTAATACTTGCACGCAGCGGGAATCTAACCTGCAAAATTTTGCATTGCCGTCAGGCATTCGCACGACGCGACGCACGCACCACAGAGGTCATCAAAATAAAGCGTTAATCTGTTTATTTATTACTAGCAGTGCCCGCGACTTCGTCCGCGTAGAAAAGTGACTTTCAGGATTTGTTTATTTATTTCTTCTCATCTGAGCGATGTTCCCGGTTGCATCCCTCTCGGGAGCCCGGGGTCCGATAAACCCCAAATTGTTTTTTTTTATTTGGGGTCGGCGCAGACGGTTAGTCATCATTGACCATACCTGCTGCAATTAGATTTGGCAATGTTTTTACGGCCGGCCGCCTGCCTGACACCAACCCTCTTAGGGATCAAGCATTTTATCCGCCACCGCGCGGGGAGTACTTAAGGTTAGCTAATCTCCCTCAGATCCCTTAGTCGCCTTTACGACACCCACGGGATGAGATGGGGTAACCCTATTCTATGCCGGGGCTACACAGCTAATGTCGGGGCTACACAGCTAGATTTGTTTGTTTATTATTTTGTACTAATAACATCTGTACAAAAATTATATAATAAAAAATCCAATTAGATACGGAAATTGACAACAATAACTAAAAAAGACGTTTGTTGTATGGGAGCCCCTCTTAAATTTTTGTTTCATTTTGTTTTTCGTATTTGTTGTTGTAGCGGCTACCGAAATACATCTTCTGTGAAAATGTCAACCGTCTAGCTATAACGGTTCATGAGATACAGCCTGGTGACAGACGGACAGAGGGACAGACAGACAGACAGACAGCGAAGACTCAGTAATAGGGTTTCGTTTTTACCCTTTGGGTACGGAACCCTAAAAAAGAAGTATTAAAAAGTATCGCTGAGCACAACCGCTTTGCAAGGAGCCGACCGCGCTCATACGTGCGCGCGCAATACTTAATACTTATTTGGTTGCAACATACTTACATTTTTAATATCGCGATATCTTTTGAATGAAATGTCCGAATTAAATAATTCAAAAGGTCCTAGAAAGGTATTGAATTCGTCTTGAATATAAAGTAATTTATTTTGATAAGGATTAATACCAAGGTACAAAATAAAAGGTTATTAAAGCGACGGCATTTTAATTATTTACAAAAATTACAAAAACACTTATTGTGAGATAACTACAATAGTTAGACATATGGTGTCGCGATGTATTTTGTAGACAATTACATGTTTTACAAAGTTGTAGTACATAGTTTTGTTTTATATCCAATAGTTTTCGCAGCGCACGCGCCGTAAGGAATTTTTTGGTAATTTTTTTCACACCTTGTGTTACATTATTGAACTTTTAGTAAGGATCCCTATTTTTTTTGAAAATATAATATAGCCTATAGCCATCCTCAATAAATGGACTATCTAACACCGAAAGAATTTTTCAAATCGGACCAGTGGTTCCTGAGATTAGTGCGTTCAAACAAACAAACAAACAAACAAAAAAACAAACAAACTCTTCCGCTTTATAATATTAGTATAGATTTAGGAATTCCAACAGCTATAACAAAAGTATACATTTGGGTGGATCACCAGGATCTCACGAACAAAAAAATCTATTTAGTTATATAATGTAGGCATGAGCCTAAATACTAGTATAGAACTAACTATTTCTTACAAATAGTAAAAAGTGAAAATAATCCTAAACATTAACTATCAGTGAAAATATGCGTGCAAATGGCCTCACTACACGGGATGCCGAAGATCGTGCGAAGTGGAGACGTAAAAGTAGGAAAGCGGACCCCGGGCTCTCGAGAGAGATGCAACCGGGAACAACGCTCGGATGATGATGAACTATCAGTGAAAATATCAGTAACTATCTATCTATGATTTCGAAAACCCAAGGAAGCACATAAAACCCAAACGTTAAAAGAGAAAGATGTTAAGAACAATACTTATATTGTAAGTTTTAATAAAAACCTTATTCCACGAGAAATTTTCTCAACGTTCCTCTAGGCTAGGATATTCTGTTAGAACTAACGTTGTCATTAGGGAGCACGCTACGAGACTAATACACCTCAGGGTTTCGTTGTATTAGTGTCTAAGTAGTGTCAGTGAACTCTGTTTAATATGCATTTAGTATTTAGTTACGTACTAAAACGTTATTCAGCGTGGCCATACTAGCGTTATGGGCATGTTTCACCTGGGACGATTAGGAGCGATTTCAATAAGTTTTTTTTTAGCTTTTTTAGTCCCGATCCCGAGGGAATATCGAGAACAAAAGTAGTCTATGTTACTCCGCGATAATGTAGCTTTCTTTTGGTGAAAGAATTTTTGAAATCCGTCTATTTAATATTATTTATTTATTCATTTTTTACTGAGTATTTATTTCATAGGTAGTTCGCTTAAGTTTTAATAGATTAAAACAAACAGGGAGAATGCATAATTGCTAATTCGCCGTGTCATGTGGGTTCCCGTGTGGAGCAGTGGTTAGTGGCAAGCTAGGGGCACATGTTTGAATCCTGTTACGAAGAATTTTTAATGATACATTTCTCTTTGTAAAATTATATCTCGGTTTTATTAAGTTTCTGTTGTTTTTTATATGAAGATAAAAATAAATAAAAAAAAATAAAAAAGCCTTTACTTCTCAAACTAATTAGCTTTATTTATCTTCAGATATGAAGATGAATAAAGTTAATTAGGAACGCTAGAGATCTTTAAAAATCGTCTAAGTTTAAAGAGTGTCATATAATATTAGTCGAATTCACAATAATAACAGGTAACCAGAAATAACAATCCAACACTTTCCATGACCACAACCCACAAATACCAACGAGCGGCAACATTATATATTTACAGTTGTCAAAATTCGAACTACAGAATCTTTTAACCCAATTTCTGACAAACCATCGAAACTAGCGCCACTACCAACTGCACGAAAACCTCGGTCAAGCTGACACCAAGTACCGTGCGAAGATATCGATTTCGATTCCAGTTCATATTAAGAACAGTTGAAGTTTTAATTACTTATCTTAGGATAAGACAGAGTTTACTGTCGTTCCGTTTTATAGTGCGAACGTGGTTTTATCGACGTCCGACTTTTCTTGAAACTTAAAAGTTCTATTAAAATGTGTTGAACAAGTTAAGTAAAGGGTCCACCATATTTTGAGACAATAATTTTTCAATAAACTTTTTAAATTTACACGATTTAGATTTTTCTTCTGTTTTCGCGATGTTGTATTGAATTAAAACGTTGAGCGTTGAAACAATGCTAAAAGTAATAAACACCACGCGATTAAAACCGAAAAATGTAGTTACACTATTTATAACTCAAGAACGGCTAAACCGATTTAGCTGAAAATTGGTGGCGAGGTAGCTTAGACTAGGTAGGATACTTTTTTTTGCCCTTAAGACGGAACAAAGTTCGCCAGGTCAGCTAGTCTACATCTACACTAATATACTAATAACACTCTACGGAAAGATTTGTATTATTGTGTGTTTTGTATGTTTGTAATGAATAAATTACATTCACCCTGAATAACATAGGCTACTTTTGATCCCGATATTCTCACGGGATCAGGACTAACGCGGGTGAAACCGCGGGAAGCAGCTATTTTGGATAATTTTAATGCGAGCGTCTCTGTCTACGGCAAAAATCGATCGCCACTGGACGGCGGCAATCAATTTTCAAAAATTAGAATTTTTCTGTAGTTTGGTTTTCTAGTTAGTCTTATAGAATCCAATGCGAATGGTTGAGGGTGGTTTATTATTACATAGAACGCAACGCCATCGCGATTCAGAAGTTGTTACAGCGACATCTAGTAGCAGACTGAACTAACTATATGTAGAGGAGTCCCGTGAGGCGTATCATTATTTATTTTCCTACGTCGGCGTTTCAACCGTGTTACACTTGACGTGTTGGTCTTGATCGCGAGGGGACACACGCGATTGTAATAAATAATAATACGCGATTAAAACCCTGGTAAATTTCTGTAACTTTTTAATAAATTTTCGTCTACCGAAAATATTTCCAAAATAGGTTCTATAACTTAGGCTTTACGCGCACTGATAAGTTGTAGCGATTTTCGCCGACAAATATTGTTTTTGGGAGCCAATTTTGTTTCATGATTTTTTTTTATTCAATAGATCGATAATGTTGATCATTTTAAGCGACATAAATACAGAATAGACGATATACACAAAAGAGATAAGCGGCGTTTACATTACGAAATTAGTGGCGTGCATTTTAGAGTCATTTTCATTAGAAAGTTGCGTAGAGACACTCCGGTACTATCTATCTATTTGATGAAGTTGTTTCCAGTAACTGCTGCGAGACTGCTTTTGTGAAATTGACAAATTCATGATAATGCATGGTACGGGAGGGTTACTTCGGTTCGTTTCGATACGACAACGATACTGTCATAACGATGGTTCTACTGTCACCCTACTATCAAAATGTGACGGTAGAATCATCGTATGACAGTATCGATGTCGTATCGAAACGAACCGCAGTAACCCTCCTGGTTTGGTAATGTAAAGCTCAGAAAACACAGGCGACACTGACACTTCAGCTTTACTTAAAGAGCCCATACCTACAGCACACATGTACGAATTTCTTTAAAATGTGTGCTGTAAGTGTGGGGGTCTCAATGTAAAGTTGCAAGTTGCAATTTCAGTGTCGCCTGTGTAATTTGAGCGATAATCTCGACTTAGCTACACAGTACGACACAATGCGCCTTCGCCACAACTTATTACAGCGCATACCTACGAGTATATAGCCTGAATAACAAAAAATATTAAGCTAAGCCAACAGACACAAACTAAGCAACACAAACAAATAGTTCTTGATTGATATTACTAAATTACTTATCCGAGCTCAGAGTTACAATTAAATTGCCATTCCCACGTTTTAACATCCAAGAATCAGGAATAATTCCAACATTTCAACTCTAAATATTAATTACATTTTCCTAATCTCGACACCGAAGTTTATAATTATTTACACACGATATTCGACGGCGTTATTAACTCGAAAACAGCTGTTATTGTTATTTAAGCAATTTTCGATATAATAAAGTGAAATTAGAGTTAATTAGTTTGGTAAATCTAGGTGACCTAGGGCTGTGTTTGGGTCAAAGGCACGCAATTTGAAAATTGCCGATTATTGTTATTTGTGGCTTTAACCGATTGGTTATTAATTGATCAACTGACCTCAAAATAAAACGAGTGATTATAATGATAAGTAATTTAAAAAGGTAGTATTAAATTACAGATGTGTTAAGGATTTCTAAAGAGCTATAGAGCTTCTGTCATAGAAGCTTTATTCTCAATAAAATTAAGAAGGCGTTTTCCTGTTTACATCACAAAAATACAGCTAATAAATAATCTACCACTCATAGCGGTAATACAATTTTATAAATTTCAGGAGCATTCTTCTTTTCATGTAGCTATACACAGTGTTAGAGCTTTCAGACCGCGCCCTAAAGCTTCTAACTCGACTGCTGTTGGTCCTGGTTGTTATTTCTGATAGTATTTGTCAAGGCACGCTAACCATAGCATGCAACGTGCTTCCGAAGCACGAAGGACCTCGCAAAATATGTTTTGTTTGTCACACACACTATCGGTTACCGCGCACCCGTCTAAGTACCTAATGACCGCGCCAGCACGACTATACAAGATCGGCGGGTGCAACCTAGGCCAATGAGCTCCTCAGGAGCATTTTGTGATCCATTTGACACCTCTACTGTACATTAAGGCTAGCTAGCAGGTAGCAGGTGCTGGTAGAGCCATTTTGGGCACGATGTAGCTCTCCTTTGGGGACACGATCGGTCTATAACTGATCCTGACGGTTGCCCCTCGGGGTGGCCTGGCGGTACAGCGGTCCTCTCTCTCTATACCCTTGCTGGTCATAAGCTGGGGACGCTATGACATATATGAGTAGGTATTAGAGAACTGGGTTTGCTTGTACATTTAAGCTAAAGCGGCTTCTGTTATGCGCGGCAGTATCATAATGGTATACGTCGTCGGTCGTGCGGCAGAAAATGTACCTACTACTCGACCTTAACTCTGAAAGCGTTTTCACAAATTGCAAATTTCACACAGTAACCCACGCGACGAGAACGCGTTTTATTATTTCAATGCGACGACATGAATTTACGATTCCCCTTTGATATTTGACTGGAATAATTTTAGCCTTCATTATGCTGAGGTAAATTATTTAGAGAACGTCTTATGAAATCGTCAGTTAGCATACAGAATGTATGAATGGGTAAAGTGTTGGTGGAATTTCATTGAGTTTAAACAGGGAATCGTGTAGATGAACAGTTAAACCTCTTTCAGTATTCTGACTTTCAGGCGCAAACGCACTTGTGTACAGCAGGTATATAAAATTTCACAAAATTATGAGAGACACATATATAATTATAATAATACTAAGAAATATATCACTTAGTAGTAATGAAAGATAAATAAATAAAATAAAAATAAATAAATATTGCACGACGTTACACACAGCGCAATCTAGCCCCAAACTAAGCACTAGGCTTGTACTATGGGTACCGAAGATGCCGAAGATCATGCGAAGTGGTGCCGAAGATCGTGCGAAATGGAGACGTGAAAGTAGGAAAGCGGACTCGAGAGAGTTGCAACCGGGAACATCGCTCGAATGATGATGAGTACCTAATGAAAGATCGGGTTAATAGGTCTGGAGTTAACTAAGCCATGGACTTCTTCACTATGAAGCATACTTTTCCTTCACCGTAAGAGCGATGTTAATTACCGCACAAAACTTTATTCAAAAAGATAAAGACATCGATAATAAATCAGCAGCAGATCCGTACCTACCTACTATCTAGTGCTATAAAATAATCTAGACCACTTTTATTATGCAAGAACTTGGCTACAAAAGCGATGAAATTAAATAAGAGCGATGAAAAGCTGAAGATAGAAGCTGTATTTATTAATATTATAGTCTATTAAGAGTTCTATTATACTTTATGTTCATTTTTGTACTCGCTCACTAAATAATTCTGCTTTGCTAACAGAGTCTGTAGCTGCATTAAAGCGTCTTAATATTCTATCGCTAGAGCTTTTAAAATAATAAGACATTGTTATTTTTCGAAACGCCTTTTTATTTTAATAGCGATTGCCACCTCTTGGCAAAGTATATAATCAGGTCCCTGATGTTAGCTCTGATAGCAGTCGTTAGGTCAAGTTAGAGGCCTTAGGGAGACCCAAAAACGTGTAAAAACTCTAACAACATAAATAATAATAATAATAAGGTGCCCGCAGGGCACCTTCAGGCGAGGTGTCGGGGAGTAGCGACCCCGCGGCTACCCGAGTGCTCCATCGGGAAATCACCGTTCCTCACCTCCGGCTTGCCTTAGTTGGCTGGTCGGAGTGAACACTGACGAGGAAGCGGTCCCCCGCCTCTGGCTTGCCTTCCGGCCGGTCGGAGTGGAGTCGCGAGAGCAGAAATGCTCGGAGGATGGACACCTCACGTCAGTGATGAGTTGGCCCGCTCCACAGGATTACCTAGGATGGTTTAAAATCCGGTGAGGTTGCTCCATCCTTCAGCCACTCACGCCCCTGTTGCCCCCTGGCTGTAATTTGCTCGGCTTAATTAGGGTGGCCCAGTTTGTGAGTTGGCGAGTCTCCGCCTGCCATTTTTACATGTTTATTGAACATTGTTACGGCAGGCGCCATAGTCCCCATAGTTCCCCCCAGTATCCAATCCACTACCAACCCATTTCCATAGCCCAACTAGTTTTTCACCCGTAGTTTACACAATAGTTCTATCCAAACCGGGGGTTGTCCTTGGTTGCATTTTATAGTGTGGACAGGGATAACCGCCGGTTTGGTGTCCATCACAAAATTTAAATTAAAATGTTACTGAAACAGGCCTCTACGTGTTGGCTTGGGCCCCACGCACGCCTTCCAAAAGTCCGGGTGCTCCATAGCCCCGAGTATCCGTAATGGTAACAACAAATAATAATAATAATAACTGTTTGTGGTCATGTCTAAGAGGCACTAAGAGGCTTGTGAAAACTAATGTGGTTAATTAACACTTATTA